>JAQPCC010000042.1:0-1200000 GCA_028392965.1 Lindernia subracemosa
CTGTTTCCTGTTATAAAGATCTTTATTAGCGCGGCCCCTTCACTGTCTTGCTTTAAAGATGCATTTCTGGGAGCCAAGTTTCGACTGACTTTCTACAGCATAGCAAAGCTCGAGCCCTTGATTGGTTCATACCCATCTTCTATCACTTTGGTTTAATTTTGTAAGAAAAAGTGAAAAAAAAAAGTAAACTTTTTTTTCTGTTACGAATGGATATTGATCTGAATCATACTCCAAGTGAGGCGGAGGAGGAGAAGAACGCAGCAGCATTTATGAGTAAAGGGGAATGCGACAAACTGGGACGTTGTAACTGTAATAATAACGCCTGTTTGTCCGCTTGTAATTCATCTTCTTCGTCTTCTAATGCCATCTCTGGGACAACATCGGCTTCTCAGTCTGAACCATTGAAACCATCGTCGTCCTCCTCGATTTACATGGAGCTCTGGCATGCTTGTGCTGGGCCATTGATTAGTCTGCCGAAGAAGGGAAGTATTGCTGTTTATTTTCCACAAGGGCATGTCGAACAAGCTGCTTCTTCTGCTTCACCTTTTTCCCAGTTGGATATGCCTTGTTTTGATCTTCCTCCTCAGATCTTTTGCAGGGTTGTGGATTTTCAGCTTCTGGTTAGTCGTTCGTTCTTTCCTCTGTTGAAATTTCCAGAATGTTCTGTCACTGTTCTTTTCTTTCTTTTTTTTGTTCTATAATATGATGTTCAAACAGGCTAATAAGGAAAACGATGAGGTCTACACTCAGCTGACTCTTCTTCCTCTTCCTGAGGTATGATGAGAATTGTGAAAAAAGATTTTGTCTTTCATTTCGAATGTTGATAATAGTAGCAAACAAATGGATAGTTTGGTGGTTTAACTGTGAGCAAAAATGCAGCTGATAGGTGTGAATTTAGAGGGCAAAGAAGGTGAAATCGATGTTAAAGGTGTCGTCGTGTCCACAAAGTCGACTACGCACATGTTCTGCAAGACTCTTACGGCGTCTGATACGAGCACGCACGGCGGATTCTCTGTTCCTCGTAGAGCTGCTGAAGATTGCTTCCCGCCCCTGGTTCGATCTGAGTACTAAAAATGGCATTGTGTTTTAATTTTTTTTTGTGTAATATTATTACAAGAGTTCTTTCAACATTTGCCGCAGGATTACAAAGAACAAAGGCCATCGCAAGAGCTCGTAGCAAAAGATCTGCACGGCGTGAAGTGGAAATTCAGACATATCTACAGAGGTAAAAATAGTTTATAAGTCTTTTTCTAATTTCCCATGTAAGAAGGCTTGCTAAAGCTATATTTGCTCCTTTGTTTTCCTTTGTAGGTCAGCCGAGGCGACATTTACTTACTACGGGCTGGAGTATTTTCGTTAGCCAGAAGAAACTTGTTTCGGGAGATGCTGTTCTCTTCCTCAGGTAGTAATTCCAATCCAAATGTCAGAACTTGTGAATATATATATATATATATATATATATATATATGTTGGAATTCTTGTTTGTTTTATGCCATGTTAACGTTGTAGGGACGAGTTTGGAGAACTTAGATTGGGAATCAGAAGAGCTGCTCGGCAAAGAAATTATCTGCCCGACTCGATTATGAAAAGTCAGAGTTCATATGCCAATGTTTTATCTCCGGCGGCAAATGCTTTGTCAAGCAAAACTACGTTTTTGATTTTCCACAGCCCAAGGTAATGCAATAGATACAGTTTTATCATTAGGTTGCATCTTGTTTGATATTTTTATCATTGCTTATTACATAGCACACATGTTTGTCAGGCTGGCAAACCATGCTGATTTCATCGTCCCTTACAAGAATTACGTCAAGTGTTCGACGAGCCAAATCTCTGTCGGGGTGAGGTTCAGAATGAGGTTCGACTTGGATGATTCTCCTGACAAAAGGTTGTCTGAATCATTTCTCAGTTTTACTGCTCTTTCATTTTAATTTTTTTTTTTAAAGTTTATGTCTTTGATATATTTGTAGGTTCGGTGGTGTGGTGACTGGCGTTGGTGATGTCGACCCGTACAGATGGCCCAATTCGAAATGGCGATGCCTCATGGTTAGTTTCGCAGTTCTGTCTCATATCAGACAGCATTTTTTGTTTCTATATGCGAATGATCAAACGTTTTTTTTTTCCTGAAGATTCCATCGTTATGACATAATCCCTACTGCGAAAATCTTACAGGTTCGTTGGGATGAAGATGTAATGAGTAGCATCCAAGAACGAGTTTCTCCATGGGATATTGACCTCTCGGGAAATTATGCATCCTTGAACATGCAATCCTCGTCCAAGATGAAGAAACTGAGATCGAGCATTCACTCTTCAACCCCACATAATGGCAGCCATGTCCATGGTGCGTATGATGTATTTATTTATACACATAGTCCCATCCTTTTAACGCGTTCGAATGTAATAATCCCGCAAGTTTTCTCACCGATTTCTTTGTCTACGTCTCAACTAGGACCAGCTGCTTTTTGGGACTTTAAGGAGACGGCGAACTCCACCTCCTCTAAGGTCTTGCAAGGTCAAGAAAATTTAGGTTTAGCATCGAATCTGTTTAGGAATAATGAGATGAATCTCATGCCGAAGACTAATCATGGCAACTTTGCGAGAAGCCAAAACCGCGCTCATGGAACAGCCACGGGCTTCTTGGAATCTAGTTGGTTTCCAAAGGTCTTGCAAGGTCAAGAAATATGTTCGATGAAATCTTTAGCCCACAGAAACGATATAAACCTCGGCGGTTGGTCCAAAACCGAAGGCGGGATCAGTGTTTACGGCAGATATCAGAGGCCCACTTCACCGCCGAGTCATTATCCTCTAGCTTCTGAAGGAGCTCGAAACTTATCTTTTCTTCAGAATAAGGGCGTGTTTGGATTAGTACAAAGCCCTTCTTCAATGGTGTCTAGTTTTTTCAAGCCTCCCACAGCTTCCATCAATACCGTCGTGGCTGTGAACGACGGGAAAATTACAGAGGAAAACGTTCTTAAGCGCAAATTATCTGGATTTTCGTCAAGGGAAGATCCCTCGCCGCCTCGTAATAATCCTCAGGGTTCTAGCAAAAGGAGCTGTACAAAGGTAAAGAAATTTTCGGAAATAACAAAAGTATGAAGAACACTCAAAAGTTGATTATTTTGTATCGTATTAAGGTTCACAAGCAAGGCACCTTTGTTGGGAGAGCAGTTGACCTGTCGAGAATACATGGCTACGAAGATCTTATTACCGAACTGGAACGACTGTTCAACATGGAAGGTCTCTTGTCCGATCCAAAACATGGATGGTGTATTTTGTACACTGATACTGCCAACGATATGATGGTAGTCGGCGACTATCCATGGACGTAAGTTTCCTCTCATTGGCTCAAATTCCTTATAATAAACTGCAAAACTTTGTGAGGATGATTGGATAAACTGCATCTCTCTGCAGCGAGTTCGTCGACGATGTTACTAAGATTCACATATACACGCAAGAAGAGGTGGAGAAGCTTAACACAGTCGGGATTAACAGCGACGACGCCAAGAGTTGCCTGGAAGAAGCACTACACGTGGCTGCTGATGCAAGCAAGTCGTCTTCTGTGGGGCCGCCCGATTCTTCTCCTGTCTGAACGGCTTGAGTAAAATTGAAAAGAAGACTTGTATTTTGTATGGTGTATTTCTTGAATTTGTGTTGAACTGATTGAAATTTACTACTTAGTGTGATCTGATGTACAACCAAAGTAATAATGCTACTTGCGAACTCCATCTTAAGTACTTAATTTTGTAACATCAATTTGTAATAAGATTGTTGTCTTATTTTGACGCTGTCTCAGTTTCCATAATGAACATTGAATGAATGTCACATACGCTCTCTTGAGATGGCCTTTGTTAACCACATTTTAAAGATTAACTAAACATAATGATCAAACCAAAACCATGTATAAATGTGTTACAGAGCAAGCATTCAAGTGATCCCCAAGTTTAAATATATTAATACCAGGAAAAACAGAATTATAAATATCCAAGACTCAGAACATTTCAAGACACAATAAAAAGTAATTCAAGACAACATAAGTTTCGCCACCGCCTGTCAAGAACCCAATTCTGGGGAAGAAACTTACGACACAATAAGAAAAACAAAGAGCAACGCATCAATGCTGCGATCAAAAGTAGGGTAGACCAAACCTCACCACCAAAGACGAGCACAGTTCACTTGGCACCCTTCTTAGCAGCAGCCTTGGTGACCTTGGCACCGCTTGGGTCCTTCTTCTCAACGTTCTTGATCACACCAACAGCAACGGTTTGTCTCATGTCACGGACAGCAAATCGACCCAGCGGTGGGTACTCAGAGAAGGTCTCAACAACCATGGGCTTGGTTGGGATCATCTTAACCATACCGGCGTCACCGTTCTTCAAGAATTTGGGCTCCTTCTCGAGTTCCTTGCCAGAACGCCTGTCGATCTTGGTCAACAGCTCAGCAAACTTCACGGCAATGTGACAGGTGTGGCAATCGAGGACGGGTGCATAACCATTGCCAATCTGTCCCGGGTGGTTCATGATGATGACCTGTGAGGTGAAGTTGGCAGCTTCCTTGGCGGGGTCATCCTTGGAATTAGAGGCGACGTAACCACGCTTGAGATCCTTCACAGCAACGTTCTTCACGTTGAATCCCACATTGTCGCCGGGAAGTGCCTCTTGGAGAGCTTCGTGGTGCATCTCAACTGACTTAACTTCAGTGGTCAACCCCGACGGGCCGAAGGTGACAACCATACCAGGCTTGAGGACACCAGTCTCCACACGACCAACTGGGACGGTACCAATACCACCGATCTTGTAAACGTCCTGAAGTGGGAGACGGAGAGGCTTGTCCGTGGGCCTCTTTGGCTCCTGGATCTGGTCGAGAGCGTCGAGAAGGGTTGGGCCCTTGTACCAGTCGAGGTTCGTAGACCTCTCAATCATGTTGTCACCCTCAAACCCAGAGATGGGGACAAATGGAATTTTGTCAGGGTTGTAACCAACCTTCTTCAAGTAGGAGGAAACTTCCTTCACAATTTCATCGTACCTAGCCTTGGAGTACTTGGGTGTTGTGGCATCCATCTGTAGAACATCGCATTCACAATATTAGATGCAGATGAATATCCACAAAACACAAGTTGAGTAAATAGAGAGGATGTCTAACCTTGTTGCAGCAGCAGATCATCTGCTTGACACCAAGAGTAAAGGCAAGAAGAGCGTGCTCACGGGTCTGACCATCCTTGGAAATACCAGCTTCAAAACCACCAGTGGTGGAGTCGATAATGAGCACCGCACAGTCAGCCTGTGAGGTACCAGTGATCATGTTCTTGATGAAGTCGCGATGTCCGGGAGCATCAATGACAGTGCAGTAGTACTTGGTGGTTTCAAACTTCCACAAGGCAATATCAATGGTAATACCACGCTCGCGCTCCGCCTTGAGCTTGTCGAGCACCCAGGCGTACTTGAAGGACCTCTTGTTCATCTCAGCAGCCTCCTTCTCAAACCTTTCAATGACACGCTTGTCAATACCACCCAACTTGTAGATCAAGTGGCCCGTGGTCGTGGACTTTCCAGAGTCGACGTGTCCAATGACCACGATGTTGATGTGAGTCTTTTCCTTACCCATCTTGAGAACTGAGAGCAAAAACTGCACAAACAAGTCAATTAACACGAGTAAACGGTAAATTGCATAACCTGATTACATAATTCATAAGAGGCCATCTTTCTTAAAATATATCAACTTTCACACTGAACTGCGACATGAAGAATTGGACAGCACGACATATGTGTATGAACAAAGAGATGCAAATAGGTTACTCGAAAGGCAGACTACCACCGCCATCTATTAATTATATCTGATCGGATCTAAAAAACAATTAGGAGGCCAACAAGGTGTTCTGGGAGCTAAAGCAAAACGTGGCGAACAAACAAATGATAAATCTACACAAAAAAAGGGGTCTAACTGTCTCAATTTCACGTCCAGCTACAGATCATCGTATAATTCAAGAAACAACGAAAGATCTACAAAAAAAATCACAAAAATGCGACTGCTTGCATAAACAAATTAACATCCAGTCATAAGCATATCCAAACAATAGATTCATATAACAATCACGCAGGTATAGAGATATCGAGAGAGCTTGGAGTGAAGCAAACCTCGAAGAGAATACTAGCGAGCACAGATCTCTACCGCAGCAAATTGGAAAGAGAGATCGATTGTTGGAGGACGAGCTCTGAATTATATATTGGAGGAAATGAACTAGGACTAAGACCAACCGTTGGATTGAACGATCGGACGGATGGCGAGGTTTTCCATGAGCTGTGGAGCTTGAGAGCTTTGCCCTAGTAATACATTATAGAATTTGGGCTTCATATCAAAGCCCATTATTTTGGCTTGTGATTGGTGGTAATTACGTTCGCAAAAAAGACTAATCTTCTAATCTATATGTTTCGTCATAAATCCACACAGAACATAATAATTAACGAATTTTACATCATAAATACTAATCCCTAATCACAAAAAGACTAATCTTCTAATTTATATGTACGGTCGTAAATTCACCTAGAATATGATACAATATGAGAATCCCATCCCAATCAAACTAATGACCTTTACATGAAAATATTATAAGTACTTATCCCCTAGTATTACATTAGAAAGACTAATCTCCTTACCTTTATAAGTATCGTTATAAAGTCAAGCATATAATTTAGAAATTCAACTCGAATCCTTCATTTGAAAATATAATACGTGAGTACGACGATAGTCAAGAAATCCAACAAAAAATCGAACCATTATTGACATGTTGGAATCCAATTTGTAATTTTAAGTTAGTGTGTGAATTTTTTGCCCCAACTCGTATTGAAATTTAAAATTCCCTTTAATCCAAGTCCATGAGCTTCCACTCTAAAATTAATTGGCAATAGATGGAATAACCCACAAGCTTATAAAAATCTCTCAAATTTATTATCTTATAAAAAGCTCTCAAACTTTTTATCTAATAACCGATTGATACTCCAACTCGAATCCTTCGTATGAAAATATCATTAGTGATTAAGTGATCATAGGAGAGGAATCCAATATTGACAAGGTCGAATCCAATTGGTAATTGTAAGCAAGTTGTTTGGTAATTTGAAGTTTGTGAATTTATTGAGCTCATTCTCAAGTTGGGGCAAACCTGTAGTCCTCCAAAACTTAGATTTTGTCAAAAGGACTATGAACTCATATCACATCCTAACAGTAGTTTGCATTTATTAATCACCAAAAGTTCAAACGATAAACACAATACCAAAAAAAAAAAAACACTTGAAATCTCCGAGCATTCAAAATTAAAAACCAAATACACACAGCAGCACACCATCGCCATACTCCTCACGCCCCTCCTAATCAAACCCCCTCCCCATCATGGCTTCACCATCGGGCGGCGCCACGGTGGCAGAGGGAAAAATAGTCGACTCCCTCTGCGCACCAGCGATCTCCCTCAGCCTCTCCTCACTCAGCCCAAAAGCCGCCGCAAACTCCGGCCCCATCATCGCCTGAAGCAGCGAGTTCGCTCCCGCCAGGAACTGCGGCCGGTTGTTTCGGGCCGAGGTCGTGAACCCAAAGAACTCGAACGGGCCCGTCCTCGACGCTATCTGGCAAAACGCAAAGTACCGCGGGACCCAAAACACGTCCCCCTCCGCCACCTCGGCGTTCATCGCCAGCGTCCCGTTGGGATGAACTATCTGGATCGAGCCCGACCCGCTCAGGACAATGCCATACTCGATGGCGCGTGGATTGACGTGTGGCGCCATCATCGAACCCTACAAATCAGCTTCAGACAGAATCTTCATCGGAATTTTATATTGAAAGAGGGCTAAGCTGTTATTACCGCGGTGAGGTTGACGAGGTAAACGCCGATATCATCGTACTTGAGTGGCGAGTAATCCGACTCGTCCAAAGCAATGCTCCATCCATAGCTGTTTTCGAAATCCTTCTTCTTGTCGTATATGTTGTACGAGCCTTGACCCTTCTCGGTTTTGCGCTTGTTGTCTCCGGCCAAGATGTAGACCAGTAGCTTCTTCAGAGCCGACCATGTCGATGATTCTTCTTCTCCTTCTTCTTCTTCTTCCTCCATCTGAGCCATTTTCCTGAAGTGAATCTGTTTCTGGCGGCTGTTCATGTCCAAAAATTTGAACCACACGCTAGGCGGCGCGTGAGGTTCTGATAAATATATGATCGGCCCTTCTCTTTGTGTGCTGAGCATTTGAGATATTTCTGCCTCTGAGACCTGTAAAAGAAGAGGGGTGAGATCTTTTGCCCTTTTCAGTTTGTACCTTCCTTGACGCCATGAAAACATCGTAGATGGCTTACATTGAGAGCTGTAGACAACGTTAGCCGATCAAATCCAGACAGCACTGATCTCGGATACATTCCACCGCCTATGTAGAATGGCTGCAATTTTTCTTACAGTCTAAGTTGTCTGTTGAGAGAGAGAGAGAGAGAGAGAGAGAGAGGAGAGAGAGACCTGAAACATATGCCACCCCAAGCTGTGAGATGTATCGATACTACAGATGGCATGAAGCCTCTGTCCTTCGGCCGAGTTGACGATGTAGAAAGCCGAGCCGGCCTCGATTCTGTATATGTCGCCGACCTTGAGATCCTTCTCCACAAACTCATCCTTGTATATATGCCCAACCCTTGCACCACCTTCATCATTTTTTTTTTATTAAAGTCAAAAACCACAACCATTGCATGCATTAGATATCGTCAAGAAAAGAAACAGTTAGTGTTAACCTCGGCGGATGAAGAGAATGAGGCTGGAATCGAGGTACTGCGGTATGAAGAGACTCTTGGGCTCCATGGTAATGAAGCCAATGTGCACAGGGCTGTGCTGCGTGAATCTACGGCCGACGCCCCTCACCACCCTCATATTACCGGCGTCGGTTTTTACCACTGGTTTCGAGTCGTGTAATAAGAACCATCCTCGATCTCCTTCTCTACTGTCCCAGCCTTCTTCTTCTTCGCCGTAACAACAAGCCGCCATGGACAAGACCACCGTCAAGGTCGCCAAGAACAGAGCAGTTTTCTTTCCCATTATTTCTTGCTCTTTCTTTTGTTCGATATGTTTGAGGTGGGGAGGGTTGAGGTTAAATAGAGAAGAGAGGGGAAAAACAGGTGTCATGCATGCAAGAAGATGCTCATTCGCTGGCAGTTTTTCGCAAAGCACAGATGTAACAATTTTTTTCTTTTTCTTCTTTTTTTTTTTTAATTGAAAGTTATCATTCAGATCCTAAATTCATTGCAAAATAGGAATAATGCTCCAACCAATACCTATAACTAGGATTATTACAAATTGACTGTTTCAGTTTTTCAAAAAATAATATAAAATTCATCATTTTAAAGTAGTAATTGATATTTTAATTATATAATTACAATGAGATCCACATAAGTGGTAATGAAATGGAGAAGATTTTGAGTTTCCATTACACAAAAGCTTCCTACGAAATGAAAAGAAAGTAGTAACCAAATTCAGCAGTTCATAGTTTTTATTACTTAATTTTTATTTCTGAGGTTTCTTCCAAAACCTTCTGAGCATGCTAGCGTTCTTCTTCTTCAGCAACTCTTCGTCAAGATCATCGTTTTTCATCCTAGGACTGTAACGACTATCCATGGAGCCCGTCCTCTCCGTGAGCTCCCCGTTGTTGCCACCAGCCGACAGCATCGCGGCGGCGGCCTCAGCAGCTTTCCTCCACTGATCGGACTGAACTTTGATCCTCCTTAGCTCCGCCTCCATGTCAGAGTTGGTTGACTGCACGGCATCTAACTGCTCGGTGATCCTCGCCACTTTTCGATTGCTTCTATCAACTTCCTCCGTCAAGTTCCCTACTTTCATCAGAGCTTCTCTCTCCGACGCCCGTAAGGACTCGACGTCGTAGACGATCTCACCCTTCTCGGCATTTGGGCTCCTTTCGTCGAGCAGAGACTTCAGCCTTTCGTTTTCATGGATAGCGTTTTGCCGTTCGTTCTCTTTGTCCCTTAAAAGGGCTTTGAGATTATCCAAATCTGCCCTTGATTTGTCAAGCTCTTGCTGGAAATCTTCTCCGTGGGTTAAAAGGATGGTCTCAAGTTTTTTGGTTAGTCCCTCGTTCTCCTCGCAGATACCTTGTAATTCGGTTTCTCTGTCCAAAAGCTTAGCCTTTAGTTCTTCGATTATGTCTTTATGCGTCTGCAGCTCAGCCTCTAGCTTGGTTTCTCTGTCATGAAATTCTGATTTTGTTGTCTCCGCCATTTTCAGAGCATTGCTTAGGTGCTCCTTGCTTCGAGCTTGTTCTTCATTGTATCGTATCTCAGCAGCTTCTAGAGCAGATCTTAACTGTTGAACTTCCAATTTCAGCGGACTACTTTCTGTTTCTGCAGATTCAACGTCAGATTTAGGGATACATTCACTTTGATTGTTCTTGCCACCATTAGAGTTGTTATGGGCCTTGAGTTCACCAACAAGTTCTTCCAAGTAATTAACACGGGCCCTCGATTTTTCGAGATCGGAAGCCAAATCATCGTAGCCTTTTACGCCATCTGGCCTAAGACTGTCCATCATCTTCTTGGCATTTTCAAGCTGCGTTAGTGTTTCTCTAACCATGGCCTGGGATTGGGCTTCAGATTCTTCACTCTGTTTTAGCTGACGTTTCATATCTTCAACAAGCAATTGAGTCTCTGAAAAGCTCTGTTTCAATTGACTAAGCTCGGCTTGGGCAGCTTCAGAGATCTTCGAATGGGTAGCTTCAGATTCAGTCACAACCTCAAGCTGGAGTTTGAGCCGTTTGATCTCTTCCACTGCAGAAGCTAACGCAGCTGACTCACTTGAGTCCTTTTCTTGGACAGTTTCAAGTTCTTGATAAGACACCAAATCATTCGGACTTAAATTGTCCGAAAGTTTTTTCTGCAACTCATCAAGCTTTGAAGACAAAGCCAAGATTTGATGGTTTGCCTCCTCGGCGTCTTTCTCAGCTTGTTTCTTCGATGCCTCGGTGGCACATAACTGATCTTTCACAGTATTGAGATCGTTTTCTAGCTGCGAAACCTGAGACTCTAATTCAGACACTCTGCTCGGCCGCTTTTTCTGGACATTGTCGTTGAAACTTCACACAGTCAAGTATCATAAAACAACTGGCAAGATAACAATAAACTCCAAATCCATGCAAAAAAGTTTCACTTTTTATCGAAGTACCTCAGAGGCTGAACTTCTTGGAGATCGATGATCTGATACTTTAGGGCTTTGCTCCTCTAGCGGTTTAGTTGCGAGGTTCAATGAAGACGCCGTGTGTTCGAAATATCGCGGGCTAGTCTTTAGCTGACGAACTACTCGAGGAGAGACTTTCTGGGATGCTTCAGAAGATCCAGCTTGGGGTGAAAGCTTCTGAGTGATATCAGACGGCGATGAAACAGATCGAGGAGAATTCTTCTGCGGTGCACCAGAAGAAGCATTCCTGAGCAGATTGCAGAGTAACTATTCAGCTCTAATACTTTCAGACAAAGAAGGTGAACATTCACACATTAAGGCAAAGATGCAGCTTCTGTATACTAAATTCTTGAAAATTCACGCAAAATGGGGCAAAAAGATTACCTTGATTTAGGAGTATTCATCTTTTCTCAACTGTATCTATTGTCACAGAAGTAAATTATTACAGCAGCAAGATAAGAATCATACAGCCACTTAAATGCTTCTAGACCTGCAATTTGCGGCCAAGCATTAGCTAAGAAGCATACATTGAATACATTCACGCAGAAAAAGATAAACAAGAAGATAGATAAACGCCTAAGTTTCCCTTCAAGGATAAATGCCTATAAATGTCTTATAGCAGCAGCACTTAACATATCAAGAAAAGCTATGAGTATTATCACGAGGGAGGAACTTAAAAGGCATTTATAAAAGGTAGCAGCACATGAAAAGATGGGCATAGATTGTTAATTGGTCAAGGCAGAGCCAAGTGGGGACAGAGAACAATAACATTGCCCTGATACAGAGGGTAGTTTACACAACATCATTCAAGCCGAGATTTATGGTGCAAGAGAGGTTTTTGCTTGAGACTAAGATAAGATGCCAAGTCCTCCACCTAGGGAAAAAACGAGGATGATGAAGCTGACATACGACAGTCACAGAAACCTCAAACTATTGTGTTGTGGTAAGCTTAGCAGGCTTGTCATTATCAAGAAAGAGCAAATAGATTTGAAGTGGAATTTCTAACCTAACAGACATTAATACGGCTTAGAGAAAGAAAAATCTTGGGAAGAATATAAAGGGGCAAATTCAAATATGCAAATTTCAAGAACAATGAAAACGAAATTCAAATCTGCAAAATTTCATTTTATTTTTCCCGCTGCTCCCACCTCAGAGAAGCATAAAAAGGTCCGTTTTTCTGAATCATTTTACAGTGACCAAGGAGAATGACGAAGAACCCAAAATGGGTTCGTTGTGCTTTTAAATGGTAGTATGCTAGTTCCAAGAAAATGAGGACAAAAAGAACATGGTAGAAAGAAAACTTCAAATGTAAGGATTAGTACCAAGAATACTCGATATAGCCTTGTTCCTCCACTTCAAGTGAGATGAAAAACTTCATTGCATTGCAAGAACTCTAATCCATTAATGTGAAGAGATATAAGCAGCCATTCCTAGCAAAGCTCTGTTTTCGAGGTAAAGACCACCTTTTTTCTTCCGCTTAGACTTTGTAGTGTGGCCTGAGTTTTCAAATGGTGTAATAATAACAATAATAATAATATAACGAAGACAAATGCATCATGATGGATGTAAAGAGACTTCACCTTCTGAGAGTTGTCGTTTTACTGAAGCTGTGTGGTACCGTAGAGTGGGTGGCTGAACTTAAAAACGATTTTCATGGTTCTCTTTATTCCTTTTTAATGATTATAAATTGGCAATTAATAAGATATTACAGTAGCAAATTATCAAGAAGATGACCATATTACACATTTAATAATTCAAAACAAATAAATAAATAACTTTGTGTAACAGCCCGCTCACGGGACCTGTGGGGTTGGGCCCACTGCACTTCATTGATTGTCTGGCCCCACTGTATCACCTAAAGAAAAACGATGACGTAAACCGATAACTTAGGACGACAAATTAAAACGACGCAACGAGGTCCACACGTCCCGTGAAGGGAATGCGTTCCCGTATTACCCACTCACCTGTCAAAACCTAGCGTTCCCCAAGACCCGAAGCTGCCCTCGAGCCCTCGGCTGATGTCCCTTCACCTAACAAGTGATAACAAACACCTTTAAAATCAGCCATGAGCATTTCCTGCAAATACGATAGCATATTCTTTGTTTTACAGCAGCAAGTTCGATAATTCCTAACAATTCGTACAGCCCTCGGATTAAGATGGTTCAAGCTGCTATGAAAAGCTAGGAAGGTTAGCTTTCAAACAAGACAAGTTTTAGATTAATCGGATTAGCCTACATGGGTCAAAACCACGAAAAACAGCAGCTGCGCCTCAGTTTTTTTTCCAGAACAGTACCATCAGAACTTTCTGCTTCGCTGTGCACTTCAAAATTTGTATAAAAATGATGACTTATCGGATTGAGCTGATTCGAGTGGCTATGGAAAGCTGAGAAAGTTATCTTCCTAATGCAACAAGTTTCAGGGGAATCCAATACCTCTAGCTAGGTCAAACGTGCAGAAAAGAAGCCGCGCAGACTGAACTTTTATGAACCGAAATGTACAAACGAATTTGAGGTATATACAACATGTTGATTACCTTGATAAGGTCAGCTAAGACCAGAAACTCCTCAGAATTTAAGCTCCAAAAGCTTTGCCTCGCCTGATTTTCCGTACACAACTTGTCTAAATCTCACCTACTTCTCTATGCACCGTTCGTTCCTTAGGAAAGAGGGAGATTAAGACAGAAAGATGAGAACATACTAGATCTATTGATGGGCTGGGCCTAAATGTTTGATATTTGGTTAGAGAAGATCTTAAGAATTGGGCTGAAATCAATGACAACATTAGGCTTCATATAACTAGAAAAATATCGGAGATATTATAAGATATCCCCTCCTTCAAAAAGGTTTCGTCCTCGAAACGAAAACGTACCTAGTGAGTCAAAGAGATATGGATATTTGTGATGCATAAGTGCTTCCGACTCCCATGTTTCTTCCTCAACTTCGTTGCTACGCCAAAGCACTTTCACCATAGGGATGGATTTAGTCCGAATCTTCTTCTCTTGAAGATCTAAGATTTGAACCGGTTGTATTTTCGAAGCATAGACACATGAAAGACGTCGTGAATTTGTGACAATTCCGACGGTAGCTCCAACCTATATGCAACCCGGCCGATCCTTTTCGTGATAGTAAACGGCCCAATATATCTAGGACTAAGCTTCCCGCGATGTTGAAATCTCAATACGCCCTTCCATGGAGAAATTTTCAAGAAAACTTTATCTCCTTCATCAAATTCAAGCTCACGTCTTCTATTATCCGCGTAGCTCTTTTGTCGATCTTGAGCCGCTTTGAGCCTGTCGCGAATGAGTTTCACTTTTTCCGTTGCGTCTTCAATAAACTCGACTTGTTCGATCTTTCGCTCGCCTACTTCATCCCAGAAGAGGGGTGTTCGACATTTCCGGCCATAAAGAGCTTCGTACGGCGTCATACCTAGACTGGAGTGGTAGCTATTATTATAAGCAAACTCCATCAATGCCACATATTTGTCCCAGCTACCACTTAGATTCAAGACAACAGCACGCAACATGTCTTCCAATGTTTGAATCGTCCTCTCTGATTGTCCATCTGTCTGCGGATGATATGCCGTACTGAATAACAATCTCGTACCTAATGCCTTTTGAAGACTTGGCCAAAAACGAGAAGTAAATCGCGGATCTCGATCAGATATGATGGACACCGGCACTCCATGTAATCGTACAACTTCATCAACGTACAGCTTAGCCAGCTTTTCTAAGCTATCCTTTGTATGCACCGAAAGAAAATGAGCCGATTTAGTTAAACGGTCGACTATGACCCATATGGAATCATGGCCTTTTTGAGTTCGAGACAACCCGGATACAAAATCCATAGTAATATTTTCCCATTTCCACTCGGGAATGGGAAGAGGTTGAAGAGTACCCGCTGGCTTCTGATGCTCCGCTTTAATCTGCTGACATGACAAACATTTTGATACGAACTCCGCTATGTTTCGCTTCATACCGGACTATGTACCAAAGTGTGGATGAAACGGCAGCGGAAGTATGATCGCAAAATGGCACGTCCAAGGAAAATCGATAACCTGGAAGGGGGATATAAATAATGGGGTGAGCAAACCACGGCTCAGTGAGTAGATAATACGGACACACCCTCTCTCTTAGAAGGCGGGTCCTCCACGACGACCTGACAACTAACTAAACAGACGCTCTTAATCGACAATCACGCCATCGTTCATACACCCAATACTATAGACTCATCACATGACGTACACATAAATCAATGTAACACACAGAGTCACATCAAAGACGCGTGGGTGGCCACTCCTCCCTCGAACTAAACTCCCCGTCGAGAGTTCAGTCGAGTCCGTCACCGTACTCTAGACCATGAGACTAACCGAAACAACCACTACTAACACATATGCATGTCCCACTCACAGTGACGTTGGCCAAAATCTCCCCAACGACCACCCTTCGACTATCATCAATAGTGGGCACGGGAAGGTTGCAGTCGTTGGGCCTCACTCACCCCGGTGTGCCAAGCCGTGGGCTACTACTCGATTTTTGCCACTCTCACTCACCCGAACGTGGCCATTCGGGCTACTACTACCTGGTACCAAGTTTATGCAACAACAAGACCGACCAAAACACGACAATCCATATCATGAATCAAATAAGTCAAGTAGGGTCACATCACCACGTCAGGAAATGAGTCATATAATCATCAGTCTAAAACACCCAAAACATATACAACAATCCCCACAAATATTAACACTATAGCCGGCAAGGCTCATTGTCCCAAACACATACGATATCACCTAAAGAAAAACGATGACGTAAACCGATAACTTAGGACGACAAATTAAAACGACGCAACGAGGTCCACACGTCCCGTGAAGGGGAATGCGTTCCCGTATTACCCACTCACAGTGCCGTGGTTTGCTCACCCCATTATTTATATCCCCCTTCCAGGTTATCGATTTTCCTTGGACGTGCCATTTTGCGATCATACTTCCGCTGCCGTTTCATCCACACTTTGGTACATAGTCTTCTTTTGTTGGGTCCATTGGCAGCGTTGTTTTAGAAGGAAATTTTGTTGTAAATTCATTCCTTTGTTTGATCGATTCGGCGACGTAGTTTGATATTTTGTACAAAACTCATCTTCGATATATATATATATATATATATATATATATATATATATATATATATATACACATGTTCTTTTATTTCCTTCCCGTGTATTATTGTCATTCGATGAGTACGAAATGGATACCCAGCCTTGCGTTTATCGAGAAACTCGGCGGCTGTCGCGCCTGTGACGCGGGTCAGGGCGTGACAGTTTTTGGTGGTCACCAAGGTGCACCTTCCTTTTCGGGAGCTCATCCATAAGAACTTCAAAGTTAAGCGTGCTTGACTTGAAGTAACACTGGGATGGGTGACCCCCTGGGAAGTAGCTCAGGGTGTGTGCGAGTGAGGACAAAGCACGCTGGAAGGCTAGTGGTGATACAGTGGGGCCAGACAATCAATGAAGTGCAGTGGGCCCAACCCCACAGGTCCTGTGAGCGGGCTGTTACAAATGGTATCAGAGCACAACCTCTTCCAGTACGATGTGGTTCGGGGACGAACCAAGCGGAAGCTGGTGGGCATGTAACACCCGAGGCCGATGAGGGCGGGGAGTGATCGCCGGTGCCAAAGAGGAGCACGGACAAGGAGCGGCTCCCGACGAGGCTTCTAGGCGGAGGGATACATGAATGAACCGATTCCACATCCGAATGAGAGGGATTCTGAGACTGGCAATGTATGGGCGTGTCAAGTCAAAAAAGAATGATATAAGAGAATTGATTGTGCTACTCATATCACCAAGGTGCACCTTCCTTTTCGGGAGCTCATCCATAAGAACTTCAAAGTTAAGCGTGCTTGACTTGAAGTAACATTGGGATGGGTGACCCCCTGGGAAGTAGCTCAGGGTGTGTGCGAGTGAGGACAAAGCACGCTGGAAGGCTAGTGGTGATACAGTGGGGCCAGACAATCAATGAAGTGCAGTGGGCCCAACCCCACAGGTCCCGTGAGCGGGCTGTTACACTTTGAGTTCCAAAAAGATGTCCGAATTGACCAAAAGTTACTTTGTCCGCATGGGCACGGCGTGCTATCTTTAAACTTCGGGCAATTCAATCAATTTTTTAGGCCACTTTCATGTATATATATATATATATATAAAGGACTAACAAGAAGTCACTGATAAATAGATGCCATCAAAATACTTAAAAGATTATAGGAGCTCAAAAACACAGTATAAGATTCTTCGTTCATTTCGAAGCTTTCGAATCGATCACCTTCTTCGCAAACGAGGGTAAACAGAAAGCTGCACTGTGAATCTGGCAATGGCAAGAAACAAATTCCATAGAGTTAGTTATACATGAGAGGACAACACTGACAATGAGAGGCATTGTAATACCTCGGAGTTGTAGAACTTGAGTGGTCCGAATTTCTCCACAAGGCTATCGTCGTCATCTATCGGGTTGATAGGGTGTTTGAAATCAACTTCGGGGCCCTCAGTAGAACAGAGCATAAACCCGATGACTCCACTGAATTGAGACGAGAAGGTACGATGAACTGCAAGAAATCAAAAGCAGACAAAGCCATTGAAGAGAGGTGGAAAGAAAATTGCCTGGGATATGTGGGCACAGTGGTCCAAGCATAGTTGACAGAGCCTTTGAAGATCTGGCGGCAGCTAGAAACGATGTCTTCGATGATGTGCATGTGAAGCCATATGCTTTCTGCCTGAGTACAGACGACACCACCTGGACGGAGAGCCTTGGCCACGGACTCGAAGAAAGGCTTTTCAAACAGCTCTTGAGCTGGGCCTGAGCAGGCGGAAAAAGTGGAGCTTGAAACATTTGAATGGCCAAAATGTGTATGTTTAGAGTGAGCAATGGCTTTACCGATAGGGTCCGATGAATCGATTATTACAGCGTCGTATGTCCCAGGCGGCACGGCCTTGAGGAATGCCACTCCTGTATGAAATTCGGATGTAAACCGTTGACATCGAGGCTTATATACTCATCGAAGAAAAAGGAATATGTGAGATGACAGATGAATCTACCATCTCCAATGTGCAGAGTCACTCGCGGATCATCAAATCCTACGGCAACACTCGGGAAATATTGCTTAGAAACCTGGAAAGGATTATCCAAGCATTCAGCCCATGCTAGTGAGAGCATTTGATTATACCTAAGCAAATGAATAAAAAGAACAACGAAAGAGAGGGCGGAAAAGAGAAACAAAACTCACATCAACGACCATCTTATCAATCTCGCAAATGTCTATTTTCTCGACGGATGCATGGCGTGAAACTTCACGCAGCACCCCACCGTCGCCTCCTCCAATCACCAGAACCTAAGAAACAGAAAATTAAGGCCTGAGAGAATGAGTATCCTTATATAGAATAT
Source organism: Lindernia subracemosa (assembly GCA_028392965.1). Classification (NCBI taxonomy): domain Eukaryota; kingdom Viridiplantae; phylum Streptophyta; class Magnoliopsida; order Lamiales; family Linderniaceae; genus Vandellia; species Vandellia subracemosa. The sequence goes on from JAQPCC010000042.1 coordinate 18,614, forward strand.
GTACCTTTTTGGGGGTTTTGATTGAGCAAAGTGGGAGGTGAGTGATCATTTCTTGATAAGCGCATTCATCCCTCTCTGTAAGCTGTATTACACCATCTAAAACAAGCACCTTCCCATAAGTCGATGACTGCAATAAGATAAAAAAAAGCAACATGGCAATATGCTTTCTATAACATAATAAAGTGAGTAACCACTGCCATGGCTCTTTTAAAATATGAAATACCTGGAAAACAATAACATCCTGGTAATCAGACTTTCCCTTGAACAGTATCTTCTCAACCTTCAATGAGTGTGCTTCTCCTGCGCGATTTCCAAAGTGACAAACCAAGAAAACGAAAAGTAAAGAATAAAAAGCTTTTGGGCATTGTTCATGTGTGTGTCTAAAAGCTTAACTAGACGATTGGTTGCATCGAAGATGCTACTATACTACCACCAATCTTACATCATGATAAACTGAAAAAAAAAAATCTTCGTTTTGGTACCACAAGAGAAAAAAACCCAGCTTTTTAACAAGAACATCTCAAACCAATCCAGCATCATTCATGTCTAAAACCCGAGAATCAAGAAGTTGAAACACCACAAAAACACAAAAAGGGAAATAAATAAATGAATAAAAAAGAAAACTGACCGGGCCACATTGGGCTCATCTCAGAGAACCACCCCGGTATAACAGAGGGTATTCCGTCTCCGCTATTAGCTTCCATCCCACCACCGAAAACGCCTAGTAATAGCTGCTGATGATAGTCTTACTACTGCTGAATCTTTCGGGTAAGAGACGGCGAAGTAGGCAATGCAAGAATATATCAGCAATCTGAATTTTGAGGGTTATGAGTGAGTGAGGGGTGGGCTTCAATTACGTGACTGCGTTCTTTGTCTTGATCGATAAACGTTGCATTGCTTAGACTATTTAATTATGAAAAAGAAAAAGAAGGATGGGTCTTGATTGATGTGATTCTTGGCCTAACATTTTTAGTCACGAGTCTCACGACATGATTCCTTCCTTCAGTTGCTCAGCTGACTACCTTCACGTTCTTACAATCATCTCGCTGTAATTGTTTAGCAGCAGATGCCATTGCCAATAAAAGTTCAATTGAGGAACAGAGAAAGCAAGCAAAATCCCAGGAAGGCCAATGTGCTAGGCTAGTTAAATGGGTTACTCTTGGGTCATTCTTTAATGGGCTACAATTTGCTATTTTTAGCACATTTATCCTTCTTCATCTATGGAGACCAAGAATCGTTGGTGTTCCAAAATGCGACTTATGGTCTCTGCCTCCACCATCTCCATCTGTTGCTCCCCGTTTTCAAGAATTTTCGAGCACTGTTACTAACGGATAAAGCGCTCATACCATACAGAAGAATTACTTTGGGAGAAAACTCATCGAAGAGTGGCCTCTAACTCGTCCGAGGTATATGGATTTTCAAAGTGGTTCCATAGAATGCTTGAGCTGAACGCTCTTCTGTTTCCTTTTTGCTCGGAGATGATGTATGTATTCACATATTTAATGCTCGGTTTTATATGGGTTTCATTCAGGTTTTGCAACACGTCCCGTGAGAGATAGGCTGAGGTAGAATATAGCGGCTGAAGAAATGATTCTGCTATATAGTGGCATTTTTTCTTGTCCTTCGAGCACTAGTGTTATTTCTAGTGCTGAGCAGCCATTCAAGAGTTTTAAGGGTTCTGAGAGCTTTATTCATCTGGTATGGTCTGATGAATTCAAGTTTTAGCTTGTATTTATTTAGTGATAAATTTATGTGTCAGAATTGGATGGTTTTTTGCAGGGACAAAAAAAAAACTAATTTTAACATGAAAATCGTTGTATTTGAAATGATTCTTTGATTATCGATGCAGGGACGGGGACTTAGAAGAGATACATTCTGCAACAGTGGCAGATTTTCCAAAGTTGTAGCCTATTATGGCCTGAAACCCCCACCTTACAAACTAGTGAGACTCTTGGATGTTTTTATGTTTCATTCTTTAACGTTTGTTGCGAAGATAATGCACGAAAGTTGTGTGCTTGTTATCGAACAAGGAGAATTGGCGGTTAGGCTATTTTTACAAGTTTGTATGGGTAGAATGTAGCTACCGTTGTTTGTAAGTTTTTGATTGCTTATGTAACTGCCTGTTAACAGCTGGAGTTACTCATGTTGGAACTTTTAATGTTGTCCTGTGTTTCCTCGATATTATTCACTAAACACCTTCACCCAACCTTTGAAGGATGCACTGGAGCCATACATGAGTCAGAAAACACTTGAAGTGCATTGGGGCGGTCATCACCGTGGTTATGTGGAAGCTCTTAACAAGCAGCTCGCGAAGAACGATGTGCTCTACGGTCATACCTTGGAAGAGCTCATAAAAGTGGCGTATAATAACGGAAACCCCTTACCTGAATTCAATAATGCTGCTCAAGTATGTGCAAAATCAGTAATGAAGTCTTGTAAGATTAGGTATAAGTTGTATGCTCCAATTATATTACTGTTGTATCTTCAGGTCTGGAATCATGACTTCTTTTGGGAGTCTATGCAACCTGGAGGAGGTGACCTGCCAACAATGGGCTTACTTCAACAGATAGAGAAGGATTTTACTTCGTTTAGTGGCTTTAAGGAGAAGTTCGTCGAAGCGTCCCTCACTTCGTTTGGATCTGCCTGGGTTTGGTTGGTTTGTAAGTTGTCCTTTGCCTTGGGATACTTTTGCCGGTCAACGAATCATGTTCAAGATAATTGAACCCAAAAATCTTAACATAACTGCAATAATGGTTGAAACTATTGGTTTGATTACAATGCTAGTTAGTGATTTCCTTTTGTTTTTCGTTCGTTATTAATTTTTGCAGTGAAGAGGGAGAAGAAATGCCTTTCGATTGTGAAAACCACCAATGCAATCAACCCTCTTGTATGGAATGACATTGTAAGAAATCCTATGTTCCTCTGTTCATTTCTTCTATTCACTTTTATATGGAGATCAACTGCAAAGATACTAACTTTAACATGCCAATGCCAACGACTTCTATATCATTGCAGCCCATCATCAGTTTGGACTTGTGGGAGGTCTCTCTCTCTCTCTCTCTCTCTCTCTCTCTCATGTCCATTTTAGTACTTTTTCTCACAATCCTTCGTTCGCTTTGTTTTGCAGCATGCTTATTACTTGGATTACCAGGTTAGCTATGCTCACCTCTTCTCCTTATTCCTCCCTTAGAAAGGACTTGTTCTCATCTGACTCGACACCACATTCTTCTATTGAACTTAAATCTTCGAACAGAACGATAAAACCAAGTACGTAAACACATATATGGATCACCTCGTGTCTTGGAACGCTGCCGCAGCACGATTGGCACGTGCCCAATCCTTTGTCAACCTAGGCGAGCCTAAAATCCCAGTGGCTTGACTTGATGGATAGATACATAACACATCCTTTTGAGTTTTCATCATCAGACTGGCGCTAGAAAATTGTGTCATCATACTAGAGGAAATAAACGGCGGTGGTGAGTTGGTAAGGATCGCTGGGATCACGGGATCGTCTTTCTCGTACTTTAAATGCAAGAACAGCTAGTTAGATACGCTCGTCATGTAATAGATTTTGGATTGACCTAGAGGTCGGGTTTCTTGACGTTGATTGTTATGTTGTCAGCAAGAGTGGTAACATTTTCTTCTTGAACTATATAAATCACAAAGCTATCCACCCTTGCTTTTCGTTGGTTGTCTGGCGATTTTTCCGGCAGAGAATACCTTACGAAGAGTTATTCTTGCGGCAGTTTTTCGGTTTGGAGTATGATGAATATGCTCGACGGACTTTGTCTGGGCTTCCTTTTATTGAGTGATTAGTTTATGAATGCTTCTCATTCATGCAAAAAAATGTTTAAGCCTATTTATTTAGTATAGGGCAAACTCGAGAGACTCTTAATTACAAAAGATGCTGCTGCTATTGCTACCTTCATCGTCGGTAGACTTGGTCATTATTTGTTACAATATATCACTACATACTAACTTACTTGGGAGGATGGGAGTCCTCGGGATTTGCCGCGCCGACGGACACCTTAGCCACGTCGCCGGCGGTGGCCTCAGGCTTTTTCTTGACGTACAGAGTGAAGTACCACAAGCCTCCTATCACGGCTAGTCCGCCTAGAGCCATGGTGGTGTAGCTGTAAGGCAGGTTTCTCCTCTGGTGAAGGATCTCACCGCCGGCGCCGGCGGCACCACCTGCGCCTTGGCCCGTCACTCTCTTCTCCGTTTCAGAACTCATCTTGTGCGTGTCTGCGTTTTTTCTCCACTCTTCGCTTCCACCTTCATTAGCCATTTGTTTCTTTATCGGTGAGACTTCTGCCAAAGTACTTTGGAGAAGAAAGAAAGGGTTTGTTTTCTAAGTGGCGAACATCGTAGAAGTCTTCCTAACGTGGCACTTTTTTCTGGGTAGGCGAAGCCGTTGGATGACGAAAGGTGGCTTGTTTTATTTGGAGGAGACAAATTTAATTTTTTTTTATTACATCTTGAATGATTTTATTCTCTAATGGATGTAGTTTATTACAAATATCTTCAGCAGTTGTGTAAGATTCCTTCATCCGCGTGGCGTGGTAGACGAATATTGCATACGTTTTTTGGAAGAATTTGTTTCCATTTTTTTACACTAGAAATTAAAAAAGACACCTTTGGAGGCAAAAAAAAAAAATGACACCTTTGGGCTTTTGTGCTGCTCAAATTGGACCACGACAACAAATCTTTCACACGCAAGCAAAGCAATCGTCAATTAGAAACAAAAGGGTTGTAATGTAATGAATGATAATGGTAAAAGAAAAAAAAATATGTTCAAATGGGAATCACATAAAAGTCACAGCTCAGTGCCATCGAAAGCTTCCAAATGCTTAAGGTTACGTACCAAAGAAGAGCGTCGGCAATGGATTAGGTTGTATTATCTTAAAATAAATAGGCACGCTCGCAGTTGGCAAGCCGTTGGTGACTCAATTCCATCCGATAATGAAATATACTAATCATCTATTCTATACATACATACGTTTTTTATCCCAATATATGGGCGATATTATAGCCGTGAGTTGTTTTCTGCCCATGATTGATGTTAAGAGCTTTAAATGTTATGTTAAGCTGCAAATTGACGTTCATTCAAGGCTCAATGAAACTTATCATCACTCATCTCTGTAAATTAACAAAAAAGAATCACCTTTCGTGTTTCTCAACATATTTGATTTGTTTCGACGTAATGTTTACTACAGCATCTAACTTAGTAAAGGTTTTATGAAATGACTTCGTAGGTAGATAGGAGGAGACGAAGAGCCATGTGGCTAATTTGAAGTCATGCCTAACCCCTAGAAATTCCATTAGGCTTTATCAAACATTAGATGCGTACAAGAATGAGAAAACCCTTGTGGAAAATCGAAATTATTATTTCTTGCACAACAAAAATTACATTTTTTTTTTGGGTCGGTTTGTTGATGGGCAGTCGACGGTGCCCACCAAACTTTTACCAAAAAACACGTAAATAAACGAGACAGCTATAACACAGCCACATACATGGTACTTAAGAAAGATTGTTCTAATAAATAAATATATATATATATATATATATATATATATATATATGTAGCATAGCACAAGATTTAAGGAGAGGGTGGGTGACTATTCAAGGAGATGATTATTAATGCTTGGACGAAACCTTCTTAGCAGCCTTCACGAGGCCACTTGGTCAAGAACCCCACATACATATGCATTGATCAACTACGTTACCTATAATCTGGTTGGATCATTAAAGCTTAAGGGTGACTAAACTTATAAGTCAGACGTGGACAGTTGTGCAATGGGGGTCAAATTACTATTTCTTTCTTTTCTCTTTTCTTTTCTTTTTTTTTTCCGCTTTCATTGAGGTAGTTGAGCGTTCAGTGATGCATTTGTTCAGCACACAACTCATCCATGCATTAATTACATGCCATTGGATGAGTGTATGTGTGTGTAAAAAAGCTTTCTTGCAGCTTTTGATATATATGCTTTGAACCCTTTTTCTTGCCTTCTCCAAGCATCTTTATAAGACTCACTCTCTTGCCCTTCTTGTTTGTTTAATTAGACAAAGGATTTGGACAATTGGGATTTCACTTTCATAAGGGTTTTATTAGTTCATCAAGAATAGTTTGGATATCTGCCTCCTTGATTAACCTATCTATTTATAAATCTACGAGAGTTTCTATGGAAGGAGAAGCAGCAATGAACAGAAGCATAGAGGTGGACGACCAAGAGCGGCTGCTAGCCGAGGTAGCATTCGACAGGAACTCGTCGTCGATGGTCATCAGAATCCGACGGAAGCTGCCGGACTTTCTCAAGTCAGTGAAGCTAAAGTACGTCAAGTTAGGTTTCGGTTATTCCCTTAACCCAGGGACTATCATCGTCTTCCTCCTCGTCATCCTGACGTTGTTCATTACCGGCGCCACTCGCACCTTAGTCCTGGCCCACCTATGGCTGAACCCAGCTTCCACCCTAGTGCTCGTCGACACTGCCACTCTTGCGATCGGCTCGACCACCCTCATCCTCTTGCTTGCCCTATACTGGGCCAAGCAGCCCAGGCCGGTCTACCTGGTGGACTTCGCCTGCTACAAGCCGGAGGATGATGGGATGAAGCTCTCCGTCGATTCCTTCTTAAAGATGACGGAGGAAAACGGCGCCTTCGAGCCCGAGTCGATCAGCTTCCAGAAGAAGATCTCGCACCGATCGGGGCTAGGAGACGAGACCTACTTCCCACGGGGAATCACTTCCCGGCCGCCGAACCTGTCGATCGGAGAGGCTAGGCTCGAGGCTGAGTCCGTCATGTTCGGCGCCCTCGACGCCCTCTTCGCCGAGACGGGGTTAAACCCTAGTGACGTCGGGATTCTCATCGTCAACTGCAGCCTGTTCAACCCGACGCCGTCTCTTTCTTCCATGATCGTGAACCACTACAAGCTCCGAGCCGACATCAAGAGCTTCAACCTCGGAGGAATGGGGTGCAGCGCGGGGCTCATATCGATAGACCTAGCCAAGCACCTCCTCCAGGCGAACCCTAACACCTACGCGGTGGTCGTGAGCACGGAGAACATAACCCTAAACTGGTACTTCGGAAACGACCGCTCAATGCTTCTCTGCAACTGCATCTTTCGCATGGGCGGCGCGGCCGTCCTCCTCTCCAACAAGAGAAAGGACAAAAGGAAGTCCAAGTACGCCCTGGTCCACACGGTTCGAACCCACAAGGGAGCCGACGAAAACAGCTTCAGGTGCGTATACCAGAGGGAGGACGACAAGGGGGTGGTTGGGGTTTCCTTGGCCCGCGAGCTGATGGCCGTAGCCGGCGATGCACTGAAGACAAACATCACCACGCTGGGCCCGTTGGTCCTTCCGTGGTCCGAGCAGCTGATGTTTCTCCTGACGCTGCTCAAGAGGAAGGTGCTGGGCGCCAAGGTGAGGCCTTACATACCTGACTTCAAGCTTGCGTTCGAGCACCTCTGCATACACGCGGGGGGCAGGGCGGTCCTCGACGCCATGGACAAGAATCTGCAGCTCACGGACTGGCACATGGAGCCGTCGAGGATGACCCTTCATAGGTTCGGGAACACGTCGAGCAGTTCTCTATGGTATGAACTGGCCTATACGGAAGCCAAAGGCCGGGTTTCGAAGGGGGATAGGGTGTGGCAGATTGCTTTCGGGTCGGGTTTTAAATGTAACAGTGCGGTGTGGAGATCGCTCAGGGAGATTCCGGCCAAGGAGAGCAAGGCGAACCCTTGGTTCGATTGCATCGACAACTACCCTGTCAAGGTTCAGGCTGCAGATTAGGTATACATTGTCCGACGCCGTCATTCAGTTTTTTGCAATGAAATTGCATATTTCTGTCATTGCAAGGAATGCTGTAATAACTAGTATGAAATTTATGATCGAGAAAAAAGAATCTGCATAATACATAATATTGTTATTGGACATGAGTGAATACAAGGAAGAAGGCAACTGTATTATAGAACATTCTGCATTACCCTCTGTAACAAGATTATTACGTTATTAATGAAGAGAATTGGGAAGTCAATGGCAATGGCGATCAATTGGTTGAACGTTTATTTATTTTTTTAATATAAAATCACAATTAACATAGCATGCTCGGCCAGCAAACCAAACAACTGAAGAACCATTTTGCCACCAAAGTGTAATGACATAGCATGCTCGCATATAAATTTTTCATCCATGGCAAATGAACAAGAAAAAGGGGTATTAAAGAGTGCTGGACTAATCAACAAGTTCCCCAAACAAACAAAGTTATTACTCCCTCCCAACTTCTAGTACGGCCTGTAGCGTCTGTTGCGATTGGCATCATCGTAGTTACTACCGCTCACCCCTCCTCGGTCTTGGCCTCTTCCGGCACTACTGCTCCGATCATTGTTCCGGCGTGGTCTGACAGCTGGCGGCAACTGTACACCGGGCTGCTGACTGTGATAAACATAAAGAGGTATCTCTCTTAACTATCCAAGACCATCGGTTTCTTTCCCACAATGTAAGATATATGTACGTAGCGATTGGCAACTTACAGAACATAGCCAATTCGACCATCTGGCAAAACTATAGGCACCATCTGCATTCCAGACGACGTTTGTCCCCTACCATAAATCATGGGCTGCACCAAAGTTTTACAGTGCGTTAGGATAGGTTTTTGCTTGGCCTAAATCGAAAGGAAATGGTAAAAGACGCTAATCGAGCTCAACCAAATACCTGGTGTAACCCAGCAGTTGCGCCATATCCAGCACCTATAGGAGCATAAGGATTCACTGGCACGCCAGTATAACCTGGATGAGGGATGTAATTTGGGATTGGCAAAGGATTATGTGGATTGACTGCATCAAACTTCTTCTCAGCCTGAGGTTTTGCAAGAACGACTTCCAGCGCTTGGCCTGCATTTTACATACGCTAATATGATTGTCCTAAACTATTAAAGACTTTAAAAGTTGCTCCATCATATATATGGTTCAAATCAAAATGATTGCAGTGGACCATCTCCAACAGACCCATGGCCAACAGAGCATATGTAATAGCAAGGGATATATGGACATACCATTTATTTCATACTTTTCAGTTTCATTGACAGCCTTCAGCGCACTAGACCTTTCTGCATAGTGCACAAACCCGAAATCCCTTTTTCCACCACTTTTGGAAGGAGGCATGACGACCTTTATGACCTCCCCATGGCGCAGGAATATTTCCTTCAACTGATCAGTGGATGTGTTTTCCGGAATGTTCTTTACATAAAGAGCTTTCACCTGAACAATCATAAACAAAGAGGTGATGTATCGAGGCAACTCAAAAAGTTTGCATCACCACAAGAAGTAACGTCTCAGTTAACACCTATCATGCTCCTCGTCATTCAGCAAGACTAAATTGCATGGCCCATCGGTTTAAGAGGCATAATTTGAAGCCAATGAATACCAATTCTCTTGATGTTATGTATTGTCATGAAAATGAACATAAAAAGAACTTGCAATTCCATGTGGCATTTCGTTACTGTATTAGCTAATTTTGCCTCTTATCTGAGTTGTTCTTCCCAGATAAAATCATATGACACAAAAAAGGCCTTTTAACTTACTGTAACTGTGGGGTCCGACAAGCTGTTGAACGTATCAATTAACTATTACAACAGGCCTCATGGACATGATGAGTGTATCAATACATTTGTTTGACATTTAAAACCTAAATGCATTGCCAAATCAGTCAGCTTATACCTGAGAAGCAGCAGACGGATGATCTGGTGATATTTTTGGATCAGCCCATGTTACAGTTGGTGTGTTGCCATCAAGCTTAAAACTTGAAGCAGTCATCTTTTGGCGAGAATAATCTGCACAGGCATTGTTGTAGTATTCAACAAATGCAAATCCGCGATTACGACCTGGGTTTACGGGATCCTGTAGTTTGATAAGGAAAAGGGTCAGATACGGAAACTGAGTTCAACTTTTCATTAACATAATGGCCTATAATATATGATTGATATAATGCCACAACTGACCTTAATGAGCTCAATGGTTTCAGCACCAGGACCCGTTGCATCAATTACTTTCTTGAACTCTTCATCCGTCCAGCTCTTAGGTACGTTACCTATGAACAATCTATATTTGGTTTCAGACAACGAACATCGCAATGTTCTTCCCTGCTAGACGAAAATGAACAAGACAGGGTCAAGCTTAGCACATAACAAAACTAATAATACAGAAGTTTTTCAAGTTTGTATATACCTTGAACTCTTTGTTATGCAACTCTTCGATTGCCTTCTGGGCTACATCTTTGGTTAGGAAGGCCACAAAAGCAAAACCCTTGCTCTCTCCAGTATCCTTGTTTTTCATCATTCTTATCTGCCATCAATGATTACTAATTCAGTCCATTGGCATAATGTAAAAAATTCCACAAATTTGATGAAATAATTCATTTCATAGAGCCTCATGACCAACCTCAAAAATTTCACCAATTGTTTCACATAGCTCCCTTAAATCTTCTTCAGAAATATCTCGAGAAAGTCCTCCGATGAAAACTTCAGTACCACGAGGAGGAAGATCAAGAAGTTCAGAATGTTCACCCCTCTCACCTTGATTAAGAGACTTGGTGTTTTCATCATCTTGGTCAGTCTCAGCATGAAGAGAATTTCCTCCAGTTTCAGGAGATTGGTTTTTTATATCATCCATACTTGCACCATCCCCTTGATATTCTTCCTCATTTTCTTCACTGTCTCCTCCAGCTCTGTCATCTTCCATTGGTTCTTCGGGATCATCTTCCTCGGAGTAATTGTCATCGTCAAGATCCACTCGGTCCTCAGTTTCATTATTCTCAGTCATGCTTTCCTCGTTTTTCCACAATTTGATTTTTCAACAATTCACCAATACAGGCTGAAAAATACATATTTAACAAAAACAAAAAAAAAAACTAATGAATGAAGGAACTCATTACAAAACATCTCACAAACATAACAGTCACAACTTTTTTTTTTAACCAGGTAAACTTCATCAGTGGGTAATTTGGAGGCCAACCTATGCCATATGACACAACATGCATTACGAAGCTGTGGATCACATTTTAATGGCAAATCGATTAAAAAGAATGAAGCTTGCATTCATCTCCCATGCTGTTATTGCTTAACTTTCTCCACAAAACACTTCAAAACTGGAAATGTTGAAAACCAATAGAAAATTTGGCAGTTCTCATAGGAACCAAAAACTCAGATTATTGTTCAATGCGCAAGTAATTGTAAACTTAATTTTACCAGTTAGACAGCCTAATAGGTGAATACCATAAAAACCCACATTTTGTTAGTCTATCCCTATCTTTTCCCACTAGATATCCACATAACAAGGACATGGTAAAATTCGGAGTAGTCGAACAAACCACAAAACATCTATTTTCAAATATAAAAATAAAAAATGAAAACAGTCGAAAGTCATACATACACACCACGAAAACACAGCGAAGCTAATGATAAAAATAAACACAAAATCAAGACAAATTAAGAGTTTTTGAGAATTAATCGAACGCACCCAGCCATCCTTGCACTGAAATGAATCTGTAGATCGACATTGAGGCATACCAAAGAATCTCAACAAAGAACATCAACATCGAAAGCAATAAAATTAAGGCCTTTATCTGATGCATGTAAAATTTGGTAGTTTTTTTTTTCTCAAAATCGATCAATAGGCAGGCAAGATAGGGATGGTTCTGTATATGCTTAGATATTTATGAGCGAGAAGTATATGTGTATATACGTGTTTGCATATCTAGCTGAGATGAAGAGTAAACAGAGTAATTTGAGATTTTTTTTCGCTTTTTCTTCTTCATTTGAATCGCCTTTACCTTTGAGAGTCTCTCTCTTTGGTGAGATCTACCTGAAACAAAACCCTAGCTTTTCATTTCTTCCCCCATTTTAAGGGCTTTCAACTCAACAATCGGGCCGAGCCCATAACCGTAAAATGACAAATTCGCAATGAAAACGCTTCAACAATTTTATTACAAATTAAAATATTTTTTATTAAATATATATAATATTAAAACTTATTACTTTCGAAATTACTATTTTTTTTTCGTTAATGCTAGATTAAAAAAAAATTATATAATTCAGATAATTTTTTTTTTTTTTTTTGTGGTGATGTTTGTCGATTTTCTTTTTTTTAAACACTTGTAACAATTATATTATTATTTCATGGTCGACATAAACCCTATAATCAAAACCGAAAGGCAAGAAGATATACCACAACTCAAGGTTGGTCAGCGAAGCCGAAAGTATGATAGGTTCAATTTACATTAATGTGACAAAATCATTTATATATAATAATGTCAACAAAGGTTTGCGTGATGATGCATATTACATTATTATTCTGGCAATTACATATATATATCTTCTTCAACAGTGAAGGCTTCCTTTAGCTGCTGCTGCCGATCACCTCCTTGTAGAGGTCTTTGATCTTCTGAATCAACGCTTCCCTGTCTGGTCTGTAAATCAAGTTTCGGTATGCAAACCACTGCAGTGCATGTAAGAAAAAACGAATTAAACGGTCACATTTATAACAAGAATGTAATAACTATGACGAGCTTTTTTATATATATGTTGAAAGGCGCCATTATTGTCTGAGAGAGAGAACTTACGCCTGTATATCCAATTCCCACCAATTCAAGGAGCCCAGGTATCAAGGGTAGCCTGTCGACTGCCTATATTGTTCAACAACAAAGCGTCTTTGATTGATCAAACAATCTCTTGCCATGATCATTATATATATATATGTGTGTGTGTGTGTAATAAATTAATGGGTGCTCACAGAGATCATTCCAGCTGAGCCCCAGAGTGCAACGAACCCAGCCACGCCCAGAGAGGTCACGGCGTACTTGTCTTCGACTTTGTCCCACTTTGGGATGAACATTTATGTATATCATCAGCAAGGAATTATGATGAGATATTTATATATATAGTATATGATTCTCATCATTTATATATACTTACAGCTTCTTGAATTGCTTTGACGATTTCAGAAGTATCTGGGGCACTGCCCACCACTTCGGCCGCCGGGGCCTCGCCAGCTGTAGCCATCGCAGCCACACTGCGGGCGATCTTTCGACCTGAAAGCAGAAACCGGGCTGGGTCAGTCAGCATCAATGCAGTGGGCGGTGTTGAGTTATATAGTAAAATGTACTAACAGTATGCAGTGGTCTTAGAGAAGCGAGAGAGGGCGGCGCCGGGCTGAGGGAGGGTGGGCGGCAACGCTATGCATTGCGAAGGAGGTGATGCCTTGTTGGCGTCGAGGAAGGCGGAGGAAGACGATACGGAGGAAACTGGCGCAGTTGGTGCACTTGTCGAGGCCATGGCTAACTAACTACGTACTCTTCAGCTCAGTCGCTTATATCTGATTAACGATATTTTTTTTCTTTACTCTGATTTTCCTGGAAAAAAAGAAAATCGAAAGGTGGAGGTTTGGCTTCAATATCTATCTGGATAATGTGATCGACTTGAAGTAGCCAAGCCAGTAGTTTCAACATCAGACAAGATAAGGTAATTAATGATCGCTCGTCACGTGGCAGTTCATCACTTCACCTCTTCAACTTAGTTTTTTCACTTTACAGCAAAGTTAGATGAAGTAAAAATCACATCTTTAACATGTTTATTACACGATGATGGATGGCACAGTAATTCCCATGATGGATTCTAATCTCATTGGGTCGATAGAAAGAAAATGAATGTCGGCACGGCACAACAGTATTTGGGCTGTTTTTTTTCGTGGCCCAACAGCTGAAGAAGCGTCTCATCTCATCTCAGCTCTATTCGGCGCGGTCTTGCCCACTAACTCTCCTGCGCTAGTCAGTACCAAAATTTCTCTGTCTCACTGTCGTCATTTGACTCAAAACCATCCGCCTACTTGGTTGAATTTGGTCTGCAGTAAAGCTCGGTAGCTTCTTGTCTGCAACAAGCACTCGCCACCGGCACCAAACGCCCCGAATTCTAAAGGTCGTTGTTGTTTGTTAGTTTGTGGCCAGATGCGTACTTTTTAATCGATTGATGAACAAATCCCTTCTGAATGGTTTAGTGGGTTTGGCGTTGATGGTTGTGTCCTCTGGTTATTTGATTAACAGTTGTTTGATTATTGAACAGGGAAAAAAAGGGTGCAAAGATGCATCAGCAGCAGCAAGCTGGGCCTATGTTTCCGGCCATGCCTTCGCTTCCACCCAATAGCATCACTACCGAGCAGATTCAGAAGGTCCCTTGTCGTAATTTGCATCTGCCTTTTCGTTCAAGTTCGAAACTTTTTCTGATTTTTCTCTAGTTGCTGGATTTTAGTAGTCATAGAATCTTGGTTATAGTATTGTAAGTATCGTTTATGGGCTGTTTGTAGTTTAACTAGTATAGTTATTACAGTAAGACTCAGATTGCGGCTCTAGGTACGAATCCACACGACCCTCCATTACATAGAAAAAAACCAAAACTAATGTCTTCTTTTAGGTTCTCCAAAAAGTTATTGTGTTTAATCAATAGTAATAAGTTTATCTTTTTGTTGTGCGAGTTCGTCGGGAATCATCTGTCCTGTCTTAAATCTCTATGAGGAACTATGGGCCTATTTTTATGCTCATGATGCAATTATATTCTTACGCCTTTTTGTTTGTTCTACACTTGCTAATACCTAATAACTCCGATCCTATTCCTATATTGCAAGAATGTATTCCTAACAAGTAGATTGGCCAACAATCTGAATTTGGTCATATGATAGCAGATTAAGGCGTTTTTATCTTGCGTCACATTTTTCTTGTGCCTCTTTGTGCAGTATCTAGATGAGAACAAGAAACTGATACTGGCTATTTTGGAAAATCAAAATCTTGGTAAACTTGCTGAATGTGCCCAGTAAGTCATCTCTTTGTCTCTCTCTGTGTGTGTGTGTGTGCCAGTAAGTATTTTTTCGTCTCATTTTTTCTGTAAATGTCATGCGTTCTAATCAGGTACCAGGCTCAACTGCAAAAGAACTTGATGTACTTGGCTGCAATTGCCGATGCTCAACCACAGACGCCAGCTGCGCCTCCTCCCCAGGTAATATTCATTACAGCAAGGCGGGCTCGGAGCAGTACATCTTTCTCACAACGTTGTGTTGCATATTATTAGCCAATGCAGCAGATGGCTCACCATCCTTCAATGCAACAACAAGGAGGCTTTTACATGATGCAGCAGCAGCAGCAGCAGCACCATCCTCCTCCTCCTCAGGCAATGGCTCAACAGCCCGGCGTATTCCCTCCAAGGCCGCAAGCAATTCAAGAACGTCCCACCGGTCAAATCCAGCCACATGTCCTAATGCCCGTCAGGCCCACCGCAGCTAATGATGGCATGAATCAAGGAAGAGCAACTAGTTATATCAACGGCAATAAGAAACAAGAGAGTCGCGATGGCTGGCAGGGTTCGTCTGCTGTCGCTGGAGATAAAGAGGAAGCAGCAGCAAAGTGATGGAGCCGAAAGAGCTGATGTTGTATATTAGAAGAAACTTAACGTCTCTCTGTTTCTCTTTCTTTTTCTTGCCCTGGATTCTGTGTTTGTTTGGTTTAGAAGTAGTCTCTTCTTGTTCAGACACTGTGCAATTATCTATCTGAAACATCTCAAATGTTGAAACTTTACCATCTCTATTGCCGAGAATAACCCGACCCGGCCTTGCCCGACCCGTTTGCACTACGTCAAGGTTAGGTTTGACTGAGACAACCCCTTGGAAAGAATTTACTCAAGTTGGAGTGGGCTTTCGTCCGTCCGTCGTTTCGTTGGTTTAAAAAAATGGACCCATTCAATGAGACGATGATTTTATTTATTTGCCTGCGATCAAAGAGGAGTGGTGCCGCGATATTATTTTACAATATATTATTTTAAATATATTTGTTTATTGGAATAACAATTATTTCGTAAAAAAAGAAAGAAAGAAAGAATACAAATGGTCTCTCTCCATTGGGAATTATACAAGGAAACCATAACATAGAAAATAGAATAGCAGCCGCCATTGCATCAGATTGGCGGTTTCTTGAGAAATATCCTTAATCTACGCACTCTCTGCCTAAGTTTCGACCATGAAGTCATCGTCGTCGTCGCCGCCGCTAGAAATAGGAGTTGGCCGTGACGGTGGGGAACACGAGCCAATATCCTCGCCGCAGCACCGCCACCGCCACCAGCCCTACAATCCCCATAAGAACAAGCTCGTGGCGGAGGCCTACAAGGTCTTCTACAAACGGCCGAGGACCTCCCTCGCCGTGCTGCTGATCCTCACCTTCCTACTAGGTTACATCTGCCACTCGATTCCCCTCCTCTCCCAGTCCGCCGCGGAGCTCCAATACCACCACACCTTCTCTCCGCCGACCTGCGGGAGTCCGCCGGTCGAGCCCTCTCAGGTCCGGGAGACTATATTAAGGAAAGTGTTCAACGAAAACTCCCCCTGGGAGGACTTCCCTCCCAAGCACATAAAGTCCGCCGGCCTAATCCAAGAACAGTGGACCAAAGGGTGGGGCTCCAACGCCGCCGTGTTCGAGCGCCTGATCAAACAGGTCCGCCCCAAGACCATCATCGAGATAGGAACCTTCCTCGGAGCATCAGCCACGCACATCGCCGGCCTCACCAAGAAGCTCGGCCTAGACACACAGATCATCTGCATCGACGACTTCAGGGGGTGGCCGGGGTACTACGACCAGGATCAGAAGAGCATGGTCAAGCTTGTCAATGGGGACAGTATGCTCCTCTACCAGTTTATGCAGAACGTCGTCAGGGCCAACGCCACGGAGTCCATCGTCTTCCTTCCCTTCTCCACGGGGACGGCACTCGGCGGGCTGTGCGATTGGGGGATCTACGGCGATCTCATCGAGGTCGATGCTGCCCACGACTTCCACTCGGCGTGGGTCGACATCAACAACGCCTACAAGCTTTTGAAGCCCGGCGGTGTTCTCTTCGGGCACGACATTGTCTGGGTTGGAGTGAGGAATGCCGTCCATGCCTTTGCCAGGATTCACGGTTTTCGGGTCAAAGTCGATGGCGAGCATTGGGTTTTGTATTAGATTCTTGATTGAGATGTCTCATCTTGTTATTGTCTGAATTGTTGGTTCATTCAGTCATCAATATCATGTTGCCTAATTACACCATTACTTTTTCCATTTCAACTTCCCCTAAAGACGAAGAAGATCATATAGCAGAAGAAAATTCTCAAGAAACGATCTTTAAAGTCCAATCGAAGACGTAATCCATGAGTTTCGAAGATTCTATCGATCCATATACTAAAGGGGTCGGATCTATCGTCTCTTTAGACCAAAGAAACGCCCGACAAATCCCGGCTGATAAAGTTAATCTGCTGAGATAACACTAACATCAATTTGTTCTACAGCCATAATACACTTACTACCTTGCACACACTACTAGTCTTCAAGACTTATTAAAACCAGATGCTCATCCCCAAGTAATAAACAAATCGACGCTAGAACGAACTGTTAACTTGAAATAGAACTACAGCGAAAAAAGAAACGAAAAGCTTAACCGCGATTCCTTCTCATCAACCACAACATTCCCGTGCCTTCTCCTAGCTTCTAGTATTTACAGTTCCAAACGCTAGCTACCACCTTTCTTCGCGGTCTTGGTGAAATGAAAAACGGGGTGCTGACGAAGTCTCTGCATTCCTCTACGAAGGCTCAGACGATTCAGTATCCCCTCGCCCTCCATGTTTTCCTCCTGCTCGTCTTCGTCTTTGAATCTCATTAGTCCTAAAGATGGCTTTTTCTGCATGGGAGGTGAAGCAGAGCCGCCTCTGTTGCTTTTCATCTTCTTCTCGAAGTCGCTATAGCCGAAGGACTTGTACTTGCTGTTGTCGCATTCTAACCTCTCCAATGTGGCACTCCTCAAGAGGTTTACAGATGCAGAGTCTTCCTTAGCGGAACAATCAGTGCCAGACACGACTGGCTTGTCTGCAGTCATTTCTGTAGTAACCGACGGTGGAGACAGACGTTCCCTATTTTCAGCAGAATCAGTGCATTTTGTGGATGATTGTAGTGAAGCGTTGTTGCCTGCTGATCCTTCCCTTTCACGCACGGTTTTTACAATAAGAGTCTTGAGCAAGTTCATGACTTGGACAGCATGGATTAATGCAGTCAAAGGGTCTGCCATCTGCATTAATTTTAACATATGTTAATCATACTAGCATAATTGTTTGGCATCATCATCACACAAATGCAGACACATACAAAAGACAAACAAATTCATTGTAATGTATCCGTGCCAACCTGAGTCATGTTGGGCGCGAAGACCATTGCAATGTTCCTTGCGTTCATCTTGTTCTGATGTTCATTCTGCACCACGTCGGCCATCAGATTGATCGCCCAATCAAGTAATGCGTGCTCGGTAGGAGGAAGCAGCGCTATGAGGTTGGTGCAATCCTCTTCGGTGTTGCAGTGCATCACTTGTTCAGGCGTCAAAGAATCGAGTACTCCCGAGGGAAGCTCTCTAAACCATGCCTGAGAACAATGGATGTCTGAGAAATTGCAAGTAATAAAAAAAGGTGATGCAAGAATCCTGATAGAGCTTATAACCAGGCAAGTGCATTTCACTTATGAGGACTAACAAGAATCTATCAACAATGGGTATGATCTTAATCAATCACACTGACCATATCCCACAAAATACTACTGATCATCCATGTATCAAATGCAACAAATAACGGTATTCTTTTATTAATGCTATCTAATTTAGGAAGATAAAAACAACACCTTTATCAATCCTGATAAACAGTGGACGTCGATTCCACGTGGCACAATCCCTCTATTCAGCTGGCTCCGTACATGTTCTTCTTGACCATTTTCGGCATTTATTCGAAAAATTCCTTCTGCCTTGAATCACGACAGCAAGTTCACTTTTATGAGGATTCAAAAACTCTTGACTAGCTATCAATTACAACAGCAATTTGATTCGAAAAGGAAAGCAAGGGGGTACGTACTCGAAGTCCACCGTCTGAATATAAACGACTCTGCATCCTGAGAAGAATTGTCGGCACACTGTTTCCTCTTTGGTCATACGAACACTGCATTGACTGAGCTGAGACCCCAAAAACACTGGCGCTGCAGATATTATTATGATGGGGGAGGATAATTAGAAAAGCTACAGTATTACCATCTCAACATAGAAGAGAAGTGAAACACTTAAAATCAAATAACTTAAAAGTGGCAAACACAATATGTTGCCACCCACCAAAAGACTGAACGCCCCACAAGTCAGAATCTCATATAGCAGCTGTTCTGCTTCAAGGATCAAGTTTATCTACAGAGTTATACCTAGCAATTCGTGATCAACATTGGGACAATTTTTTTCCATCTTTTGAACAACATATGGAGCCACCCAACTAATTTAAGGTCAGAGTTCAGATATTGCATATTCAATCCCCCACAGAACTAACTCATCAAGTTTTTCAATTTGCAATAACGGATGTTGAATAGTGAGTGTCTTAAGAGCTTATTATATGAAAGTCTGGCTATGTACTATTCCTGATGATTAATGTACATCCAACAGTTGGGCTTGTCATCAGTTATGAAGACGTCCCAATAAATTAATTCTCATTAAAATGGTGGGCTACGAATACACCCACCAACCCACACACACACAGAGAGGAAATCGAACCTGGCGCTTGGGGGTTTGGGAGGGAGATGGGGCTGAAGCTCCATGGGCAGCCCTAAGAAGCCATGGAAGCGGTCAAAGGTCACGTGGGACACATGGCGGACATCCGTAGGCCAGCCTATCTCCACGTGGTCATCGTCATCCTGGTCGTCCGCCGCCGCCACGCTGCATGTGACTAGCGACTTCCGTAGAGCCGCTGCCACCATCGCCACCACAGAGAATTGCGAATCGCCACCCCCGCCCTCAGTGACAGTTTTGGCAGTGTTAGCACTTTTGTAAGTGCCAAAAGGAGTCATATTCCGATAATAATCAACGTCATCATATCCATCATCGTACTCGTCGTCTTCCTCCTCCTCCTCCTCCTCCTCCTCCTCCTCCTCCTCCTCCTCCTCTTCGTCTTCAGTTTCTTCTTCAACCTCATCAAATTCTTCGACTTCCTCGTAGATTCTAAGGCTAGTCGGGCTGAGTCGCGGCGGAGGCATGGCGTCGCTGGAATAATCAGTGCAAGACTTGGATCGGAAGAGCCGAGTCATCTTCTAATTTTTATTAAATTAAAAAAAAAAACAATTAATGGGGCGAAGAAATAAAATTCAGAATATGTATGTATAACGCGGACAACCAATGTTGATAGGGAAACATATATTGATTATATAAAAATAAAATTAAATAAATGCACATCTACTGTTATTAATTGATGAATAAATCGCAGTGAGGAATAGATAGATAATAAAGAGAGTAAGTAGAGAAGTCATCAATATTTCCAATTCCAGATATATGTATGGTGATGATATCAACAGCTGGCCGATAGCTATGTTGATATATCGAATATAATATAATAATAATATATCATATATAATACATATATATTTATGATATATTCTTTATATTACATAAACTATGTTACACACACTCTCACGCACACAGAAGGTTCACGGAGAGTCACTGACACATGAGAGGTACCTTTCGCCTTTTACATTGGAGTTAACGTATATTTATTATATCTATAATATATTATTTGCATCTACGAAAACTTAATTATTCTATTCTACAGGGTTGGAATTGTGACATAATACGATGTAAATTTTACCATTGTAGTAATAAAATTGAGTGCAATTTTGATAATATTTTCCCTACTAATAACTACTGAGCCAGCATCATATTGTAATTATATTACATCCAAATGACAGACAGTGCAGAGTTGCCGGCAAATTTAAGGTTTGTCTGTGTAACAGACTGATAAACTAATAATATTATATATACATTAAATAATAAGCATAATATTTAATTCATATATAGGGCAGGTTAATTTATAATCACTAATTGTTTTTATAAAAAGAACTATTCAAGAACTCACAACATGTGATCGGACCACATCTGGCTGAGGGAAGAAGGGGACAAGTGATGCTCGATATCTCTTACATTACATTTTTTGTTTAATTTAGTAGTATATTATATATATATATAAAGATATACGTATATATATGCGTATATATAGTTAATAGTATGCAGTAAAATGTAATATTATTAGTTCATCAGTCTGTTACACAGACAAACCTTAAATTTTGCCGGCAACTCTATACTATACACAGACACAAAGTTTTATTGAATGAAGAGTGTCCTATAGTCATTTCTATACTAGGGTTGGGTCACATAATAACGTCTTCTTCCAAGAGTACAAATCTATGAAATATCACATTTTTACCATTTTATCATCTTTCATGAAATGTAATATCAAATCTGAAAGGACCACTTCGTTGTCTACACTGTCAACACGAATGAATATAATACACTATAACATAACGTGACATAATATAATATGATTAGCTAAGGTAAGTACACTTCATACTAATGATATAGCAAAGCGACTAAACTTAGGGTTTAGGGTAAAGAAATAGAAAACCCTAAAACAAATAGCGTATATGTCGCATTTAAAAGGCTGGAAGGAAAAGGAAGGGCTTATTGAGTAATGGAAGTTGTGTACTTAATGATGTTAGTTCATTACTAAAGTACAAAGCGTCGAGTAGTTGAAGATGCTAATGAAATAGAAATTAATATATATGTAATATATACAAGAAAGGAAAAGAATAAGTATTTTTTTTTATATAGCTTTTTGGGTATGTCCACATGAAGCCACGTGATATGTTCAACTCCCTCCATCAATATTTATTATATATATAGAGAGAGAGCCCTTTGTCTTGATATATATACATAGCGACCACAATGACAACTACACTGCTGCATTGTATTCTATAGATAACATAGGACCATTCATTATATTTTAAAGTTATTTACAGTTACTTCTGTAATTAGGCATTAACAAGTAGTGCATGGATGGAGAAAGTCCATCGCTTGGCTTCGAATTAAAACTATTGAAGATGATCATTGAATAGGTAAAAAGACTCGTGAGTGATCTGTACTGTAATGATAGTTATTATTGTTGCTTCTCAAAGGAATTCATATTATATATTATATATATATGACATTTTGTGATTTAAATTAAATGAAGTTGCTTTGGTGCTACTCAGGGAATCAAACACTACTATGGAAAGTGTCCCCCTTTACATACCATCCCACGCTAGTCAAGGAACTGAATAATTGGAATGTCTTCCCTTTTAAATATTTCTCTTATCCTTACTCCATTGGACCATTACTATGGAAAGTGTCGCTTATTGGGCCTATTTTGCTTCTTCTTTTTTTTTTTTTTTGGAGAATTGGGCTATGTTGTCAAGCTTCAAACCAATACACCAAAACGATGATGTCATGCATGGATTTATTGCAGGAGTATTATTAAAAAGATGGTCATATAATTATCATTAGCTTAATAAATTCGCGACTTATTCAGTTTTATTATTACAGTATTCAGCAATGGAAGATGATATAAGATTCGTTAAGTGTTGTTCAACTTGGTGAAATGAAATCATTGTCTTCAAAAAAAAAAAATATATTCGTGGAATAGATTTTACCAATCATGGATTCCGTTTGGCGAAAATCAAAAGTTGAATAATATCGAATAAGTCGGTCAAAGAACACTCGGAATAATATATATATATATATATAGGTCACTTGTAAATTTTATTTCTTATCAAATCTTTGTAGAACAAAATATCATATCTTAACATGGATCTCTGCTAAAGTATTAAAAAGATACACACTTAGCAAACATACAACACTTTAATAGAAAAATATTAAACGCGTTTGCTACCGGCAATTTTTTTTCTTTGTTATAATCGAACAGACGTAACATTGCGGCTAATTAAGGTTGACATTATTATTTAGTAAAATATCAATCATTTTAGGCTAACAATTATTAGTATTTGCGAGTTGGAACCAATTACAATTAGGTCAACACATTACTTGTTCATACTTCATAGCCCTCTCTCTCTCCCTCTCCCTCTCCCTCTCTCTCTCTCTCCTTTTCAAAATTTTCATATATGCAAAGACATTCTTTGATTTTGAAAAAAAAGAAAAAAAAGATACAGCCTATGATTACCTAAAAGAATCCACTCACGCACTAAAGATACCCTCTCTACTCTAACCATATTCTTTTAATAAGATATGCACGATCGAATCCATGAAGTACAGCTGACCTCAAGCTGCAGATAGTTAGGACAATAATGTTAGAAGCTTTCAAGACGAACACATTTATATACGTGTACTATATATGGAAGATCTGTTTGAAATTTTCCGTAAGGGGAAAGTTTCTATAATATATTTTGGACCTTATATACATTAAATTTTCATGTAAATCCTACTCCATGATTTGATTAAACTTTAAGCTCGCGGCGGATCTGTAAATATTCCAAGTCAAAGTGTTAGTGGCTAATAAAGGGCCATTCGAATATATTCCCCCACCTCTTTAACAATTCAAATTTTGAATAAAAATCTTAGAATATCATTGAGTAACGTTCAGCAAAAGATTGTTCTTTTTCATGATTATGGCCATTTGATCCCATCATGCATAGCTTCATTTCTGTTTATTTCTTTATAATTAATTGATTTATTGAGCGTAACACAAGTGGGTTGAGTCTCAATCGTCCAATAATAATAATAATAATAATAATAATAATAATAATAATTGGCATTGTTTGGTTCATGGGTTTAGAGATTTTTAAAGTTAGTTTATAGGATATTGAATGTTTGGTTCATATGTTTATATAAAGTATGAGTTTATATAAACCAAGTTTAAACCCTTGTATAAGGGTTTAAATAAACACTCCTCTCAGATGGGTTTATTTAAACACGTTAACCAAACAAACATTTTATTTTATACCCACTAATTAGTTTTATATAAACCTTACTAACTTAAACCCTCCTAAATATAAACGCATGTACCAAACGAGCACTATATAAGTTCCATTTAACGTCCTAATGGATATTACTATTTATTATTAAGTCAATACAGCAAATCCTTACCTTATTACAAAACTAGGGTTTTCTTTCATTTCCTCAATACTTGGCATGCATCTAGATCACAATATACACTTATACTATATATAATATATGATTGCGTATATGTATTAATGCTTGTTTTATATGTTAAATATTGCAATGGGATATGTTATTATATCTATATTTTTTAAACTAGAATGACTTGTTGTAAGCATGCACGCGTACGAAATTTTAGCATTACCTAAACCATTAACCAATTGCAAGAAAATAATATACTTATATAATTACTAATTAATTTAACTCATAAACTTGTTTCGCTTGCAATTAGTACAAAGTCAACTGCTGCTGAGGTCATGGGAGCCCTAATCATAAGCAAGAATTGTTAATTAATTGCTCCATCATTTGAGCATTTTTGGATATAATAAAAATCTCTATCATCGCTCTCACAATGACGTACCAAGCAAAACATAATGTATAAGTTTTCTTCTTCATTACAATAATTCGAAAGCTGCCTACGTGTGCGACAGACATGGAGAGGGGAACTATTCCAAAGTATTTCATGACCGAGAAAGGATAAGAAGAACAAGAAGAATAAAATCTAAGCATATATACAAAAAAAAAATTGAATCAATAGATATGTGTGACATATTATTGATCCTTGTAATAAAAACATAAATAAAAAACGTGAGCCATATATAGGTCGGTGTTTTGATATTATAGCTCTCAGGTGCATGGCCCCGACAAAACTACATCACGTCAATAATGGACATCTATCTACCTTAGTCTCTCATTAGTCATTATTGACTGCTTTTCTTTCTTCCTTTTTTTGTGTTATTTTCAACACGAAAAGGCTAATTCGTGCATTATGGGTTGTTCTCTCACTGTCAACCCTCTTGGGCATGCAATGAATTGAGATTCATATATTTAAATGTAAATTGAATTATCTTGTATTTATTTGTATTGTATACAAAAAACTTTGTATGTAGACCATAACAAAAAAATAAATGAATGAAATTCAATTAACTTGATAGAAGAGTTTGAAAAGATCAACGTTCATGAATGATGATCGGAGGATCTGAGGATGCCATTTTGAAACCTAATGCCAAACAGTGCCGACAGTAAAGTGACGTCGTATATTACAAAAATATTTACAAGTCATAATCATAAGTATGGTCTCCGACAATATACTACTGTTACACAAATTAATATTGTAATATATTGAAATCAAAAGAAGAGCACGCAATCAACTGTCATTGGATAGACCTATTTCGTTGCTCCTAAATTTTGCTATTTATCTATTTTTATTTTTGCCAGTGGCGGCGCAGATGGTCGTCATCATCCGATAAAAAGGAACTCATCCACTGTAATGGGGACAGAAGTAATATTAAGGCAAGAAGTTACCCTGGGTAGTTTAAGGTTAGGACCATCTTACTTTTTTATTTATTTTCAAGTCCTTAACTTTCGACTAATTACAAATATCACCCGACGTACGTACATAAAACATATATTCTCAAATATTTCCCATTCACAGTGAAAATCCCAACTTCTTACTCCTTTTATTTCTCCTTTTTACTGACTCACTGCCTATATAAACCCTCCATGGCTCGTCATGTCCCAAGACCTCAAATTACAGACCATCTTCACATATTAGTAGGTGTTTGCTTTGGCTTCTCAATATCTCATCAAAACCCATAAACAAAAAAAGAAAAGAAAAGAAAATGATTAGAACAAAAGTAGACAGCCTATGGCTCATGGCCTTCGTTTCAAAATGCAACTCACTCACTCTCTTCAACACCATAGTCATAGCATGTATGCTTCCCATGTTATGGTTCATCTTCAACCTCGTCTTCTGGGCCCACAGTGGAGGGCCAGCATGGGGAAAGTGCTGGTGGAGAAAGAAGCAACAGAGCCGCCGGTCAATTATTCCAGGACCAAGAGGCTTCCCTGTAATCGGAAGCATGAACCTCGTCTCAGGCCTGGCCCACCGCAAGCTCGCCGCGGAAGCCAAAGCCCACTACGCCGAACGCCTCATGGCCTTCAGCATCGGCGAGACTCGCGCCGTAGTCACGTGCGACCCTGGCGTGGCAGGTGAGATACTCAACAGCTCGAGCTTCGCGGACCGTCCCGAGCAAGAATCGGCCTACGGTCTGATGTTCAACAGGTCCATCGGCTTCGCTCCCTACGGAGTCTACTGGACCACGCTGAGGAAAATAGCCGCCGCGCACCTCTTCTCGCCGAAGCAGATCAAGGCATCGGAGCATCGGAGGCTGGAGATAGCGATGTCGGCGGTGGAGGAAGTAAGAAAATTAAGCCTCAGTTGCTCCAGCGGCCATGTCAGGGTCAGGGACGTCCTTAAACGGGCTTCTCTGGACAACATGATGTGGTCCGTGTTCGGACGGAAGTACACCGCCGCTGGAGACACGGCGGCGGAGGAGCTGAAAGACTTGGTGGAGCAAGGCTACGACTTGCTCGGAAAGCTCAACTGGTCCGACCACCTCTCATTCTTGGGCGATCTCGACGTGCAAAGGATAAGACTCAGGTGCTCCAGCATCGTGCCACGTGTCAACAGGTTCGTCGGCGGGATTATCTCGGAGCACAGGGCGGCGGCGGAGAAGGAGAGGAGACAAGGAGACTTTGTGGATGTTCTGCTGTCCCTTGACAGCCTTTCAGACTCCGACATGATCGCCGTTCTTTGGGTTAGTGACGTCAATTTTTATGCTTATTACAAAAATGGTTTTCTAATTACATATATCACTCACTATATACGTTCGCCGTCATATTTTCATTAATTATTCGATATAAATACCACAGAAACAACTTGTGTGCGTCCATCGCTTTCACAAATTGCCATTGAAATAATCTAGGATGATGCCCCTTTTAGGCTTTAGGTCAATGGACTCATTTTCTTTTTATGATAGGGTTAGTATATTATATATATATATATATATATTATATGGCATAACATAACATAATATTTCTTACAATTATTAACAAACAAAAAATATTAATTTCTTGCAGGAGATGATATTTAGGGGGACGGACACGGTGGCAATTTTAATAGAGTGGATTCTTGCTAGGCTCGTACTGCACCCTGACGTCCAATCAAAGGTCCATGATGAGCTCGACGGAGTTGTCGGAAAGTCACGTGCGGTAATGGAGTCGGACCTGACGGAGTTACCCTACTTAACGGCGGTCGTCAAAGAAGTGCTGAGGCTCCACCCGCCGGGCCCGCTCCTGTCCTGGTCCCGCCTGTCGATAAGAGACTCAGTGGTGGACGGCCACCACGTGCCGGCGGGAACCACCGCCATGGTCAACATGTGGGCCATCATGAGGGACCCGAGTGTGTGGGCCGACCCCTTGAGGTTCAACCCCGAGAGGTTTATGGGTCGTTCGGATGCTGAGATATCTGTGATGGGCATGGACCTTAGGATTGCTCCATTCGGGTCGGGCCGGAGGTCTTGCCCCGGGAAAGCGCTAGGGCTGACCACGGTCGTGTTTTGGGTGGCCACGCTGCTGCATGCATTTCGGTTCATGCCGGCGTGTGGCGTGGACCTATCTGAGGTGCTGAGGCTGTCTTGTGAGATGGCTAACCCGCTTATGGTTAGGGTTCGACCCAGGCGACCCACCGCGGGTTCCGATGTGTGATTAAGAAATAGTTTATTTTACTACGAAATCGAAAAATAAACTGCAACATTATTGATCAACGTTCAGTCGTTTGTGTATTTTATTTTTAGTTGTTGTATATTATTATTATTATTTTCCTAATGTTCACGTTAATTTCTTTTGTTAGATTTTTCCTATTTGTTGGGCTATGTAAAATCTAAAAATACTATAGTAGTAATAAAATTTACAGTCATGTGGTGTATTTAATAGCATTCCTCTTTACTAAATTAAATAAAATCAGAAGTTAAGGCACCATCACTATGTAATTACGCCTACTAAATATATAAATTACAAGTCAAGGCTTGAATTAATATATATAGATTATATGTACATATAGTTGAATTTTATGGTGCTCACCTTATGTGAGCACTTTGCGTGGGCATCTGTTGATGTGGCACTGATTCGTGTCATATCAACATGCCACATCAACATCAGAGGTGATGCGGCGTTAGTTGACACATTCTATGTGTCATTGATCGACACACGGATTCTGATGTGACAAATATCAGTTTCACATACCAGGTGACATATAAGCTGTCAACATGTCACATTAGCATCCGTGTGTCGATCAATGACACCTAGAAGGTGTCAAATAACGTCACATCACCTCTAATATTGATGTGACATGTTGATATGACACGAATTAATGTCATGCTCACATAAGTTGAGCATCATAAAATTCCTCTATATATTATATATCTGCTCCAAACTTATGGGGGTTAAAAACAGTAACTGAGAGGGACGCTTAATAATAAATCAACACAAGTAGTTATATATATCACATTTACATGACGAAACCTTTTTTTTTATGTATTTTTGTAATAGAGAAGGCTGCGGGCAATGAGGAATATATATATATATATATATATATATATATATTATCCTTTTACTATTGAACTTACCAGTAATATATTTGGCTATCAATATATTCGTTTTAGGACCAAAGTTAATATTAATATGTAATTTAATAGTTTATTCCGAAAGAGACATCTCAAAAAAAAAATTAAAAAATATGTTAGTTGAAGATAGATCATCCAACGTAGCAGCTAGAAAGCTTTTGTCTTTTGAACCCACCCTCGACTTCAGATCGTGACACCAACCGCAAGATTTTAACTATAAAAATACAAAATAAAGATTATAATTATTGCGTTTGATTAGTTCCCATATTTGGATAAGACCTTAGTATGATGGTGCTTTTTTACTTAATCAATAAATTTAATATACATTCCAGCCTTTGGAAGTGTGTTTACCACATGGTCACCATCTATTATGTTTTGCATAAGAATTTAGAAACTATTTTTCGAATAAACGTTTTTGCATGGTTAATGAATAAATCAAGAAAATCAGTTGATCCCAATAATTGTTTCTTTCATATCTTGTGTAATAAAATAATAATAACGGTTTTGGATGAGTCTTAAGATTCTCCACTCAAACTAAGAATAGGTCTGAAATTATAAATGATTAATATATATTTAATGTAAGAATATATTCATATGTATATATGTATATACCTTTTATATTTGTGAGTGGAAAGGAAAGTGTTGCTTAGTGAATAACGCCTTGCGATATTTCGCATTCACAGCCATATTTAAGGAGATGAACAAGGCTGAGATATGCCTATTTATAATAATAATAATAATAATAATATTTGGTGGTCCATTCCAAAGGGAATACTTGTCCATTTTTTCAAATCTTCAATATAAAAAGACCAATATATAAATAATATTAGTTATAATTATTCAGCGTCATCAGGATGACATCACTCTGCTCAGACTTGGACAACCCAATTGGACCACGTTTGATGTTGTGATTTCCTGGATTTTTTAACATAACACAAATATTAATTAATTAATTAAATTAGTTGCCTATCCTATGTGCTGTGCTAGCTAGCTAGCTAGCTATCTTGATTTTCGTTTGATGACGTCATCGTTCTCATCTCAGTCATTGTAGTAGGCATATCCCACGGATCTTGCAAGACACACAATTCAATCAAGCCTCCTCAGTTTCGAGGCATTCAGTTCGGGGCGGATTCGGGTGCGACCCGAACCGACCCGGTGGGTCCCGAATAAGAACAGGGTCAAGAACCGACCCAATATCAGACATAAAGATTTATAACAAATATTTAATACTTAGTATTCCACCCCAGCAAAGACAAATGAAGTAGAGAAATAATAAGCCATCGTCAGACATCATAGTATCAAACAAGCAAGCTATCATCTTTATTTGGGAAAACCAGCCAGATAATTGAGACCCATCTCATCTCAAGCAGTAGGCCCTTTTCAATGGGCCTTCTCCTCCTTGGAAGAGTAGAGACGGAGAATAAATGCAATCCCTAACACCAACAGGGCAAGTAAGAGCAGCAATACCTTGGAGGATGACTTGCCAGAATGATCTTCACTTGCAGCGGAAGATCCGATCGGTTTTGGCGGTGGGATGTTTTGGGCATTTTCCGGGACGGTGGAGGCATCGATCTCGCCGATGTAGAGTTCCTTCATCTTCTCGTGGGCGTCGTTGCTGTGCCCGACGTCTTCGAAATCCATCGTAGCATCCTTTCCTAATCATATCAAATTAGGTTAGGTGGCGAGGCAATGTGTAATAATCTCATGGTTATAAAGATGGTAACTTTTTTTTTCTATTACCCGTCGATGTAAGCATGAGTTCGTCGCCCCCGGGATGATCTTCGATAAATGGAGTCACATCATAGACCTGATAGAGTGCAGTGAGTAGCTTAAATCATTTGCAAGAGTTGATGATCATAACAGTTTATTACAAATGCACAGGACAACCTCTTACTGTATTTTAAGGGCAACCACATGATTCACTTACATGATTGACGATACAACAGATTCGGGGACATTCTTATACAAAATTGGTAAGGAAATCAAGGTTCTTGTGGCACGAATCGATCAATATCTCAACTTCATGTTTCTTGACGGATTGTCATATTCTATCATCATTCGAAATATAGATTCATTACACCTTTCCATTTGATATTCAGTTTCATATTTTGGTTCAAGGCTTCATTTTGTAACCCTTACAACAATCTGCGGTAGATAAACACTAGTAATGGTAAACATCAAAAGCCATTGAGACCATTCTAATATAGCTTTATTAGCGAGGTTTTATGGATCAAACAGAAAGCCAAGTGATTCAAGTGTTCTAGCATCAACCTTAAAAAAACATGCGAATCAGACAATACAAACCTTATGGCTATTGAAATAATACCAACAAATCATATGAGTGTGTAAAATCAAGATGAATGAACTAAAGCTTTGATTTCTAGTGAATCAGATCTATGCTATTAACCTTGATTTACACCAACAAACCCATCGATTTCAGCAGGAAACTGAATACCAAGAGATCTCAGATTCAGAAAAATTACTTTTTTAAGTTGCCCAGAATAAGCTAATCTTCTTATCATACAACCCACAATCAAACATAAAGAAAGAACCTTTTTTCTGAAATAAGAATAGAAAAGAAAGAGTACCCACCTTGCCAGAAATGATAAGCCAGCAATCTTCTTGCTTATTGTGCTTCCGAACCTCTTCAAAGGTGTAAACTTTTGCAGCCATCTTTCTTCTAACCACGGAGGAAGAGGAATCGATAGCAACAGAGTACCTTACCTACTACAATTATTAGTATAGATTTTCAAACGAAAGAAAAGTTCGACCATTATGGACTTATATAGCCCACGTGAGGTGAATCTTCGTCGGCCTAACTTTTGGGGTATATATTTTTTTATTTCAGTTAAATATTCGCCTCCACGTGAAAATAGCAACTCAGTAAACAGAAACAGCCCAAGTGTGTAGTTAAAGGAAAGAGAGAGGCCCAATAATAATACCTAATTTCAAGACTAGGATTTTGGTCTAGGGCTTTATCGAATTGCTGACGAGAAGAGAAGTAAAGGTTTCATTTTCATCTCTGCAACTCAAGGTAATTCTATGCACTAATTCTGTTCCTTTTTTTTCCGGGAATTTTTGTTTCTTTAGTTTGCCTCTCTTATGCTTATTTTTCAGTCTTTTGCTAATTATTGTTGTAGTTTCTGTGAGTAAGAGCTCTGAGTTGATCGTAAAGGTGATTTTCCATTAATGGAATTCTGCCCAAATTGTGGGAATATGTTACTCTTTGAACTGCCGTGTATGGATAGGCAGGCGAGGTTCTATTGCCCGACGTGCGCCTATGCGTCCCAGATAGAGCATAAGGTAACCTCATTTAGTTCAGTGTTGTTTAATTTTTAGTACTGTGGTTTTGTCTTCTTTGTTCTGCTTGGAATTAGGTAATATTTTATAACAGGTTAAGATTAAAAGGAACCTCCAGTTGGTTAAGAAACCAATCGATCCAATTTTCTCCGAAGATGACCACAAGAACTTCAGCACTACTACAGGTTTGCGTTTCTCCTTTCACTTTGGAAATTATTACCAAATGATCTGATTGTATATCAAATGTTGCCTTGCCATGGTGAAAGCCTTTTTGTTCTTTTTTTCAACTTGCATTTCAATCTCTGATGTTTTGGGGGCTGTAGTGTTTTGTTATTTGATTCGGCCCTTTATGAATCCTCAAGATTGATCACATTGTAGAACGAATTCTATTCGATCCCAGCCCAGCCAGAAAATTCCTAGCTATAAGAGTAGTTGAACACTATCATCATTGGCTAGTGGATGAGTCTTGATTTATCATATATGTTTTGGTGCTTTTAGTAGATCTAATGATTTCAAAATCGTATCCGTCCGTGCAGAAGCGGCTTGCTCCATGTGCAACCACAAGGAGGCTTACTTCACCCAACTGCAGATAAGATCTGCCGACGAACCAATGACGGAATTCTACAGATGCACCAAGTGCAGACACACTTGGAAGGAAAACTAAAGTCAGTTTTGTTTCTTTGAACATATGCTGCTAATACGTATTTACCGTTCGTTGATTTTTGATAATATCTCCGATCAAGTTCTCATCGGATTTTTTCTTAAGATAAGTGCCATTTTATAATCTATGAAGTAGTTTTCAAGTAATACATATGATGATCCTCCACCACCACCACCACCACCACCATTAATGGTTGAAGCTTCTTGCTACTGTCTTTACAGTCTTGAATCTTAGCTTCATGACTTGTGATTTACGACATTGAGTAACCGAAGTATATATGATATACATTACATAAAAAGGGTCTTCACAGTATGTCATTGAACTCTCCTCATAAGTTGGCATATAGCTTGAGGGGCTCAATCAAACCTCTTTGCTTGTTTTTCTGCTCATTTTCCGGGGTATGGCTTGCTTTAGACACTTGTATATGGAGCCCTTAATTCAAATTAAGCATATAAAGGCATAAACATTCTTCCATTAACTAATTAAGAGCAAAATTAAATGAATCTTCTTACCATAAGATGAGAAGAGCTGCTATTGATATAACCATGAGAAGATGATCCTTCGGAGAAGCTGCCATTTCTCTTCATCTTTCCATCGGCGGCAACATCCCTTGAGTTTGCAATGCCCTCCTCGCAGTCGCAGCACGTGGTTGAAAATGGTGAAAATCTCGAAGGAGGTGAAAACCCAAAACTACCCCCACTGCCCCGCCCTTCCTTCCAACTGCCACCCCTCTGAAATTTCCCGAAAAGCCTTCTAACTCTGCTCTTCTTTCCCATATAGCCCTCCATGGTAGTCTCACTGCTTCCACTACGCTCAAGTACCGTATCTTGGACGCCCTCCCTCACGAATAGCCTCAGCGAAGAAAACTTGGACCGGCCTACCTTGTACGGCCCGTCAAGAACAGCCGTGGGCGAGGGCATTTTCGTAATTCTATCCTCAGAGAATGCGCCCTGCTGCTGGCGGTGCTTCCTGCATGGTGGAAGCTCCAAGCTTAGCCCGACGGGCTCGGGCCGGACGACGATCTCCGTGCAGGGCCGTGGTTTTCCGGGTTGTTCCTCCCACTTGAACGGTATCGAGGCTCGGGCGTGGAGTGGACGTTCAGGCGATGCGTCCGCCATGCCTCTGTCGATCAAGGGTAGAAATGGAAACTTAAGTTTGGGGAGGTTTGCGTCTGCAATGCCATTACTCTCTTCTCCCATATGCGAAGAATCAACTGAAGCTTGATATTTCTTGACTGCTAAGGTTGAAGTCTATCTACAGTGCAATAATGTCGTGCTTAGTGAACCACAAACGGTTAGAACATGATTAGATGAACATTACACGCGGGACTTGAAGAAGATGCATGTGAAGCCAAAGACTTAAACACAACTGCTTTACTTCGTGGAGGGAGACAGCTTTACTAAAGACTTGTTGACTTCCACAACGGCTATTTTAACACGTCCCATAATTAATGATATTGTCTTCTCCTTGAGAAGTGATTAGTTTGAAAAACATGTCATCACATCCACATCAAGAAAGAAAACCATGAAAGAAGCCGGCGGATGATGGACAACCGCAAGAACCTTCGATTTAATCTAATATGTCGTTGCTTTATAATATGGTTAAAAGTCAAAGTACGGCCATCAGATAAAATTAAATATTATTATAAATAGTTTGCATTGGATTCTGTATAACTGTTACGAAGAAAATAGCAAAACGTTAGCAATTTCAACAAGTCTATCACATTTGATACAACCGACACTTCCAAGGTTTTCTTATCGTTCATTCTTAATTTATTGGATTCCTTTTGATTGTGTCCATTGAAAAACTTAAAAATAAAAGAAAATATAGGCAAAGAAAACGAAAAAAAATAAAAAATGGATAAGATTTAAATACAAAACTGTGTAATGAAGCACTTTCCCTTTCTGTCTTGGGAGCATCTGTGTCTTCATAAAGAAGTAATTAATCTATTACATGCAAGTCATGCAAATGATGCTTCTTGCCAACCAAATAAATACTTCGAAGTGCCAAGATGATGGTATAGCTACTTTCTTTGCCATCAACTTAATCTTTAGCTATAAACTCTCCTCAACATCTATATACATATTTTACTCTCAAATCATTTTTTTTGTGAAGCTATCTAGTATTCGTTTATTAAATTTTATTTCCACCTCCAATGAGCTCGGATTGGGCATTATTATTACCTTATGTATGTATTATCCCATTTTGTTCGTATTTTATTCTAAAGATCCTCAACTCATTATCCAAAAAGAAAGGGGACAAACCTAAGCTAGTGCTTCCGCCCGGGCCGAGAAGATGGCCCATATTCGGCAACCTCCTCCAACTGAGCCAACTGCCCCACAGGGACTTAGCCGCCTTGAGCGAGAAATACGGGCCCTTGGTCTACATCAAACTGGGCCGGGTCGATGCCATCACGACGAACGACCCGTGTATCATTCGGGAAATCCTACGCCAGCAAGACGACGTGTTCGCCTCTCGCCCGCGGACGGCGGCGGCCGAGCGGCTGGCCTACGACTGCGGGGACGTGGCCCTGGCCCCGCTGGGCCCGAAGTGGAAGCGGCTGAGGAGAATTTGCATGGAGCACTTGCTCACGACGAAGAGGCTCGACTCGTTCGCGGGCCAACGGGCCTGCGAAGCCCAACACCTGGTCAGGGACGTGCGGGCCACAGCCCGAAGGGGAGAGCCCGTTAACCTGAGGGAAGTCTTGGGTGCGTTTTCCATGAACAACGTGACTCGGATGCTGCTCGGGAAGCAGTACTTTGGGGCCGATACGGCGGGCCCGCAAGAGGCGTTGGAGTTCATGCACATAACCCACGAGCTGTTTTGGCTGTTAGGGTTGATTTACTTGGGCGATTACCTGCCCGTTTGGAGATGGGTCGACCCGTACGGATGCGAGAAGAGAATGAGGGAAGTTGAGAAGAGGGTCGACGATTTTCATACGAAGATCATCGAAGAACACCAAAGGAGGCGGGAGAATCGAGGCTCGACGAACGACGAAATGGACTTTGTCGACGTTTTGCTCAGCTTGCCGGGCGAAGGTGGAAGCGAACACATGGATCATGTTGAGATCAAAGCACTTATGCAGGTATTTTTGTTGGATGACAACTTCACCTAAAATGTTTAAACTTGAAGAGAGTTTTTCATATTTTAACTTTGTATTCATATTTCCAGCACGACCCCTCACATCTGGATTTATTTTTTTTATCTGGGCGTAGATACATAATTTTCTTATAATAGGTGGTCGTGAGGATTTTCGTACCCATAACCTTTTGGCATGGACTCTGATACCATTTTAAATGACTACTTCATCCGCAAGTTTAAACTCGAATGAAGCATATCATATTTTAATCTAATATATTTTCTATTTCCAAAACAATTTTTACGAATAAACCAAACAATTTTTTAAATTTTTTTGCATTTCTTTTTCGAACAATGTTCTAAATATGTAATTTGTTGACAAACAATATTAGGACATGATAGCAGCCGCCACGGACACATCGGCGGTGACTAACGAATGGGCAATGACCGAAGTCATCAGGCACCCGCACGTCCTCAAGAAGGTCCAGCGCGAGCTCGACTCGGTCGTCGGTCGGGACCGAATGGTCGACGAGTCGGACCTACCCCACCTCAACTACCTCCGATGCATCGTGCGGGAGACCTTCCGCATGCACCCGGCGGGCCCATTCCTCATCCCGCACGAGTCGACCCGGCCCACCACGATCAACGGCTACTATATCCCCGAAAAGACCCGCGTCTTCATAAACACGCACGGTTTGGGCCGGAACGCCAAGATTTGGGACGACGTGGAGGCTTTCAGGCCCGAGAGGCACGCGCCGGCCGACGGGAGCAGAGTGGAGATAAGCCACGGAGTGGACTTCAAGATACTGCCTTTCAGCGCGGGGAAGAGGAAGTGTCCCGGCGCACCGCTCGGCGTGACGTTGGTGCTCATGGCTCTCGCCCGGCTCCTGCACGGGTTCGACTGGGCCCCGAGCGATGGGCTTAGGCCCGAAGAGGTTGACAACAAAGAGGTTTATGGGATGACCATGCCTAGGGCCCAGCCCTTGATTGCTCTTGCAAAGCCAAGACTGGCCGACCATTTGTATCAATAAGAATGTCGTAGAAATTCAGAAATTGATCCCAACTGTTGATTTCATAAATTTATAGAGTTTCAAGTTTGAACTATATAGTTAGTTCAAAAGGCGTAACGTTTATCAAATTGAGAGGAGAAATATAGAATAAAGATAATTTATTACAGTTGAAGTTAACACTTGAGAAGATGTAAGAAAATTGAGGGAAAGAGCCATTCCCACACCCACAACGCATCAGAATATATATACACATATACATACACAAGCTCTCTCTATCTCTCTCTTTGTCGTCTCTCTCATTGAAATAAAGGAAGCAAAAGGAAAATCATAAAGGAAAGTGGGCGAGAGAGAGAGAGAGAGAGAGAGAGAGAGAGAGAGAGAGGTCCATGAAGAAAAGCACCTTGGGCTTCTGCAATTGATAATGTTCCTCTCTCCTTTTCTTTTTCCATCTGTTAAACTCCCACAATTCGTAGAAATTCCCTTGAATCGCAGGAGAAGGTAGATCAGCTTGGAGAAGAAAGATTTAAACCTCTACAAACGACGAGCGATTGCCTGATTCAGAAGCGCACAAAGAACGAACGAACGCAGTAAGGAAATATAATGGATTCAAGCATTGAATGCATATCATCGTCGACAGATGGGCCCTTCGATGAAGATGAGATCCCTCACCCTCATCCCTATCCTCCTCCTCCTCTGTTCTCATCTTCGAAGCCATCTCGCAACAACAATAATAACCTTAGTGTTAACGACAATAATGCTAATTTTGGGGCGATTAATCCAGCTACAAGTGTTCATGAGCTTCTGGAATGCCCCGTCTGTACTAATTCCATGTACCCACCGATCCATCAGGTAATTTCGTTTTGATTTTCATTCAGGGGTTCCGATTTTTCAGATGGTTTTTGGGTCATTTTATATCGTTTAATTTTCCTAGGTTTTCGTTATGTGGACAAACAGATCGATATTGTTCACTTGATCGGGACAAATTCGATTTGATTCATCTTTTCTGGGTTAAATCTATGCTTGCTTTGTGAATATATGTAATGGGTTTTTAATCTTTTGCTCTGAATCGCATGCTTGATTAGGCAAATTGATGAATCTTCTGCTTGATGGCAATATATGATCTTTCAGAACTTCATGGGAATATACGACAGCTTGAGTTAGCTTTGAGACAAATCATGTCTTGGGTTGAATTTTCCTTTCTTCAATATGTCCAAAGATTCACAAAAAAAAAGTTATTCTAACATCAATCCTTTTGGCTGCAGTGTCATAATGGCCACACCCTATGTTCAACATGCAAAGCAAGGGTTCACAACAGATGCCCTACTTGTAGACAAGAGCTTGGCGACATACGATGTTTGGCCCTGGAGAAGGTGGCAGAGTCACTCGAACTTCCTTGCAAGTACAACTCCCTTGGATGTCATGAGATCTTTCCTTATTACTGCAAGTTGAAGCATGAGGCTGCCTGCAATTACAGGCCTTACAACTGTCCCTATGCTGGATCAGAGTGCTCGATCGTTGGAGATATTCCATTCCTGGTCACTCACCTGAGAGATGAGCACAAAGTTGACATGCATTCTGGGTGCACGTTTAATCATCGTTACGTCAAATCCAATCCCCGCGATGTGGAAAATGCCACGTGGATGCTAACAGTGAGTCTTTTTACATCCTCGGGCTCTTATTATTTTCTGTTCTCTTTTGCTTGTGAAATGATTCGAAGAAACCTTACAATCCTTATGTATGGTTGCTGAATGAGTTTGAAATTGCAGGTTTTCCATTGTTTCGGTCAGTACTTCTGCCTCCATTTCGAAGCTTTCCAACTGGGAATGGCTCCAGTATACATGGCTTTCCTCCGTTTCATGGGAGACGAAATGGAAGCTCGAAACTACAGCTACAGCTTGGAGGTAGGTGGGAACGGTCGTAAGCTTACATGGGAAGGCACGCCGAGAAGTGTCAGAGATAGTCATAGGAAGGTTCGAGACAGCCACGACGGTCTCATCATACAGAGGAACATGGCACTCTTCTTCTCCGGGGGAGACAAGAAAGAACTAAAGCTTCGTGTCACGGGGAGGATATGGAAAGAAGAACAAAGCCCGGATAATGGAGCTTGCATACCTAATTTCATTCTGTAGCTAAATCTGATATGATGATGATGATGCTTGCTTGGGTTTGCTTTCAAGTCTGATTTATTATTTATTTTGGGTTATTTTGTTTGTAAAAACTTTTTTTTTTTTTTTTTGTGGTGTTTTGCTTGAGAAGTGTTCTTGATAATGCTTTGTGGCTGCTGGTGATTTTAGAAGACAATCCCATGCAATCATATTATTATTTGTTGAACATATCTGAATAATATCTATATTTATGTAAGAGCTTTTGTATCATAAAACTGTCGGACCTAATTTGGCCTGTCACTATTTATTTTATTAAAAACATAAAACTACTTATGCTTTAAATATAATTAATAAAATTACTACAAACATAAGACTATCCACTTCAAAATCCATTATGCTTGGAATGGAACTGCCTCACTGTAATTTAATCAATCAATTTATAATAAAAATAACAATGATTAAATTGAGATTATAAGCAATCATTTTTTAAAATTATTTAAAATAATAATGA
The DNA here is from genome assembly GCA_028392965.1 of Lindernia subracemosa. Classification (NCBI taxonomy): domain Eukaryota; kingdom Viridiplantae; phylum Streptophyta; class Magnoliopsida; order Lamiales; family Linderniaceae; genus Vandellia; species Vandellia subracemosa. The sequence continues at coordinate 57,851 of JAQPCC010000042.1, forward strand.
ATAAATTGAGATTATAAACTGCGAAAAACACTAGTAATTATAAATATTTACATGATTCATATATTTGGTCATTTATGCGAGTTGAGTATTTAAAAAATCTGGATGCAATGAAGCAGAAAAAGGGCATATATATAGAAAGCTAAATTTGTAATATTACATTATAACACATGCAATTGCAAGCACTTTATTTAAATAATTTAATTTTAAATGAAATTCGTTTAATGCAACTTATGTTGATAGGACGTCCTTCCTTCTTGTTAGATCAACATTTAAATCAGATAAATGAACTTTGGTTGATTGAGTGTGGATTCTATAAAAAATTATTATATTATTTTACTATTTTCTTTGTTTTGCTTAAATGCCCACCTGACCTTAGTATATAACGTTTTTAGTGTGAAATGAATGCTGTTGGGGGACCCGAAAATAGAAACACCATCATATGTGCCAAATTTTCTGATTAAAAAAAAAAAAAAAACGCACTAAAACTTGCGGTCAAAGTCAACGCTGTTTGCTCGTAACATTGGATTAGTTCCTCATTGGCAATACTCTCTTACCTACCACCACATATATAGTTTGTTTATGTTTTTAATTGGTTAATATAGATTATAGAATATCGATCAGAAGGCTTTGTAAAAATGATGATTGTAATAAAAAATAAACGAACGCGTAGTCATTTGGGCAGAGCCACAGACCAAAAAGTCAAAATCCTATTTCACACCTAATTACCTATTTAATAAATATATTCTATGAAGAAAACATTAGATTTAGGTTTAAAAAAACCAACGAAAGTGGCAAGAAAAGGAACCTTAGTCAACGCTTTATTTTTTCTTAAGTCGTCGATCTTGTGTGAAATCTTTTACATTTTTTTTTTCTAGAAAATACACACGAGAGAGAAGGGGGGAAAAAATAAATTCAAGTGTAGCCATGCATTAGTAATTGTCAATCAATAACAATTATTTCTACTAGGACAAAGAACAAAAAAAATCAATGGAGTTCATTTATACGTAACTTAGACATTGCGATGATTTGTCATTTTCTTACATATATTACATTAATGTCAGTGACATAGAAAGATTCGAGTGAGTAGGAGATAACATATTACAAGGAAAAGAATCTGCCGCCGTGTGGCCTTAAATTGTTTGGTATTATTCTCGTACTTGTCTTATTATTATTATTATTATTATTATTATTATTATTATTATTATTCAACATTGGATTTTCACTTGATTAAAAATAAACTTTATTCTCATACTTGCCCCTTTCTATAACGATTAGATTCCAAGGTCTCATATTTTGACTTGCGTTGTCTATGGACATATACCTAATACCTAAAACACTCGGAAGTCTTCCTTAAACTTTGACTAATTTGCAGGTCGTTCCTATTTAGCCCACAATATATATATATATATATATATATTTTTAAAAAGGGAATTTTATAAGATAGAATTATTGTCTGTTAAGCATATAAAAAATGCCACAAATCGTCGTGGCCTTTAGTTGAATATACCTACCAATGTAGTATTCCCATTCACATCGCACTTAGACTGAGTTATCCTCTCTCTTACATATATGTATATAAATAAGCTGCGATTAAACCTCATGTAATACGAGAAACTGCCTAGCTAATAGTATTCTCTTCTTCAATCATATACTTCTCTTTGCAAACTCAAAAACTTCTTACACCAATTAGTTATAACTAACTGATCTATAGCCATGTGGAGACTAAAGATCGCCGAAGGAGAAAACAGCCCTTACCTCTACAGCACGAACAACTACGTCGGCCGACAAACTTGGGAATTCGATGTTAACTACGGCACGCCGGAGATGCGAAGCGAGGTGGAAAGAGCTCGGGAAGATTTCTGGGAAAATCGATACGGCGTAAAGCCTAGCAGCGATCTCCTATGGAGAATTCAGGTAAGAAGAACTCAACGAAGTATCTAAGGTAATGAAACAATTATCAGTGCATTCAAAGCTATATTATATATATTCTGCAGTTCTTGCATGAGGCGAAATTCAAGCAAACGATACCTCAAGTAAGGATAGCCGAAGGCGAAGATGTAACCTACGAGAAGGCCACGAGCACGCTGAGAAGGGCCGTCCGTTTCTTTTCAGCTTTGCAAGCGAGCGACGGCCATTGGCCCGCTGAAAATGCCGGCCCGCTGTTCTTCCTTCCACCTCTGGTATATATGCCGGTCCTTTTGATTTCTCCGTTCTTTATGATGTTTAGCTATGCGTTTATGGATCGAACGTCGATTTGCAGGTCATGGTGCTGTATATCACCGGCCATCTCAACACTGTGTTCCCGGCCGAGCATCGAAAGGAGATCCTAAGATATATATACTGCCACCAGGTATATATATATTTTTTTTATCATTACTTAGGACATGGATTTTAGTTATATGCTGCGACGTATTAATAATTTTTCGATCATGGCTAGAACGAAGATGGCGGGTGGGGGCTTCACATAGAAGGGCACAGCACGATGTTTAGCACTGCGCTCAACTACATATGCATGCGAATATTAGGCGAAGGGCCCGACGGAGGCAAAGACAATGCCTGTGCAAGGGCAAGGAAATGGATACTAGACCATGGGACAGTTACGGCGATACCTTCTTGGGGGAAAACATGGCTTTCGGTATGTTCAAAGGCGGACGTAAATATACTATGTCGATGCCACGGCTGAAATGCAGTTAACGAAAAAAAAAAATGTTCTTTTTATTACAGATTCTTGGAGTATTTGATTGGAGCGGAAGCAACCCAATGCCGCCGGAGTTCTGGCTCATTCCTTCTTTCTTACCGATGCATCCTGGTTAGTGTCCTTATTAAGGATTTCGAAGATTGAACCATGAAAGTAAGTACTGATTGATGTTTTTTTTTTTGGTCCGAACAAAAAAAAAAAAACAGCAAAAATGTGGTGCTACTGCCGAATGGTTTACCTGCCAATGTCGTATTTGTATGGGAAAAGATTCGTCGGGCCGATCACTCCTCTCATCCAGCAACTGAGAGAAGAGTTGTACGATCAGCCTTACGAAAAAGTCAGCTGGAGAAGCGTTAGGCATCGTTGCGCAAAGGTAAGAAAAAGAAAAAAAATATTCTTACAAACTTGTGTAGTAATCAAGCTGTTCTTACGTCTAACGGCGCTTCGATGCTAACGTATTACGCAGGAAGACTTGTACTATCCGCACCCCTTCGTTCAAGATTTGATATGGGACAGTTGCTACGTCCTGACCGAGCCTTTTCTGACCCGATGGCCTATGAACAAGCTGAGGGAGAAAGCCCTTCGAGTCACAATGGAGCACATCCATTACGAAGATGAGAATAGCAGATATATCACCATAGGATGCGTGGAGAAAGTTTTGTGCATGCTGGCTTGTTGGGTCGAAGATCCTAGCGGGGATTATTTCAAGAAGCATCTCGCCCGTATACCCGATTATCTATGGGTCGCCGAAGACGGTATGAAGATGCAGAGCTTCGGCAGCCAAGAATGGGACACGGGCTTCGCAATACAAGCTTTGATCGCTATCGACATGGCGGACGAAATAGGGGAGACTTTAAGGAAAGGGCACGAATTCGTCAAGCAGTCCCAGGTTTTTTTTTTTTTCTTTGAAGCTCTGCTGCAAGAATCTTTCATGTTAGAGAAACAATGTAGATAAGATGTCTTATGATGTAATATGGCTTCAGGTGAAAGACAACCCGTCGGGCGACTTCAAAAGCATGTACCGCCATATCTCGAAGGGATCTTGGACCTTTTCGGATCAAGACCATGGATGGCAGGTATCAGATTGTACTGCAGAAGGATTAAAGGTAGGCAATCCATGTTTAACACAAATATACAAAAACTACTCTGTTTTGTCTTAATGGTTTCGACGGTGGAATAAGCAGTTCGATGAATTATTACATGATTTTGCAGTGTTGCCTGATGTTTTCTATGATGAATCCTAAAACCGTGGGAGAGAAGATGAAAACCGAGAGCTTCTACGACGCCGTCAACATACTGCTCTCTCTGCAGGTGATTAGTCACATTTTCCTTTATTTCATGTATTGGAGCATATGGCAGGCAAGAAATTGCAATAAATTCAGACAAAACTAACTGAATTAACGCTTATTGCAGAGCAAAAATGGCGGCTTAGCTGCATGGGAGCCAGCGGGAGCCTCAGAGTGGTTAGAGGTAAGCACCATTCTATAGCTTCAATCCCTCTCGTCCTGCATTGTATGTCGACTTTAAAAGTTAATACGTATTGTATCGTATGGCCACAGTTGCTCAACCCGACTGAGTTTTTCGCCGATATTGTGATCGAGCATGAGTACGTCGAGTGCACCTCGTCGGCGATTCAAGCCCTCGTTCTGTTCAAGAAGTTGCACCCTGACCACAGGAGGAAAGAGATCCAAAACTTCATTACAAAAGCTGTGGGATACCTCGAAGACGTTCAGCGCCCTGACGGTTCTTGGTAAGCACATGGATCTATGTTCTGATGTGGGATGGATATTATTACAGAACAATGTATGACACAAAATGTTGTTTTTTTTTTTTCTTAAATAGGTATGGGAACTGGGGAGTTTGCTTCACTTACGGTTGCTGGTTTGCCCTCGGAGGCTTAGCTGCAGCGGGTAAGAGCTACAACAACTGCGCGGCTGTAAGAAAAGGAGTGGACTTTCTGCTGAGGACGCAGAGGGAGGACGGCGGGTGGGGAGAGAGCTACCTTTCTTGTCCGAAGAAGGTAAACTAAACAATGTCTCTGTTAACACGACGATGATATCCACATAGTTGTTACTAATTTCCGAGTTCTTTCCGAACAAATAGGAGTACGTTCCTTTGGAAGAAAACCGCTCAAACTTGGTGCATACTGCGTGGGCAATGATGGGATTGATCCACTCCGGCCAGGTGAGTTCTTACAAAGAGATTTGAGGGAAGTTTATTTTTCTTACATGATCCATAGTCTTGATTATTACTATCTAATCTTTTTGCCAGGAGCATAGAGATCCCACTCCTCTACACCGAGCGGCGAAGCTTCTGATCAATTCTCAGTTGGAAGATGGAGATTTTCCTCAGCAGGCAAGATTTTTTAACAGATTTATCTCACACTTTTACCAGCAGACATAGATATACAATGAGATGAACACTAATCTATGTCATCGAAGTGCAGGAGATAACTGGCGTGTTTATGAAGAACTGCATGCTGCATTACGCTGCGTATAGGAACATATACCCTTTGTGGGCTTTAGCCGAATATCGCAGCCGTGTTCCATTACCATCGACAATCGCCTGATCACTCTATTCGAAATAAAGATATTGTTTTCATATGATGGATGTTGTATAATCTTATATATTCATCAATATGTTATTCTTACCATTCTTCTTGTACGTTCAACAAGACAATGTAATGATGACGATGATGATGAGAGGAATTTTCCTGTAGAAAGTTAAAAAAAAAAATCAATGCAATAACATCAGATATTCTATGTACTCTGGCATGATGAAGACGATGTAAACTAAGGTTTTATCGATGATAATTTATAACAAACCGCCGCCCCCCCTTCAGAATCCATTGGCATTACATGAAAGAAAATGCTCAGAGTTCTCTTAGTCGTTCTTCTTCTCTCGACTCTTTCTTCGGCCACTCATGCTGCCAACGAAGAAGACACCCTCTGTCCACCACGCAGCCGAAAAACAACTGTACTTACATCGATCTTGCCTGCAACGCAGCCAAGAACGTCCCCGTCGTAAGCCTTCCCTACGCAGGAGACTTCTACGTTCGTTCTTACAGCACCGAAGACACCTACCAAAGTCCTTACATACAGCTCTACGATCCAGGGAACTGCTTGATGAAGAGGCTCATGAACAACCTTAACCTTTGATCTTCTTCTCCTTTTCAGGCAATAATGTATTCCAACTACACATTCTATGCTTGCCCTAACGATGCGGGAGGCATCATAGGTGATTATCTTCTACCCATCGATTGCCTCAGTAACTCCTCGCCGGCGGCGAATAGTAGTACCACCGTTGCTGTCACTTCGACGGTCTCGCCTGATTACATGTTGGAGTATAACTGCAGCATCCTAGGAAGCTGGCTTTTGCCCGTTACAGGCCCGTTTCAGTTCGATATTAACGTGGACGATGATCTTTATCTGACGTGGAACTCTAGGAGTTGCCATGCTTGCAAAGACGATGGGTTTGATGCTTCATCAGGTGAGTGAGCCCTATTCGATCTAACTACATAACTAACTAACTAACTAACATGTTAGAAGATCAATAAGATATAACATTAACCATGGCATGGGGGCTACGTTTGTAGGTGGATACAAGATCAATAAGATATAACATTAACCATGGCATGGGGGCTACGTTTGTAGGTGGATACAAGGAGAATGGCGCGTGGGCAACATATCTCAGCTTACTCTTTGTAGCCTTGACTATGCTGTTCGAACTTCTCCTCCTCCTATGATCCACTTTCTTGATGTGGTTTTGAGGATTTTGCTGAATTAGATCATAATGAATAGTATCTTCACTTATTAAATATGCTTAAACGACCACGAAAGATACATGGGATCAACTGTTTCACCACATGATTCTTGTTTTTTTTTTTTTTTTTTTTGAGGTATAAATGATTGATACATATATTCTTAAATTCTATCCAAATGGCTCTTCAAAAATATAAAAAATAGAAAGGTGACAAATGCATATATCGATTGACAGAGCCACGTTGAGCTCAGTTTGTGTGGTAGCCATCTATTCATGCACTTGCGTGCCTAAGATTAATGGGGTTGATGTATTACTACACCTATATATATGTCCTAATAAAATATGGTTCCTACTGTAAACACGTCATTTATGGTGTTTATAAAATCTTAAAAGATAAGGTTGAAGATAAAAAAAAATTAAAAATTACATATGAAATGTTAAATCATGAAAGGACAATGCATGAGATATAGCAGTCTATGGGACAGGAAATGACAGTAATGAGAATACTTTTATTTTGAATGTCTCAGTCGCAACAATCTTATAATAAATTTGGAGTCCAATATATTATTATTATTATTTATCTAATATAAGGATGATTATTGATTGGTGGAGAAACGATACGATCATATGAAACGTATTTTCTCAGACAACATTCAACGCACATAGATACACATAATCATGTATGTGATTTTTTATCCATATATGTGTCAGCAAGCTATGAAGAAGATAACATTAGATCTCTAACGTACTGTCGATATCACTTTAAATATCGATTCGATTATTAAAAGTGTACGTACATATATAACTCTTTAGGGTTTGTCTCTACAAAATCAAATCCATCAATTATTTTTCTTCGTACAAATAATAAAATGTAATAGCTATAGCTCGTACGGAATATAGGTAGTAACATCGGTGGTTATACTTGCCGCATGCAATAGAAAGTAAATTGCAAAATATATATATATTTCATAACTATTAGTCAAACCATCTATGTATACATACGATGTGAGCATGCCGGACGTTGCCTATTTTTTATTTTTTTTGGATATTTAAAAACATTATTTAGAAAACCTGATGATAGTTAGGTCCCATCTAGAATCCTATGTGTGTGTGTGTGTGTGTGTGTGTATATATATATATATAGATGTAGCTACCCAAATAATATATTCTATGCTCAAGTTATCTCCTTCTCTAGCCTTTGTGTGTTGTATTATAGCACATCACAATTCATTATTCGAATGGATAAGCATGGGAAGAATAATCCTAACATCCAAAAGAGTAGTTCATCAGAGGGTATCTTTTCCTTTCTTTTTTCTTTTTTTTTTCTTACTTTAACTACTTATCTATGTGGGGTGTGTGTGTGTGATTTATTTTTCTCTAGCTTTTTTTTTTTAATTTAGTATTATCAGCTGAGGTTTAACTGTGTATATGGTTCTTTTATTGTGCTATCTTTTTAAAGAGGTGAGCAGTTTGGAAGTTGAAATGAGTGAGGCAGAAGAAGATATCATTCGCAGAATGCACAAGCTTGTAGGGGATAGGTAAGCATCGTAATAAATCATATACATATATGTATACGTATATATATATCCTCGTTCAAAACTTGTTAAAATTTATTCATTTTTATTGGACCCAATTTAATATATGATTATTTTTTGTTTCTAATTCATAAGATAATATTATTAGAGTTGAGATATGATGATTGCTCAGGTGGGAGTTGATTGCGGGAAGAGTCCCAGGGAGGACAGCAGAGGATATTGAACGATTTTGGTTGACGAACAATAATAATAATAATAAACTGGAGAAAAAGAAGAGATGCAAGTCATAGATTTGATAATAATAATAGTTTTTATATATATATATGAAATAATCCAATAAGTTACATTGGTTTAATGATATATCAGATAGATATATTATCATCATCTTTGTCTTTGTTGAGCAGTTACTACGAGTTATTGCTAGAGAAGTGCATTGACATTCATTCATTCATACATTCAATAATTATGAACAATTCAAACCATCCAAGAGTTTTAATCTCTTCGTAGTTCCAACATACAATCTTGAGATATAGAAATATATTATAAGGTGGTTTTTCCCCACCATTGATTGGAATTGTATTCAAATTCAACCCATTGCGTACTTCTGAGTCCAGCCCCTAGCAGTTTGCTCGTACTTGGCCCTGTCGGTTTTGTACATGTGCGCAATCTCAGGCACCAACGGGTCGTCGGGATTTGGGTCGGTCAGAAGTGAACAGATGGAGAGTAAAACCTGAATATACAAATGCATTGAGTTAAGGTTTATATTGCTCAGGGCAGCAAACATATTATACGAGCCAAGATCGAACTCAAAAGAGCTAAGGATTTGAGCCAGAGAGGGAAGATAATTTAAACTCGAATCGTTTACATCACTAAAGTAGAATTTGGGAAAGTTTGCATTTACATGGGAAGAACGAACCTTGGAAATTGTCAAGGCAGGACTCCACTGTTCCTTCAATATGTCGAGGCAAATGCTTCCATTACTGTTGATGTTGGGATGAAACACTTTCGTCCTGAATGCTACCTGTAATAAAATAAAGATCCAAACGGAAAAAATTGAGAGGCAGGTGATTGAAAAAGAAAATGACCATCGTGAGTAATCAAAGAAGCAGCGGAAAGCTGCACCCCTATCCATCTTTCAACAACATATAAATGGTGAATGGATAATAAGATATGACCCCAAAGGCAACGAATGATAGCATATTTAAATATTTTATATAATAATTAACCACTTCCTCAGAATGACTGAAATACAAAATCAAGCATCTATTGAATAGGGAGCAAGTTATAACACAATTCGTTGGTCATTACAGTGAAACATGATTGAAGCGTAGTTTACTTAGTTTCTAACCTTTGGAGGCTTGAATGGGTAATCCGGGGGAAAGTGGATCGTCACTAAGAACACACCCCCGGCATAAGGGCTGTCCTGTGGACCCATAAGCGTGGCTTGCCAGTGAAACATGTCCTCACCGACAGGTCCTGCAAATAACAAGATTGTAAGAACATCAGAAATTTAGCACAGCAAGAAGTGAGAATAAAGTGGGCATATAAAAACAAAGGCACAATTTTGTGCTATAACTAAACATTTACTGGGATGGGATTTCATTGAGGAAAAGAAAAGGCACAAAAATCAAAGTGTAGCTCTGGATAATAGTTCAAACTCCTCCGCCAAACGCAATAGATATGCATCCATATAATTGTTACAACTTTTTAATTCAAAAGCATAATCAAAACAAATCATCAACAGCACATGAATGTTATCAATCACAAATACCAATCATCAACATACCAAAGCCAGTTAGTACCAATCACAAACACCAATCACAAATAATCACAAATACCAATCATCACAAATAGCACAGATAACAGAACAACGCCAACAAAAAGTGTTCCTTTCCATACAAAGCAAACATCAGGAAATAAAAAATCATAGCTTGCGACGCAAAAACAGCACAATTGAATCGGATATAAATCACGCCCAAACACAATGAAATGGGAAAAATATTAAATAAATAAATAACACCTGCACTGCAAGAAGTCGGAGGATCTTTCTGCAGATCTTTGAGCTCCTTCAAGATCCGTTTGGAAGCCATCGAGCAACGAAAAGATCAGATCTGTAGATAGAAAAAAAAAACAGATTAAGCCCAAACAGATCAAGATAGATAAATACTAAAAACTCAAGGGAATTGAAGAACGAGCTTAGATTTTGATTTGATTGTACTTGCAAAGAGACGGAGAGATTGACGGTCGGTAAATCGTATCGAAGGCGAGCTTTGTTTTCTCTTCTTTCTTTTCCTCCTATTGCTTTTTCTTGACGCTAGCCAAGCGAGGATAATTTTGATAGAAGTGATCAATATCTAAAAGAATTAAACAAAAGAAATTGAATATAAAATTGACCAAAATACCCTTAATAAAAAAACTGTTGGTCGTAGTTAATATTACTTAATTTTAAACTTAGTAGTCGAGTTCATTTAGAGTTAACAAAAGGAAAAAAAACTCGAGAGGTGAAAAAAAAGAATTTGAGAGAACAAAAACCCGAGATAAAAAAAATCAAAGCCATGAATACTCGTCGTCGCCGGAAATCGAACGATAGCAAGACTGAAGAGGAAGACCGTCGATCTAAGATTTGGCTTTAGAGTTGATGGGTATTTGATAATTAGGTTGAATACGAGCTTTTTGTTCATATTCATTGTCGATTTTGGTTAGATATTCATAATCGAATTAGTTGAATTCTAATAAAACTCGAAATAATACTCGAATTTAATTCAAAAGTAATTCATCGACGGTACTTTTCATATAATTTCTTATTAGAATTATATTAGAATTATAAAGGAATTCTAAAAGGAATTCTAATAAAAATTCTAAAAGAATTCTAAAAGGAATTCTAAAAGAAATTCTAAAAGAATTTTGAAAGGAATTCTAATAGAATTACTATTTTGTTATATTTTATAAAATCGAGTAAATTTCGAATGAAAATTTAAATCGAAAACTAAACTGATATTTTTCGAATTCGATTTCGAATTAAATTAATTCGAAAAAGAATTCAAATAGTTTCCGAATTAATGTTCGAATTAAAATTAATTCTAGAACGTATTCGAGTAAAAATCGATTTTAATTCGGTGATAATTTGATCACATTTAATCGAATTAGTTGAATTCTAGTAAAACTCGAAATAATACTCGAATTTAATTTAAAAGTAATTCGTCGACAATACTTTACTTATAATTTCTTATTAGAATTAATTTAATTCGAATATTAATTCAAAAATTATTTGAATTATTTTTTGAATTAATTTAATTCGAAAAATATCGAGTTTCGTTTTCGATTTAATTTTTAATTCGAAATTTACTCGATTTTATAAAATATAACCAAAATAGTAGAATAATACATTTCTAAACAAGTAGATCCAATAAAAGGACATAATATATCACTATAAATTCAACAGATAATACATTTAAAAAAAATAAGTGGAACATAATACATTAACATTACTTTTTACTACTAAGCAAAGCGTCATGTGTGGACCGAATAATACTCTGAGATAATGAACAATTATGTTGGATATTAAAGATCTAGCAATTTGATTTTTATAAACGCAAAACTTATTGTAGTGTTATTGATATATTTACTCAATTGTACAGATGATTGACTATAGTTCAATTACATCCTATATAACGTTTAGTTTTCAAATAAGAAACTAAAATGACAGAAAAAGGTCATTTGTTTGTAGCTCGTGATCAAGCTCGATTAGTGTTCGTTCTTGCTCGTGAACAATTTCGTACAATGTTCATTTAAAATGTATAAGCTCAAGTAATAACAAGTTTGATACCTATATAATGATTTGTTGGATGTTTATCATTGATATTTCACAATTTACTTGGTTTTAATATCAATAATTCTCCTTCATAGAACATATTACATCAACAATTCATCTGTGATGTCCAAATCCTCCAAATACATCAATTTTCTTTACGTTGTACGGCGTAAACGGATGATTTTATGTTCCGAATTTTAAAGGATGCATCCACGACAACTCTTTGAATCTTTTTTTTTGCCGCGCTCTTGTTTTCAAATTCGTCACTGATTTTTATGGTAGAACCGATCGTAATAGAATATCGATCACTAGGAACGATGGTCGCACCCTCCACATTCGTCACTGATTTTTCTTCGTGGACGTCGTCAAAATTGATTTCCAACCACATTTTCATGATTCACTTTATAATTTCCACATTATCGATACCGTTCATTCACCGTCGTAGTTAATAATGATACTCGTCGGCATAACATGTACAGTAAAAAAAAAAATTTAATCTCTATTTGAATTTTGTTTGAGTTAAAAATTATTCCAAAAAAATCGAATTAAATTGGAATTAGAATCGAATTTAAAAATTATTTGAAAATTTAATTTAATATTAATAGAATTAAATTAGAATTAAAACTTAATTCTAAAAAGGAAAACGAATTGACATTGAATAATATTTGTATTAATATTTAATTCGAGTTGGGTTATCGAATTAATAATCGAATAAAATTTGAATTAAATATAAATTCGAAAAGAACTAATGAATGAACTCAACTTCTTCAATCGAGTTGCACAGGATATGACGATGCAAAATAATTTCAGATTGGACTTACCCATGATGAATAATGAACAATGCATGCATAATAACTGAAAATTGAATGAAATTAATGGAATCTAAAAATATATGAAAAAATCAACCTTAATTTGGTGGCTTCGAACTGTGCGGATTTGATGTGTTCGACCTGTGCGAATGTGTTTTGCTTCGATCTTATATCTTCGACGATGTTGTTTAGTGATGTTGTGTGTTGGATCTTGATGTGTGTTAGTAAATCTTGTTCTTACTTCGTTTTTTTAGTTGGTTGTTTGATTTAATGTTCGTTGGTTGGTTGGTAATTGAATTTATTATTTATTTTTTATTATTTAAAAAAATTAAATGATTATTTAAGTTAATTATACGTTAAATAAACTCAATTCCTTTTATTTAATTGACAAAGTCAAAATTACTTTTTTTAAAATAACCTAAAAACTAATCCCTTTCTTTAAATTGACCCAAATCCAAACGAATCCGTTCAATTGAGATAATAATAAATAATAAATCGGTCTAAAATTAAATTTTTAGTTCAATGAATGGTGAAAAAGTAATTAATTAAATAATCTGCATTTTTATTGAATAATTCGTGATGACTGCCGTTCAAAATTTCTATTTATTTATTTATTTAATTTTTTTTTTCACTCACCTATTAATGTAATTTCAAAACTTGAAATTAAATTTTTTTTATTTAATAGAATAATCTTCAATTTTTTATATTATTCAATTACAACCGTAGTCCCTACAATCCAACTAAATTCCGACTACGATAATCAAACAGCTCAAGTGGAATCGAATCATTGACCTTCACTTCGAGATGTCACTTGACATATCACTTACACTCAATTTGGTTTAAAGAAATTAATAGGAAAAGAAAAATCAAATTCGAAAATTAAACTAGTTTTTATGTTTAACTGATTGAAGAAATAAATAAGAAAAACAAAAAAAAAGTAATTCTAGCTTTAAGTTTATGCGAAGCTGAGAAATATTAATTTTTTCACCAAATAGAGAGAAAAGACGACCCAAAAACTTATTAAAATAATTTTTTTTTTCAATTTTCTTTTCCACGCTATTTTCTTTAATCCAACCATAGTATCCAAAAAACTAGACATTTTGTTTGTTTGAAACATTAATCGAAAAACGAAAATTTTGAATCCCATATAAATACTTCTAAAATGGCGAATCCCTTCAACTTAACCATCAAATAACATTCTACTCAAAGTCTTAAAAAGTGAAAACACAGCACAATATCTATGGTAATAACATGCCAGAACAAGAAAAACTTCAAAAAAAAAACCAACAGCAAATATCTAAAAACAGCACAGCCTCGAAAAAAACCACAGGCTTCACAGTTATTTTATCCTATGTTTTTTTTTTCTTCCACCAAACTAGTTAAGAGTGATATACCAGAACTACCACCACCCCTACAGCATAGAGCTATCAGAACAATCTGAGAAGAGGGTCTAGCTTGTCCCCGCAGAAGGTCGACGGCACAGATGCAAGCTCGATGAGCCCTGTCCACTCCTCGCCGGGCTTGAGAGTGATGCTCCTCTCCATGGCCGCACCGTCCACGCACAGCATCTTCTTGTACTCATTGTCCCCGAAATCAGGCATTGCTTTCGACTTCTTCTCCCATGGGTTCCACACCACTGTGCAAATCATCATGTTTTGTAAGTGGATTAGATTAGTGCGTTCAAGAAAAAAATAAAACTGCTCATGTAAGAAAATCTTCTAGCCTCAAGAAATGGAGCAGAGCAGAGCAGAGCAGAGCATCGTAGAGCAATGAAAAAGGTAGCGTGTGTGTGTGTGTGTGTGTGTTCTTAGTTTCTTACCAACGTCTGGCAGACCTTCCTTTCTCATCACATAGGTTCGCTTCTTCTCATGATCCAGGACAGCAACGCACATGGGACAGCTAAGATAGACACGATCGATCTAGAAAATTCGAAATAATAAGCCTTCTTTTTTTAACCTTCTTATTATATCGAATTGCCATGCACAAAGAAGATTAGTTACCTCCGATTCGAATGTTATGGCATCGCCTTGCTCTGTAAAGCGTTCTTTCTGGCAGAGGTTGTCCAAGTAGTCCAGAGTTTCTAAACCTTCCACTCTCACCTCACTGTGACAGATACCAACATAGGATGATGTTTTAGATTACACTTCAGGGAAAGTTTCACACACACACACACACACACATATATATATATATATAGAGAGAGAGAGAGACAGGGGGGAGGACCTTATGTCAGAGACAGAAAAATGTGTATGGTAGGCAAATGAGAAGCTGAAAGGTTTCCCATTTAAGTTCCTGATGCGAGATATCAGTATCAAGTTTCCGTCCGAAGCAAGAGAGACTCGGAGACGAAATTCAAAGCTGAGAAAAAGGTTGAAACAATGCCAAATCACAATTACAAACCGCACTGAAAATAGATATCATTAAGTAATCATAGCTTAAATAGGCAAAAGAAGAATGACATTGTTTGAGTTAATTCAGTGTTTGACTCCCCTACAAAAACTCAACCATTAACAACAAATTTTCCATTCTGAATAATATATGAATATAAGGAGTATTAAGTACAGTTATGCCAACAGATACAATATTTAATCATGCTCAGAAGAGGCAAGTTATAAAAGCTACAAGGATCCAAAACTATTACCCATGAGGCCATAACTTGAGATCTTCTTCAGATGGTTTGAGTAGCAAGTCCACAAAAGATTTGCCAAGAGAATCGCTCTTCTTCAATGGAGGAGGATCATTCTCAATAGCCCATATTCTGTCCCTCGCAAATCCATGCTGGTCGAGTGAACCACAGCTTCCAAACTGAAACATAACCAAGAAGAATGCTTCAAATAATAAGCTTTACCTTAGTAATAACACCCAAACCTACACTGATATGTATCTTTTATTCAAATATTTGTTAGTTCCGATTATTCTGCTATCCTATCTCTTTTCAGTTAGTAGGGTATGATTATTATATATATGTCACGTTTGTAGGATCTGAGGCAGGCGTTGAGTATCAATAAAGTATATTTCTTTACTTAAACTCTCTGAATCCACCCAAGAAAAACTCTCCAGGGTTGTTCTATCTTATTCAACCCTCAGATTTTTCATTCAATCCATCATCCCAAATTCCGATCATATCAATTGGTATCAGAGCCACCAATCCTTGGCGGGTTTTTATACCTTTGGTGTATCGATATGGCTGATGGAACTCGTGCTACCGAATTGCGCAAAGATGTCGACACTTTGAAAGATCAGATGAAAACTACCCTGGAAGGGGTAGAGGAGATCCGAAACATGATGGCATTAATTTTAACTAATCAAACACAGCAAGGCTCAGGAGGGAATAACACAGACAAACATGTGAATTCGACTCAAGGTAAGGTTGATAAGGAATCGTCACTATCGACCAAGTGCACGCAGGTTGAGTTTCCACGCTTCAATGGTGACGATTTGCGAGGCTGGGTTTTCAGATGTGAACAATTCTTCGACGTAGATAATACTCCACCTGATTCTAAGGTAAAGTTAGCCTCTGTTCATATGGAAGGGAAAGCGTTGCAGTGGCATCAAGTTTATTTGAAATCCAGATTAACGCGGGAATTTTCGAACTGGGAAGATTATGTCAAGGCGTTAGAAGAGAGATTCGGGACATGCTTGTTCAAGGATCCGATGTCAGAACTCATGAACTTAAAACAGGAGGGTTCCATTCAAGATTATCTTGATAAGTTTGACGAGCTAATGAATAAAGTACAGTTATCAGATACATATGTGGTCAGTTGTTTTTTAGGGGGGTTAAGAGATGATATCGCTGTCCCCGTAAGGATATTCAAACCAAAAAATCTTCAAGAGGCTGTGGGGTTAGCACGATTACAAGACCGGGCAGCTTACCTTCGAAAAAACAACAATCCCTCCCCGTTCAAACATACACCATTCCTGGGGAGAAATCCGCCTTTATTACCCACTCCGAAACAAAATAATCGTGCAGCATATCAAACAGGGCAGAATAACAATCATAGACAAAACAATCTATCCAAGTGGGCGCAAAACAGTAGAAGAATCACACCTCAAGAGATGGAAGAAAAAAGATCGAAAAGGCTGTGCTTTTATTGCAACGAGAAATATGTTCTGGGGCATCGCTGCAATTATAGGAGACAATTATATATTATGGATGTTGGGGAGGAAGAAGAGGAAGAAAAGATAGATGGGAATGTGGACGATGAAGTGGAAAACCAGACAGAAGAGATAATGGCACGTGAGACACTCGAAGAATCCCACATTTCAATGCATGCAATGTCTGGAGTTCTGGATTTCAAAACAATGAGAGTAACAGGGCATGCTGGCGGCAAGAATCTTCACATCTTAATTGACACAGGGAGCACCCATAACTTCTTGGACGTCGAGGCAGCTAAACGAGTTGGCTGTAAAGTGGAAAAGACTACACCTTTTCCTGTATCCGTAGCAGATGGGGGGAGGATATACAGTGAGGCAGCTTGCAAAGCTTTCAGTTGGAAGATGCAAGGAGTTTCGTTCAAGGCTGATGTCATGTTATTGCCGTTGGGAGGGTGCGACATGGTGTTGGGGGTTCAATGGTTGATTCAGTTAGGCGACATCAACTGGAATTTTAAGCAGCTACGCATGGAATTTATGGAACAAGGGAAGAAGATGGTATTGAGGGGCATGCAACCGAACAATGTCAAAATTATCGGGAGAGATAAGATGAAGAGAGTTTTGCAAAAATCAGCACAAATTTCCATGATGCACGTAGGGCTGATTCGTTCGGGAGGTAATCAAACTGTGGAGGTAGAAGACACCATGTTTAAATTAGGACAATTTGAACCGAGAGAAGAAGTGGCAGGGCTGGACAAGTTATTAAGAGAGTACGCGGATATCTTCGTTGAACCTAAATCATTACCACCATCTCGA
Source organism: Lindernia subracemosa (assembly GCA_028392965.1). Taxonomy (NCBI): domain Eukaryota; kingdom Viridiplantae; phylum Streptophyta; class Magnoliopsida; order Lamiales; family Linderniaceae; genus Vandellia; species Vandellia subracemosa. Next base: position 75,374 of record JAQPCC010000042.1, read on the forward strand.
GATCATGATCATAAAATAGAATTGAAGGAAGGAACAACGCCGATCAAGGTCCGACCATACAGGTATCCAGTAATACAGAAAAATGAAATCGAGAAATTGGTACAAGCAATGCTAGACGAAGGGATTATTAGGGAGAGTAACAGCCCTTACTCAGCTCCAGTGGTATTAGTCAAGAAAAAGGACGGAGGTTGGAGGTTGTGCGTGGATTATCGAGAATTAAATAAGCATACCATCAAGGATAGATTCCCGATCCCGTTGATTGAGAACTATTGGATGAACTTCATGGAGCTAAAATCTTCTCAAAACTGGACCTAAGATCTGGATACTATCAAATACGAATGAGGGAGGATGATATACAAAAGACTGCTTTTGGTACTCATCATGGACATTTCGAATTCCTAGTAATGCCGTTCGGTTTAACTAATGCGCCATCCACCTTTCAGAGCCTAATGAACGAGGTTTTTCGGTCATTCCTCAGGAAATTTATACTGGTATTCTTTGATGACATCTTGGTGTACAGCAAGGGAATGAAAGATCACTTGAATCATTTGAAGTTAACATTCGAGTTGCTACGACAGAATTCATTAGTGGTTAAAAGGAGCAAATGTCAGTTCAGCCGTTCACAAATCGAGTATTTAGGACATGTGATATCAGGAGATGGTGTTTCAGTAGACAAACAAAAGATAGAGGGAATGATGCAGTGGCCAATCCCGAAATTTATCAAAGAACTTCGAGGGTTTTTGGGGCTAACGGGTTATTATCGTCGTTTTGTTAAAGGCTATGGCCAAATTGCTAAACCATTAACCAACTTGCTGAAAAAAGGAAGTTTCCGATGGAGCGCAGAAGCTACTAAAGCATTCGAGCACCTCAAGAAGGCTATGTGTACGACCCCGGTTCTCGCACTCCCTGACTTTTCTACGGAATTCACTATAGAAACAGATGCAAGTGGAGAAGGAATAGGAGCAGTATTGCAGCAACGAGGTCAACCAATAGCTTTCATGAGTAAGACGTTGGCAGAGAGACACAAGACTCTATCAGTATATGAAAAGGAAATGATGGCAATCATAGTGGCTGTACAAAAATGGAGACAATATTTGATGGGTAGACACTTCGTGATTAAAACAGATCATCAGAGCCTCAAATACCTAATGGAACAAAAGATATCTACACCATGTCAGCAAAAGTGGATGGCAAAATTAATAGGGTATGACTATACGATCACTTATAAAAGAGGCGTAGAGAATATTGTGGCAGATGCACTATCGAGGCAACCGAAAGAAAGTGGTGGTAACCTGAACACCTTAAGCTCTACAAGTACAGATCTGATGACACTAGTTAAAGAGAGTTGGGAAAAAGATATAAAGATCCAGCAGATAATAAAAAACGTGATCGATGATCCAAATTCCAACTCGAGATACGTATGGAAGGAAGGAAGGAATTTTGACAAAAAATGGAAAGATTGTTGTGGGAAGGGACGAAGAATTATGGCAAAAATTCCTACATCACCATAACAGTCCACTGGGAGGTCATTCGGGGGTGCAAGCAACAGTTCGACGAATAAAACAAAATTGGTATTGGAAGGGGATGAAAAAAACAGTAGAAAAATTCATTCGGGAATGCGAAGTGTGTCAGCATTGCAAAGGTGAGAATGTAGCTTGCCCAGGAACCTTGCAGCCCATTCCCATTCCAGAAGGAGTATGGCAAGATATATCTATGGACTTTATAGATGGGTTACCGCTGTCCGGAGGAAAAGATTCGATATTGGTGGTGGTGGACAGATTTAGTAAGTATAGCCATTTCACAGCCCTAAAGCATCCTTATACAGCAGCAACTGTGGCGCAAGCATTTATGGATAATGTCTTTAAGCTTCATGGAATGCCAAAAACCATCATAAGTGATAGAGATCCTATATTTTTAAGTAAATTTTGGCAGGAGTTTTTCAAATTACAAGGGGTTCAACTCAACTTGTCTACGGCATATCACCCACAAACGGATGGGCAAACCGAAGTAGTGAACCGATGTCTGGAGGGTTATTTACGGTGTATGTGCTACGATAGACCCAAAGAATGGTTGCACTGGCTATCTCTCGCGGAATGGTGGTACAATACCTCATATCATACTTCATTAAAACACACACCTTATGAGGTCGTCTACGGGCAGAAACCTCCTTTACACCAACCATACATTGCGACAACAGCAGCTGTAGATGCTGTGGATCAGACTCTTTGTCAGAAAGAAGTGATTCAAAAGTTGGCGAAGCAACATCTAGTTGCTGCTCAAGAAAGAATGAAAATGCAGATAGACAAGCATAGATCTGAACGAGAGTTTAAGGAAGGAGATTGGGTTTATGTAAAGCTACAACCATACAAGCAACTTTCATTAAAGAAGCACTCTTATCATAAGCTGAACCCTAAGTTCTTCGGTCCATTTGAGATTATTCATCGTGTCGGAAGGTGGCATACAACCTACGTCTACCAGAAGACTGCAAAATTCATTCAACCTTCCATGTATCCCAATTAAAGAAGCACATCAGTCAGGATGCAATACCGGCAACATCGAATTTGCCGGTATCACTCACCTCACATGGGCATGTCGTTTTGGAACCCGAAGCAATACTCGACAGAAGACTGGTTCGTAGAAACAATAGACCAGCAACTCAAATGTTGGTGAAATGGTTCAATTCACCGGTAGAAGACAGCACTTGGGAGGATTTATATCAAATGAGACAAAGATTTCGTCAATTTTGTCCTTGAGGACAAGGACAATTCAAGCGGGAGGCATTGATACGTATCTTTTATTCAAATATTTGTTAGTTCCGATTATTCTGCTATCCTATCTCTTTTCAGTTAGTAGGGTATGATTATTATATATATGTCACGTTTGTAGGATCTGAGGCAGGCGTTGAGTATCAATAAAGTATATTTCTTTACTTAAACTCTCTGAATCCACCCAAGAAAAACTCTCCAGGGTTGTTCTATCTTATTCAACCCTCAGATTTTTCATTCAATCCATCATCCCAAATTCCGATCATATCATACACACACACACACATTTGTAGCCTATTAATTAGATTGCGGACCTGAGGGAAACAAACAGAAATTCCTCCTCGCATTGCCTTCGGAGCTTTCAATATGCCCTAAAAGCAAAAATAAATGTTTATTACCATGAAGGACGCAGAAGAAAAACTTGCAAAGATACCCTCAATTGATTTAGGTGGCCAACCATTAACTTATACTTCCTCCTCTAAGTTGTCTGAATTATAAAGTTTTTGTTATGGAAGTAAAATGGAGTAAAGATACTTTAGAACAGAGCACACCTTGCTACTTGTGAAGAGAAGTTCTTCACCTCTATCATTCCTCCACGAAATTACTTGCCCTCCGTAAAGACTCACCTGAAATATTTTTGGAAAATAGAACCACAACAACTTCACGAAGAATATTCCGAAACGTGAAACAAATATAAAATTTTCACCGATCAATTGAAGCTACTAAGTGAGGCATAAAAGTATATATTTCCGTAAGCAGGATAAATAAGACAAAAATAAATCAAACGGAGATCTTACTCGCGCGGAAGCTCCCTGAGGGTTCCGAAGCACAACCTGGTCAATCCCATTCCAGTCTTTCGTCAACTCCATCGCTGCTCTGTTGTCCCAAACTGCTACAGAGTGCCCCATTCTTCAAAGCCAGATATAGTAAAAAGAGTGCAGCTTTTTTGTTTCTCTCTTCTGAGATTTAATAGAACACCAAATATACTAATGAACTCGAGGATATTAATAGACGTTGTCGTTCAATAATGATGACAAATGTCAAATGACAGCTCAGAATTGAGCTATCCTCAACGCCTTTCTCGTGTGAATTCGGCTATACAGATAAGCAAATTTTTCCAAATTGGTTTTCAGCATTTTCCAACGTTGCCCTCGTCACACTTCCTCATATTGGGGAATTTTCCTTGACCTAATGTGACCCCGAAATACGTTACAAACCAAAAAAAAAAATATCCCTTTATGAATCAAGAACTGCTATCAATAACCATAAGCCTTAAGCACTATCCCGGCACATCTCTCCTTTGTCGAAAAAACTAAGTCCCACGAGAAATCTCTTCGAGAGCAAATTCTCTCATGCCATCCCAGAAATCCAGCCTACGTAAAAGTTGCACAAAATCAAAATGATAAGAAAATTTACTAACAGGAAACACACTACCAAGAATTAGAACATAGAATGAAAAAAATCCATAGAAAACAAAATCCCAATTGCACCTCCAAATCTAAACGCCCAAACAACTTGAGTAGATAAGTAGTAGCTCAGAAATGACAATGCAACTACCCAATCTAAAAGAAAACCCCCTTGTAATTACTACAATAACAATTTCACTGGCCAAGCAATCTTTCACATAAAGCCCTCAGATTAAAAAAAAAAAGAAAACCATCTCAAGCAAAGAGCAGCTGGGCAACAACAAGAAAAGACTACTAATTGCAACACTTGTTGGAATGCAGTTTATGGAACTGAAATAGTGACGCAAACCCGAAATCAATTAAAGCACTGATTAAACCTAAATCGTCAAGATTCAAAAGTCGGCAACTGAAGCTGAGCTACAAAGCGGCAATGTGAGCACATGGGGTTCGCTTGCAATAAAATAATACAACACTCATGTGAAGATTCCAAAAAAAGAATAATTTTTTTCCCTTTTTTTTTATTTTCTCGTTATCATTTTCCTTTGTTTCGAGGAAGAAGAAGATGGAGGCTGTCGAGATACGTGTACGGACATGTAGCTCAGCAAATGGCCGATAAGACACGCCGAAATGTAGGGATCTTTCTCTTCGATTTCTCTAACATTTTTTTCCCCTTTTTTTCCCTTTTTTTTTCTCTCTTTCTTCCTCAGCGATTTATCAGAAGAAATATATTTTGAATTAAAATTAAAAAAAAAATAGTGCGAACTGTGAAGCGCAAGTTGACGGGCAAAGCTGTACTGTAGGCTGTAGCCTGTACCATTTCATCGGCATGTACGTGGGCACATATGCCAGACAGAGTCACGTGCATGGCACGCGCTTTAGCCATATTTCTTTTCTTTTTTTTTTTTTCACTGAGAAGAAAAACTTCAAATTCTTACTTAGCCACACACTTCATAAATTTTCTTGAAACATTTTTCATTTCCGTTGGTTTTGTCTGAAATATGATTTTAAAAAGCAATTCGTAATAGTTTTTTTTTTTTAAAAAAAATTATTTGTATCTCAAATGATTTATTGAAAATGACGTAGAGTCAAATGAAGAATAGACCATTTCATTTTTTTTCTGACCCCACAAAGATCTACTCTAAATAAAAGGCGTTTTTATAATATATATTGAAAAGATAGGCATTTAAAATTCAAAAACTCAGAAAAAAAAATTCAAATTCTCAAGCTAGCCATAATATTTTGAATAAAATAATATCGATAATATATTGAATGAATACAATGTCGTCCTATTACACAAGACTACATATCTGTTTAAGTATCAAAAGTTACTACACCGATTCGACCGAAGAATCGAACGACTTCGATTTCCCCGAAAGACGACGAGCTTCTTCTTCTAGCACGGCTACGACTTTCTCCATGGACGGTCGGAGCTGTTTCGTACCAATGCACGCTAGAGCCAGCTTGAATACGACTTCGAAACCCTCAGTCGAAAACTCTCCGTTGAGTTTCTGATCCGCGAATTCTCTTATATCGCCTTCCTTTACGATGTTTTTCGCCTTCGACAAATGATGATGTGAAATTTCATTTCAATGTCACAAATAAGTTCAGAAAAAAAAAATTGATTTCTTACCATTCTAGTCAAAGGCATTGGCTTGGTGACGTCGAGGTTTAGAACTCTCTGTCCCGAAAGAAGCTGCAAGAGAACTATCCCAAAGCTATAAACATCGCTCGAAGAATGCACTCGATGGTCCTTTTGGTACTCGGGATCGACGTAGCCAAACGTTCCTCTAACCTCTGAGCTCACGAACGATACGCCCGTGTTCATTACTTTCGATAGCCCGAAATCTGATAGCTTCGCCTCGAAGTTGGCCCCGAGAAGTATATTAGTCGGCTGTTAAAATTCGACGATTTCATCATAATAGTGTCTTTTTTTCTTTTTGAAGATGTAGGCTGCATGTGGTATGCAAATGTGAAGGTACAAAACAGTCGAAGTCGAAGCACAATGTATCATTGTTCGATGCGCTAACTTAGTTTTTCATAGTGCTTTCCACACCCTAATTCCGCATAACAAACGCAGCCTTGATAAAATAAATCAGATTGTTTTTTACCTTTATATCTCTATGGACGATGCAGCCTTCGGAAAACGTATGGAGAAACCTCAGGCCTCTGGCGCAGCCTATTGCGATCTCGAGCCTTTCGATCCAAGTTAAAGACTTCTGTTTGCCTGCAAAATCCCGGGAAAAAAAAAATTATTACAGCTGATACGTTGCGTCGAGCTCGAGAAAAAACGATGAAAAAACTATACCGAAGAGCCACTGCGAGAGGTTTCCGTTATCGCAAAGCTCGTAGACCAGCAAACTCTCGTCTTGGCCTTCGCAGTGTCCTAATAACTTGACGAGGTTTGGATGCCTGACGTGCGATAAGCTCGTGACTTCTCTTACGAACGTTTCCATTTGTCCGTCGTTTATTATGCGCTTCACCGCGACGTGCTGGCCGTTGCATAGAACTCCTCTGTACACTTTTCCCGCTACGCCCTGACCGATGAAGTTCAACGAATTGAAGTCGTTCGTAGCAGCGTAGACTTCTTTCAAAGTAATGCTAACGCTGCTCGACTCTTCTTCGACGCACGAGACGTCGCGTACTGATGAAAAAGAAAACGCGCCAAAAACTAAGTTAATTTTTTTTTTTTTGTAAATGTAATGTGCGTATCAGGAAGTTCTTCTCCTTACACATACCGTCGAACTTGTTTTTCGGTTCTTCGTTAGCTATCTTTCGAGGGTTTTTTCGACTTTTCCTTTTAGAAGCGAACCACAGCATCACAGCAGATACGGCGGTGATGCCCATGAAGCCACCGATGAGGACTTTGTCCCGCGTTTTTGCTTTAAGAAGGGCACAAAAAAGTATCAAACGGTTAGATTCAAAGGAAAACTCAATTCGGATAATTTATTACCTTTACTCGATTCGCTCGTCTTCCCCTCTCCGGCCTTTTCGCCTGCAAGAAAATGATGAAACATAAGCTAAAACATAAGACAAATCGAAAATCATGAAGAATGCTTAGTGCTAAAAGCGCTTATACGGTTAAAAAAAACCTAGAGAAACTCCACTCCCAAGGAGCGCATAGATGTTCTTGATCTGATCCGCACGATCGATCATCCGACTAGTCAATGCGACAACCACCGAAAACCCGCAAACGTACGAATCTTCCCCCGGCGTAACGTCGCTGCCGTCAGTCCATCCAATCGCTTTGCGCCACATCGCCGCACAGCCGCTGTAAGAATCTGCGCCGCTTAAATTCTGACAACGCTTGTCTAAATCGGTCAGCTTGCTTCCTAACCTACTGATCACATCTGCCACGGAATAGTCCGAACAGCCTCCCTTACCACTCGTCAGCCTATCTACTCCACAGATGGCATCGCCATTTATCGCAGTCGAACAATCTTTTTGCTCCGTGATGTTGAGGAATATCCGCCCCGTCTTGTTAGCGTTTGCGCTTAAAACGTATAAGTATCGTTCTAACGGTAATGCGCAGGCGCTGCTGTTCAAGAATCCGCCCCAATTGCCCGACGAAGTCGAAGGAACGTTCGATTCATACCATGAAGAGCCATTTTTCGTGTCTATTAATGAACATCCATTGGCTAAAAGGTGGGTGGAGTTGAAATGGAGAGCAATAGCATAGGAAAGAATGACTGTAAGAAGATTCATATCTTGGTGAAGTAAGTTAGCCTCAGACGATGATCGATCCCATCGCATATCAGCGTTGTGTATATTTGATCAAATGATTAATTCATATATACGATCTTGACAAGTTTTTTTTTTTTTTTTTTAATTTCTTTTCTATAAGATGAAATGCATTTCATGACAAATGGGAGGGAGTCTGTCATAAATCACAAATGGGTAAGAAATATATATAACAAGCAATCTCTCAATTCTTTATTGAGGAAAGGACAAATTGCGTGAACTAGGCAGTATGGAATTTTTTGGAATTTCATTAAAATGATACAAATGTTTCGTTTTCGTTGAGATTACTGGTCATAAAATTAGGAAAAAAATACTATAGGAAAATAATGATATTAGTAGTCGCAGACTATCTTGTTTTTCTGTCATTTTCAGTGTTCGGCAGAAGAATGTCACATACGGACAAACTAATGGAATATTATCAGAAAATTCGCTATAAGTCCCTTGTACCATTCTTCGTGGGAAAGAAGAAAAAAAAATAAAAATCTTCCAATGATTTCCTTCATCTCTATGTATTAGTTTGGACCCAAATAAATATATGGGCTGGTATGTGATGATTGTGTCCAAAATTAAGGTAACCACGTAGACTAATCAATCTAACTTGTCGGTTTGGTCTTAAGTTCATAGAGAGCAAGGAGATTTAATGAAGTCAGTAGTACAATTAAACTAAGATACGAAGTCAACGTCGATGAATGGAGCACATGTGATTGTATTAAAAAATCACTGTATAGATATATAAAAAAAAAACTTACAATAATTGATTTGAGTATAATCGCTGCTTAGTGGCCATTATTTACTTAACAAATTTCTGGACGGCCATTGACTTACAGAAAACGAAAAGATGTATAAATTTGGCATGAAACTATAAAAACTAAACTCAAGTGGCTTTGAAACATTAATAAGATTACAATTGTTGTACATATGATGATTAATTACACTGTTTACGGTAATAATCATGGAAAAGAAAATAAAACGAAAACACAGAACACAAAGAAACAGCGAGCTTTCTGACAGTTCATACATTGATTATAACACCCAAAACCACGACACAACAGAGCCAATCGCCAAGCCGACGACCAAATACAAAACCAAGACAATCCCGGCCGTCTCAGCATGCTGCAAAAGCACGGTCTTCGGGCCAAGAATCATCAACACGCTCGTAAAGTACCCATTCGTAAGGCCCAAAAGGCACGTCAGCACTGTCACTGGAATCTCCGTCCTCAAAAAGCCCGGCCCGTGGAGGCAACCGTAGAACAGAGGCAAGAACACCAGCCTTCCAAACGAGGCACCAATGGCTGCCTTTTCGTTCTCCATCATGTAAACCGAGGTCAAGGCCTTTCCAACCAAGTCAAAAACGTTATAGCCCGCGATTAGAATTATTGGGTACCAATCTTTTAGAGCGTCCGAGTGGACGTCCTCAGTGACCGAGCCGGGGAAGATGCTTAGGGTCACTACGTAGATCACTGCAATTCCAGCGCCGTACCATTTGACAGCTCCTACGATCTCTAGCAGCGTTGACCTCCATAGCTTTGCTGTGAGCTCTCCTTTTTGCTCCTTCTCTTCCTTGATGGCCTCGCTCTTGATTTCATCGTAGTATTTGATGATGGGGAGCTTGTGGGCAAGGTTGTAGAATAGGATGTTTAGGAACATGACGATGATGCTGACGATGAAGTAGAGGTTGGCACTTTGTCTTAGCCCGTGGGCTTTCTGTGGGTATACGGATTTTGTAAAGATTCGTAGAATTGACACGAGGACACCTAGTTTGTAAGAAGCAAGAGCAGAGAATAAGATAAAGAATCATTACATGAAGTGGTTTACATTAAGCTAAACATTAACTGAAAGCTATATAATCATATCTGCACTAATGTTCTTGACATATGAACTAAAACTAGTAGCTTAATGGAGCTCATTAACTTGCAAGAACAAAAGATCAAGAAACTAGGATACTATCATCCGATGCAAATAGCAGACAATTCCAATTTCTAATCGCAAAAAGAACCACAGAAAAAGCATACAGATTAGATCAAATCTTTGGTCAAATCCATGAGAAGCAAAGTTCAAAAACCAATTTTTTTTTTCTGATCCACTCACCGGAAGCCGCCGTACCGGCGAACACCGCCTGCATGAACCTCTCGGGGAGCTCACCGGCCTTCCCCACGACACCACCCTGAACCAATCCATCCCCCAAACCACACAACCCCACCACACCCATCGTCACATAGTACCCACTGTACACCCCAACTCTCCCCTTTATCCACCAATAGTCCATCGCCGGAACCGCCACGAGCGCCAGCAAGAACGTAACGTACCCAAGATTGATCCTCACAGTACAATCCCACCTGTGAGCGAACCACATGATTACCAAGAGCGACGCCAGGCCCACGAGCATGTAGACGACGGCGAACGCCCGGTCAACGGAGGCGTCTGGGTACAAGTAGTCGAAGTAGTCAACGGCCGTGATGAATGCGTTCCAAGGGAGGAGGTAGCCAGCTCCGAGGGTGAAGTAGATGAGGTACGCCACGTGGAATGTGTCCTTCGGCGGGCTGGGCTTGGGAAGGAGGGCGGTGGTTTCTGGGTCGGCGGAGGCGGTTTCCCCTTGCACCATCGTCGGGCCCGTAGATTCGATCTGTTGAGAATTTCGTGGGATATTTAGAGTGGTTTGGTGAGAGATTTGGGAGAGAATGGGTGACGTTAACTAATGATAGATAAGATAATAAGGCATATCAATAATTTTCTAACTATAGGTTGGCCTTTGCATCGTTGTCAGACTTCACTTCTACTCTACGGCATGACAATGACATACTACGTTAATGTTAGAATATTAAAAGGACTTACTTACCCAATGGGCTGGAGTTGTTGGCCCGTAGCTTTTAATCAAGCCCATGTAGGCCCACTTAGGATATAAGAAATGATTAATCATATTTCTGAGGAAAATATTAATAAAAAACTGCACATGAAAAAAAATAAAATATTGATTAAATAAAATCAGATAATAACTAGTTTGACTTTTGACTGTTATGACTCGAAAATGTAACGTACCTCTTTCGCTCCACTCCAAAGCCTCTCAACGATAGTTTCGTGCTTTACTCCCAAGCAACATGTTTCTCTCCACTTGCCAAAGCCGCGCGTGAGTCACACCCTCGCAAGAATTAAGATAAAATTTGTGTCACGCATCTGACAAAAGCATTGCCGAGAGGGTGACACACGCACACCTCTTCTGATGTAATTGACCATATTACCCCTCGGCCTCTTAATATATTAGATTGTCTAATTATTTATTTAATTTGTGTTATTGTAATTAAGGATTTTTATTTTTATTATTATTATTATTATTATTATTATTATTATTATTATTATTATTATTTTAATCCGGCAAAGCAACACATAAGAAACAGTCATAAAGCATCACGAGGTGAGGAAACTGGCAACACGTTTAGATAATACTGAAACGATATACTTTCTTAGAATAATATGAAAACTCCTAAGTTGAATGCTCAATATTTTTCGAATGACAAGTAAATATTTTAAATATAAAATATTTTTACTTGTCACATACGAAAATATACTTTGCAATCAAATATTGCTGAATTACAAAGTTAAATAAAAGTCTATTACTGCAATTCTTAAAGTTTCAATTCTTGAAATATGATTTTCTACCAAATATTGACTTGTCCACATAAATGACACAATCCATCATGTAATAAAATAAAGCAGTGAATGATTTAATGACAAAATCACAAAACATTATTAAAAATCAGACCATATTTATTTCGACCTTATCTCTAAATCTCCTAAAAGGAATAATCCAGCTTTTCGTTGAGTGGCTAATCCTTATCCGTAATAATTTAAAATGTGAGATATTAGCCTTATAAATAAATTTCCTAAAGAATTCAAATATGGGGGATTACAAATTAATGAATTTTCCCATTTAATATTTTCGTTAGGGGCATATTTGAGATTTTACACAGACCTCAAAGGCCCTACTCTTTTTTCCTACACGTGACCACGCGCTGGGTTCAATGCACCTAGCGATTTGGCCTCACTCGCCTCTGCCAACCTCTTTATATTTCTCTCACTCAAATGTCTGTCACACAGTAATTCTCAACCTCTAGCTATCTCAGCAACGTTAAAGCAGTGTTGTTAATAGAGCTCAGCTCAGAGGGCACACACTTTAAACTTAAGTAAACTCTAATTCTAAGAAAATGGCGTTTCAGTTTGATCTGAACGAATTGCCAATTTCAACACCTCATGAAGCTAATATAGACGCCGTTTCCGGCGGTGTTTCTGTATGTGTTGTTTGTCGGAAAGAAGTCTCCGGCAACCGTACAGAGACTCTTACGGCAGAGCAGAGGGAGGAGTTTAGATGCCTCCCCTGCCTGCTGATAAATGGTGGAGAAGCTGGGAAGGGCTTAGACATCAACGCTCTGCCTGATATCATGGCAGAGGATAATGCTGAGCCTGGGTATGGATTTTCTGTATTCGTTTTTTTTTATTGTTATAGTTGTGGTCTATCAATTTGTGATTTTAATTGCTGTTTTGCGGTGGCTTTTTTTGTGAAGGTTGGATTTTTTTGTTGCTCATTCATGTTTAATCATATAACCCATGTTTATTTGTCGTTTCAGGTAGCTTGTTGTGATTCCTTTTTTTTTTTTAAATAAATCGTTGCTTGTGATTGATTTTTTGTAGCTTTTTATATTTCTTTGTTGGGTTTTGATTCTTTTATTTTTTTTGTCGTTTGTTGTTTTGATATTTGTAAGGATTGCTTGTTTTGAAGGAATATTGGTAAGATTGGAATTCTTGTTGCTTCATATTTGTAAAGCTTGAATGTTTGTTGTGATAGTAATTTTTAGTATATAAATCTGTGGCTTCCTTGTGTGTTTTGTGCACGCCATCTTTTTCCTTTTTTCGGTGATTCCCAGATTTGAAATTAATTGTTGTGATTATTGCTTGCTTTGGCGTGTGTATGTTAAATTCGTATATGTGTTGATTTTCAACTCTTTGGGCTGTTTGGTTGTAAATCGAAGGATCGCTTGAAAAGTAAGCTGTAGTAAAATGAAAGGGATTACCTCGTTGTCTTGGTAGCTTTTGCAGTTCCTGCCTTCCTAGTTTTGTATGAGACAGCCATTGATTCTCCTTCAACTGTTTAGTCATTTGTTGAGATCTATCAGCCAGTCAGACTCAGATCTATTATATGCTATCAGTTGTAAGAAAGCTAATGAAATAGGACTGTAATCATCTTACTTGCATTTGGTTGTCTTCCTCCAGTCAGCCATTGCTCTTGCTGGAAAAAAGAAAGAAAGAAGAGAAGATGATTTTGATGGCAGTCGTTTGTTTTTGTGATAGCCCTTGTACATCCACCCCCTCTCTTATATAGATTTTTTGCACCGCCTTTGAGCCCTAGGGTTTGCAATGACCTAACGTGTTGGGCCGTAGTTCGATTACGTATTGTTTATGAATTTATTTTTCTTTATGGGCCGTATATGGTTAATTGTGAGTGTTTTCTCTTTTAAGGCGATATTGTTTACCATTCACATTTCTTGATTTTGTTTTATATGTATATTTTGGATTCTATGCACCTCATTATGCTAGTTTTGTCCGCTGCTTTGCTTTATTGGTGTATAGAATATTGTCATTCATTGCTGTTCCATTTCATTAATTTTCTTCTCCTCTCGATTTTGCAGAATCCCAGATTCTTTCACCTTTGGCTGTGGCGCTACATCGAGACAGCCAATTCCCGCGACGGAGGACGACAACCCTCCGAGCACCTCAGGCCAATCCTCCGCTTTGACGAGTGCCAACAGCCCAGTAAGTGTGCTTATATCCTGCTTTTCCCAGAACTTACGTAGTTGGACATGGCATTATGAGTTCATTTTTACTTAGGAATTCATGAATTGCTAGTGCAGATATGTGAAGTCTTCTAACTCAGAAGTTTTCCTTTCTTTTTATACTGTTCCGTCATTTGCATCGGAGTTGAGCATTGCACCATGGATTTGCATATCTATAAATTCCAATCATTTTGCTTCTGTCTTGAGGGACGCATTTGATGGATAACATTTTATATTAATTAACTCCTCGTGAGATTTCATTCTCCCTAATTCATTTGTATTTTGGGTCTCTCTCCAAGATCTCTCGCCATCAACAAGGTAAAACTGCTGAGATCGGAAGGCGTGAGCCCTGCCCTTCAGGGAAGCAACTCTCCTCAAGACTTCCTTCACACCTTCTTGGTGATGCACTTCAGGTACCGTAAAATTATTTGTTTGTTTATTTTCACGTGCAAACACTCACTCACGATAATTTTTTGTATTTTCCTTTTGTTTTCAGGTCTGGGAAAGTGCCTCACGTTTCTCAGAGGTTCTGGGGCTTGGCAGGCCCATTTCCTTTCAAGAATTCGAATCAGAACTTCTAGGCCCTTGGTTTGATGGAGAAACTCTCTGTGCTGATGAAGCTGCTCTGCCAGAAGGTGCAAACGGTCATCTGTTGACAGAGTTCTTTGGGTCGCTGCTACAGTTGCTCGTGGGGGAGCTGTTGTCAAAAGCATCGGCGTGTCTATGTGCTGATGCAGGCAAACTTACGTCAAGACGAGGCAGGAAAAAGGATTTCGATCCTTTGGCTGCTTTAAAGAAAACCAAGCTTGACATGTTGCCTGTTAATGCATTGACCTGGCATGAAATTGCCCGTCGATATATTTTGGCTGTGCAGAGCATGGAGGGCATTACTGATTCGGAGGAGATTGCTATCCGAGAAAGTGGTAATGTTTTCCACTGCTTGAGGGGTGATGGTGGGAAATTGTGTGGATCTCTCGTGGGCTTTGCAGCGTTGGAAAGAGATGCCGTGGTAGGATTCAATTTTATGTTGCTTCTGCGCTTGGTCTCTAATACACATATAACAATGCTGTTTGCATTTTGAGGAGTTAGTTATTTTTCTTTGTTTATAGTTTTCGTTCTATGGCTGTTTTGAAAATGCACATATTGGGATCAGTATTCAGGACTGTTTCCCTTACAACTATTCTTCTTTTTTTTTTATTCAACTTCATGAATGCTTGAGAAGATTGAGATCTTTTGGTGTAATTGTCTGCAGATTCTGGCCGATGCCATGAGGGAGATATACGGACCATTGAAGCATAAAAATGGGACAGTAACTCTGCATGAAATGGAGTTCTACGTGGATGGTTCTGAGATCCTTCAGGGCACTCCCGAGTGGGTCCAGGAGCTGGAACCTGTAAGAAAATTGCCCACAAATAATGGATCGAGAATTCGGAAATGTGTTGAAAATGCACTGTCGAAAAATCCTCCAGAATCGGTCAGAGAGAAACTGGTGCACTCTATCAGCCAGGAGGTATACAAAGGCAATGCTTCGGGGCCAACCAAGGTGATATTATCCTCTTTAATTAATCTTAATGTCAGACATCTCCAATTTTTGTATTTTCATTAACCATTTTGTTACTGAATTGTCCTAATTAATCATTCATCTTGTTGGTTGAGCTCAGCGTGCTGTCGTCTCTCTTCTGGATGAAGTTAGCAGTAAAGATCAGCCAAAGAAGAAAGAAAAGGTCATGGTCAAAACCAGTTGGGCTGATTTGATCCTGAAGCAATGCCGCGTAGTGCTCCGCCGTGCTGCCACTGCTGATGAAGATAAGGTCTTCTGCAATCTCCAGGGGAGGATAGCTTTGAGTCCTAAGGCTAACTATGACGAAATGCTTCTTGGTTACCCTGCCATGGTATCTCGTCCTTTAGACTTTAGGGCCATTGATCTGAAACTAGCAGCTGGAGCTTATGGAGGGGCGCATGAGGCCTTTGTAGACGATGTCAGGGAGGTATGCAGTTAATCCATTGTTGTTTGCTTTCTGAGTTAAATGTTGTATTGCTTAGGTTTAATATCATGCTTGCTCATCTCTAGGTATGGCTAAATATACGAACTGCTTATGGCGATCGGACTGATCTGATTGATTTGGCTGAGCAATTGTCACAGAAGTTCGAAGATCTATATGTAAACGAGGTTTGTTTATGTCTTTTTTCTTTTATATCCTGATCTTAGAACAAGGTTGTTGACATCCACTGTGTAGGCATTCTCATCTGACTAACGCTGCCCAAAAATCTTAATGCCATCATTGTCTTCTATATTTCTACTCAGGTCTTAAGCCTTGTCCATAAGATCTCTGAGATTGAAAACAATGCTTCATCTCCTGATGCTCAGAAAGAGAAAGAAGAGTTGGCCACTAGCATCTTTAATAGCCCACTCCCCCCAGCTCCTTGGGAAGGACTCTGTAAAGTGTGCTGTGTGGACAAAGATAACCGTAATGTCCTCTTATGTGACAAATGTAACTCAGAGTATCATCGGTATTGTCTGAATCCTCCTCTGCCAGTCATCCCAAAGGGAAGGTGGTGTTGCCCTTCTTGTAAAATTGGTGAATCTACAAGTCGCAGTTTGCAGGATGGATCAATTGCCTTCTTGGGAAACTTTCTGGATGAATTGGCTCGATTGGTAAATCTTTTGGAGACAAAAGAATATCGGGAGTTCTCACTTGAGGAGGTACGTTGCCAACAATCTTATCGTTATGATTATACGGAGCAGGAAATTTCCTTGAAGTTAGTTGACTAAGCGTTTTCTACACCTTCCCAATGATGTTTTTTTTTTAACTTTTCATTGCAGAGGGTGCTCTTCATGAAGTTCTTCTTCGATGAGGCATTGAATACTGCTACTGTCCGCGATCACATAGAAAAATGTGTCATTCGGTCTGATGAATTGCAGCAGAAAATTTTCTCCCTTGCCAGTGAGTTGAAAATTCTGAAATCTAAGGAAGACGTCATGCAATTGAGCAAGGAAGATGTCCCATCCTCCAGTGAACAGATCGATAGCAGTGTAACTCCTTCGAGCAGTGGTAAGAGCAGTTCTAGGGACCCTGACCGAGGTGGTAAGAATGAGGTAAGCATTACAAGCCAGCTACGGGGCAATGAAGACAGAAAAACCCACGATATGCCTTCTGCACCTTCGAGCTTGACATACGAACCTCTCGGACGGAACTCCCCCGACCTGACTGGTGCATTTTTCTCTCAGGAAAACAGACTCAAGCTTAGAACTGAAATTTCTAATTTGCAGCATTCGATTGCTTCTGCAGAATCAGAACTTCTGAGCATATCTATTTGCAAGGAATTGCTGGGGCGGGATTCCAATGGCCGAGCTTACTGGCTCTTTCGTAGTCCTAGAGCCCGCCCTTGGATTGTAGCCAATGGGTCCTTGTCGCCTGAAGCTAGACACGTCGAAGAGTTCGCCACTATCCCAGGTTCTGACCAGTGGATGTCCTATGAGTCTGATGGCGACATTGAAAAGCTGGTTAAATGGCTAGATGAGAGCAATGCCAAGGAGAAAGAGCTGAGAGACTCAATCTTGCACCACCTGCAGTTTAAAAGGTCAACGGTCTCTGAGTATAAGGAACAGCACGTTCTCAGCAAAGGTGTTGTCGATCATTCAAGTCCCTCGGGTGAAAAGTCTCCACCTTCTAGTCTTTGGGCCACTAAGGCCATCGCCTCGTTGGAAGCCAAATTCGGCAGTTGCTCGGGGATTCAGAGGTGTGAGTGTCTAGAGCTGCTGTTGCCGTCGAAAGAGCACTGCTTTAAATGCCACCATAGTTTCCTCACCAAAGAGGAATTAAGGCAGCATGAGAGCGAAAATTGCGAAGCAGTGTCTGTCTCTCGCCAGACCAATGAAGGTGTCTCAAGGGCCGCTCATGTAATGAGAATGCTGAAAATCAACGTTCTTGATATGGACTGTGCACTGCCTGGGGATGCTCTGAGAGCAACAAGAACGAATGGAGATAGAAGAAGGGCATGGCGGGCCTATGTCAAATCTGCGACATCAATCTGCCAGGTTAGCCAGCCTTCTTTATTTTCTGAGAAACGAATAAAGAAATATATGTTCCCGAGAGTTTCTTGAGCTCATAATTGATGCAATTTTTTTCTCTGTTTTCTCTCCCGTTCGTTTCAGATGGTTCAAGCTGTCATCTTGCTCGAAGATGCAATCAAGACTGCGTACCTGAAAACCGACTGGTGGTATTGGTCGTCGCCCGCGACGGCAGCTAAGATCCCGACCTTATCTGCTCTAACTCTGAGGATACAAGCACTTGATTCAGCGCTCTCTTATGATCAGCCTTTCTCTACAACAGCTAACATGGAGGTGGATCGTACGCTAGATAAGGAAGCGAAAGCGTCCCAGAAGATATCGGAGCAAGATTCTGTTCAAAATCCAAGTTCTAAAAGAAGGAAATATTGAGTAGGTGGCGGCCTAGGGAAATTTAGATACATATTTTTGAGGGAACATAGTTACATTGAAACTTTCTTGTTTGTAGCAGCAGATGTACTAAATCACTGGCTCTTAGTTAACGAAGTTACAGTGCCATAGGTGATTTACCATAGTTTAATTTGTATTGAACTCGGCGAGACACATTTCTGTTCCTTCGGTGAAACTCGGCTGAGGCAGGGACAAAAGAACTGCTTGGAGTTGCAGATTCTGAAGGTAATGTGTGATTTTTTGACCAGAAAATAGGTTGTATACATAGATTATCAATCAACTAATGATGAATCTGTTTTTATGACTTCCAATGTAATTCAGACGGAGTTGATCAATGTTAAGTGCTTTGTTCTTTCTAACATGTTGTAAGCTTCGTGTCATACTGATACATTTGAATTAGAAAACTCAAAAAGGCTGTTTCCTAATGAGCTTTATATATATCAAAGGTAATATAAATAGTTCCTCCCTTGTTCTCATTCCAGGCAACAATCACACAGGGGTCATTACAACATTGATTCTACTTCTTATGAAAGCGTAATACTCAAGAATTTAGATAGACTAGAAAACGTCGAATTCAGACGGGCATTTGATCCAGCACTGACACAAATACAAAGAAAGGAAAAAAAAAAAGAACGAAATAGGGTTCAGGTCGATGCCAAAATGTCGAAGCAATGGCGATAATTATTTAAATGAATTTCAGCTCAGGACCTTGATTTCACTGCGAGGCCATTCTCTACTTTCTTGATCTCAAAGATAAGCATCCTCCACATCTTAAGCACAAACATCTCGGCTTCGTCGTCCAATATAGTCTGGAGCCTTTCGAGCATCTCAGCTGCTTCGACATGCTCTTGAGTGCTCGACACGATATAATCCACAAGTGTTAACTCTTCCTCCCCCAGGTAGTCAGTAATCTTCTTCGATACCCAAGGCCTCAATTGTTCATGGAGCTCATTCTGCAAAGTGCCATTGCAGATGATAATGTCAAGAAAATGAATTTTTTTTTTTTTTAGGAAGGCGAGCTATTCGAGTTACAGCAGACAACGAAATAGCGTTAAGACATTCTATCAGAAATAAAGCTTCACTGCACCAGCATATGGGTTACCTGATCGTATATCGACCAATTTATCTTGTAGGAAAACAAGTCATCTTTGGTCTTTGGGATGGTGTCTATCAACTGCTTAGCTAATGGTTTCTGATTTTCTGGAGTCTTTGTTCTGTTATTTCTCTCTCTTCCGAAATTATCCTTTCTGCTCTCCTCACGAACGTTACTAGTCTCTTCGTCGTGTCTATCTCGATCTCTGTGGCTAGATCTCTCATGAGAGCGCCTGCTTTTATCCTTTTCTGCGTCAGGCTTCTCTTCTTTAAAACCAATAGTTGAACTTCTCTTCACAAACCCTGCTGCTGCTGCATCAACCGTAGCGGCATATGGATCTTCAGACATGGATGGAACTCCATGTTGTTCCTCACTCGTATAATCGATAGGAACCAAAGGTCTCATCTTCTTGTCCTTGTGTGCGTCTTCATCCTCATCCGTGTTGAAAACAGAAGGCACAGCAGCTCGTTTTCCAGAACCCGCAAGACCAAATCCCAACCTCCGAGAGGTGGGGGCATTGTTTTGTCGCACATCTAATGAAGCATTGGACAATGCAGCAGATTCATCAGCGGTGCCATTCTGCTGGACTCCATCTGATGCTGGCAAAGGCAGTAGACTTAAGATTTTAGAACGAAAGCCTAACTGGAATTATCCAACACTATTTTAAGCGATAAGATAACCTGAATAAGAAAATCCTAGATTACCTGTTTGATCCTCCTTATCTTCGCTTTCTTCGTGGTCTTGCTGTGGCTCAGGTCCATTAGCTACTTGTTGCTCAGTAGTAAGTTTCAATGCCTCAGCCTCTTTCCTTTGCCGTTCTTCCTCTTCTCTCTGTTTAGCTTCGACAATCTCTTCTTCCTCTCTCAATCTATCGGCCCAGTCATCATCTCTCTCCCTCTGTCTCCTTCTCCTCTCTTCGTCACTGGTTCTGTACTTTCTCTTTCTTCCATAGCCGTCATCATCATCGCGCTCCTGATCCATAACCTCCCACTTCCGTTCATGAGCCCTCTCTCTCTCTCTTTCTCGCTCTCTTTTCCTCCATTGATCTCTCTCCCTTTCCCTGGCTTCCCACTCCTTTTCGTGTGTCTTGTACCTGCGTTCGTCTTCCCGGCTCTTGTATTCTCTATCCTTCTCCCGTTTAACTCGTTCTTGCTCTCGCTCTCTCTCATACCTTTCGAGTTCTCGTTCTTTGTCTCTTCTCACATCACGATCACGGTCTCTACTTCTCTCACGCCGTCTACTCCTATCAGGTGAGTCTGTTTCAGGTTTTCCGGGCTCATTTGGTGGTTTACTTTCAGCATTCTTCTCATCTTCACTTTGGTCTACTGGAAAACGCAAGAATAAAATTTCAGGTAGATCAGGAAAGACATTGTATTGCAGACAGATTTTCTAAGCAAAACAAACAATTACCATTCTTGGCCACATTTTCTGATTCCCTGTCCCGTGACCCAGAATGTTCTGAATTTATGTTGCTTGACGCACCACCATCCCTTGGCGGGGGAGGAGGCGGTATTGGCTTATTCTTCAACCTCTCTTCTATCATACTAGTGATCTTTTCAAGAGCTTCGAGGTCTGCTTCTCGATCTGCATTGGTAACAATACCAAAATTGGCAGCATCCGGATTTTTATTATCCACCTGGTTTTCCTCCTTTTCCAGTTCATCAGAGGAAGGCATCGAGGATTCTTTGTTTGAAGCAGCACCTGGTGCACTTGAATCCTCTTTTTCAATAGCTTCTGCTTTCGATCTTTCTCCATTCTGGGAACTTTCGATTCTTTTCTCCACATAACGCTTGAGACTCTCTTTAGTTTCATCGCCGACATTTAACTGCATACTCATCCATGGCACAAGGAATCAGCTTTAGAAAAACTATATTTGCAAGCTAAAGAAAAGCACCAGGAAAGTTTCTTCCTTTTAAATTTCTAGTAGAAGATGAAACTAAATAGAGAGGTTATTGAAGGCAGAGAAACACCAGATAACATATTGAACGAAATTGAGATGGATTCGAGCTATATAAGATGATTCTGCAGATATTACAACTTCAAAAATTTTTGCCTAATTGATATCTGCCAGATGTACAACACTATTCATGATAGTAAATTTAATTTGTAGAAAGATATGAAGAGACATTCTGCAAGTATATACTGATGCAAAGGAGCAAATCAGAAAGCAAACAATCAAAAATGTTTCAGGACGAAACATGCACAATGGTGGAGGATAATAATACCATCAACTCCTGTCCATCAACATTTAGTTTATTAAGCAGCCGAAGTGCACGAAGAACTCCTTCAGCGGACTCAAATTCACAAAATCCAAAGCCTCTTAAAGCTCCAGTTGTGCCATGAGGGCGCTTCCAACTCTTTACAGGACCACAAAGCTGAAGAAAATGTCAAAAGTAAGTCAACCATAGAAATGTGGTGAGGTAACATTAATGGCGCTTGGCATAGATAAAGCAACAAGAAAAACTCAATACTGGATAAAAAAGGAAAAACACATGCCAGAGGATGTGAAAGGAAATAAAGGCCATACTTGCAACAGAGAGAGCATAAAATCATTTTCAACTGTTGGTAGTAACTTGCCAACATAAACAGTTTTTTGAGGCTCCTCTGCAGGTGAAGCACTTGCAACAGTAGGTGGCCTAACAACAGGAGCAATGATCGGGCCGCGAATGGCGATTATTGGAGGACGTGCCAATGGTGGCATAACACCAACCATAGGACGTGGAGGAAAACCCGGGCGAATCAATTGTGCATAAGGATTCGGATATCGAGGAACTCCTGCATAAAGGAACAAAGAAATCTATGCAAATTTGTCAGAAATATGCTTACCAATCCACAAATCGAAACCTACTATTTCTAAAACTATCATAAAAGGATAAAAAAGAGAGAACAAGCGACAAACATTGGAATTCATGAAGTGTGAACTTCCAAAATAGCCATACCTTAAGCATCGACTTGTAAAACAGAAGGCTTGTCAAAATTATCCAATTCCAGGCACCAAAGATGAAAAGCCTCAATCGAGAAGTGACAAGATTTAACTACTGCCCGGTCTCGAAGGCAATGGCATACAAATTTCTATTGTATAGTGTAATGTTATTATACTATATCAACAGTTATAACTATCATGCACACCAAAAAAGTATGCAAAGAAACTAAATCAAAATAGCATGATTGAGAAGATTGTAATACCTTGAATGACAGAGGCATATAGCTGCACTCAACGTTTAACATAGTCTGCTGGTGGCAATTCAAAAATCAAAATCCTATAAAGGGCCAAATCATTCTACGACAATGTAACATCTCGTTCATGAAAAAGCAGAACCAGTTATGAATGGTTAAAAATAACTAACTGAATCCTGCAGTATTACGCTCTTTAAGCTACAGATTATCATGTTTACCCCGGTTTTATAAATCCTTGCCAATACACTCATTCTAAATTCTAGAGTATTTATGTGTACAAAGCATTAGAATTCAAAGAAACCACGCAAATAAAATATGCTCATACCAACAAAAAGGAGTTGAAGTGTGACAGTGATCAGAAGTCTCTAATGAAGCATCCCAAACTTTTCCCAATGTAATCAATCATGACACTGTAGAGAAAACATCTTGTCATCGATACCCCAAATTCAGCCAATACAGATCCCACATCCCGACCCTTTCCGTACCCTCATTCTTCCAAATTCCAATATTATTATATAACTAGAAAAAAAAAAGGTATAGAGAATTGAAACACATTACCATCATATCAAAAAGATTCGTTTTTATTACTTATTTCTGCACCATTGTGTTACTCTATCCGAAGACTCGAGGTGGGCGGATTAAACTAGGTAATTATATTCCCACCCCCCCACCCCCTCCCCCACCCAGGCACCTAGTTTGCAAAATCATCAATAAAATGAGGCTCACCATGTCAGGGCAATATGACGAGAATTCTATAATTTTCTAAGCTTCCAAGTCAAATCCTTAAGAGAAAAGAAATATCACCGATAAAACCAAACAATAACAAAACCACAACTAATCCTCCTCTTCTTAAATAATAAACCACAATAATCAAATTAAAGAAAAGGGGAAAAAACTGAAAACCCACCCGGAGGAGGCACTGCGGCTAGTGGATAGCCGTTTGGCATTGGCGGCGCTACAAATCTCACTGCCTGACCGGCTACGCCGTACGGCTGAGGCTGCGGCGGCCCCACCACTCCCGGCGGCAGAGTCGAATAACCGGATGCCGGAAAGAATTGAGGAGCTACGGGAGGTCTGAGCGAAGGATGAATCAACTGAGAAGGAGGCGGCAAGATCGACGGTGGAGGAGTTATGACGGCGCTAGGGTTTGGACTAGGGCTTGCAATTGAGGTTGGCGGATCGAATTGTGTCGGTGTGCTTCCAAAATCTGGCAGTTTTGGGGCCTCAGTGGTAGTGGAGGTGGCGGTGGCGGTGGTGGGGTTCGGGTCTCCCATTGTCGGGATATGGAGTGATCGATTTGTGAACGTTGTGTTTGTTCTTGTGCGTGTTCGTTGAGGAGATTTTGTTTCGTGAATTGGCAATTTCGCCCTAAATTGACAATTAAGTACGGGTCGGAGTCGGGCCGGGTCAACGACGGTAGTAATTAGCTAGTTTTGTTATTTTAAACTGTCGGCGGGTCGAGTTCGGTTAACCCGCACGGTCCGCCGCTCGTGAAATTTCAGTTCGTTGCTCCGACTCGATCCCGCCCGGATCGCTGCAGCCGCCATTTGCTCCCCGCCCAGATAGCGGCCATCGAGTTCTCCCACTTAACAGCGACCATAGGAAGCAATTTGTTACATCCATTTATATTTAGGAGGGTTTAAATTATTAAAGTTTATATAAAAATAATTATTATGTATAAAATAAAATGTGTGTTTGGTTGGTGGATTTATAATAACCCACCTAAGAGGGTGTGTTTATACAATCTCGTATATATGAATTTAGAATTGTTATATATAAACACATAATTTTATGTAAACCAGCAAACCAAACAATTCAACAAGTCTTAAACCAACATTTAAAAATTTTTAAACCCTCCAACCAAACAAGAACTTTAAGGGTGTGTTTGGAATGAAGAAAGTAGTAGGGAAAAGAAAATGAGAGAGAAAAGAATTTTTATAAGTTTTTCTTTTATTTTCCTCACCATTTGGTGAAGAAATTAGTTTTCCTTCGTTTTAAGTGTAAACTTAGTTAGATTTGCTTTTCTTTTCTTTTCCTTCTCTATTTCTTCAATCAACCAAACATAAAAGTTAATTTTCCTTTTCCATTTCATTTTCCTTTCCCTATTAATTTCCACAAACCAAACCCACCTTAAGTGATATCTCTTTTCTACCGGCAATTCTATTGTGATTAGAGTGCTATGTGGACTACTTAGCTCGTTTGTACTGTTTTTATATTTTATGACAAGTTATCGTATCGTAAAAAAAATGTCGGGTGGTCGGACATGAGGTTTTGGGTCGTGGATATGGGCTTGGGCTACGAGTTAACAACAATAAAAAGGCCCAACAGAATTACTATGAGTCTGAATTATTTGTAGACAAGCCCAACAACAAAGGCCCACGATCGAAAATGTTCTGGTATAATCTCAAAATTTATAGAATTACTCATAAAAAATAAAAAACTAATAAATTTTGTTTCTGCCACTTTATTTGCATTTGATCATTATATATTTTTTAATATGTGCCAGTGGTTGGTCCGTATAATCATGAAAGCAATCTGGACCGCTTAAAATCATGAGCATTCCACAGCAATATACACTTTTTAGAAATATATAAATTCTCCGATTATATGAAATGATTATGTAGATATTAGAATGGTAGATATAATATTATATTAATTAAGAATGGTATGGTAGATGTTATGTTTTAATTTGTGGATCTATTTTAAGCGACATATATTTGTAAAATTATATAAAATATTGAATAAAAGAATCCGTTCATCTCTATAATATTTTCTCTATTATAATCATAATATAGTTATAATAATGCAGGATAACATTCAATGAACGGATAATATATTTAAATCTTAAAAAAAAAATTATGAAGGTATGTTTTCCATTTTCTTGGGCCCTTTGCAACTTTGGATCCAAATTTTTTTTCATCACATCATTTTATGAAAAGGTGTGACAAAAAATAAAAAGAGAAAGCAATTCAATTATTCACCACGTTCAAAAAACTTTAAACACTTCGACTGTCTGAATGAAATAATATCATTTTTCGTCACGTTCTATAAATTATGACAGGTTGGAGTGGAGGTGCGTGTATTACCTACCATATGTTTCCATTTTTGATTTAATTTGATTTTTTTTATACGATAACAAGCAATGAATTGAAACGAGCACTGTAAAAGGTGGACATGCATTATCAAATTGTAAGTACTTACATTTAAGGTAAGAGAATTTGAGGCATAACTAATATAGATTTGATATGCTTGGAATGATATTTGTCTTGATATTTGATGTATCAAAGTCAATTATTTCATACTTCGTTAAAAGCACAAACCTAATTACATATCAAGAAAATCTTGATCGAAACAAGAGATCATTGCCAAATTAAGCATAAAAAATCAAAAGAAGAATGATATTTCTAGCCCCTTGCATATATACATATAATAATGTCTTAACTATTTCAAATCTTAAAACAATAGAAGACTCACCACACTAAGATATGTATCATATGAAAAGCTGGCACTATCGTGGCATGGCCAAACTTTTTTTTTTTTTTTTTTTTCATTTTTGAGTAATTGATGCCGAGTTCACATATATAAATTAGTTAAAATAAAATGAAAACGTATAAGATATTATAGTGGGATTCTTTTCTTTCTATTTAAATCGCACTTGTAATATGCAATGATTCGTCATATGCACATGGAAGAAAGTTTAGTATAAAAGAATCAACATGCACGTTTTTTTCCCACCAATAATAATATTTGCTCTTCCGTATAAGTTGAATGCCCAAGCCCAAGAATAGATTAATAGTAATAAAACAACAACATCAATAATAATAATAATAATAATAATAATAATAATAATAATAATAATAATAATAATAATAATAATAATAATAATAATAATAATAATAATAATAATATGTAAATTTATGTATGAATTTAAGTATATATATATATATATAACTGACAACATGTCTGAAGAGATGGTGGTAGACGATTTAATTTGCTTGCATCCATCGAGATAAAGATGCTGGCATGTTGCTGATGCATCCATGACGACATTATTAAATTTTGGGAATTTTCAATTTAATGAGCTTTATTTTAAGTAAGTTCAATAATATTTATTTATATAGCATTAATATATATGTGAGATTTACTCTTAGAGAACGTGGAAATAAAGTATCGAAAAAGGAACTTGGTTAGGTTTATAGTTATTTGGTGGGCAAACGTTTCTTCGTTATGTTATGTGTCTCTTTTTTTTATTCAATTTTTTTCTAGAATAAAAAAAATATTTATATTTCATAATATGTATTGCTTGTATGATAAATGTGAGAGTTGGAGTTTGTAGATAATTATAGAAGATATATATTAATCAAACAAAAATCTATGTTCGTTCTAAATCGCAAAATATGCCTAATTGTAATTTTTATTATTAATTGCATGGATCATATGTTAATGGCGTGTAACTAATATTCATACAAAAAATAAATTCACGAATTAATTGATGGTGAAGAGTAACAACACGCTAAACTAACGAGTACGTAAGATATGATTTATTTTAGAAATATTTTATAAGAAGAAAATCATTACTTACTTTAATAATTTATACTCAATAGTAGAATAGTACATATATTTAGTAAGTTGTCGCTGGATAAGTGAACGTTGTTCCCAATAAACATGCATGGCCAGCAATTTATGAAAATTCGAATATATGAATTAAAGAAATTGAGGATACAAATATTAATCACGGTAGTTGAGTTGTCAATAATGTAGACTTTTCATAAAATATCCCTATAAATTAAATAAAACGTGCAGACTCGTGGCTGCTGCCATATTAATTAATTGTTGAGTACTACAATAATTATTTTGGATGACAAAAATGATTTATTTCTAAAATTATTGTGGTATTGTAACGTGCCTTTCAGTTTTCACGACTTCAATAAATATCGTATGTCTAATAGATAATAACTGCCTCTTAAATTTTATCACGTGGTTCATTTTATCGTGCTATACTATAACTACTACACTAATTTGTTCCCGAGATAAATAAATATTGTCAAATAAAATAAAAAAAATTAAAAAAAAATTACGATGTCGAATCTTCAAAAAATATATACATATTTAATCAAAAAAAATGCCATAATGTTATTCTAAGTTCTTAACTAGATGCTTTTTTTCTTACAATAGCTTATTAATGATAAGTAGTACAACGATGTGTTAATGTATGCATGCCCCACTAGTTATAGTTTAATCAAACTTTTGGAGTATAGTGTTATCTATGGGTGCAAACGAATCGAATCGAGTCGAATATTATGATATTCTATTATCAAATTTCGAACTCGAACTCGAATACGAATACTATTCGAATACTAAAAATCGATTTGAATTCGATTTGATTATAACATTCGAATATCGAATCGAATATTCGAATATTCTAATTTAAATTTATATTTTATTATAATATTTTTTTATTTAATAAAAATAATATTATATTTAAAATATATATTTTATTATAATATCTTATATTTAAATATATGTTGAATTATAATATGTTTTATTTAATAAATATATATTGAATTATAATATATTACATTTCAATTATATGTTGAATATTAATATTGTGAATTTATTGGGCCAATATAACTTATATATATAATATTAAATTATTTATATAATTCAAATCGAATATTCTATAATTATTCGAATCGAATACTGTCATATTTTATTCATATTCGAAAATTATTCGAATCAGAAACACTATTTTTATTCGGATTTGATATTCGGATATTTCGAATTCGAATCTTAAATTTCGAATTGAATCTCGAATCGAACAAAAAAAAACTCGATTCATTTGCAACCCTGTGTTACGGTTGAACTTGAAAATCCATCAATAATAAATGGAAATAATAGTACAACACATTTCAAAATTTGCATAGGCAATGGATAAAATATATTGAGAAGTATTCGTAAAAATATCGAAAATTACAATTAATAGCTATATCAAAGCCTCTTTTTCGCTTTTCTTTTTTATGATAATAAAAAATATGCACATTAAAGACAACGGGCGATAGTGAAGGAGGGTCCGTCCGTCACACTAATATTGTCCCAACAACTCAATTTCACTATTTATTTTTATGTGATATTTGCTTTTAGAGGACGTGAAAAAAATAAAGTATCGCAGAAAAAAAAAACATTTTTAGGTTTTTAATTATTTGGTCGATACATGCCTTTTTATCATGTGTAGCTTTTTTATTTTTGCATCCGGAATATATCAATTAAACAAAAATCTATTTTCGTTCTATATTGCAAAATATGTACTATTAATTTTGTTAATTTCATTGATGTGCAGTGTTATCGTTTAGTCACTTCATTGCATGTCATATTTAATGGAGTGTTCCAAGAATTTATGGTGGAGTGGAGAGTAGCAGCACACTAGTGAGTACATTGAATATAATTTATTTTAGAAATGTTTTTATAAGAAGAAAATCATTACTACTTTATTAATTTATCCTTAATAGTATATTAGTGATCATCCGAATATATAAATATATAACTAATAACTAGTCGCGGGAATATAGAAATGTTGCATTTGTTCCCAATAACATGCATGGCCTGCAATTTATGAGAAGTCGAAATAATTGTATAGAAATAATAGAAGAAATTGACGATATAGAGATTAAACATGGAAGTTGTCAATAATGTAGACATTTCATAAAATATTCCTAGAAATTTAAAAACCGTTCAGACTCGTGGCTGTTACCATATTTAATAAATGTTGAGTACTACAATTATTTTGGATAATAAAAATGATTTAATTCTAAAATTCTTGTGGTATTTCTTACGTTCCCATAAAAAATTGCTATGTCAAATCCCCAAAGTTGGTCAAATTTAACAAGATTTACTAAAACGTTCATATAGGGTAAAAAAATATGGAAAGTCTTCACCAAACAATGAAATCATAAAGATATGGTTGAAACTTTAAAATCCATTAATTATAAATATGCAAATGATACAATACAATTCAATATATACATCTTTTTTACTTTTACTTTTTTATGATAAATTATATATTAAACACTACCGACACATCGGGCGATAGTGTGGAGGATAGTGCAGAGGGTCCGTCACACTCAATGTCCCAACTCAATGCTGCAATTTAATTTTTAAATAGTGATTGTATAGTTACTTAATTGATATAATTAATTAAATGCGACACATTAAATATATATAATAGTGTCGGGGATACGACAATGAGTACTTGTGAAATTTAATATTGCTTCGGCTCTCATTACATTATATAATAATTTTAAATCGATTTGTTATGGCAGTTTTGTTAGGTAAATGTTAAAAAGTTTAGAAGCTTTCTGGGCCGACCTATATATATATATATAAAATAATTAAATAAAAAAGTTATTACTTTCCAAGTACTTCATGCCAAACAGTTTCACATAACAAACATACAAAACAATATCTCATGAATAACAGTATATTCCCCCCCAAAAAAAAACATAGAAAAACAAGGTAAGTGAAAAGAAAAATATTAATTTTCTTGCCTTGATAGAATGCAAACACATAAAACGGCATGAAATGACAAAAATAACCTTCGGGTTCTTAGCAAATTACGATGTTGTCCTTGGTCACGGGCCTTTTGTCCTAAATGTACATACAAATGTCATCTCATCTCTTTAGTTTTATCATTACTTTATGATGACAAATAATTATAATTATAAAAATAAATAATTCAAAATTTTCCATAACTTGAAAATATTTAGGATTAACGAACTCACGAAAACATTCGCAGTACAAAACAAAAATCGCGATTGCAATATACTAAAAACGCGTCAGAATCTCGTTTGAGGCCATTGGCCAATCGCCATCCTCCACGTGGCGGTTAACGCGGTTTTAGTCAGAGCTTACCTGTCACCAACTTCAGCCTCAGACACTTTAAATGCCCACTTATTACATTTCCTTTTTTTTTTTTTTCTTTTTTCTCTTTCCTTTTAAAATTTAGTAAACCATTTAATTCTAAAAATCGTCGTTGTTGTTGAAGTGAAAATCATGTCCAAAAAGGTAACAAATCATCATAAATTAAGATGAATGCCTACTGTTAATTTCCTTTGATCCTTTATTAATATTCAATGACTTTTTTACCATATTTAGTGATTCTTATACCATAATAAAATAAGATTTACCATGTTTTGTTATTAGTCATCATCCCTTCCAATATATATACATACATACATAATACTGTGAAAAAAAATTATAGAAATATTCAAGCAACCAACTTTCAAAGGCATACATACATACAATACAGTCCCAATTCACAAGGCAGGGCCACCCTCCATTTTCTCCATTGCTCAGCAGAGAAGAAACCTCACCTGCTATAAATTGATAAACATTGGGCTCACACAGCCAAAGTAACCATCCCACAAAACATTCTCTCTATCCCTGAAAGAAAAACAAAAAAGAAATGCGCTACCTCGCCTTCCTCGCATTCCTCGTACTCTGTTCTGCACCGTTTCATCATGTAAGAACAAAAAGCTCCTCCTCCATCAATGGCGGGAGGTTAATTATTGATAAATAAATACCTTTTGTTATTCGCAGGTTTAACTAACGAACGCCATATGTAATAAACGCAGGTTGAAGGTGAAGAAACAGAGAGCAACGACCCTTTCACGCCTAAAGCCTATCTACTCAGATATTGGAGGAAGCAGATCCTAACCAAGAACCCAACGAAGTCCAACTTTCTGATCGACAAGGCCTCGCCGTTGACCTCCACACAGTACGCCGCTTTCTCCAAGCTTGCGGCGGACCAAGCCTCGCTGTCGGCCAAGCTGCCTGATTTCTGCGCAAAGGCTAACTTGCTCTGTTTCCCTGACCTCACGCCGAGCTTGGAGAAGCACTCGGGCGACGTGAGCTTCTCGACGTACCTCGATAAGAACTTCACAAACTACGGGACGAACAAGGACGGCGGGAAGGACTCTTTCGCCAGCTATTCAGAAAATGACAATGTGGTCGTGGATACTTTCAGGCGGTACAGCCGTGGCTCGGTGGGCCATGAGGACGGGTTCAGTGCCTACGCCACCTCGTCGAACGTGGTGGACCAGAGCTTCAACACCTACGGCTCGTCGACCACCGGCGGTGAGGGGGATTTCAAGAAGTACGGCGAGCAGGTCAACGTTCCCAATCTGCGTTTTACCTCGTACTCAGACAGCACCAACGGCCGCGCCCAGTCGTTCAAGGAGTATACCAAAGAAGCAAACGCCGGGGATCAAGGGTTTACTAGCTATGGCAAAAACGGCAATGGGGCTACCAACGACTTCAGCAGCTACGGACAAGAATCGAATGTTATGGGCTCGACTTTTAAGAACTACGCCGAGACAGCGAATGGGGAGAGAGACACTTTTACCTCTTATGGCACCGACACAAATGTCCCTGAGAACAACTTCATCAACTACGGTAATGGCGGTAATAACCCTGTTGAGACGTTCAAGAGCTACAGAAACCAGTCGAATGTAGGAGACGACAGTTTTCAGACGTACGGCAAAGATTCGAAGACTGCTGAGATAGGTTTCGAGAACTACGGCCAGTCTTTCAACGAGGGCACCGACAAGTTCGCAAGCTACGGCAAGAATTCTAAACCTTCATCCGTCGGCTTCAAGAGCTACGGCGTGAACAACACCTTCAAAGAGTATGCTAAAGAGGGCGTCACATTCGCTTCTTACATGAACAGCACTTCGAGTTCTACATTGGGTAAGTCGGAATCTTTAGCCAAAAAGGGCAAGAACAACAGATGGGTCGAGCCAGGCAAATTCTTCAGAGAAGCAATGCTGAAGAAGGGCACTACAATGCCCATGCCGGACATTCGCGATAAGATGCCCAAGAGGTCGTTCTTACCCCGAGCCATCGAATCCAAACTGCCCTTCTCGTCGTCGAAGATCTCAGAGCTGAAGAAGATCTTCCACGCCGGAGAAGACGACGATTCCACCATGTCCAAGATGATCAAAGACGCCCTGCACGAGTGCGAGAGAGCACCCAGCCCTGGCGAGACCAAGCGTTGCGTGGGGTCCATCGAGGACATGATCGACTTCGCCACGTCGGTCCTTGGCCGGAACGTGGTGGTCCGAACCACCGAGAACACGCGGGGCTACAACACAAACGTCGTGCTGGGCGAGGTTAAAGGGATCAACCACGGCAAGGTGACCAAGTCCGTCTCTTGCCATCAGAGCCTCTACCCTTACATGCTGTACTACTGCCACTCCGTGCCTAAGGTGAGGGTCTACGAAGCCGACATAATGGACGACAAGGCCAAGGCGAAGATCAACCACGGCGTGGCGATATGCCACCTGGACACGTCGACGTGGAGCGAGGACCACGGCGCTTTTGCGGCGTTGGGCTCGAGCCCAGGTAAGATCGAGGTGTGCCATTGGATCTTTGAGGACGATATGACATGGACCGTCGCCGACTACTGATCGAGCCG
Source organism: Lindernia subracemosa (assembly GCA_028392965.1). Classification (NCBI taxonomy): domain Eukaryota; kingdom Viridiplantae; phylum Streptophyta; class Magnoliopsida; order Lamiales; family Linderniaceae; genus Vandellia; species Vandellia subracemosa. The sequence goes on from JAQPCC010000042.1 coordinate 108,302, forward strand.
ACGACGGAAACGAATCAATATGTGGGACCAGGCCGCGTTGCACCAAAGGATGAACCGCTGGTTTCAACCTTTTCTTTGTGTTACTTATTAATGTTGTTTAAGTTAAGACCACAATATCTCAGTCCATCTATGTGAAGAAGAAGAAGAATCAAGTAATTAATTATTACAATAAGTTTCCTAGTTTTCAGACCCCATTTGTGTTTAAATGGTGTTCGACGAAATGAGTCTTCCAAAATCACCTTCAGTTTTAGTAACCCAAGTTATCCCTATGCTTTACATTGATACACTGGCAAGTGTCCAAAGTACAAAATATCAGTACCCTCTTGATTATGGCCAAAGGCAAAAACAGCATAGAGCATCAAACGATATGTCTAAGTCACATGCAAGTAAATAATATATGTTTCGTGGCCCTTATTATTACACCTTTCTATTTAATCTAAATATATACCAACTATTCTTATTCTTTTATTCCCTCCCTCTCGTCTTCTATTGCTATTGCTGCTAGATTTTGTGAGGATGATGCCATTTTTTTCCAGCTATTTTTTCGGGCCACAGCACAAATTTATTTCCTTCTTTCTTGGCCACCAAGTACTTGAAAATTAGATAATATCGTCTATAATAAATTAATACATAAGCATGTACCTTTACCTTTACGTGGCTTGTCTTATAATCGGGTCATGAATATTTGCTGTGCTTAATTGTTTGGTCTTAAAATAAGGTCATGAGGAGAGTGATGATATATATTATCGTTGTGTTCGCATTGGATGCTTTTTCTAGTGTAATGATGATAAATATTCCTAGTTGTTTATAAAAAAGATTATATTATATGAAATAATTAAATGTGGATGTTTTAAATAATAATATTAGTTAAATTATTGATGATTTGGAAGTATTATATTAAATGATGATAATGTGATAAGATGATAAGATGAGGTGTTTAATTGAAGAGTTTGTATTTTAGTGTGAGGTGTATAATTATAATTAATGTGATTAGTTGTAATAGTGAATTATTAGTAGTATAAATAGGTGATTAGAGTTCATTGTAAATCACACCAAGTATTGAAATACTTAATCTCTCTCTAATCTCTCTCTCTTTATATTATAAGCTATATTATCATTATAATCTTAATATAAGTATAATTATAATAAAATAATCTTAATATAATATTAATCACAATTAATATTTTTATAACACGTTATCAGCACGACCGCTCTCCGTCGTCAAGATCAACCTCCGTCGAAGATCTCGTACGAGTTTAGTCAAGGTATGGTAATTTAATTTTTAATTTATACTAATTATATTAATTGTGATTAATTTAAAAATATATATTAAAAGTATTATTTAAAGGTTTTATAACTAAACGCCAATACCCGAGTGGTTTCGCGGAATATCGTTCACTACAAGTGACGAGAGGTCCAGGTTTCGATCCCCGTGGAGGCGTGTGATTTTTTTTATTTATGCACGTACACAACACAAGCCCACGAGGTCTTGCGGTAATCCCAACCTCAGTAGCGGCATATTATTAATCTTTCTTTAATAAGAAAAAAATGTCGTTTTATACAAAGATGGATCTTCTACTCCTTACATTATTTACGGTGATCATTTCCGCTATGTGGATAATATTTTTACCAATGTTTTTAAAATATAATTATTAATTGTAATTTCTTTAATATTATAATTACTGAAATATATTTTATTTTGAAGGATGTCGCTATGTCCGATGTTTGATCTTTTACTTATGATTATGATTACGGCGACACTGATCTGGATGTGATATCATTTTTTATAAGAACTTTTACAAAAGAAGATACAAAAGAAGATTTAAAAGAAGATTAATTATAAGTTTTTTTTATTATGTAAAGTTTTAATAACATGTTTTGTATTTTATTATAGTAATATGTCGAACTTGGCGAGCCTTGAGTTTGTTGCACTCGATATCACTGGAAAAAATTATTTACCTTGGGTACTAGATGCTGAAATCCATTTGAAAGCAAAAGGCTTAGGTGACACCATTGATCCCACGAAAACCACAACTGAACAAGACAAGGCGAAAGCTATGATTTTTCTTCGCCACCACATTCACGAAAATCTGAAAGTTGAATACTTAACAGAAAAGAATCCAGCTGAGTTGTGGAAAAACCTGAAAGAACGATATGGCCACTTGACAACTGTTATTCTCCCCAATGCAAAGTACGAATGGCTGAATTTACGATTGCAGGATTTTACGTCGGTAAGTGAATATAATTCTGCCGTTTATAGAGTTACTTCCACGTTGAAATTATGTGGAGAGACAATTACTGATAACGATATGCTGGAGAAAACATTCACCACATTTCATCCACAGAATATGATATTACAACAGCAATATCGGGAGAGAAAATTTAAAAAGTATTCAGATCTAATTTCTTGCTTACTTTTGGCTGAGCAAAATAATGAATTGCTGGTGAAAAATCACGAATCCCGAACGACTGGTTCTACTGCACTCCCTGAAGCGAATGCAGTCAAAGTTAATAATGACAACAGTCGAGGTAATGATCGTGGACGTGGACGTGGTGGATATCGCGGCGTGGACGTGGTCGTGGTCAAGGTCGTGGTCAAGGCCGTGGTCGTGGCCGAGGATATTATGGTGGTGGTTATCAATATTTCCGTGGTGGTTATCATAATTATCGTGGCGGTCATCAAAATATTCCCCAGAAGAGGAAAAGTTTTGATAATAAAGATGAGAAGAGGCAAACTGAACAAAAGAATAATGATGAAAAATGTTATCGTTGCGGTGGTTCTGGCCACTGGTCGCGCAATTGTCGTACGCCCAAACATCTTGTTGAGCTATATCAGGAATCTCAAAAGGGCAAAGGAAAGAAAATCGAAATGAATTTTGTTCAGGGTGAATTCGCCTCTACCTCTGATGCCAATGATGAAAATGCTCATTTGGAAGCTGCGGATTTTCTGATCGATGAAAATTAATCTGCTATGATTTTATTTATGCATTATGATTTACTATTGGTGTTTTATTATATATCGTTGTTTTAAGTTATCTATATGTTTGTAATGCAATATTTCTTTTTCAATAATAAATATTATGTGTTTGTTTATAAAGGATATTATTTGATGGATGCGGGCATGTGCAATGAAGAATTGTGTCTTGCAGACTGTGCAACGACGAATACGATTCTAAAAAATAAGAAATATTTCGATCATCTTGATATGAAAGAAGCCAGTGTTATTACTATATCGGGTAGCACGAATATAATTGAGGGCTCCGGAAGAGCTAATGTTTTACTGCCCAGAGGAACAAGGCTGATAATTGAAAATGCTTTATATTCTCCTAAGTCTCAAAGAAATTTATTAAGCTTTAAAGCTATTCGACATAACGGATATCATATTGAGACTGCAGAAAAAGGAGATATTGAATATTTGCATATTACAAAAGTGATATCGAATGACAAAAGAATTGTGGAAATATTACCATCTTTTGACTCTGGGCTATATTACACATATCTTAAAACAATTGAATCACATGCTATCGTAAACCAGAAGTTTACTAATGATAATACATTTGTTGTTTGGCATGACCGGTTGGGCCATCCCGGTTCAATTATGATGCGGAGAATAATTCAAAATTCACGTGGACATTTAATGAAGAACCAGAAGATTCTTCAATCGAATGAATTATCATGTGTTGCTTGCTCTAAAGGGAAGTTGATATTCGTCCATCACCAATAAAAATAAAGAATGAATCTATAAGATTTTTGGAACGTATACAAGGTGATATTTGTGGACCGATACATCCATCGTGTGGACCATTTAGATATTTCATGGTATTGATTGATGCATCAACTAGATGGTCTCATGTATGTTTGTTATCAACGCGGAATGTAGCTTTTGCGAGATTGCTTGCTCAGTTGATTCGATTAAGAGCACATTTTCCGGATTATCCAATAAAGAAAATACGCCTTGATAATGCTGGTGAATTTACTTCCAAGGCATTTAATGAATATTGCATGTCTATTGGAATTGATGTTGAGCACCCCGTGCCACATGTCCATACGCAAAACGGTCTTGCAGAATCGTTGATTAAAAGGTTGCAATTAATTGCAAGACCATTATTAATGAAGTCGAAACTTCCCTCTTCTTGTTGGGGACATGCTATATTACATGCAGCGGCACTAATCCGCATCAGGCCAACAAGTTATAATGATATCTCCCCGATACAAATGGTTTATGGTCAGGAACCAAATATTTCCCATCTGAGAATTTTTGGATGTGCGGTATATGTTCCAATTGCTCCACCACAACGCACGAAGATGGGACCTCAAAGGAAGTTGGGAATATATGTCGGATTTGAATCTCCATCGATAATAAAATATTTAGAACCTCTAACTGGAGATTTATTTACGGCTAGATTTGCCGATTGTCATTTCGATGAATCGAATTTTCCGACATTAGGGGGAGAAAAGAAACAGCTGGAAATGAGTATTAGTTGGAATGAATTATCGCTAAATCATTATGATCCTCGAACGAAAGAATGTGAACTAGAAGTTCAAAAGATAATTCATTTACAAGGATTAGCTAATCAACTGCCAGATAGCTTTACTGACCTTAAAAGAGTGACTAAGTCACATATACCAGCTGTTAATGCTCCTGCAAAAGTTAATGTTCCTGGAGAACATATAATGATCGAGCCTAAACCACAACTAAAACGTGGTAGGCCCTCGGGTTCCAAAGATAAAAATCCTCGAAAAAGAAAAGGAGCAAATAATAAGAATGGTCCAGTCGAGGATTTATCGACTCTAGAAGAGTCAATGGGCATTAATGATTATGATAATGGAAATCAGGTACCTGAAATTTTTGAGAATAATGATAATGAAGAGATCTCGATAAATTATGCTCAAAATGGAATTAGATGGAACCGAGAAAAAGTCAACGTTGACAATAAATTCTCATTTAACGTAGCGCTACATGAAATGAATGAGATAAATGAGAATGAGGATCATGAACCAGGGTCTGTAAAAGAATGCAGACAAAGAAATGATTGGCCAAAATGGAAAGATGCAATCGAGGCAGAATTAAAATCACTTGAGAAACGAAAAGTTTTCGGACCTGTAGTCCGCATACCAGAAAATGTAAAGCCGGTTGGATATAAATGGGTTTTCATCAGAAAGAGAAATGAAAACGGTGAAATTGTGAGATACAAAGCACGGCTTGTTGCACAAGGCTTTTCACAACGACCTGGTATTGATTATGAGGAGACGTATTCTCCTGTGGTGGATGCAACGACTTTTCGTTATTTAATTAGTCTGGCAGTACGTGAAGGACTCGATATGCGTCTAATGGATGTTGTCACCGCTTATTTATATGGATCACTTGATAGTGATATATATATGAAACTTCCCGAGGGATTTCAGTTACCTGAAAATTCAGGGCCCCAAATGAGTACTCAATCAAGCTAAATAAATCGCTTTATGGATTAAAGCAATCTGGGCGTATGTGGTATAATCGCCTAAGTGAATATTTATCGAAAGAGGGGTATAAAAATGATCAAACTTGCCCGTGCATATTTATGAAAAGATCTGGAAATGAATTTGTCATCATTTCAGTTTATGTTGATGATATTAACATAATTGGAACTCCTGAAGAGTTATCAAAAGCCGTTAATTGTTTGAAAAAAGAGTTTGAAATGAAAGATCTCGGTAAAACGAAATTTTGTCTTGGACTGCAAATTGAATATTTAAAGAATGGGATATTCGTACATCAAGAGACTTATACGAAAAAGGTATTGAAAAGATTTTATATGGATAAAGCTCATCCATTGGATACTCCAATGATTGTTCGATCTTTAGATGTGAATAAAGATCCGTTTAGACCTTGCGAAAACGATGAAGAATTACTTGGTCCTGAAGTACCATATCTCAGTGCTATTGGAGCCCTAATGTATTTAACGAGTCATACGCGACCTGATATAGCGTTCGCTGTGAATCTATTGGCGAGATATAGTTCGTCACCGACTCGTAGACATTGGAATGGAATTAAGCGAATTTTTCGATACCTTCAAGGAACAACTGATATGGGATTGTTCTATTCTAATGAATCAAAAACAGATTTGATTGGGTATGCAGATGCTGGTTTTCTATCTGACCCATAATGCTCGATCGCAAACGGGCTATTTATTTACACATGGCGGAACCGCTATTTCATGGCGGTCAGTTAAACAAAGTTTAACGGCTACTTCTTCTAATCATGCGGAAATTTTAGCTATTCATGAAGCTAGCCGAGAATGTGTTTGGTTGCGATCGATAATTGAGCATATACAACAAACCAGTGGGCTAGTATCGAAAAAGTTACTTCCTACGATTTTATATGAAGATAATGCTGCATGCATTGCCCAATTAAAGGAAGGATATATTAAGGGAGATAGAACAAAGCATATTTCACCAAAATTTTTCTTTACACACGATTTAGAGAAAAATGGTGATATTGATGTACAACAAGTGCGATCAAGTGAAAATCTTGCAGATTTATTCACGAAAGCACTTCCCCCAATAATTTTCAAAAGATTGGTATATTCAATTGGAGTTCGAAAACTTCGAGATCTTAAATGATGTCATCATCAGGGGGAGTAAATACGCGTTGCACTCTTTTTCCCTTCACTGAGGTTTTTCCCATGTGGTTTTCCCAGTAAGGTTTTTAATGAGGCAACAATCGAAAGCGTATCTAAAAGAATCATGTACTCTTTTTCCTTCATTAGGTTTTTATCCCATTGGGTTTTTCCTAATAAGGTTTTAACGAGGCATATTCTTTGAAAACATCCAAGGGGGAGTATTATGAAATAATTAAATGTGGATGTTTTAAATAATAATATTAGTTAAATTATTGATGATTTGGAAGTATTATATTAAATGATGATAATGTGATAAGATGATAAGATGAGGTGTTTAATTGAAGAGTTTGTATTTTAGTGTGAGGTGTATAATTATAATTAATGTGATTAGTTGTAATAGTGAATTATTAGTAGTATAAATAGGTGATTAGAGTTCATTGTAAATCACACCAAGTATTGAAATACTTAATCTCTCTCTAATCTCTCTCTCTTTATATTATAAGCTATATTATCATTATAATCTTAATATAAGTATAATTATAATAAAATAATCTTAATATAATATTAATCACAATTAATATTTTTATAACATATATAAGTTATAATTTGGATTTGATTAAGGGTCTTAATCAAATAATTGTTGGTGAATTCATGTAGTTGTGATGTTTTATTATATGTCATGAATCTTGACACTAACTAGTGAAGGTTTCCTTTTTCTTGAGTGCAAAACTTTTTTTATTATTATATTATCATAGGTTATATTTCGGATGAAGGGTCAATTCATCTTTGAATGCTGACGATGAAGCACACACTATATAACATATCTATATATATATATATGAATATGTGTCGACTGCAATTAAAGAATCTTTAAGCCATCTGGCATGCACTTAATGGCCAAACTGATAAAACAATAAACATGATTATCAAATAAAAAATCATCATCATTTGGAGGATTCCATTTGTTTTAAAGATTATTGTTTTTGTTATTTTGTCAATGAAACTATTATGGATTCTAGATGATGTATGGAGCATAATTGGAAGCTTCTTATTCACCACTGTTATTAAACCTTGAATTCATGTTATAATCATCATCCATTAGTAGTAAAACTTTTTTAAATTGCCATTACTACAAACAAACATTTATGACATTTACCTACATTGTTATTAATGCAATATTTCTGAGTCAAAGAATTGCATTTAAATCACTCTTAAGAAAAAATAGAAAACATCAGATCTTAAATATCAATGTAAGAGAACTGACACCACTGCATAGGCCCCTCAAATCATGAGCCTTTTTCATGAATGTTTCTGGCCCCATTTATTTGGGCTTACGAATTTATGTATTAATTAGTTTTATATACTTAAAAAAAAAAACCATCTAAATATGATATATAAACTTTATTATTTGCATTCGATGATTATTGGCCCATTTGTCTCGAGCAAAACTAGATAGAAACTGGCAATTTTAGCCCACTAAGGTCGTTGCCCAATTTAAATTTATGTCTCTTTTATATTAGAGTAAACGATAAATTTGGTGCTTATACTATACCAAAGTCTTATTGTTGGTGCTCAAACTTTCAAATGTGCCGTTTTAGTTCTTAAATTTTGTAAAACCTTTTATTTTTGGTTCTTTTGACCTAACGAACCGGTTAAGGAAACAAAAAGGGACGGTTTTGCAAAGTTTAAGAACCAAAACGGCGCATTGAAAAGTTTAAGCACCAATAGTTAGAACTTTTCTTTTTTACATACATATTATTATGTAAACTTGATATAAAATTCAACTTCGATCAATCCGAAATTTTTGAACTTCTTATTTTTTTTGCTTTAAAAAGTTGAAACAGAAAAATAAGAAATTTAAAAATCTCGGGCTGATCAAATTTGAATTTTATATCAAGTTTATATAATAGTATGCATGTAAAAAAAACAGGTTTTAACTATTGGTGCTTAAACTTTTAAATGTGTCATTTTGGTTCCTGAACTTTGCAAAACCGTTCCTTTTTTGTTCTTTTACCGGTTTGTTAGGTCAAAAAACCAAAAAGGAAAGGTTTTACAAAATTGAGGAACCAAAACGGCACATTTGAAAGCTTGAGCACCAATAATGAGAATTTGGTATAGTATAAGCACCAAATTTGCCGTTTACTCTTTATATTACTACTGTTAGTTTCTTTTTCTCTTGGAACATGAGATTATTATATTCATGAACTATCACTTCCTAAATCCTACCTATATTTCCATTATATATTATATTACCTTAACAAATAAAGTAAAAAATTTAAGTCGAAAGCTTCTTTTTTTTTTTTGTTCGCATACAGATAATAACATTTATATAGATGGATTATGTATTATAATAATAAGTAACACTATTGAAAGGGAAATCAGCGTAATTTTCCCTTCATAATTAAATATGCATTATTACAATGTCTTACTAGTGGGCTAGTCATCATACTCGGTCAACTAATAGACGATTTCTTGCAAGGAACGAAATATCATTACAAAGACATGCTTATCCAATTGATGTTGTATTTAAAAAAAAAAATTAAAACAATTTTAACGAATTAGACACAGATCAAAGAAAAATAATTTTATAAAGTGTAATAAAAACTTTCCTTGAATCAAATTTGAAATTTATTTTTTTTATAATATGACAATCCAACTGCTACGACCAACCCAATATTCATGAGAAAATATGAATTATATATGAAAAAAGAAAAAAAGAACCCCTCCTTCAATATAGCCATCACCAGCTACCACAACATATTGGTATTTACTAATGTTGATTATTATTATTTTAAATATCAAATTACGTATTAATTATTATAATGTGTTGATAGACATATAACACGTCAATTGATCTCCACTAACCCTAATTTTCTACTACATTTTCTGGTAAATTCTCACCATTGACTTCAATTGGATAGACATATAGACACGCGGGTTTTATCACTTTGTTCGTTAAAATGGAATTCAATATAAGAAAAGTATATCCACTATATATTAGTTATTATAGATCCAATGAATGAACATAAAATTATACTATTTTGACTTCTTGATTAGACAAGGAAATCTTTAATTGACTTAGTAAATGCCTTTAAGGTGGGAATATCCATAAAGCGAATGCATATTAATTGAAAAGTTGCATTTATTTGAAAATAGATATTACTTTTATGGCTTTTAATTTCAATTTAATATACCTTAAAAATATATTTGAAATTACATATAAAATAGCTTTAAAATAATGTCGAAAATAATAAAAAAAAAAATCTACAGAAAAAATGTTAAAATTTTCTTTCTTTTTTTTTTTAACAAAAAGGTGCCCAAAAGATGCTACTAGCAAGAAATGATAATACAAAAAAAAAAAAAATAGAGAATATTTATCACACATGGGTAGCAATATTATTCAAGTCGAAGCTTATTGAAGCAACTTTTCCTACGAGAATTCAATAGTCAACATCACGACAAAAAGTACAAAATGATTTTATAGGAATGAAGAAACTTCTTTGTAACTCCATCCATTCACATTCAGCCACCATCAATGTAATGCCAATTCATTTTTTGTTCTTATATCATTATTTACCAAAAAAAAAAGCAATAACCTTTTTATAAAAATATATTTCTTTTCATGAATTAATTTACTAAAATATAAACACTTCTTTTCGATATAAAGTGTCTTCACACAACGCTACTATTGTCCTCACACTTCAATTAATTTTAGACTGAATCGAATATTTAACTCATTATCAATTAAGATTGATTTTACTAACCACTGTCTCATTCTAAGTTTACACAGACAATAATTTCTTGTGAAATTAAACACATGACATACTTGTAAATAGTCATGTGTTGGACTAGCTAACTATGTCTACAGGGCCGAATTTGGACCTGTGCATCCTGGCCCACTGCACAGGGTCACAGAAAAATTATGCCAAATTTTTAAAGGTTCAGGGCCACATTTTTGGACCAAAATTTTAATATGTTTTTATATGAGGTCTCATTTTCTTAAAAATTCACTGGCCACCATAATTAAAAGAACGGCCTGTATGTCTAGGGGCACAATATATGAATAACATTCAAAATTTTAAGAAAAGTAAGAGCCATATATGTTTGAAAAGAATAAATAGACAATATTTGAAAACTTCAATCCTAAAAAATCTCTCCTTTATTACTTGATCTTAGTAGTTGAAGATCAACATTTCCACTCCTAAAAAAAAGTAGAAAAAAAGGAGGAAAAGAAAACAAAAAGTCTATTAAATTAGCAGTCTATGTTTTGATCATGGAGACGAAAAGCCATCAAAGCATTTAAAACATTAATAAATACATGTGTGTTCAAAGCTCGACAGCAGCAATAATCATTCAAGAAAGCTATCAAATTTCTCAACCGACAAAGCCATAAATACCCCCCAAAAAAACCTCATTTAATCCACAAACCTTAAAAGATCCTCCCTCGATCTTCATTTCTATTACACCCATTACCAAAAGATAAAAAAAGTTACAATCTTGGAGGAGAAAATCAACAAATATGCAGTCGTGTAATAACCCAGATGAAGAATTCATCTCCAAACCCCAAGAAATCCAAGAAAATGAAGCTAACTTTGCAGATAACGAAGAAGAAGAAGATGAAGAAGAGGACGAAGAGGATTTGGGGTTTGAGTTTTCTTTCATGGTAGATGAGGCTAACCCATCCTCACCTATATCAGCAGAAGAAGCCTTCGTCAACGGTCAGATCAAGCCCGTCCTCCACTTCAACGGCCAAGATCTGGTCATGAACCTACCCACCAAACCGCCGGTCAAAAACGTCTACGTGGAGGTCCCGTCCGACGAGGGAACGAAGAAGAAGGCGGCGGAGGAGGAGGAGGACGACGAGGGCGACGACGTTTATGCGGTGACGTCATCCCCGTCGCCGTCCTGCAAGAAGAGCAACTCCACTGGTTTCTCGAGGATATGGAGGTTCAGCAGAGGTTTCGCGATGGGGAGGAGCAACAGCGACGGGAGGGACGCGTTTGTGTTCCTGAGTGAGGGACACGCGCCGAACGCCGAGGAGCCCAAGCTGGCGGTCAGAGGGAAAGGCAAGAAGAAGGCCGAAGAGTCAAAGCAGGCGGCCAGCATCAGCGGGACGGGGAAGGGCAAAAAGGTAAATGGCCAGTCGTCCTTGTCGGCGTGCGAGGCCTACATGAGGAGGAGCAAGGCCGATGAGAAGAGGAAGTCCACCACCACCTACCTGCCCTACCGGCCCGGCCTCATGGGCTTTTTCACCAACGTTAGTGGTGGGATGAGCAAAAATGTACATCATCCCTTTTGATTGATCATATTGAATTAATAAATAAAAATTTCATTAATTCATTGTGATTTCCTAGAATTTTACTATATTAATTAATGATCAAGGCTATTATTGCATACGTCAAAACCTCTGCTTCTTGACTCTATTACATGTTAAATAGGTTCATAAAAATCGTACCTTGTCACTTCTACCATTGTACTAAATTAACTATTATCAGTCAGTTCTTTCTCAGTCTTCTGTGTTTTCTTGCATTTTTAGAGCCGAGCCATCGCACATGGGACTAATTCTTTGTTGTTGGGGCACTTAAATAATTGACAATAAATATACAATATATATATATATATATATGTGCATTATTCGACTGATCAGTCAAAGAAAAAAGGACATGAATCAGAGGTTGTAAAAATCGAAGCCAATATGCACTTATGGGTCCTCGTTAGGTATCCATGTCGACTAGTTATTTATCACTGCAGCACTTTGTAGTAAATATGAAATCAAAAGGACTTTCATTTATAACGATAGCATATGAATCCAACCTATTAGTCAAGTAAACTGACATGAAAGCCATAAGCTTTTCATCACATAGTTATTACACGCGATGATCAAACTCCTTATATAATCGTAGTAAGCTTCGAATGATTCATTCGTTCAATCATTATTATTACATATTTTAAGCAGCAGACGGCGCGGGGATGTAAGTCACCGCAGGCTCGGGCATCGACGCCATGACTGACGCCTTTGAGGCGTCGGCTTCATCGGCCTTGTAGTCGAGTGAGGCGTCGTCGTACACATCCCACCATTTCTTGACGAGCATTTTGATGTCCTCGCGGTCCATGTTGGCTTCTACGCCAGTGTACCTCCATGGCTTCGAGCCCTAAAACGCACATATTCATTGAAGTAAATGACTTGACACTTTACTAGCACTACTTTGTTATCTCAATAGGGAGAGTTTTCTTACAGCGGCGCAGTAGTGAACAACTTGAACGTCGTCGAGGACGACGTTCTCGGGGTGGCGCCAGAGCATAGCGAGGACGAGGTTGTAGATGAGAGGGATGGGCTTGTAGACCTTATTGAAGAACATGTTCAAGAAATCCTGCTCAGCGAAAGGCGTTGGAGGAGTGATCCTTAGGGTTTCGAGGAGGTCCTCGTAAGTGGCCTTGCTGGGCTCAAACACGAACATCCCGGCGTTGAAATAGAGCGGCGGGGGAGAGCCCATGTCGGCGGGCCAAGCCACCTTGTCGGGGCACTGCTGGCAGTAGCCAACCGAGTACTGAGGCGAGTGGCTCCACGTCTTCTCACAGAAGCAGTCCATGACAGCATAGAAGTACCCATCGGGACTGTCCAAGAGGTGATCTATGTTGTCATAGACTTGAATGTCGGCGTCGAGGTAAACCATCTTGCTGTACTCCTCGAACTACATACATCATGTAATAATCATTAGCTATCTCATCTCATTCTCATGCATATCTGTCCCTATACATAAACACATATATGCTTTCTAACACACTTACGTTCCATATACGAAGCTTGGAGTAGTTGATCACATAGTAAGCCATGGCGAACTGAATTTGATTCTCGGGCGGGTAGATAGGCTCGATCTCCTTCACGATGCAGCCCTGAGACCTAAGGATATCACGGTGTTCCTCGGGGACGTCGGGCAAGATGGCTACGACGAGAGGGTAAGCACTCTTGACCTTTCTCAAACCCTTAGCCAAACCGACCACGCCCTTCACATAGTCGCCGTTTCCTGCTAGGAAGGTCACGTATGCTTTTTTCGCATTGAGGGCCGGCAGCTTCGTGGCAGAGGCGGGGAAGGGCTCGACTGATGGTATGACCGGCGCCATTTGGGAGGAGTTTTTTTTTAGGGAAAGTGAAACTTGGACACAGTTCTATGAGAAGAAGCTTGTTGCCAAGTTTTTACTTTGCCTTTGTTTTTCCTGAAGATGTTGGGGTGAGTTTGAAGCTCTTTATATAGAGATGGGCATGGGATGTAGTAGTAGAGATGATATGTTATAAACGTTAAAAAGTAATGAAATACAAAAAGATGTGCATATTCCTTTTTATTCTCTTTTGGTCTTTCTTTTTTGGGTGTGGAATAACATTAAATGGGTAAAATTATTATGGTTTTGATTGATGATACCGACGATGGAATTATTCATTGCCACTTAATTAAATTAAATTAAAAAAAAAAAAATTTTACGAGTGGAAAAAAATAGGATAACTACGCAACGCAAGCAAGAAAGATGGATTAATGGGCACAACATGTAAAAATGGCATCTTTAGAAGGTGATGCCTCTCAAAGACGCTTCCACATATTTATATATTTATTCATTTTGTTAACTTTTGTTAATATTTGTGCATGTGATTAAATCGTGTACCTATCTTGATCCTTCAACTTGCGTAATATATATCACAATCTATGATATTACTAAATCATACGAAATGGTTATTTGTCTAAATATATTTAAATATTTTATTAAAAGAAGAAATAATTACATAATTAGAAAATTTTGACTACAATGATTGGAAATAATAAAAATCATTTCGCACATTTAGTAAGCTGAGGAAGTTGTATATCGGTTGTTATCATAATAAAAACTATATATACTATTATTATTATCGGTAGAAATAGTTAATTTCGAGAATTTAAAGAAGTAGATTTCAAGATGATTTCAAAGTTTGCATTCTGGGGGTAAAGAGCAACGAACAAGTGTATTATTTAATTCACTTTCGGTTAAAGGGATAAAGAATGTAATAAGATATACATGTATCTTCGAAGAAAATGGAATATAATTATTTTTTTTTACTTTTGTTTTTTCCAACTAAAGTAAAATTCGAATATCGTATTATTCCCAAGTGGACGGCAAATGACAAGTATAACTATGGTCCATGGAATCGCGAAACTCAAATAATTCAGAAATTCGTATATTCTTTGGCCTTTGCCAAACAAAAAAAAAAAGAATTTTGTCCATCATTATTTGATTTAAGAAATACGCGTTGTTAATTATAAGATGAATGAATGAAATAGGTAAAATAAATTTTACATAGACGCATATATCATAAGCATGCAAAAGAGTAAGAGATGAGCTTTCCAAGATATAAATGGATTCAATGGAAATAATGGATAAGAGCAGTTATACAGTGCCATTTCATGGTCCTAAACAAAAACCCTTTTCTTGAACAAGGTTATGAAAGAAAAGAAAGTATCACCATTTTAATACAAGAAAGAAGACCAATTTCAACTTAGGAACAATGAGATCATCGAACATTTTAGGCCTGAAAACAACAGAACAGAATGGTGATCAATTGCAAATATGATGGTAAGATGAATGAATGAAATGGGGTCCTAAGCCTAGCTTAGGAGGAACTTGCCTTGTTGGCGATGTTGTTAGAGAGCCAATCGAGACCCTCGTAGAGACCCTCGCCGGAGGTAGCGCAGGTGCTCTGAATGTACCTGAGAATGGAAACCAAAATTTGGATGATACGAATAGCCGACTCTATCTCATCGCGATAACCCAAACAAAAGATTCCTTCCCTCCCACTCGAAACATTAATTTCTTTGCAAGATATTTGCCAAGCGTGAAGGGATGCAGAAACTTTTATAGGGCTTGGAGGAGTTTTATTTAAGTGACAAAATTTTCAAGTTAAATTTTACAAACAATCGTGAAATACTGATGATCAAAAGAACCAAATGGAGGAACTGATAATATAGAGATCCGGGAAAAAAAGAATAATTACCAGTGTCGTTGCCTGAGAGAGTGAAGTCCGAGCTTGTCGGTTATCTCAGCAGCATTCATAGCATTAGGAAGATCTTGTTTGTTCGCAAAGACGAGCAACACTGCATCTCTAAGCTCATCCTGAAATAAATAGTTCAACAATAACAGTTCGGGGTGATATGTTGTCCAGTTCATGCAAAGCTCGACGTGAATCAAACGAAAGAAATATAAGAGAATTGTCACCTCATTCAACATCCTGTGCAGTTCGTCCCTTGCCTCGACAACACGGTCCCTGTCGTTGCTATCGACAACGAAGATGAGACCCTGAGTGTTTTGGAAGTAGTGCCTCCACAATGGACGGATCTGTAAAAATGTACTAAGAAACATTAGACAACTGACCACAAGCAGATGAACTTCGTAAAAATCAACTTAAATCAGTCCATCATCTTAAAATAGCATCGTCGTGAGGATGGAGTGGAATAAGCTTTAACATGGGTACATCGACGTATCTGACAGGCATGAAAACATACACCGGACAAGAAACAGCATTTGGTATAGAAGTCTAACCTTGTCCTGACCCCCAACATCCCAAACTGTGAAGCTGATGTTCTTGTACTCGACGGTTTCCACATTGAAACCTGCATACATGCAAAAGCCACACATTTTTACAAGATTTGAAAAGAAATGAGGTGGAAAAGAGTAACTGATTAAAAGAGAATAAGCATACCAATGGTGGGAATAGTCGTAACGATCTCTCCAAGCTTCAGTTTGTACAAAATGGTTGTCTTACCAGCAGCATCAAGACCAACCATCAGAATTCGCATCTCCTTCTTGGCGAAGAGCCTGCTGAAAAGCTTCGTGAAAGTCAGCCCCATTTCTCCTTCTTGCTTTTGATCCCTAGAAATCATAAGCATAACATTATAGCCAAGCGTATAACGACAGAGATACACATATGAAATTGATAATCAAAACAAAACATGAATGTGACTTTTCTATACGTGCAACCGTACAATCAGCTTTGCAGATCAATACGCTGGCCTAAATGATTTCTCATGGGAAGATGAATGACAAGTAACATGAGCACAGAGCAATACATCTACATAACACATTCAAGTGCTGAAATATACGCTATTTGCTTTTCTGATTATTTCAAAGATCCAAATACAACGAGAGATTCTTCTAAATTGAGTAGCGAAAAAGCTCACAATCGCAAGCCCAGACGGTACGTATGGCCTAATAAGTTAAATGGTCATTCTTGCAAGTTCACAAAACACATACTTTTTTACGAAAAGTATCGATGTATTCCTCTATTTCCAACTCCCTGCACCTTTCATTTTCAATCAAACTTCCTTATTTTGATGCAACGCATTTCAAGTATATTTCTGGCAAACTATACATTTTCTCTATTGTGTTATGATGACCATTTTCTGGATAACGTCGTATGACAAGAAAACATCATCAAATAAACCTCAGAATCATAAGCCCCTTTCCAATCAATAAAATTCCCTAGGCAATCGGCAACCAGATCTAAATATCAGCAAACAAAACTTCACACTCAGATTATTAAAATAAAAAAGTCATCAGATCCACAGATTATGAGCTCAATCTATGCCAAAACGCTCATCTTGACGTCGAACCGTCCAAATTTCAACCATAAAATTTACCAACAACAAATCCGACCAAACACCAATCCTTCAAATGAACGAAAAAGTCAACCGATATAATCAAACCAGGAAAACATGGATACAGAAGAAAAACAGATCTAAGTACTGCGATGTAAACCGAAATGATTACAGTTTGGGATCAGCGATTCACGCACCTTTGCAAAGATAGATCTCGCGACGTGAGAGAGAAATAAGGAGCTGGCCGAAATCAATAGGCAGTTGATATTTATATCGCTATTTTCACAACGTTGCTTCTGAAAGGTCAGATAACAACGTTGAAATTATCTTCCAATTAATTTATATATAAAGCTAAACTACTGTTTTACCCTTCAATTTATTTTTATTATATTCTCATAAATTAATTTTTTCTTTTATTACAATCTTACATAATACATAATTAAAATTAAAGTAATAATTCCTCACGCATTTCGAAAGTTACTCAAATATAAACCAATACAATATTAGATATATTTATTAGAACAACTACGCCATTTTAGACAATAAATTTCATCAAAACAATTACATCCATACTCTGAATATTATTTCCTTACGGTCTTATTTTCTCTTAATGCGAGTCTATCCATTACCCGATTGTCTCTTGATGGCTTATTGAACTTTTTAGTTATCTATCTTTGTTTATATATTAAATCGGATAAAACTCAAAATGGTCCCCAATATTTATCATGTGGACCTATTTAGTCTCCGATGTTTTGTCTGAACCAATTTAGTCCATGATGTTGTCGATTTTGGATCAATTTGGTCCTTTCGTCACGATATACGTCAATTTTAGCGGGAATCGTGTACGTATCCCACGCTAAATTAATTTCTAATTTGATCATTATGAAACAAACAATAATTGGGCCTCCTTTTTATGGGCTCATTAATGTGACGGGCCTTTCACAATGGGTGGCCCATTTAAGCCAGAGAACAAAAATTTGAATGATTATATGGTATGGTAAGCCTCTCAATATTTGATAACTAACTAACTACAGTTATTATAGTTAGAAAAAACTAACTTTCAATATTTCTATAGCACAATCTCCTTCCTTTTTTTTTTTCTTATAAAATAATTAAATGCGAGTTAATCAAATATGCCGTAGGTTTGTTTGATAGCATTTCAACAAGAGTACTAAAGATGCTCATATTAATAAATTCATTACATCATTTGACTGTTCAATAGAAAGGGAATTTGGAAAGCATAGGTTGCCTAAATGTCATTGTCCCTTTGAAGCCACTGCCAAAACAATGCACCTGCGATATCATTTATTAAGGTACATAATAAATTCACTAAATAATTGAACAGTACAAAAATAAAAAAGACCTTAAAATTCCATAAATATGAGATGGCATCCAAAGTTACAATAGTTTAATGCGGTGAAAATGACAAGATTTGAATCATACACTATCACATTTTAATCTAATAAATGAAGCTAAAGAAATGAGTCAATGTTTATTTTATATAACTAATTATTACCTCCTCCTCACCATTACAGTAATGTTGCAATAATGTTGTCTTCTTTAAGTTCTCTTCACTTGAGCCAGGGAATTTTCCATAATGGTATTGGCTTTGTGGAGAACATGCCCACTACCACAAGTTAAAACAGACCAAAAAATAAAAAAAATTAAAAAAAATAGAAAAATATGGGTAATTAATTAAGGAGAGTAAATCTAATCAAAGATTACATTTTTAGCAGCAGCACCAAAAGCTTGCTTGTGTGTCATATTGGGATACTCAAGCTTCAGCCTCTTGACCTCTTCCCTAAATCAAAGTAAGAATATAGAATAACTGCTTTAATAGTTAATTATAGGAGATTAAAGATTTAATCCCATCAATCAAACGCAAAGATAAGACTATATGATAAAAGAAATGATTTTAAATAAAAGCTAGATTGATGCGTTATTACTTGATGAACTGATTGTATATTGATGGAGTACGTTGTTTCTTCTTGAGGGCTGTAATAAAAACAAACGTAACTATAGATTGTTAAATCATGATTTATTAATATTAGTAATTCATTTCGTTGAACTTGATGATCTAACGTTGGTGAGCAGCTTGATTAGAGAGAGAATAATCTTCAATGTCAGCTTCTTCTTCTTCTTCTTCTTCCGATGAGAAATAGAGGGCGAAGCAACTTGAACTCGCAGACATCTTCTTGTCCGAAGCATCTTCTCCAGATTGAAGTAATTCCTGCTTCGCCGCCGTTGTTTCTTGATGCGACGGCGAGAAGAGTTGAAACGGAACTGCAGCACAAGTCCTCATCGCCGCCATGTCGACAGCGAAAACGGTGGTGCAATGGCCGCATCTAACGGTCACCACCTTCGTTAAGCTGCCCCATGGAACGTTCACCTGTATGTAATAACACAGACATGAGGTTCATATATATATGTAAATGTAATAACCACAAGCACCACTAAAACAATCGCAAAAACGTGATTTGCAGTCAATATTACGAGCAAGGCAGTATTGCAAATGACGCATTGAACGTAGCATATCTGATCTTGAACACCCAAAGCCGACATTTTTCTTCGTCGAGAACTATAGGAAGTAAGAATAGAACTACAGCATCTGCTCTAGCCAAGTCCTTATATGAGGGAAAAAAAAACATTACATTCAATTCAAGTTTCCATTTCCACAAAAGGTAGAACAAAAACATACAGGCGCGTTAGTGTCCAGTGGACGATTAAGGGTCTCTTGATTCATATCTAACGAGTTTGTTTCTATAGAGTAATTTTCAACGTATTTAAGCTTCTCACATGTGGGTTCTGACTTACGAGTGATGAAGAACTATCCATTTCTTTCATGGGAGTTATGAGGGATTAAATTTCTGTAGCTTTATTGGGTATATTGCGAGTTTCTAGAACAGACTGCGAACAAGGAAACTACAAGCTGGCATGGCATGGCATACAAAGTTTTCTAGTTGGGTCAAATGACGAAGCCATAGTGTTATTCACATTTCAGTCCTTTTATTTTCATGTAATTACAGATGGTCCCCTTTTAATCCAAGTCTAGCTACTTCACTATTTGCCTGCTGCTGAAGAACCATCATCTGGGCTGGGACTTGAAGTTCCTGCGGAGTTAGATGTGAATCTAGTTGATAAGTGTATGGATATCTTTTGATTGTGTATATAGAAGTGTTTGCGTATTCTTCTGTATATAGTTCTGTTCTTGATTCTGCACTCATCTGAATGTACCCAAAAACTCTCAGCTATCAAAAACTCTAACTTTGCATTTACCTGGGAATTTTCTGTGACCCCTTTACGATTTCTGACTTTTTCTTTTTCTTCTAATTTGCGCCCCAAAGTACTTGAGCGTGCTTATGATATCTGCCTGATTTTATCTTTCTGTGCCGTTTTGGTTTTTTTGTTTTTTGTTTTGTTTTCTTCAACCCTTTGATGTTTGAGGTATATTTGTAAGTAGGTAATAACTGCATATTCCAATACTGAAGTTATAATTAGGTTTGGGGGAAGTAGATATATGTTATTCAGACGAAGAAGGTAGGAAATTTAACTGTGAAATTGTTGACAGGGCTTTTCTGTCACTCATGTTGTGTTGATCCCACCATGGAAGACACCACATCCCCTAGTTATTGGTTGAACTTGAGGTTTTTGATCTGTGCATCATGGGTTTTATTGGCTATGATTTTTGCGGCGGTGTTAATATTGAAATACGAAGGGCATAAGCAGTCGAGAAGTAGATCAAATGACGACGAACAAGAAGCAGAAGGGACTTTGTACAGCGATGAATCTTGGGGAACATGTTCGCCATCTGTTCATCCCATTTGGCTTCTTGGTTATAGGATATTCGCCTTTGGAACACTTTTCTGTTTGCTTCTTGCAGATATTATTGCGAAAAGTAGTGGCATATTTTACTTCTACACTCAGTAGGTGGTTTCTAACCTTCCTTTTTCTTGTAAGCTTCATTCAAATCCATGGTCTTCGTATATTTTGCATTGGCCCTTTACATATCTCTCTCTTTCTGTGTTGAACAGATGGACATTCACTTTGGTCACCATTAATTTCGGGGTTTGTTATTTCTCTTTGATCTCCTATAGTCTTCTAAACTTTTGGATTCCAATAATTGTTTAGTTAGAACACTTAAGATTGTTACTATTTAGTTCTTTTTTTTTTTTCTTCTTCTTTTTATCTTTCATGTAGCTTGGATCTTTGCTCTCCATCCATGGATGTCTGAACTATCGCAACCTAGTGAAACCAGAGAAGGGTCATTATGTTACTACAGATGCACGGCATGGCTCTTATATCCCGCCAACACTTGAGGAGAACTCAGCTGCTACTGTTATCCCCGTTTCGAATGGAAACTTTAATGCCCATGATGATGGGCTTAGCTATCGAAATACTGCATCATTCTGGGATTATTCCCTGCAAATAATTTTCCAGGTATGTTTATATTGCACTGATGCTTCTATCATTAACAATCTTGGGCATATTCATCAATACTACAACTCACATGTGAATCGTTATAGATTTCTGCTGGAGCTGTGGCGCTAACTGATATCGTCTATTGGCTGGTCATATACCCATTTCTCACTTCAAAGAATTACAGATTGAGTTATGTAAGCTTTCAGAGATTCTCCGTGTGTGTAGCTAACTCACGATCTAATACAATCAATACATAGGCGACTCACATCACCGTAAAATGTCCTAATTTCTCACCGTCTATACGATGGCAGTGTGTACATTATTTCATCTGACCATTTTGCAGCTGGTTGTTTGTATGCATTCGGTCAACGCGCTTCTCCTTCTCGGTGATGCAATGCTAAACAATCTGGTATTCTTATTTCTATCCATAATCTCATTTCTACTTCTTTTGTAAGGCTCTTTCGTATGCTTTTATTACAACTTCTGGATTCAAATTAAAGACTGATAAAACATTCTAAACTCGTTTCAGCGATTTCCCTTCTTCCGGCTAGCGTACTTTGCTCTATGGACTTGTACGTACGTGATTTTCCAGTGGATCATCCATGCCTTTGTATCGTTAAGGTATCTTTCTTATGCTTCCTCCCTAAAACATTCATTTATACTATGACAACACTCTAATTGGGTAAGAAATATATATATATATATATATATATGTCCGTTCACTGCAACAGTTGGCCTTATGCTTTTCTCGACCTGTCGTCGCCGTATGCTCCTTTATGGTACGTACCATGATTCTTTATCTTTTAACAGTGAGAATTGCCTACTTCAATAGGAATGACACAGTGAAAAAAATTGAGATTGATGGCGATCGAAAAATTTTATTTTCGAAATTTTGCAGGTACTTGGCTGTTGGTATACTGCATCTTCCATGTTTTGGAGTATTTTATCTCGTATACTGCATAAAGCGACAATATGTATCAAGATGAGACGATCCTTACAGCCTGTAATGAATTAACAACGATCGAACCATCTTACGGAGCTTCAACGTGTTAGAAGATTAATTTTCTTGAATATATATATATATATATATGCTGATCACCAAGGACATTCCTTGTAGTCGAAATGCGTATAAATTATAAGTAATGTTTCCATAACGTTTTGTTTGACTAACCATATCATGAACATTCCTCCAAGAAAACGCTTAAAAATGTCTATCGATGACTCTAAATTTCTTCTGCAAGAGCCAAATTCATTCACAAGTACGATCATGGCTAAATCCGAGGGATAAGATACATGAGAAGAAAAAAAAAATCGCTGCATTTTCCCTAATAAACTGCTCCAACGGTATCGAATTACCAAGCTTCTACGCCTTGACATTTTCTCTAATGAACTGCTCCAACTGTGAGATATCACTGGTTAAACCAGATGCTTCAGCAACAGTAACTTTGTTATGGCAATGAGAAAATGCGAAAGGTTCTCCAGGCATCCCTAAGGTATACTCATTAGTGATATCGGCAGACGATACTGCGGTTCTTGATGCACGCAGCTTCTCACTGAATAAAAAAATACACACAACGAAGAAGAATTTAGAAGCCATACATTAAGCAAAAGATGGAACAATATAGAAAAATAAAGGAGGGTAAACTAGAATCCATACTCAACCCCATTGTAATTCTCAGACTATGTAAGTTCGTCATGTCAACAAACTGCATTTTCGTCGCTTTTAGTTTCTATGTAGATAGAATATAGATAGCTCACAACGGATGTAATTCCCACCAGAGGACCTTTTTTTTACACATTTGACTGGGATTTGTATCTAACCTTATTCAACTGGGATTGTTAAAAATAAGGACGGAAGAAATCATTCAAAATTAGCATGAAAACATGTATGTGATGACATTGAAAAGAATACTTACAGTTCCTTCTCCAGTTGTTTCCTGATGAAGTCCTTCGTATGTGCTGTAACTTTATCCACCTTGTTGCACAACAGTAGCACTGGTATCTTCTTTTTGACAACACTAGCCTTAGTCAAAATGTCGTAAAGGTACCTACGACAAAGAGATCAAAATTTGGCATGAGATGCTAGAAACTAGAGAAGCAGTTTGAAGCCACAGCTTTATCAAAAAACGTTTATGCGCACAAGTATGTTTGAATCAAGAGTGTTACATACTCAGACGCAGCACGGACATTTGGTAGAAAGTCTACAGCATCCACCACAAACACTATCCCAGCTGCTTGAGGCAAAAACTCGTCTAGCTTGGGACGAAGTCTTGAATGCCCAGGAACGTCAACAACGTGAACGGGCTTTAACTTTCCTTTCTGAAATTTAAGTGAAGGAAATCTTTTACATAGACGTCTCAAGAAAAACAGATATTAAAATGACAACATTGCTAAATGTTGGTACCTATGTACATGAGGAATATTAGCGTCTTATATGAAGAGCTCACTGAATCGAAAATCACAGCTGCATGGTTCTTTACCTTATTTATTTCAGAGTGTAATATAAAAGTCCCTTCATTTGCTTCCATTGATGTTACAGTGCCCTGATGAGAGGAGCCGTCTCGAAGCTATAGAAAACAAATTACCAACAATTAGTTTTAAAAAAAAGACTAAGAAATCAATTTATCCAATTTCTCCACGATTGCTCCATTTAAACCATTATCTGCTTACCTGATAAAAAAGAACGGTCTTTCCACTTCCCCCCAGCCCTGTTAGCAAAATTGTGCTAGACGTCCTATGCTTGAAAAAGCGAACTACATTGTAACATGGAAATTCAAAAGTTATTGGGAGGAACAGTACAGCAAGTGCAGATCAAAGAGTTGCAACTACATTGTACAAGAAGCAACTCCTCAGAACCAAATTCTTCACCTAAAATTAACGTATAGTAGGCTTTTCGAACACAGAACTTACTAATTAAGAACAAAACAACTGTGAGCACAACTACTCCAATCGCCGCGTACAGCTGCATCGGCGGGATTTTATCAGCGTATCGTTTCGCTTCATCGAACAGGCGGCTCAACTGGATTTTCAACTCCTCCATATTCACAGCGTCCCTATCAATGATATCAAATCGCCGTGTGCTTAGAGATTACCGCCACGATTTCTGACAACGGAGGATGAGCGGGATTTTATTTTATTTTTGTTCGCGGAGAAACCCTAATTGCCAAGTTTGGGGAATTTTCTATAATTTTTAGACCGAAATGAATTCTTAAAAAAAAAGTAAATTGTTTTGGAAAGTCTACTAAAAAAATAGTTTTTTTTTTCTATAATTAATTTATATGGTGCTATTTAATTTAATATCAGTTACACTTTAAATTAAATTAAATTAGAATATACGAGAAAGCTTTAGCCTTTGGTCATGCATGATGAGTTCGTTCCATTGTGGAAAATAACATAATTACATCATTAACTATTAATCCCTTAATTTTTAATAAAATGCTAGAATAATACGGACTAAGATACCAAATAAGGGGTAAAGTAGTGTTTGGGTACCTAATTTTTTTTTTCTTGAAATATGCAAAAAGATTTTGCCTTCAAACGTCAATCGCTTTTTCTGATATTGGGCTCCACCATGAAATGGGAATGGGCCCTCAATAATTATATACTTTTGTATTTAAATGTTTAAGGTGTAGTCACATATGCAACATTCATTGTTCATTCTATAGAATTAAGTGATTTATAAATATATCTCCATCAAGATGCAAGTGCATAGCCTATCTATTTTATATAGAAACACATATTCTAAATATATTTGGATGCATGATGCATCATTTTATATTTGGTTTATTCTAACCCAAGTATTTTATGATTTCTATATGGTTCATAATGCTAATTAACTAAGTTCCAAAGAAAATAATATATTTGTAATGCCAAGAAATACCCCCATATTAAATCTCGGGAAAAGGAATAGGAATTTACCAATCAAAGTAAATCTAGTTTTGAAATGATTAAGGGACAACATAATGTTTTGAATATAATTTATTTAATCAAAAGTTAAATAAGTGTAGTATATGAGCATGCATGTGTAGGCTAGAGAATATTCAGCTTTTCCAATGCGACAAAAATACCCTTGGACATGGGGTTTCACAACTCTTACCACATTAACAACAACAAGGCATCTTCTGCAACATTATATAGAGTTGTGTAATTTTTATTCTTTTCATACAATGTAATTAATTGACCACACATATAATTAATTTACCCAAAAATGCCCTTCCTTTAATTTCTTAATTTAAAGTAACCCATAAAATATCATAAAATTCAATATCATTATATTACTGTAATTCACATATTTCCATTAAATTCAATCTTTAATAAATCTGAACCTCATTAACAACTCTACCATTTTCAAATGATACATTCACAAATAGTATTATTATTATTGGCATTCTTATCATTGTAACATTAACATGTCATTAAAAAGAAAATCATCAATTTTGAAAAGAAAAAAAAAACCAACAATCATGTAATAAAACGAAAATAAAAAATTTATGGTTTAAAAAGTGATTCTGGTCTGTAAACTGTAGTAATACTGTAGACATCATCAGCGTTGCATGCCAGCGCATGTTAGAGCACAGTTTTATGGAACTCATAAATATTCTTTTATTTACCTATGCTAAATTAAATAATATTTCGATTAACTAATATATTCGATACCTACTCTAATGCATCGCAAATATTTTTGTTTTTATTATCTTATTTATCAACTAACTAAATAAAACAAGAATCTATCTAACCCTCACCAGCCATAACCAACAAACATTGAAAAGGACTAAAGTCCCATAATTATTTTTTCCATTTTCTCATTATAAAATAAATTAAAAATAAAACATAATCATTGCGTGTCTTTAGGTCAGTAGGGAATTAAATTCAAGTAGTGCAATAGACACTATGTCTCTCAACAAGTCAATGATCTTGAATTAAATGAACCAGGAATTAAATGAAGTGTAGCAAAATAATAAAATTAAAAAAAACATAAATTTATCAAAGTTCAAAAGCCAGCCAAGATTAGGACAAATCAAGCACGTGATCTGCCACAAAAAGAGAACTTTTTCCTGGAAATTTTATCATTTTCCGATTTTTTAATTTTTTTTTTGGGCTGTAAGAAAGACATACGATTGTAATGTTCTTTCTGAATCAGTCACACGGACATCACATCCCTTCAAGTCCAAATCACTGAATATAAAGCAAAATTTTTTTGCTTCCCCCAGAAATACAAATACCTTTCTTGAAAAAATATCAGAAATAATAAAAAAAAAGGAAGGAAAAAAAAAAAAACAGAGGCTTTTTTTATTATTCAAATTCATAAGAAGACTGTCCACATCTGCTGCATCTGTGATTCTTTGGCCTTTTGCGCGCATATGAACCTTATGGCCACATGTTTGTTTCTTTCTAGTAAACGTACTGAATATGTGTGAATAATATCTCTTGAGAGCGAGATAGGGAACAGTGTCTTTTGTGTGGGGGTGGGACTGTGTGTTTTTGAGTCTAATCTTGAGAGAGGTATTCGGATAAAGAATGCTGCTGCTGGTCCAAGTCTAAGGTAGAAGAAGTAGAACCATTTGCTGCTGTTGAGGGCAAACAGAATTTGTGTGGATAAGTTGCAGAAAAACCAACGTGAAATTCACACACTTAGCTCTGTTTGGCTCAGATCTCAAGGTTCCTCAGAAATCCCAGGCCTATTCTCTGTTTCTTGCCTCTTCAAGGAGACATCTTCTTGCTTCCTCGGGTTTCACTTCACTGTGTGAAAGGGCTTCAATTTTTAGCGAGGGCTGTTTGTTTTCTTCAAAAAGCTGCAACTTTTATAATCTGGGGAGTTGTTATTTGGCTGTCTCTGTAGAAGTTTTGGTCTAGGGAAGCTTACGTTATAATTTTTAAGTTGGGTTGAGGGCAGAAGTGGGATAATGGTAAAGAAAGTACTTTATGGTTGCTATGAAGTGAAGATTCTGCTTTGAAGAGAATGGGGATTAGGCTGAGGTGTTGACAAGTGTGGGTTTGTGAGCTTCTTTTTTGTTCTCTTTTGAATATGGAAAGGAAAAGGTCTCAGCTTTGGAAAGTTGGACTGATGGTTTTGGCCATGGTGGAGTGTTCTTATTCAACTCTATCACCTTCTGGTGTTAATTATGAAGGTAAATATTTGTTATTTTTCTGCTCTTTTCAGCTTTCATAGCATCAGTATTAGATATTTTCTTTCAGTTACATATGATTTTCATTTCCTCGTCTCTTTAATGTCCCTGCAGTTGTTGCATTGATTGCTATAAAGTATGATTTCCATGATCCGTACAATGTCCTGGAGAATTGGGATGCTAACTCTGTAGATCCTTGTAGTTGGAGGATGATCACTTGTACCACAGATGGATTTGTTTCTGCCTTGTGAGTTTCTTCTTACCGTCGAAAATTACTACAGCTAACCGCTCTTTACTTCTTCGATAAAACGATAATTGTCTTCTTCATTAGAGGATTACCTAGCCTGGGCTTGTCTGGCATCTTATCACCTGCAATTGGGAACCTTAGTTACTTGCAGTCAGTGTAAGCTGTTCTTCATCTTCTTGTCGTTTTCTCGCAACTTTGTAACTCAATCCATCATAATACTCTCTGCGGTTTCTTTCTAGACTGCTGCAAAACAATGAGATCTCGGGTTCGATCCCGGAAGTCATCGGGAAGTTAGAAATGCTTCAGACAATCGATCTCTCTAACAACAAGATTAGTGGCAATATACCAGAATCTTTGGGAGATCTTCACTCCTTGAATTATCTGTGAGTTTTAAGACAATGAGCCCATGTTTCTTTTTTTCTTTTTGGCTCGATAAACATCGGTTGGATAAACTATAGTGCTGTGTTTTCGAGCAATACAGGCGGTTAAACAACAACAGCATCGTCGGAACTATCCCCGAATCTCTGTCCGAAATCGACAGCCTCACTCTCGTGTGAGTTCTGTCTCATTTTCTTCTAGTTTTATGTTTAAAATCAATCTGCTAATGTAATATATTCTTGAATATCTGCGATTTGTTGCAGAGATCTATCGTTCAATAACCTTAGCGGTCCATTACCGAAAGTTTCTGCAAGAACGTTCAAGTGAGCTTCCATCCTGCCTTTTAATTATATAGCCATAGCAGTTAACCTCTTTCCCGAATTACCTCCATTTTATTCAAAAATGCGCTTTTCAGAATCGTAGGAAACCCGCTAATTTGTGGCGACGCTTTGCTAAGCAATTGTTCCGCCGTCTTTCCCGAGCCATTATCCTTTCCACCCGATGCTGTGAAAGGCAAGCATCAGTTTCCTCTTCTTACAGTCTTATTCATCAACCACTGCATTGCATCTAAAAGTCTGTCTTAACAGGACATTCACAGCCCGAATCAAAACAGCACTTCGCCGTCGCTTTTGGGGTAAGCTTCGGCGGTGCTTTTACGCTGATAACCATAGTCGGGTTGCTCGTTTGGTGGAGATATAGGCTCAATAAGCAGATCTTCTTCGATGTCAACGGTGAGTGAGTCTCTTACCACATTCCTACATTTTCTGTAATAACATCATTCACTGATCGTCCCACAGATCATTACGATCCTGAGGTGAGATTGGGCCATTTAAGAAGGTACACATTCAAGGAGCTCAGAGCAGCGACCGATCACTTCAGCTCCAAGAACATATTAGGGAAAGGTGGGTTCGGGATTGTGTACAAGGGCAGGCTGAGCAACGGCACCGTCGTGGCTGTGAAGAGGCTAAAAGACTATAATACCCTCGGGGGCGAGATTCAGTTTCAGACCGAGGTCGAGCTCATCAGCTTGGCTGTGCACCGAAACCTCCTCCGCCTCTGGGGGTTCTGCTCCACCGAGAATGAGAGGCTGCTCATCTATCCTTACATGCCCAACGGCAGCGTTGCTTCTAGGCTCAAAGGTAAGCTCATTCTTACATTCTCATTCGTCGAAGTTCATTGCAAGAAAACCTCAGCCTCTAACTACAGTTAAAAAAAAAAACTCTTTTTCCAGACCATATTCACGGAAGGCCCGTATTAGACTGGTCCAGGCGAAAGAAAGTAGCTGTAGGCACAGCTCGTGGCTTGGTCTACCTACACGAGCAATGCGACCCCAAAGTCATACACCGCGACGTCAAGGCGGCCAACATCCTACTTGACGAAGACTTCGAGGCGGTGGTCGGAGACTTCGGGCTGGCCAAGCTCTTGGACCACCGCGACTCCCACGTGACCACAGCCGTCCGCGGCACGGTGGGCCACATCGCCCCCGAGTACCTCTCCACGGGCCAGTCTTCCGAGAAGACCGACGTGTTCGGGTTCGGGATACTCCTCCTCGAGCTCATCACGGGCGAGAAGGCGGTGGACTTCGGGCGTGGGCCCGCGAGTCAGGACGGTGTGATACTAGACTGGGTCAGGCGGCTGCATCAGGAGGGAAAGCTGAGCCTGATGGTGGACAAGGACTTGAGGGGGGAGTACGACCGCATCGAGCTGGAGGAGATGGTGCAAGTCTCGCTGCTGTGCACCAAGTTCAATCCCTCGCACCGTCCTAAGATGTCGGAGGTTCTGAGGATGCTCGAAGGCGACGGGCTGGCGGAGAAGTGGGAGCAGTTGCAGAAAGTCGAGTCGGTGAGGTTTAATCACCAACGGTCGATCGAACACCCTCTGCCTTTGCAGAGGTATTCGGATTATATCGACGAGGCGTCGGTTGTTATCGAGGCTATAGAGCTGTCTGGGCCGAGGTAAGCCCGGCCCGTGGGCATTGTCTTGTCTATAGTTTTCGTCTGTGTATTTATTTCTTCATGTAGGATAAATGAAAGAGAAAAGAAGCCATGTGTAATGTAAGTACAAATTGTACTTAGTGAATTAAGTTATTATTATTATTATTATTATTATTATTATTATTATTATTATTATCCTTTTTTATTATCTTAATTATAAATCTTGTAATCAAGGTGGTGTTATTACTCGGATTAACGGAAACTGAACAGTCAACCGTTTTGGGATACGTGGCGGGATCTCATTGGTTGTCATTGTGACTTTTAATTGTAATATTTGATAGATCGACATCACGTGTCCGTACGAGATTATGCTTGCTTCTGCCGTTGAAGGACACGTGTCGTTTTCTCAAATCCTTGTGTCGGCGGTAGGACTGTGTTGACGAAAATGCCCCTAAGCTCGCCTTTTACATAAATTCCTTTTTGAAAAGTAGGGGCGTTTTGGTCATTTACGTTCATTCCCTCTCTACCTTTATAGGTTTTCATATCTAATCTAATCATCATAATTATCGAGTATAATCACTGATTCACCACTTTAAATGCTTATACTTCTGTACTAATCCAATGATCTTCACCTTTTACATGGTAATTATCTCCCCCCCTCAAACACAAATCTCGGACAGAAGAAGATCCAAGCCAACAAACGAATCATATCGTTTGCAAAAGCTTTAAACTGCTTGTCTTGCCGTAAAAAACAGTGTCTCAAAGTTTTAGCATATTCCGCGGCCTTTTCACCAGAAAAAGGAAAAAAAGAGGGGGAATAAATGGTGAATTTTACAGATATGTCTCCATCCATGTTCTTCAGAAAACTCACATTCTCGGACCAACCGCTGTCATCTGCCGGAAGGAGGGTAGTTTCGCCCTTTGGTTTGGGAATTGTCTTGTCTTTTATCGTTTTAAGTGCAGTGTTGTTTAATACCTCCTCTAAGGGTTCGTTTAATCCCATTTTTAAAGGGTTGAGTGGCTTTCGTAATAGTTCGTGGTCTTTCTCTGGCGCCTTTTCATCTTCTGGCAACAATGTAAGTGTTTTGTCTGGCTGTAATGATACTATAAACGGAACCATTTTAGCAAACGTTAGTAGAAGTTCAAATTTTCCGAGTTCTGGTCGGAAAGATTATGTTTTGGAGGGTTCCCACGTCGGAAATATGTCCGAAAAGTTGTCAGATGGAAGATTTGGCAGTGTTGGAGCGGAGAAAAATGTGTCGAAACCTATGAAAAACGATGTTTGTTTGAATGAAAGTGGTAAGGGATTCGAAATGGGGTCTGCCCATTTTGGGGATTCTGCGGTAAATGCGACGACGGATAGTCGAGATTCTGGCGGCTCAAGGAAGAAAGAAGCAGCAGTGCCTTTGGAATCGAATAAGGTACCTTATGAAGAATGTGATATATTCAATGGAAGATGGGTGAAGGATGATACATTACCATATTACCCTCATGGTTCGTGCCCTTACATCGATAAGGACTTCGACTGTCATCTTAACGGAAGGCCGGATAGTGAATATGTCAAGTGGAAATGGCAGCCTTACCATTGCGACATCCCTAGGTAGAATGCTAATACCTCGTATCATCTGCCTTCGACTGTCCTTACATTGAACTGATTGAGTATCTTCTGTAATGATTCGAACTTCCCGAATGTCCTCAGAAATTTAGTTATTTACTTGGAAATTTAATACTCAGGTTCAATGCTACTGATTTTCTGAAGAGACTAAGCGGACAAAAGCTAGTCTTTGTCGGAGATTCGCTCAACAGGAATATGTGGGAGTCGCTCGTTTGTGCCCTCCGACAGGGCGTCGAAGACAAAGCCCGAGTGTATGAGATATCGGGAAGGCACGAATTCAAAAAGAAGGGATTCTATGCTTTCAGATTTGAGGCATGATGATGATGATGATGATGATGATGATGCTCTTGATGAACATATAACATAATATTATTACAGCCATTGTTCATTGTCTTAGTCTTTACAATCAGTTTGTGTTTGCATATATAGGACTATAACTGCACTGTGGACTTCGTTAGCTCTCCTTTCCTCGTCAGGGAATCGACCCTTAAGACGAAAAATGGGACCCTCGAGACGCTGAGGCTAGACGCGATGGACCGTACAACGTCCATGTATCACGACGCTGACGTCATAATATTCAACACGGGCCACTGGTGGACTCATGAGAAAACCTCTCGCGGGTAAGTTGGTCGTTTTTATCTTTATTTTTTTTTCGGTAAAAACACTTTCCACGGTGCTAAGTTCTTTTATCCTCGTTTTTTCGTATCTTCCAGCGAAGATTATTACCAAGAAGGCAACCATGTCCATCCAAGGCTTAAAGTTTTGGAAGCATACAAGAGGGCTCTTCTCACTTGGGCCAGATGGGTCGATCGAAACATCGATGCCGAGAAAACGCTCGTTATATTCCGTGGATACTCCGTCACACATTTCAGGTATGGTTCATGTTAGAGATTCTTAGTTCCCGACGCTGAACAATGTCATCATAACCCCACCCGGGCCGGGCCATTTATGCAGGGGCGGGCCATGGAACTCGGGAGGTCAATGCAGCAATGAAACCGAACCAATATTCAACGAAGCTCATCTGGCTAAGTACCCTACGAAGATGAAGATATTCGAACGCATACTCAAGGAGATGAAAACGCCGGTGACTTATCTAAACATCAGCCGCCTCACGGATTACAGAAAAGACGCCCACCCTTCGATTTTCAGACCGAGCTATCAACAGCAGGAAATCCACGCTCAAGACTGCAGCCATTGGTGTTTGCCCGGCGTGCCCGATACTTGGAACGAGCTGCTATATGCGTCTCTTCTGAAAAGCCGGCGAGGATCTTGGGAACATTGAATATTTTTCCGGATTGTAAAATTATGTTTATTATTGCTACATATATTTATAAATCTGTGTGTTGTTAATCGAGAAATCTGTATCCATGAAGTACATTCTTACTTGATTATTAATGAAGATAGTATCCATAACTATTTGTTGTTACTACAGAAATAAAACTACACATTCATATATTATTAGACAGTGATTATCAATAATAAACACAAGCCAGCTCATAAAATATTAGCAAAGAAATATCCTTAGTGATTATTACACATGCCCTCGTTATATCCGAGGTAGTCAATGGATTATGAGTGTACCTTGAGCAAACTTCATTGTGAAGTTCAAGGGCATAAACACACACACACACAAATATATCCCAGCTTCAAGATCCAAGAAATGTGTAATTCCAATGAATCTTTTTAATTAAAGCTGAGATATTTAAGGATGTAATAGCAATGAAAATGGCTCTTGAAGATGAGGGTTTGACCCCTACATAGAAGCAAGCCTTTTTATATTGCAGCATCATCCTCCACTACATAACTTTGTGCCATTTCTTCTTCTTCTTATGGATCCACTAATTAAATTGCTTAAAGGACTTTTCTCTTTAGAGCACACATATTTATAGTCTTCCGCAGATTGAGCATTGCTTGTCGGGCCGGGCTGTAATAATGAAAAATATAAGTTCTTCTTTGTCTTCTTATGAAAGAGTTTTTTTTTTTTTTTTTATACGTTCCGTAAGAGAATGGCACTCCATCTATATAATATAAGTGGAATGGTATCTTGAATTTAATTATCTATACTATTTTATAAAAGCTCAATGCCTCAACACCACATAATAACTACCTATTGTTATGTCATTTTAATAAAAAATTTACTCTTTATATTTTTGTCTTTATTCTAATCATGCCCACACAACTCAAATTTTCTTTCCTTTTTTTTTAAATATATATACTTATAAATAATAAAATTTAAAATTAAAATTTCATAAAGTCTTTAAATTAAAAGTAATTCTTAAAATATAAAATTATATTAGAGATATTAGTTATATCGGGCCTTAGTGACCGTTTTCTCCTAATAAGCTCGAGCCCGTAGGAGCCCAACGAGCCGCCCGCCCATATATAATCCCTCATGAAGATTGGTCTTTCTATAAGAAAATAAGAAAAAAATTAAAATTTATTGGGAAAATACATTTTGTGATCAACTATTTTCTTAAATTATTTAATTACATAATAAAAATTAAAAAACACGTGAATATTTATAGGACTAGCCCATTGTTTCTTCTCGCGGAAGAAGCCATGCTATCTACATCTTTGACTATATGGAAGGGATCTCATTGAAAGAACCGAACTATATATTTTTATTATTATTAAAAATAATAGACCACGAAAAGGAAGGCATTGGAAATCACAGCACGCCCATACCCATTTCATTATCAACCAATAAAGAATTGACATAATGATTTTGTAAATGTATAAGGAATACAATAATATATCATATATAATAAAAAACGATGGATTCCCTCGAATGGCTAAATGTAAATATATAAGTTAATAAACGGAAAATATTATCCAAATCCAAGTTGACGTCTCTTCTTGAAAATGACAAAATCAAGGACGAAGGGTCGATCTGACTCTATATAGCACCTTAATTCATTCGCTTTACATATAGAAGTTAGCTTTAAAGAATAACCAAAAAAAAAAAAGTATAGAATGGCTTCTCTTCGTCAAAGATCGACCGAATCATCGGCCGGAAATGGTGATCATTTTGCTGAGAGCGCATCTGAGCGTCAAGACCTTTTCAATAATATTGCCCCCGTTTATGATAAGGTGGTTTGCAGTGTGTGTGTATATATGCAATACTTTGAATTTAATAACATGCTTTTTGCATTGCAGCTGAACGATGTGTTCACCATGGGATTGCATAGGCTTTGGAAGAAGTGGACTATTTCATGGAGTGGGTATGTGCGTTTTTCTTACTTATTCTACAAATTTTCTTTCAAAATACATTATATATATATATGTGTGTGTGTGTGTGTGTAATAGTGCTAAAGAAGGAGACAAAGTGTTGGACGCATGCTGTGGAAGTGGCGACCTGACCTTCAGGTTGTCTCACAAAGTTGGAGTCCATGACAAGGTTTGTGTTGTAATACAATTAATTTTTTTTTTCACACTTCTAATATTATATATACATATATATATATATATTCGTGTTAATTGATTAATTAAATTTATTTCTTCATAGGTAATTGGCCTAGATTTCTCAAAGGAGCTACTACAGGTTGCTGCATCTCGCCAGCATGACAAGGCTTCAGATCCATGCTACAAGAACATAGAGTAAAGCCAGTTTGAATATAAAATATATAATAATACATATATATGTTTTAGATGGCATTGCATATATCTTATGAATAATTGAAATTATAAAATAAAATAAAAAAGGTGGTTCGAAGGAGACGCTACGAAGCTGCCATTCCCCGACGCTTCATTCGACGCTGCAACGATCGGCTATGGACTGAGAAACATTTTGGACAGAGAAAAGGCTTTGAAGGAAATGAATCGTATCCTCAAACCTGGTTCGAAAGTATCCGTCCTTGACTTCAATAAAAGCACCAAGCCATTCATCAATTTCTTGCAGGTTGTACGTAATAATTAATAAAACCCTAGCAGCTTAAGCTATGTATGAATATAAAAATATTAGAGAATATATATATGTAATTAGGTATTCACTTCCTATGTGTAATAATGTTATATATATCATCATCTTCTAGGGTTTGATGCTTGACTATGTGGTGGTACCGGCGCAAGTTGGTATGGGCTGACTAGTGAGTATCGATACTTAAAGAGATCCATCGACGAGTATCTGACAGGTTTTATAGTTGATTATTAGACTATAAATATTATATAATATATAATGAATTAGGGTCTTAATTGGATTTAAAAATACGGATGCATGCAATGCAGGAAAAGAATTGGAGCAGCTAGCATTACATGCTGGATTTTCTGAGGCAAAACATTATGAGATATTTGGAGGATCCATGGGGATTTTAGTTGCCTGCAAGCGTTAGTTAGTTAGGGCATCAACTTGAATTAATATGCTATGCTATTGTCTTGTCTGAAGTTGAATTCCTTGTCGTTTTGGTTGGTTGGTTCTTGCAGTTTCTAATTGCTTGCATTGCATTGCATTGTTATGTTCTTGATTTCATTAATTACAATCTCTTTTTTGATCCTACTATATAAATATTTATCAACGTGTGTGAAATCCACTAATAATCCCGCCCAAGAGAATCGAAAAATTTATCGTACATTCACAAAAGATTACAACGGCCCAAAAAAATAACAAAATTTCCCAAAAGCCCGAAGCTTCATCGGCGTCTGTCAACCCATGTGGTGGTAATAAAATTGTAAATTTATATGACATACCAAATTGATTGATTTGCGAGATAGTCGTTATATGCTGTATAGATAAGCCTCAGCCCAACGAGCCGCATAGGGGGCATGCCCATATATATTAGCTCGATGAAGATTGGTCTTTCTATTGAGAAAAATAAGAGACGACTAAATTTTTCTAGTAAATACGTTTATTATTATTATTATTATTATTTTAGGGGTATCTTCGTTCAATCGGTTATGAGTTTATGTCGCACGTTCTGAGGATGAGACTAATCTCCGAGATGAGAATGTCCAACTATTCAACGAACAACAATAGTGAAGGTCTATAGTAAGTTCGAATTGGAGACCTTTCATTTGATATATGTATGGTCCAAACTACTATGTCATATCTTGGGATGGAAAATACTTTGTAATTAGCTATATTTTTTTACAACTTACTAATTATATAATATAAAATTTAAAACATTTGAGACTAGAGCCGCTGCTTCGAAGATATATCATTGACTGGATAGAGGGATCTCATTGGAAGATATATTATTATATTAAATTTGTAGACCACGAAGAAGATATTGGAAATCGGACACTAAATGTATCACGCAATGATTCATAATTTTAATATTTAGTAAGTGGTGGAGAGAGTATTTAGGACACTAATATCGCTAAATTATATAATCTTCACTTTGAATTAAATATTCCATATACGATCGTTCCCATAAGATAATTGATATATTGTTTTTGTAAATGCATAAAGAATACATTAATATCATAAATCCTAAAAAAGATAAAATTTTAAATATTTCTTTTCCCTACATTATTCGTTGAAAAACATGTTATATCTCATAAGGCTTTTAAACTGGATTACGAAGGCTGTAATAATGAATGAGGATGTTTCGTAACTTGTAAGAAAATATAGTTTCCTATTCCTTCATTTCCCATTTTTTTTTAAGATTCTTTTGGAAGTAAATTTCAGATCAGTTAATAGACTGCTACAGTTTTAATAATTGATTATTCAAATTTTAAAATAGTAATATCAAATATAATGTAATAAAATCATATATGGATTTTTGTTATTTAATGGTGACCAATTATATAATTGAGAGACGTTGAAAATTAGCATAATTATATGCCGTGCATAACGGCGCCACAGAGACATTGCATTTGCATAGTGCACGAATCTAAAGATTTGATTTCGAATTCCCAAATATTTGCTTATATAATAACTTAATATTTGCATATATAAAATTGCAATCATTATCGTTTGATTCAATCAGAAATTAAAAAAAGAAAAATGATGAATCCCCTCGAGTTACTAAATAGTAGTAAATATTCGATATTTCAATAAACGTATATAATATAATAAAACAAAATTAATTAAATTTAATTATTGCGAAACTGCTCACGACTGTATATATATATATATATAGCAGCTCCGTTATAGCGTTACGTTGCTAAATCATCGAAGGTGACACATATAGAATTTATAAAGAATATAAAATAAAATGGCTTCTCTTCGTCAACGAAGGTCGTCCGAATCATCGGCAGTGACTGATGATCACTTTGCTGAGAACGCATCTGAGCGTCAAGATCTTTTCAATCGTATTGCTCCTGTTTATGATAAGGTGTTTGCAGTAAATATACATATATATATATATATATATATATAATATAGTGCAATAACTTAAATTTTAGGTGGAAAATAATTGATAAGGAACATACTTTTTTGCAGCTGAACGATGTGTTTAGCATGGGACTGCATAGGCTGTGGAAGAAGTGGACTATCTCATGGAGTGGGTATGTGTTCTTTTTCTTTCTTCCAACTTTCCTTTTAATATTAAGATTTATATATATATATATATATATTATATATAAATGTAAATGATTGTGGAAAATAGAGCGAAAGAAGGAGACAAAGTGTTGGACGCATGCTGTGGAAGTGGTGACCTGACCTTCAGATTGTCTCACAAAGTTGGAGTCCATGGCAAGGTTGTATTGTGTTGTATTGTAATGCAATTAATCTCTCTTTTTTTTTTTTTTTTTATGAATTAATTTTTTATTATTATTTTTTTTCATGGTATAGGTAATTGGCCTAGATTTCTCGAAGGAGCTGCTAGAGGTCGCTGCATCTCGCCAGAATGAGAAGGCTTCAGATCCATGCTACAAGAACATAGAGTAAAAGCAGCAGAAAAAATATATATATCTTTATATTCTTTAGCTGGAATTGTAGAGATATTATATATATAATGTTATATTTAATGAAATAATTATATAATATATATAGGTGGTTTGAAGGAGATGCGACGGGGCTGCCATTCCCTGATGCTTCATTCGACGCTGCAACCATCGGCTATGGACTTAGAAATATTTTGGACAGGGAAAAGGGTTTGAAGGAGATGAACCGTGTCCTAAAGCCTGGTTCCAAACTCTGCGTCCTTGACTTCAACAAAAGCACCAACACAGTCACCAATTTCATGCAGGTTATAAATAAATAAATCTATAAAAAAATCATTATTATTCGAGAATATATATATATATATATAGATATGTAATTTTTTCTAATATCTTTCTAGGGTTTGATGCTTGACTATGTGGTGGTTCCCGTCGCAAGCTGGTATGGGCTGACTAGTGAGTATCGATACTTGAAGAAATCCATTCAAGAGTATCTGACAGGTTTTATATATAGTTGATTATTACGCACCATATATATATATAGATGTATATATTATGGAGGGTTTTAATTAAATTTAAATACGGGCATGGTATGGCAGGACATGAGTTGGAGCAGCTAGCATTGCATGCTGGATTTTCTGAAGCAAAACATCATGAGATCTTTGGAGGATTTATGGGGATTTTAGTTGCATGCAAGCGTTAGTTAGGGCATCAACTGCAATGTTAGCTATTGTCTGAGATTGATTACTTATTGTTCTTGCAATTTCTTGCGTCTGTATTGAAGAGTATGTGTTCTTGATTATAAATTACTATATCTATCTTGTGAATCCTATGTGAGTGTGAAATCTACGTCAGATGATTACAAGTTGGACAACATTTTATTTAATGTTTGCTAAAAAAAAAAAAAAAAAAGAACCACCACCATACATTCAACTTGTATGACATTCAATAAAATACAGAGATCGAAGTGGCCGCTTAATGATGATTAATGAATGATCATATACTAATAAGCTTCATGTTTAGGCCTCGCCGCCCTTCACTTTTTTGGTTAGCTCTGTGCATGCATGTAATAACGGATTAGACAGTTAATTAACTAATATTACCTGCTTGAGATACAGAATCACCATCACTGTCGACAATCTCATTAGATCATAATTCTTCTGAACCGTCATATTGGGGTTATTATAATGAGAGACCCTTTTTTTTTTCCTCTTTCTTTCCCTTATAGATTGGTGAGATAACTCAAGTTAGAACTGTTAAGGAATTCAGAACCCTTAAACTTAAATAGTTTCGGTGAACAAAACTTAAACAAGTGCACGATAAAATAAGGAACTGATATGGCATCTGGTCTAGAACGCTTAAGGAACTGATATGGCATCTGGTCTAGAACGCTTAAGGAACCTTAAACCAGTTCAGAATTCGGTGACCAGAAGATCAAGGGAATGACGACTGGTGAACTACACTTAAGAGTCAGGAACTCAGCATCAAACCATGAGCCAGAAGCCAAATTCAAATATGCATCGATTAAGGAGAACAATGCAGTACAAATGCATTTAAGTCAAAGCTGCGACCAAAGAGACGTTGGCCTGATGCATGCCCATTTTGGTGAAAGGCGCAGTCTGCAGAGAACCTGAACCAGGTTCTGAAACCAGCCTATTTCAGGAAACGACATTTAATAATGTCTGGAAGCTGGTCAATCTTCTCACAACGGCTCAAATCTACACCAAGTATAAATACCTCAGAGCGTGAAGATTGAAGATAACTTTTGAACTCTGGCAAACACAACTCAAGCACAATCATTCAATCTCAGAAGTTCTCTCTCACAAGTTCATCACGACATGTAACGTGTAAAACCAGTTGCTAGTGATATCCTTCCTTGAGGGGAAGAAGGGGAGACATAGGAGACTTTGCTCCGAACTTTCAGAAACAATTCTGCGCACTCAAACACACAAACACTGCACCTTACTAACCGGCTACCACTCGCAAAATCAGATACCCCATAATCTAACACCAGTAACCGGTCACACCAGTTACCCAGAAACCGAAAAATAGCCAGTGTTTATTCACCCCCCCTCTAAACACCCTAACCGATCCTAACAAGTGGTATCAGAGCAGGAACCATGAGTGCCTCAAACAAACTCCCCATGTTCAATCAAGAAAGCTTCCTTGAATGGAAGATTCGGATGGAAACTCATCTCACTGCGCATGATGAAGACATGTGGGACATTATTGTCTCGGGGCCTCCGAAGCTTACACAGATTAATATAGCTCATGCAGCAGACCAGTCCCTGCCTCAAATGATTCCAAAACCAAGGAGTGACTGGACTCCTGCCGAAAAGAAGTTGATGAACTTGGACAGCGTGGCCAAGGAAATCATATTCAAGACCTTAGATCTTGAAACCTTCAGACATATTATGCTATGTAAAACGTCCAGTGATGTCTGGACAACCCTGTGTCAAATCTGCGAAGGAAACGACTCCACCAAAGAAAACAAGCTCATCGTGGCCGTTCAGAAATATGATACTGTCAAGATGAAGGCCGGGGAAACGATGGCTGAGTTTGAAAAGTGCTTTTATAGCATCATCAGTGACCTGACTTCTCTTGGGAGAACTATGAATAAAAGAGATGTTGCTATAAAAGTCATGAAGGCACTGCCCAGGGAATGGGACGTGAAAACGATGGTCATGCGAGAGTCTAAGGACCTGAGCCAGATGCAGCTACACAACCTATTTGCCGACCTCAATGCTTACGAGTTTGAACTACAAACACGCATGGAGGAGGTGGTGGTCGAACAACCAGTCAAGGCACTGGTGGCGCCTGAAGCTCCTACAGCCAAGACTGCTGAGGAACTTTGTGGAGAGGCCATGTCTCTTTTTGTCAAGAAGTTTAGAAGATTCATGAGAAAGGATCAGAATCTTCGAATTAGTAAGAAACCATCTCCTGAGTCTACCGAATCTGATCTTTCATGTTTTAACTGTGGCAGAAAGGGTCACTTCGCATCCGAGTGTAGACAACCCAAGAAAGGTAAAGGAAAAGAAGTGAAAAGGTACAAGAAAAAGGTCCACAAGGTACTGGTGGCTGACAGCAGGACCACATGGGCGGATTCCGACTCAGAAGCAAGCACTTCTGAAGAGTCTGACAGCGATGATGGAGAAATCAAGTGCCTGATGGCAGATAGGTCAGAGGACGAGGTAACCGATATGTTTTCGTCTGATCTCACTAAAGAAGAATTATTGATTGCTCTTAGTGACATGGCTGCTGAGTACAAGCAGTTCATCCAAAAAATTAAGGAACTTGAGCTGAAAGGTAATCAAGAAGCTCAAGGAGAGAGCAAACTGTCTGATGAGTCAACTGAGGAAATCAGATTACTTCGGGTAGAAAATGAGAACTTAAAGAAAGCCACCATAGAGAGAGTGGCAGAAAATGCCAGGATGAATGCTATCATTCAATCCTGGACAGATTCATCAAGGAAGATTGACTGCATTTAGGGGAACATGAGATATGGGAACGATAGGTCAGGCTTAGGCTTCGGAAACCAATCACCAACCTTAGCAGTCAGACCTGAAAAATCCAAAAGCATCAAATTCATTCCCTCTAGTATCTCAACCTTAGTTCCTGATAAGGTAGCTAAAAAGGGAATATCAAGTGAAGTGATTAGGAAGATCACACACACACAATCAGTTCCTAGGCAACTCACTAGAAGAGGAATAGGTTACTTAGACAAAGCAGAATCCTCTAAAGCTAGGGAACGTAGGAATCCAGGAACTACACCTAGAAGATCCTTCCCACCAAAACGTAGCAACTGGAACAGTAGCACGTCCAGTAAAGGACATTACAATCCAAATACTAGAAACCATAAGAACCTAGGAAATAGAAATAGGAATCAACCCCCCAGATTCCTGATGGATCCCAGAACTTGGAGAACCTTTAGAGTCTTCCAAGTTTGGATGCCCAAGAATCTGATTCACCCAGGATCCAAGTAGCTTTGGGTACCTAAAAATGTATATATATATATATATATATATATATATATATATTTTGCAGGTATATAAAAAGGAGCTGAACCAGTCTGAGTGGTATCTGGACAGCGGTTGCTGTCAGCACATGACTGTGAACAATAAGCTGCTTAGGAACCTGAAGCAGCATACCGGACCTACCATCACCTTTGGTGATAATGGAAAAGGTAAAACAATAGGGAAGGGAGTGATTACTCACGGTAACCTTACCCTAAAAGATGTACATTTAGTACACAATCTATATTATAATTTGATCAGTGTCAGTCAATTATGTGAAAACAATTTTAATGTATCTTTTGAAAAGAATAAATGTTGTGTTAAGAACTCCTCTGGTCAAACTGTCCTAACCGGAAATAGAATCGGAGGAACATATAAGGTGCGTTGGGAAGATCAATCGGTACCCTCACCAACGTGTCTTCTGGCCAAAGATTCTAGATGCTGGTTATGGCATAAACGTTTAAATCATTTAAATTTTAAAACAATCTCAGTACTTTTGAAAAAAAGATCTGGTCAAAGGTTTACCAAAAATAAACTTTTCAAAAGACAAACTGTGTACCGCATGTCAACTAGAAAAACAGA
Organism: Lindernia subracemosa; assembly: GCA_028392965.1. Classification (NCBI taxonomy): domain Eukaryota; kingdom Viridiplantae; phylum Streptophyta; class Magnoliopsida; order Lamiales; family Linderniaceae; genus Vandellia; species Vandellia subracemosa. The sequence goes on from JAQPCC010000042.1 coordinate 151,649, forward strand.
TAAGATCAACTTTTAAAAACAAAGGGTGTACCGGGTCCAACCGGTGTCTGGACCTACTGCATATGGATCTTTTCGGACGCATATCAGTAACCAGCTTAGGGGGAACCAGATACACTTTAGTTGTTATTGATGATTTTTCTAGATATACATGGGTCATATTTTTAAAATCAAAAGATCAAACGCCTTTAAACTTAATAAAGCTTTTTAAAAGGATTCAGAACGAACGCAATGAGAAAATCAATAGAATTCGTAGTGACCGAGGAACTGAGTTTATTAACCATGTGCTAACCGATTTTCTTGAGAACCATGGTATACGCCATGAGTTATCTGCTGCCAGGACACCGCTGCAAAATGGCCTAGCCGAAAGAAGAAATCGAACACTCAAAGAAGCTGCCAGAACCATACTATCCGACGCAGATATCTCTCAGAAATTCTGGGCAGAAGCCATCAACACAGCATGTTACACACAGAACCAGTCCATGATTTGCAAGATGCAAGGAAAAACGCCATATGAAGTATGGACTGAGAATATCCCATCATCGGGTACTTCAAAATATTTGGAAGTAGATGCTTCCTTCACAACAATGGGAAGTACCATCTCTCAGCGTTCGATGCAAGGGCTGAGAATGGATTCTTTCTGGGATATTCAGATGTCAGCAAAGCCTATCGAGTGTTCAATTGTAAGACGCTGTCAGTTGAAGAATCAGCTCACGTGGTGTGTGAAGAATTAGCCACGGAAGATCAGACGCCCAGAAATATCAACCGACTAAGCAATCAGCTCAAACAAACAAATCTAAATGATTCTAGTGATGAGGAGCTCCCGGTTGAGAATAGTCGAGAAAGACTCATTGAAGCACCCGATACTGAATTACTGGAGATACCAGTTGAAGAAACTGGATGTCAACCAGAAGCCGCTGAAGTCCCAGTAGAACCAGTAACTCCAGAGGATACTGGATATGATGGGAGTAACTCAAATGACCAGGAACCTACTGCAGGATCTGAATCAAACCAAGCGACTTCTTCTCAAGAAGGAAATGCACCAGCTGAGGGGAAACATATAAAATGGAATAGAACGAAGCTGAATCACCCTCGACAGCTAATCATTGGGGAAGCAGACGCTCCAATGAAGATTAGAAGGCAGTCAATGCAGAATCTCTTCAGCTATACCTTCATCTCTCAAGTCCAACCAACCAAGGTTGAAGAAGCATTGAAGGACAGTCACTGGATTGACGCAATGCAAGAAGAGCTCAACAGTTTGAGAGAAATGAAGTCTGGTATCTGGTTCTAAGATCTAACCAAACGGTTATTGGAACCAAATGGGTATTCAAGAACAATGCCAATGAGGAAGGACTAGTGATAAGGAACAAAGCTCGTCTGGTAGCTCAGGGGTACCGAGAAGAAGAAGGAATAGACTACGACGAGACCTTTGCACCAGTCGCTCTACTAGAAGCGATCAGAATCTTCCTAGCCTACGCTGCTTCAAAGGACATCAAGGTATATCAAATGGATGTTAAGAGTGCATTCCTTAATGGACTCCTAACTGAAGAAGTGTATGTAGCACAACCACCTGAGTTCGAGAATCACGAGTTTCCGAACCATGTCTACAGACTAAAGAATGCTCAATATGGTCTGAAGCAGGCGCCAAGGGCTTGGTATGACACCCTGACTAAGTTCCTGACTGATCACGGATTTGAAGTAGGAACTATTGACAAGACTCTATTTCGGTACACAAAGAAGGAACATTTACTGATTGTCCAGATCTACGTCGATGACATCATCTTCGGATCAACAAATCAGAAACTATGTGACAAGTTCTCAAAACTGATGAAGGATAAGTTCGAAATGAGCATGATGGGGGAACTGACCTTCTTTCTAGGACTTCAAGTCAGACAGCTGGAATCAGGAACCTTCATCAATCAAGGCAAATACGTCTAATGATCTTCTGAGCAGATTCGAGATGGATAAATGCTCAGAAGCAACTACACCTATGAGTGCTTCGATCAAATTGGACAAGGATGAAGAAGGATCACGTATAGATGTAACTAAGTATCGGGGACTGATAGGATCACTGTTGTACCTTACAGCTAGTCGACCAGATATAATGTATAGCGTGTGTCTATGTGCCCGGTTCCAGGCAGATCCTCGATTGAGCCACTTCACAGCAGCTAAAAGAATCCTCAAGTACATCAAGGGAACCACGAATGTAGAACTATGGTATCCTAAGGATTCAAGTCTATCGCTCATAGGATATACAGATGCTGATTATGCTGGCTGCAAAATAGATCGAAGAAGCACCAGTGGTACCTGCCAGTTTCTCTGTGACCGATTGATATCTTGGTTCAGTAAGAAGCAGACTTCGATTGCAACTTCAACCGCAGAAGCTGAGTATGTGCCCGCAGGTAGTTGCTGCTCTCAAATCCTATGGATTCAGCATCAACTCAAGGATTATGGGATAACGGAAACGGAGACTCTCATCTACTGTGACAATACGAGTGCTATAGCCATTTCCCAAAATCCGGTGCTTCACTCCAGGACCAATCACATCGAGATCAGACACCACTTCATCAGGGACCATGTGCTCAACAAGGATATCAGACTGGAGTACATAGCCACGATCAGCAAGTTGCCGACATATTCACCAAGCCCCTGCCGGAAGCTAAGTTCATCTACTTTCGTAATGCACTCGGTTTATTAGATATATATCAGTAATCGATACGGAAGTGGATAAAGTGAGGGGGACGAAGTTAAGACAGCACAACAAAGGGTTAGTACTGATTTTGATGTAAGTCTTAATCAGAACTGACTGTGCATATTGTCTTAACCAGTTGCCTACACTTTAACAAAAATATTGCATTAATATAGGTGTTTCTTCATTCAACCAGAATTTCCTTCAAAATGTTTTTCTCTTCTTATTCTCAAAATCGGTCTAATTAATAGACTCTGCCCCGTTTTCTTCAAGTCACTAAAAGATCAGTTACCATATATATATAGTACTCTATCAGTTACTCAGCTGATATTATATATATATATATATATATATATATAAAAATATCATTCGGGTACCTTTTTCGGAACCTTTTCCAAAAAGAGTACTAAATTATCCGGTCTCTAGTAACCGGTACCTTGTTTGTCGTTTAGCCTTTAACCGATTTCGTTGTTATTTATTATACACCTTTAAATGCATACATTCAAAAGCATGGTGCGACAGTAACATGTTTAAGGTAACTGAGGGTACAGAGGACTGCGTGAAATTAATGCTGAAAGGACATGCTGCGTGCTACAGTACGAAAACAGTGAGTGGGAAAACGGAGGAGAGAGAAACGTCACTTCACAACCTTACTTAAACCCAAATCCGATCATCTTCTTCATTTCATTTCTCTCACTCTCTGCAACTCAAAACCTCTCAAAACCCTAATCGTCCTTCAAACCTTTCCTCACCATCTCAGTCTCTAGATGGCCATCTCTAAAAGCGCTCTCTTCAAGAATATCCTCCATATATACTACGACGAACCAATAACATCAGACGATGCTGATGTTTTCTTTTAGCCCTTCAACACAGTGGACTCCGACCATTCTTGGGATGCGTGCCAGAAGTCGCGACGGTGGAAGTTGAAGAGTTTTCAAATCAGCCGTGATCACCGACGGGGCCATAAGCGCCACCATCAAAAGGGAACTCATCTCTTTTAAAGAAGAATGGTTCTCAACGTTCTTCCATCTGCCAACATCAGGAGCCACTTCCATTTCAGAGATCGAGTATTTTTGCCTTCACCATTGATGGATTCAAGGAATCCGATAAAAGAACGGCTCTTAAACCGGCATATCGGCTCCTGCACGATGTGGTGGCGAAGTCAGTTCTTGGCAAATGAGGTTCTTTCGATGTTTTAACCACAGAGAAGATCCAAGCGATGACAGCGATTATGATGGGCCTGGCAGTAAATTGGGGCAAGGTGGTTTTTGGGGCGCTCCTCAACGTAGTCCGGGCTAGAGACCGGCAGTTCAAGAATTTTGTCCCCCAAATCACAAGTATAATAAGAGAAAAATTGGGGCGACTGGAGTCGGTTCAACCAGTGATTGGGGCAAAGCTGCTTACCACCGAACCTATCAGACAATTTTTGGCCACTCAAGTGGTGTCTGATACAAAGGTCGCCAGCAAGAGACAAGCATCTGACTCGGTTGATGAGAGTCAGAAGAAAAAGAAGCAGAAGAAAGAGAAGAGAGCATCTGCATCAGTAGAGGCTGAGCCAAAAGATAAAGAGAAAGAGAAGGAAAAGGCTGAAAAGAAGAAAAAGAGAAGAAGGAAAAGAAGGAGAAGAAGCAGACAGTTCCTGCTGAGGCCTCGATGGAACAAGAGGCAGAACCTGAAACGGGTTTGGCGATGATTACTTCCGGTGCGGAAGTGGAGCCAGAGGAAATGCACCAATGAGCTTCCAGTCCAACCATGAGCCAACCACATGAGGAATTGATTCCTGAGCAACCGGCCGCTATTGAAGAGAGGCAGGAATCAAAATCGGGTGCTGAGATGCCAAATTTGGACAAGGTGATATCCAATATCATCACTGACCCGGTTTTGGGAATGGACTTAACGATTGAGGCCACGTCAGAGCCTGCATCATCCGTCCCAGTTCCTCCAGAAGCAACCGAATGCCCAAAAGCCACCGGCATTGTTATCCGGGAACCGGTTGCTACAACAGCTCCAGTCGCTTCAACAAGCGACAAAGGAAAAGGGAAGGCTGTTGCTGTCGAAATGCCTCCCGTTTCGACAAATGACGTTGCAATAGGGGTGGAGCTGACGCTGAAGGATGTTTGCGCTCAAACAGATCAACTGATGGAGAATTATGAGGAGTGGAGAGCTGTTCGACTCACACCTCTCAAAAAGTGCATGAAGAAGGACCTGATGGCAGCTGCCTGAAAAACAGAGGATTTTCTGATGAAGAGTATGGAAATCGACGATGTCGAAGTCTTGTTGCAATCAAGAAATCTATACAGGCTACATCTATGCCTGACGTTTCTGGTCCAGAATCTGAATACGAGAGAACAAAACTTCGACCTTATCTCTCCTACAGCAGCTTCTGGTCGAGCAATCTTGGCCAGCCTTGAAGTGGAATGACTGAAGCTGGAGGACTTGTATAGAATCGAGTTCAATAAACTGGGACATCAGTTTCCAGACTCCTCCAGCTTCCAACCAACTGATCAGTCCAAGTCTGCTCAGGCTCACCCATCAGATCCTGTCAATCCGTCAGTATCATCAGACCCTGATCGGACTGAGAAAATCGCTGAAGTCCAGCTGCAACCGATCAGGTCCCCCCATACAGCGGGAGCCTCCAGGATCTTCAAGGACCTGGAACCAGTTTAGTCCACTCAGTCCCAATCACCGTTTCTTCCCGAACCAGCTGAGATGGAGAGCAGTTCACGATTCGAAGAACAAGCTTCTTCAGGGACTTCCAAAGACTTAGTGTCTGCTCCACCATCTCCCGTTTTGGCTTCTTGTCCAGTTTTCCATTTCTCTGCTACGCCACTTCTGCTACCGGCACCAGAACCTAAGCCGGTCCCTTGCCCTACGCCCATTGCCACTATGCCTTTCGAAGAGGTGGCGAAGATTCTCCGACCCAGTGACTCAACCACTTCATAAGGTTCTGGCACTGTCACTTTGCTCCAGCGCCGCATTGAAGACTTCATGGTCACTCAGACCATGACAAACTCTAAGGTCAGGACACTTGAGATACTGGCCAAGAATGCGCGGACCAAATCGGATAAGGTTTATGCCGAGCAAGTCGCCACATGCACTGAATTCAAGAAATGGTGCGACAAGCTCGAAAAAAACCAGAATCTTCTTCGCACCGATCTAAGAGGCGTGGAAGATACCCTCAGTGAGGACCTGAATGCCATCAAGGCCCAGCTTGCTATCATTGTTGAGCATCTGGGAACATCAGGAACCTCCGGTGCTGTCAAAAAGGGGGAAAGTGGGAAAGGGAAGCAGCAGCAGCAGTCAAAACAAGCTTCAGCACCTGAACCGAGCCCGACTCAGAGACCAAACCAAATGTCCACAATCCGGTATGTGCCAGAGACTCAAGACAGACAACAACAAGAAGCGGCACTGCTACCGGATGAGGACCTGCCCAAAATGGATTCCTCTCTGAAAACGGGCAAGGATCTTCTGCCTTTGGAGCGAATATACAACCCTCAATCCTTGAGGTCAATTGCATGCAACCTAACAGAACAACAGCTCTAGGAGCTCATTTGCATGCATGACAAGAAGCAGCAGAAGCTCCTAATGGCTCAGGCACAGCTTGAAAGGAAGAAGAAGGAAGACAATGGACGATCAAGGAAAAGATAGAGTAGTTTGTTTACATTCCTCATGTAATAGACTAGTTTGTAATTTCCTTGATTAATGAAATGAAATTCTTCTTTCAGTTACTCTTATTTAAGTTTTGGCAGTCACCGAAAAGGGGGAAATTGTTAAGGAATTCAGAACCCTTAAACTTAAATAGTTTCGGTGAACAAAACTTAAACAAGCGTTCGATAAAATAAGGAACTGACATGGCATCTGGTCTAGAACGCTTAAGGAACCTTAAACCAGTTCGGAATTCGGTGACCAGAAGATCAAGGGAATGGCGACTGGTGAACTACACTTAAGAGTCAGGAACTCAGCATCAAACCAGGAGCCAGAAGCCAAATTCAAATATGCATCGATTAAGGAGAACAACGCAGTACAAATGCATTTAAGTCAAGGCTGCGACCAAAGAGACGTTGGCCTGATGCATGCCCATTTTGGTGAAAGGCGCAGTTTGCAGAGAACCTGAACCAGGTTCTGAAACCAGCCTATTTCAGGAAACGACATTTAATAATGTCTGGAAGCTGGTCAGTCTTCTCACAACGGCTCAAATCTACACCAAGTATAAATACCTCAGAGCGTGAAGACTGAAGACAACTTTTGAACTCTGGCAAACACAACTCAAGCACAATCATTCAATCTCAGAAGTTCTCTCTCACAAGTTCATCACGAGTGATTAGATAGTGAGAGACTTGTACTCAACGGACTATAAAAAGCTGTTGAAGTGTTAGGTGGATTGTTCTTTATACAACTGTCTTTGTTGCATTAGCTTTGGTAGGTTACTGTTAGTGAGTAGAGTGCTCCTTGTAACGTGTAAAACCAGTTGCTAGTGATATCCTTTCTTGAGGGGAAGAAGGGGAGACGTAGGAGACTTTGCTCCGAACTTTCAGAAACAATTCCGCGCACTCAAACACACAAATACTGCACCTTACTAACCGGCTACCACTCGCAAAATCAGATACCCGATAATCTGACACCAGTAACCGGTCACACCAGTTACCCAGAAACCGAAAAATAGCCAGTGTTTATTCACCCCCTCTAAACATCCTAACCGATCCTAACAAAAACTAAGTGAGTAAGTAGTCTTTGTAAGGGACACTACACTAACGCGTAGTTGACTTGAAACTAATTGAACTGTGAATGCTTTTAATCGCCACAATGAAGACCTACAATTCAGTCTCGCCTACGAAATGAAACTTCACACATTATTTCACAAATATTATACTTTAGACTTTTTAATACACAACTACAACCTCTTGAGACTTAAATATACTACAACAACAGACACTGTCTTTATTATTTAGATGGCTACAACATCGAACAATAAGCTAACGACTGGAAAAATCGACGACGATTGTATTATGAATGATTAATAAGTATCAGGCGGTGGTGAAGAGGGTCGAGCGTAGTGGTTGGGGTAGTGTCGCTGTGGTGATGGCGGCGACCACTCGAAAATTCTGCTCGGACCAAACCTTTGACTTCTCTCCTCCGCAATTAGCTTTCTGTTCAGGCCTTGACCTGACCATCATCATTTTTCAGTAATTGATTAGGATAGTTTTATGCACATGTTATTACAGTTTATATAACTATAGCTTGGACAAAATCTGATAAAGGTTTAAGTAATTATAACCTGGTAATAATGGTAATGATGCGCAGCTTGAGATAACATTGACTGCAATAAGAGACATGATCAATATCACTGTCAATCTTTTAATAAGACAGTTCTTCATCAGCATATTTGACAGAACAGTAGTAGTGAAGAGACGACTTCTTTCTTGACTGCTGAAGATAACTCTTGGATGTTGGACCTTGGAACCGATTTATGGTCTGAGTTCCAACAACTACGATATTTTTTTTAATTAAAATAATCATTTTTTTTTATGCTTGAGTTGAGTGTGTGGAAACTTTACTGATTTGCGCTGACTTGGTCTTGATAGTTGACATAGTTTACTCACTTTTTTCTTACATAGTAAAGCAGCCACGACTTAGGAGTGCTAAGTCAACAGTTTCGCCTTGAATTGGTCTTATAATGAAAATGCAACCAAATACAAGTTGAAATACACAAAGCCCAATAGTAATTGGACCAAAAATGGTCATACCTATTTTATGAAATTTAAAGAGATATGAAAGTAAAATAATAGTTCTCCAATATTAAAGTTTTACTGATGGAAGAGATTCAAACGATAATATGTCATTAATAACTATATTTATTACCCATGTCCGAGAATTTTCCAATTTCTTCATGGGCTCATGGGAGCATTTCCATAGCTTGTAAGTGGCTTAGGTGACGATTTTCCTCGGGTTCTCTTTTTCCATCTTTAATTTAATAATAAAAAAATATTACTTCGTTACCATAATCTATATATATATATATATATATTTAAAAAAAAAAGAGTTCACTATATAAACAACATTCACAATCACTCTTCATCTTCTTTCACGTTAAAGACCCTTTTGCAATTTTTTTTTTCTTTTTCCTCAAACTATAACCGTAATAAAACACAACTTTTCAAATTTCTCTCCTTCCTTTTCATCTGTAAGAATTTCTCTTTTATCTTCCGAATCTATTCCTTCTTCCCTACACATTTTTTCTTCTCTACTTCACCTTTATATAATATATATAAGTAGTCATCAATCATCCATATCTATCAAAGCCCAGGAAACTTTATACATACTAATAATGGGATTTTCTGATAATTATGATGATAAGTGTGTTGCCCATTCTGAGAAAAGGGTTTCTGTAAGAAGTCCATTGAAGCCTGTTTTCACCAAGCTAACAACAATGGAGAAAAGAAACGCTGATCAAGAAGACGACTTCTACTCATGCACTCCAACTACACCGAAGGGTGAAGAATCAAGAATTCAAGGCTCATTCACATGCCCACCCGCCCCAAAGAAGAGAAAATCAGACCCTTCTTCAAGGTGCAGTAATAATAATTATTATGGTGGACTTACGCAATTCTTCAATCCACCTGACTTGGAATCCATATTCATATGCCAAGCTAATTATAAGGGTCTCAATTAGTTTATAATTAACCTAGCTACTCTCTCTCTCTCTCTCAAGCATTACTACTGTGTTTCAAAGTTGTAATTTGGAATTTGATCAGTTTCTTCATATTAGGTTGTATATGTGTTGTGATTTTACTTTTGTGTAATAATAAAAACATGTCAAAATTCTAATACAAAATTTTATTTCTTAGGATTATGTTAGGATCTCCATCGTCATTGAAGTTCCAAATTGCTTGTAGTGTGGTAATTACAGTGACGAAAAAGGAAAAAAAAAAGAGCTTTTCCATTATTCAAGATGCATGCACAAGTACAACGATCGATGGTGCATAATTTTAAGCTTAATTGAAAAAAATAAAATTAATATTTCAGCATGATTGACCTATTAATAGAATCCTAATACGCGTCAAGTTAACATAGCCTTTTTACGTGTCTTGATTTATAAAATCTCATCACGTCAATATCTCAAAATGTTTTTTTTTTATGTATATATAATTATAAGGGAAATGATAATTACGTCCCATAATGTAATATTGACTCCAAAGTCCAAAACCCACCTCGAATAAATGGCCTTTGAGGTGGTGTGAACAGTGAATGTTGTTTATTCTATGTAATGCATTACTGATAAGCTTCAAATAAAAGACAAAAATACACAGCTGGTCATTATATATATATATATATACATTTAGAATCCTATGCTTCATCAAAGCATGGTGCTTGGAATTTATCATATATTAAATATAAAATAAAACCATAAATTTCCACACAGAAGCAAATGGACTTTTACTTCCATCAGTTTCGAACGTCTTCTAGTTTTTACCGACTCACAATTATATATATATATATATATATATATATATATATAATATATACATATTCTTCGTGTTTTTTGAACAAAAGGGGACAAATAAATCATATAATTTCTTGGCAGATTATGTTCAATTGTCTATACATATTGTCAATTTGAAAAGCATAAATATATAAATATTATCTTGGATAAAAATGCCAAAGCTAATTCAGAAATATTGAATGACAAGCCATTCGTTATGACAAAGCTTTTGGATAATACCTTACAATATCGTTACTGTTTCTCTTCCACTAATTGTCTCCCCAAGCTGTAAGAGATATACTTGTATTGTATCCAACTAGAATAAAAATAAACTTAAATAAATAAAAATTCCGTAGCATTTAGAATTGTTTTTTTTTTCCTTATAAGTTTGGACACTATTTTCTGGATCAAATAAACTCATTACCCAAACATATCTGCCAATTGGGCTTCATGAGCATGCAATTCAAATATAGAGCCTCAGCCTAATGCATTGATATGATGAATCAGCTTTCCCAAGTTTTTTTCTATGACAAGTGAGAAATTGTAACTTCCCAAGTTGTTATAATTCAGACAGGAAGGTGATAATGTTTAAGGCAATGGCATCATACCTGGGAATTGGCTGCAATAGCAGGTGAAAGAGGTGACATCCAATGTTAAAAAGAAGATGATATAAACCTTCTTCACAATTCATCTATAGAACAGACAAATAATATCTCCAAAAATCGAATTCTCACACAGCCAAATCTATACAACAACAATTGCTTATAATATTATTACCACCTAAGCAGCTAAAAAGGGCCTCTGAGCAAGCATACCAGAATGCGACTGATGGTATACGCTAAGGTGATAGATCGCCTGGGCGATCAACTCTTTCAATTCGGGATGCTGGGCGATAAAAGCCCGATCCACCCCTTCGAAAGCATTCAGCAAGCCCGCCCGTTCCAAGTCCTCGCTCTTCCCTGCATGAATGGCGAGGTAACATATAAGGATCAGCCCATGTAACATGGCATTTTCGTTTCCCCTCAGCAGCTTCATTATGGCAGGGACGCCTCTGAACTCGATGATTGTCTTAGAATGCTCGACGCAGAGGAAGTTGTCTGGACTAGCGAATTTCCCGAGGGAGACGGCAGCTTCGATAGCTACTTCTTGGCTTCTGTGACCAAGCTGTTCCACCAAAGGGCCAAGAACCGTAGTCTCGCGGGCTGGGAACGTTCGAGCCAGAGAGCCTATTGCTTTTATTGCAGGGATTCTCAGGTTGGGGCTGTCCAGTTCTTTGATCACCCTGAGGAGCTGATTCACCACAGCTTTTGCTGCTGGTGAGTTCGTCTTGAATGCAGCCCGTCTTAGATCTGCGTTCGACTCAGCAGCGGCGGCTATTTCCATGATCGTCATCAAGCAGTTGAACCCCAGCTCACCTTCTTCTACCTCCACGAGCTTGGCCAAGCAGAGCAGCCCTTTTGTTTCTGTGATCCGCCGGCTATTTCCTATGCTTTCTCTGGCCAGCATCCACAAGGCATGAGCACAGCTGATCTTTAGTTCGAGTTTGACCTTGGGCTTTTCGTTCTCTCTCTCTTTTTTGTAGTTCCCGGCCCCCCCGGCCCTGCTGGTGCCTTCCGAGTAATGCATTCGGTAAAGATTCTTTCTTTCCATGTCCTTACTGATTTGAACAACCGAATGCAGACTTTGCTTGCCCATCCCTTCATCAACGAATAGATCGAACGAAAGCAGCGTCACAAGCGGTCTGATTGCGTTCTGGCGAGCGAAATCTTCCTTTGCGGCAGCAGAATGCTCGGCCATACGAGCCACCAAGTTTGCCAGCTTGGTCTGAATCTTCATTGGGCAATCATTCAGAGCCCCTAAGATCACATTCACCCCTGAGTCATTAACAATCGCACGAACCCTATCCTCATCACTAGCCAGGCAAAAGAGGGCATTTGCAGCTGCTATTTGTCCCTCCATTGAAGAACCATCCTTCAACAGTCTTAACAATGGTGAAACCCCACCTTCGTCGACTATAATCTGTTTGTTTCTGTCATTATCCCTTTCCAGAGAAGCCAATTCATTAGCAGCCTCGATACGATCGTTCAACTGGCCCATATACAGACAAGCGATGAAAGACCAAACCCACGAAAGAATAGGGTCGTTACTAGCGATAGGCGGCAGGGTGAGATTGATGCCGTTACCGCCGCCGGACTCGAAGATGCTCAGAACCCACTTCATATCGGCAACCGAAGACTCCAACAGATTAGTCATCTTACGGAAATCTGCGGCGGAGACTATCGCCACGACGCGCGACAGGATGCTGCGGCGGCGGCATTTCCTGACGAGGGTTAGGGATTTCAAAAGGGTTTTGGATACCTCGCCGGAGATTCGAAGGAGTGGGCGGTCGTAGGTCGTGGTGAGGCGGGCTGCGGTGGAGAGCATGCTGCGGAGGCGATCGACTAGTTTGGATACTTCCAAGCACTCAAATTTGTAGGAGGTTGACTCCTTCACAGCCCCGTTGACCTGGTCGCAGAGAATGATCGGGTAGGACAGAAGGTCAGAGATTGGCCGGTTCGCCGCCGCTGTGGTGGCGGTGGTTTGTGGTGGCTGTGGTGGGGCCATCGGAGGAGAATGTAACGACCGATATTACTTCTTTATCTCTCTCTCTCTCTCTCTTATTCTTCTTGTGAGTTGTGACAATTAGTGCTTTGATTGTAGTATATATTTGTTCTTAGTATCGCATGTACATATGTTCGATTGAGCTATGATCTGACCTCTGTTTTCTTGTCTATTTTCTTTAATTAATTAATTAATTAATTAATTTCATAAATTGGGTGGAGTAAACTTAAGTTCAACGGTCAATTCTAGAATTTTCTTTAACCTATGACCAAAGGAAATGAAGATGAAGGTTCCTCTTACTTTCCTATGACCAAAACCGCGTATTGAAAGGAATTAAAAATGAACTAACACAGAAAGAAAAAATAAGTTATTACTCTTTGTAAGATATAAAAAATAAATAAAATGATAATCCTAAATAATAAAGACGTCATTCAAGAACGAACTAACCTCAGCCAAACTTTTCCAGGCAGCAGCGATCCAAAAAGGAAGGGTAGTTTGGTAACTTACTAACTTACTGCTGTGCTGCTGCTATAAACGGCGCCTGCGGCGACGATTTCACTTGTTTTTAAGGTCGTGCCTTAAACTTTGACACGTCTTCAGTCTGTGGCTAAAAAAGACTCATCTTTGGAAAAAGAAAAATAAAAGAAATAAGAAAAGGGAAAATCCATTGCCACACATTGCAAGGCAAGGCGAAGGGCGGAAGTTAAAGTTATGCAAATTTTGATTCTCATCCCAATTCTTGACTGATTGATGTCCGATTCATCTTCCCACCATGGCTATCCCACTCTGCAATCTCCAGCTTCTCTCGACATATCGGAAATGCAATTCCGGGCAAACGATAGCTCGTTCTTTAAGAAGCTACGACCTCAAACCACCCCACAAGTTTCTGTTTCACAATCCTCGTAGCGATGGAGCTAAAGGGTCACACCGTTCTTTATCAGTTAAAGCAGCTGCTGTTAATGGGTACCCTATAAAAAAGGAATCTTTGAAAGATGGTGATAGTAATGAGGCAGGTTCGAGCGAGGGTCTGAATAAATGGGTTCGATTCGTGCGGCAAATATTGCCAGGTGGCGAGTGGTGGCGGCTTTCGAGCGAGGACGACAGCGTAAGCGTTGCGAGTGCTGCTAAGCCTGTGACTGTTCTGAGGGCGCTCGGGAAAATGTGGGAGCTAATTAGAGAGGATCGATGGGTTGTTTTTACTGCCTTTGTTGCGCTCGTTGTCACAGCTGTATGTAGAATCCTATCCTATCATTGTGGGTTTTTTAGTTATTTTGTCTGTGTGATGTTTATGTTGCAGTTTTGAGGTAAGAGCTTTAGTTGATTCTTTTACTTGATGTTTATTTAGTTAGTTCGTGTTTGCTTTGCGTTTGAAGTCATGCATTTTATTTTTTTGATTCTTTGCTGCAATGAAATGCTTCAGATTTCGGAGATATCGATTCCTCATTTTCTGACAGCTTCTATCTTCTCCGCACAAAGTTCTAAAATTCCACTATTCCGTCAAAACGTGTCTATCCTCGTTGTGCTGTGCATCACTGCAGCAATATGCAGGTTGAGATTTAGTATGATCATAGCTCTCTTCTTCTGTGTTTATAATCTCGAATTAGCTTATCAGTGCTTTACGCCCATTTATGTTGTATTGTTCTTAAATATCCATTATCCGTTGTAAATCCTCTAAATCATTCGATTCAAAGCAAGTAGATTTTATATTTATGCTTATTGGAGCTTTTCTTTGTTCCTAAACTTGCAGTGGCGTGCGAGGTGGCTTGTTTGGCATTGCAAATATGATTATGGTGAGCTGCCCAGTCTTTAAGGACTTCTCTTCTAGCAAGTTTTAGTTTTAGGTGTCCTCTTTTTCTGTTTATTTCTGATTATGTGATTCTGTGAAATGGTAGGTTAAGCGCCTGAGGGAAAGATTGTACTCTGCTCTCCTTCTTCAGGTTTTTGAACTCTTGCATACCTTAGATACACTATTTCTTTTTCCTTTGCCAGATGATACTCAATTTTTATTTTTATTTTTTCATTTGAACTACATTTATTTGATTCTTTCTTTTTCCCAGGATATATCATTCTTTGACTCTGAAACAGTTGGTGATTTGACAAGTAGGCTTGGTTCTGATTGTCAACAAGTGTCACGTGTGATAGGCAATGACCTAAACCTCATACTGCGTAACGTTCTCCAGGTTAGTTTCCACATGAAAATTGCAGTCCTTATTTTTAAGAGGTATCTTTCTCAGCTGCTTATGAGCTTAAATCATCCGCAATTACTTTTAGGGTTCAGGAGCTATGATCTACTTGCTGATTTTGTCACTGCCTCTTGGACTATGTGTCCTGGCAATATGTGTTTCCCTCTCAAGCATTATGCTTATATATGGCCAGTAAGATTGTTGTATTCGATTTAAATTGGTAACTTCTGCCTATATGTTGTTTATATAATATGTTAATCTTAGCCTTGCAATGGTGATATAAAGATTGGAAAAAGCTTTATAGTCAAGTAAACTGAATTCTTAGTTTTCTGATAGAAAAGAATGAATTGCTTATGTTTATTTTTTTATTCAGGTATCAAAAAAGATCTGCTAGATTAGTTCAGGAACATACTGCTTCTGCCAATGAGGTAAATCATATTTTTTTTTAATTTTATTTATTTGTTTCGGTGATCTGATATTTAAAATCCGCATGTAGGTTGCACAAGAAACATTCTCTTTGATGAGAACTGTTCGAGTATATGGGACGGAACAAAGAGAACTTGGAAGGTGAATTTCACTATTAGCACACTTGTAATTTACCCTCGAATTCCTTTCGTTTCTTTTTTATACAAACTAAATCCTAAATATCTATCTCTTGGATGGGAGATATAAGCTATGGTTGGAGAAATTAGCTGGCATAAGCTTGCGACAAAGCGCTGCTTATGGTGTTTGGAACTTCCTATTCAACTTTCTGTACCACTCAACTCAGGTTTGTATGAACTAGTTTTCTCCACAATCCCTACTGTCCAGTTCCTTGCAGTGTTTCACACGGTGTTAGAAAACCAACGATGACTCTGAATATCATTTTCTGTAGGTCATTGCTGTGCTGATAGGTGGAATGTCCATTCTAAGGGGTCATATAACAGCAGAGCAGCTTACCAAGTTCATCTTGTACAGTGAATGGCTAATCTATTCAACATGGTGGATTGGGGATAATCTATCTTCCTTAATGCAGTCCATTGGAGCGAGCGAAAAAGTCTTTCACCTCATCGATCTCTTGCCTAGTGACCAATTTACTGCAAAAGGCATGTTATTTTTTTTTTTCTAAACTTTCTGCTGTTAAATAATTAGATTTTTCACACGAGCCATCTTCATATTGTGAAAATGTATAGGATTAAAGTTGCAGAAATTGATTGGACGAGTGGAGTTCGTGGATATGAGCTTTCACTATCCATCCAGAACTGCGGTGAGTGAGCTCGTCTGGTTTGGCTTTCTTATTAATGCGAGATATTTACGAATAAGCTTCTGTAAAATCCATTACCAAACCATGATGTGGATTCTTGTCTAAACTACTACGCCTTACTTTGGTTGTCTGCTTTATGCATTGTAATTTCTTCTTCTGTTTTTCTTTTTCCGTGAATTGAGCAGGTGCATGTATTGCAGCATTTCAACCTAACAGTTCAACCTGGGGAAGTAGTTGCTATCGTAAGTGTACTTGCGTTCTTTTTTATAATAATTAGCAAACAACTTCAGGCGATCACTGCAAAAAAACTGTAATAGACGTGAGATTTAAACGCTATTTTCATATTCAAATTTCTAGGTCGGTCTTAGTGGCAGTGGAAAGAGTACCGTGGTGAACCTTCTTCTGCGTCTTTACGAGCCAACAGATGGTGAGGTAATGTCCCTCTGGCTTTCTAATTATTTTATAGAAAGAAATAAAACAAAAGTTACAAAAATGATTTTCAAAGCATTTTCTTGCTCTGCCATTATTTGCAAGACCCTTTTTTTCCTCAACTACAGATACTAATCGATGGCCACCCAATGAAAGATTTGAACGTCGAGTGGTTGAGAAAAAGAATAGGATACGTTGGCCAGGTAACCTTCAGTCATAGCATCTCCAAATAAAACCGAAGAAACCCCGTCCCTAATCCTTTCTTGTTTGCCAGACGATTGTAATATCCATTGTTTTAGGTTTGTTTTCATTTCAACTTCTATAAACATGTAGGAACCGAAGCTATTTCGCATGGACATTAGTTCAAACATAAAATATGGATGTTCGCACGATGTTAGTCAGCAAGACGTTGAATGGGCGGCAAAGCAAGCCTACGCACACGACTTCATCTTATCTCTACCCAATGGCTACCAAACACTAGTCGATGACGATCTGTTAAGTGGCGGACAAAAACAGCGAATTGCTATTGCCAGAGCTATCCTTAGAGACCCCACTATTTTGATTCTTGATGAAGCTACTAGTGCGTTAGATGCAGAGAGCGAACACAATGTCACGGTTAGAGAAAATATTCTACGACATATTTTGAAAAGAAAAAAAAAACATGGTTTTGCTAATCTCTGTATGTTATAACGAACAGGGCATTCTTCGTTCGGTGCAAAATGACATGGAAAGGAGGAGAACTGTTATTGTAATAGCACATAGGTGAGTTTAGTTTCGACAAAAACTACTACAGTGCTATACTTCTGATACACAAACTGATGACCGTTAATATAGGTTGTCTACAATACAAGCTGCTGACCGAATAATAGTAATGGATGCTGGTCGAATCGTTGAGGTTTGTTATCCGCTAATGATCATAGAGCATTCTTATTAACATTTGACTCATACATTTGCCGCTCGACTTAATTTTTCAGATGGGAAACCACACTGAGCTGGTGGATAAAGACGGTTTGTACGCACGATTGACCAAAAGACAAGCTGATGCCGTTGCATGAATCTTACAAGAACGAAGGACAGGTGTGCGATACTATATAAACACGCCTTGAGCGCGAACTAAGTGGAGGCAATGAAAACATTTTTTTGAGTACGTATATGATTTAACTCGCTGGACAAATGATCTTTTGAAGAAAGATGGTTCGACGTCGAAATTAAGGTATAGCCACACCTCACCGTTTTTGACTCTCCGAGGATGTTAGTGGTTTTTTTCTTACCGTTGCAGTTCGATTCTCAGACATATACAGTTTCTTGGATCCTCTTTGACCTTTTGTTAGATTTTTGTTTCTTGGAAGCCAAAAATACTGACTGAAATTATGTATCTGAAGATTGGTAAAACTGAAGCTGTATTATTATTATTTTGATAATTTTGTTGCTGTTCATCACTTGCACAATGGTGTTCACAATACTGTTGGGAAATAAAATTCACATAGTCCAAACTCAAAAACTAAATGTATAAGCTCATTTGCGCTCTATTCTAAAACTAATCGGCAATAGATCTTCTTTTTAATGGAATTGTGTGACTTAGTGAATCAAATGGGGGCGCAAAAAAAAAAATACACCGAATTTGCGGAAGGAAACACAATGTAATAAAAAAAACGATTGATCGAACTAAACGAGCAAACCTTGGTTCGTAGAGAATTCGAGATTTCGATTTCTCTCCCGCTCTCTTTAGAATCTATATTACAGAAAGTACGACAAAAACTTGGTGAAAATCCACGTGTAAATCACGGCGAAAGTCGCCCCAGCGGGTATCGTCACGACCCAAGAAGTCGCGATCTCTCTCACAGTCTCCGCCCTAACGCTGTTAAGCCCCCTGGCAAACCCCACGCCCATCACAGCCCCGACGAGCGTGTGGGTCGCCGAGATCGGAAGCCCAAGCTTCGAAGCGAAGAGTACGACCGAAGCAGCGGCAAACTCAGCAGCGAAACCCCTTGTCGGCGTCAGCTCGGTGATCTTCTTACCGATCGTCGCGATGACCCTATAGCCCCACATGGTCAGGCCCGCCACGATCCCAAACCCGCCCCACGCAAGAATATCGTTGGGTATCACCACGACTTCGCCCCCGCTCATACCGCCCCCTTGGAGGATCGACAGGGCGGCCGCTAAAGGGCCGATGGCGTTCGAGACGTCGTTGCCTCCGTGGGCGAACGACATGAAGCACGCGGACAGGACCTGCATGTAGCCGAAGACGCCGTAGACGATCTCGAGCTGGGTCCCGGTGGGGCCCGCAATGTCGGATAGGAACCCGATGCTGTCCTTCTTGGCGGCGGGGCTCGGCTCTTGGTCAGGTTTTTCCAGGGACTTGGCGAGGAGGTGGCCCAGCTGCTTTCTGATGATGCGGTAGACCAAGGTGGCTCCGACGGTCCCAATGGCTAGGGCTTGTAGGACGGCTATGGGCAGCGTTTTGCTCAGCGGGAATGCGGAGAAGGAGATCGCCGTGACGCCTAAGAAGACTGCGATGGGCGCGCTGGCGGCGGCTGCTTGGCCGGGGTTGGGCGCGCTGTAGACGAACTAGAGAGGGAAAAGCAAGTGGATTAACTACGGTTGTGTGGATTGACTCGACTTTATGTCCGAATTCTTACCCTTCGGATGCATTTGTAGACAAGAAAAGAGACAAGAGCTCCGACCAAAGGCGAGACGACCCACGATGAAGTGACTCTAGCAAGCGATTTCCAGAAAACTGCCTCCGTCCCACCGTACACAAGGCCAAACCCGACCATCGAGCCGACGATGCAGTGCGTCGTGGAGACCGGCCAGCCATAGTACGACGCCACCTATTGTAGCAAGACGTTTAAAGGACACATTACTGCATAAATCCTAGATTAAATCCTAAGATTAAATCTTTCTAACAGCTTCAACTTCCAAAGACTAAATCCTAACTGAAACAGAGATAGCTAAGTTCAAACCTGCAGCCAAGTACCAGCCGCCGCCAGAGAAGAGAGCAGGCCGGCGAAGAGAAGAGTGTCCTTCCCTTGGAAAACATCGGCGACGAGGATACCTTTCTGCATAGTGCTGGTCACGTGGGTGCCCATCAGCAACGCGCCGGAGAATTCCAGCACGGCGGCCGTGACGACGGCCTGTCTCAACGACAAGGCGCCGGACCCAACGGAGGTCCCCATAGCATTGGCCACGTCGTTAGCCCCGATGTTCCAGGCCATGTAGAAGCCGAACAAGATGGTGGCGTAGGACAAGATTCTTGTCTTTAAAGGCAGCCCTTGTCCCAAAGAAGTCATGAACACTGGCACGGTAAGGGCGGCCAGAGCAATGCAGATCGATATAGCGGAGGCAGTGCTTGACGATATGTTGAAAGCCTGGGCCATCCCCGGCAGCTCACCGCCGGACTTGATAGCTTCTTTATCATGATGGCCGTCGTTGGCCTTTTCGAGATTTTCACCCTCTGAATCTGCGTAGGATGATAGGGAAGCAAAAGGGGTCGTGAATACGACGCGCAGAGGCCTGCGATTGGGAATCTGGCGAGGCTTCAGAAGGGTGAAGCCATGCCTGCGTTTTGGGAGGTGATAAGTGAAGGATGTCGTAGTACTATGATGCACTAACGTTGTGTTTCTAGTTGAACTCAACAAGTACGAGGAGATCATGATTTGTTTGGTGCTACTTTTAGATAGAGCTGAGCGCTAAAGATTGAGGGGAATATGTGTGGGAATTATTCACGCGTGATGAGTGGCCATGGTAAGAGTGTGGAGAAGATGAAGTGCATTTTCTTGAATCCATTTTTTCTTTTTTTATTTTGTGAAAATTTGTTTGTTTGGTGGAGAAGTGAAGATATGGGACTGTGGTTTTGGCTTTGATTTGAATGAGTGGTGATGAGATAAAAGGATTTTTTTTGAGTATGTTGGTGTAGATTTTCGTCCACTTGTCATGAAAATATTTGTAATGAAATATAGATTTTCTTGACTATTAAACATCACCTACTCATTGTCTGTTTTCTATTTTATTTAACCTAATTGGGCTATCGGCCCAAGATAGCGTGACTTTTTTTCGTAATTATCATGGGCTTTTATTGGGCTTAAATTTTTATATGGATATAGGATTTGGCCCGTTTAAGCTTCTAATTTCCACGCTGACCTTTCTTAAAAGAGTTAGTTAATTCAGGTTCTTTTATTCATTTCTTTTTTTTTTTTTCTCTGTCTAACTTTGGATTTTCATGATGGGCCCCACAACGTCTAAGCACTTGTTCTTTGCGACGCGTGTACACATGTTTTATGCTGGACTTTGACACGTGGTAAGATTTATCTCCTACTCAGTTAAATTTTGACACGTTATTTTTTTATTAATTTTATTATTATTTTATATAAATTGGATCGAAGATACGTGGTGTTTTGAAGTGTTTCCTTTCCCGACAGTTGAGTTCGTTTGAAGATCATTGTATCATGGCCTGTCTGGCTTTTAATTAATAAAATTTCTTTTCTACTTTAATGAATCGAATTTCAAGAGTATTTTACTTATAAACCCGATTAGAAAAAAGAAAGACTGTAAAAGGAGATTTACATTTACATATAAACTGGATAATAAGGTGATAAGTGGCGGGCAGCTTTCAATTTCAATCCTCAAAACATTTAAAATAAAATTCCGAAAAATGTGATGATAATGTTAGGGAAATAAAAGAATATTTTAAAAATCCAAATATTAGAGAATATTGTGGAATATCGACTTCGACATATATTACTATGGCCTACCATAGAACGAACCCACATGACATACCGACAATGTTGAAATATGACACTGTTGTTAGATTATTCGATGGCATAAAATTAAATGAAAGCGACAAATAATGATAGAAAACAAACGCATATTAGTTTAATAGTCGAGATATATGCCGACTAAAAATAAGAGAAATCATAATCACCACAAGTGGCATTTTGCATTCTTGAGGTGGATTTTAACTTTATGCCATATGACATGTTTATGTCACGACCATTATGACTAGGATATTCATGAATTGTCTAAAAACGTCCATTAACGAGTTTATCCGTAAGTTTCAACACTAACATTTGTTAAAAATGATAAATTCGCTTTAGATACTAAATATAGAATAAAATTAAAATATGCATCAAATGTATGACCATTTCAATGTAACTATACTTTATTCTTAATATGTAAGTTTGGATCTTAATGGTTAGTAAAGTCGTTTACGATGTTAAAGTGATGACTCATATGTCTTAGTATGTAATAAAACGAATCCTTTCATCTCCTTCATAGAACTTTCTGGTGCAACATTTTTCCTTTTTTTTTTTCCTTCAACCCATCAATAAATTCAATTAATTACCCATCAAAATGAACTTTCATGAATTATTATTTATGGATCCAAACTAAGTTAAAAGTTTCAATTAACTATTTCCCTTATTAGTAAAAGTGTGACTTTCCATAATTTTTTTTAATTTTTCTATAAAAAAATTAAAGTCACTTTAAAGGGATTCGTATTAATATTTTTTTTAATTATTCTTTGTTAATAAATAATAAATAGTATTTTCTCTATATCTTCTTCAAATCGCTCTCCTTTGTCTTTACATCTAACCATCTTAGGGTCCACGAACATGGGGTGGAATGGAATCTCATCAAATTAATTTTCAATTTATCTATTAATTTAAGCATTATTTAACCTCGAAACATCTATAAATAAATCTCCAAATGTGTCCACTCTTTTAGGCTTAAAGACCACTTCAAAACTTCCATATTTCTTACACAAACACAAACATCCAGCAAAAGCAAGGAATCGAAGGAAAGGAAAAACAACAATGGTTAATTCTCACAATAAGACCATCAAATTCCTATGTAGCTATGGAGGTCGAATCCTACCGCGCTACCCCGACGGAAAACTCCGTTATCACGGCGGTGAGACACGTGTCCTCTCAGTCGATTCCTCCGTTTCCTTTTCCGGTAAGTACTTCCTATCCATACAAAGATTTAAGATCTCTTGAATATGATTTTAGGGTTTCCATAACTGATCTGTTTTTCTTTTTTCCCTTCTTGATCCGGCGATAGAACTCTTGGAGAAGATGGGCAAGATGTGTGGGTCCCATCCCCATGTGAGTCTAAGGTGTCAGCTTCCGACAGAAGACTTGGACGCCCTCGTTTCGATCAAGTCCGATGAAGACCTAGCCAACCTCGTCGAAGAGTACGACCGTGTCAGTCATGCCACGGTGTCGCCGCCGATCAAGATTAGGGCTTTCCTATCTGTTCCCAAAACCACAGTCAAGAAAGCACCGTCTCCGCCACCCTCCGCCGCGTCTCCGCCGAAACCGGCGGCCTACTCCGGCTATTCTCCGAGGCCGAATCTGCCGAAAGGGTCCTCGAGAGCTCCGGCGTACGCTAAAGCTGCCAGAAGAGTCGTTGGACGTAGGTGTTACCATCATCATCATCAACATGAAGGTGGATACGTTTATTGGGTCCACCATGGGAGGTACTGGCAATAGCAAATTCGGAGTGGCAGAAGCAGCAGCATAATATTAGGATTAAAAATAGGATATTAATTACTTTTAGAGCGTTAATATTTATATATATAGTATATGGTTTGTTTAAGCGGTGGTCGAGGAAGAAGGGGTCCATTTTTGTTGATCCCTTCCTACTATATACATTTTATAAGGAAGATCCATAGAATTCGATATAGTTTGTTTTCTTTCGTTTTTAACTTTAATATTTCCTCCTTGGCGAGACATATTGTGCTTAATGTTAAAGTTCAATTGCAATATTTGTTTTTTTGCAGTATAAATTTATAATAAGATGAGGTTCTATTTGGGGTAGTTTGTTTATATGTTGAACTAACAAAACCATGTATATCTTGAAAACTTGTCAAATATCATCATGATATTTAGTTTATCCCCTCCTCATCTAATATTTAATAAATGTATTATTAGTATATATCAACATGACGTTAACGGTCCATAGTAATTCGATCAACGGGTATTAAAGAAAAGAGGCGTGATGTTATGGGCTCATATTACCATAAACTTGAGGCCCATTTTATCGGCCCACTAAGAAAACCCTTGGTGGTGGTTATCTAGATTTAATTAACACTTATATATCAGTTTTATTTCTTTTAAAATATATATATATATATTAATTCCATGGCTGAAATGAAATGATCTTCTGAAAGTCTAATGACCACGTACGTAGAGCAGCAGCTAGCACTAAAAAGGCCCTAGAAATGAAACATGATGTGATTCTGAGAAGAGAAACATGGTCTGAACTAAAAGCACGTCTATGTATGAAATGAAATGAAATGAACGATATTTTTTTAATTTTATTTAATATAATTTAATTTTATACATTGGGAGTTTCAAATTCTGAAATGACATCTTGGCCCTGTAACATAGTTTAACTATGGATTCAGGGCCTTTAGATAGTTTCAATTAGGTCCAAGCACCTAAATTTTGAAATAATTAGAATAAAGAACCCATCTCACTGTAAATGACATTTCTATCCTTCATCTTTGCCAAAATTACACCCATATGCCATCGTCCCTTCCGTTCGATTTTCATTGCTTTTAGGACTACAAAACCGACTGAATATCGTTGTTAAGGTGCAAATAAGATGGAATCGACTTCGATTTCTCATGAGTAGTTATAATAAACAAATAATTTAAAAGTTTAAGATGAAATAATTCTTGAAATCTCACTTCGAAAATCTCATTATAAATGGATCAAATGTCGATTTTAATGGCCGATTAAGAAGAAATTGAGTCAATTTGATAATGGGTCTTAGTAATGAACGAGAATTATTGAGTTTAAGAACGAAATAGTAAAGAATTTTGACGCGACGCAATATTGAAAATTTTGTTAATTAACACGGTAACTGGGTAACACTTCATGCAATGTAAGTCACTGATGTTAAGGAAAAAATAACAGTTATAACAAAATTAAGTAATTGATCATTACCAAACGGTAACAGTTGTTTAATTTTCAATAACAATTCTTTGCACAGTATCGAAAAGTGAAATAAATCGACCTCAATTCGTTGATAACCGATGCCGACACTCAAAAACCATTGAAATATGTTTAAATCTCGATGTTTTCGTGCTATTAAGATTAAATCGACTTCAATTTCTCATGGAATAATAAACCCGAGTAACAAAATATTCAAAAGAAATAACAAATAGTTTCTTCTTTAATAACACATCTTTTACAACTAGTAACACATCTGTTACATTTAGTAACACATCAGTTAAAATAAATAACACATCCCTTACTAAAAATAACAGATCTGGAAAATGCTATTTTAAAACTAAAATCGCTGACACGTTTTTTGTTCACGAATTTACACCTTCATTACAAATAACAATTAGGGCTCGAACAGTGATAGAAAAACGATCTGAGGCAAGAATTTTTGGGAAAGAAACGGAAAGCAATCGACGACGACAATGGCCACCAAATTGAAGGTTGCAGCGACGGAGAAGGCAAAAAACTTGAAAGCCGAGGGAGAGAAGTTGACGGCGAAGGATACGAGGAAGAAATCGGTAAAAGTGAAGTCGGTTCTGCCAAGGAAGCGGCGAAGGCTTTGAAACAGTCGACGGTGAAAGTGAAGGCTTCTAAGGAAGAGGGAGCCGTCCCACGAGCCCGATGTCAACCGAAATATTTCGTTGACACGGTCGGGAAGATTTTGAACGGAGCAAGTAACGAGCATAAGGAGGCGGTGCTTTGGACGCCCTTCGCTTCTTACCTCCGTATCGTCCCAGGCCAAATACCAAGTGGCAGGCTCATGGGTATGATGAATCGCTTTACCCCGGACGGTAAACTTTTTAGATTCGGGCATAATACTTTAATCCCTTTTTTCGTTGTAGAATTTTCTGTTTTTATGGGTTTAAGGGCGAGGGGGATGTTTGTAGACTTGAATTATAAAGCTGTGGGTGAGGTTGAGTTTGTGCGTAGGTGTTTTCCGGGTAAATCTCGACTGTTTCGAGATGATGTCATTGAGAAAATGAGAGAATTGTCGAGGTTGCGGGATAGAATTAGCTTAGAAGACTTTAGCAGAATGTATATTTTGTTATTCTTTATTTGCGTTTTATTCCCCACGTCGAACTATTGTTTCCCGGTGTTTGTATTTGAGTACGTAAACCGGCTTCACGAGGTGAAGGACTATGCCTGGGGTCAAGCAGTCCATTCATTCCTGATGAAGTCGATTTTGCAAAAGCCGCGATATATAGAAGGGTGCACCCTCGGGTTGTTGGTAAGTCGTTCTTTTTTATTTTCATGCGTGTTCTTCATTTGTGATTCCTTCTTTGTTTAATTTTGTCATGATATTTTCAGGTTTGGGTTTATGAGCACGCTCCCTGTTTGGGTTTATGAGCACGCTCCATGTTTGGGTAAAGCTCGTTCGATTAAAGGCATCCCTCGTTTCACGAGGTGGAGTGACCCAAGCACTCGGCCAACCGAAGCCGAAATGGAGCAAGAAATTGACTTGTTGAAGGAAGCTGAGGTGGTTAACCCGTTCTGCCTGTGGCGGACGGAGTATGAGTCTTTCTGCTCATTAACCGACAACCTGAGGATGCCTACTTTCGAAGGAACGGAAAAGAAATCTATCGTTGAGGAACATGACACATCTGAGTATGTTGGGGAAGAAAGCGATAGGGACGAGGATCTTATGGGAGCTGTGGGATGTGAAGCTGAAAAGGCAGAGAAAGAAGCTGAGGAGAAAGCTGTGGAGGAGGATGTTCGAGTTGAAGCTAAGGAAAATGAAGTACCTGCTGTGGAGAATGTGATTGTGGAAGGTGAGGAAAAGGAAGTACCTGTGGAGGGAGCTGTGGAGGTAAAGAAAGCTGCTGTGGAGAAAGCTGTTAAGGGAAAGGAAGCTGCTGTGGAGGGAGCTGTTGAGGAAAAGAAAGCTGCTGTGGAGAAAGCTGTTGAGGAAAAGGAAGCTGCTGTTGAGGAAGCTGTTGAGGAAAAAAGGAAGCTGTTGTGGAGGCTGAGGAAAAAGAAACTGCTATGGAAGCTGAGGATGTTGTGGTGGAAGCAACTGAAAAGAAAGTAGTTGAAAAGGAAGTTGATGTTGAGGAGGATGCTGCTGTGGATGATGTTATTGGCCAAGTGTTGCGGTCGTTAAATGTTGCGATGGTGGATCAAGAATACAAGCAATATGTTGCTGCGAAGGAAGCTGTTGAGGCCGGGTCAATAGCTCGCACTGTCATGGGAAGGGATAACCGCAAGAAGAAGAAGTCGGCCGACTTTGTCACGCCTCCAGGGAGCACAACGCCACCTAAGAAGAAGCACAAGGGTGTCAAAGATGCAACCGTTAAGGCACCGATCGAGGTTGTCGATGACTCTTCGAGTAAAAAGTCGGATGTTCCCGTGGACGTGTACACCGGTACACTCGAGATTAATTTTGACGGTAAGGCATCCCTTTCCCGGGAAGAGAGAGAGATCGTAGACTGCTTCATTGCAAAGGCCGATTTCAAGTAAGTTGTTCGATTATGTTTTAGATGCGATGTTATTATTACTAATTCGAATTCCTTGCAAATACAGTTCCATTGTATGGGAGGACAACATCCACCGTTTGCACGAGTTTCATTTGGTGGAAATGGTGAAGGGGAGTTCTGTGGTCTCTGATGTTATAGATGCATGGTTTAAATACCTAATGTCTAAAACTCCGGCACCTACTTTCTTACTTCCTATGTTTCGGTGAGTTGCTTCGAACGAATATCATGTTTTTAGTTTTTGGGAGGTAATTAAAACTTTCATTTATTCTCAGCAAAATATTGAGGCTATGTTGATAAGACCGGGCAAGCGTCTCCAGATTGGGACGAAGAAAGGTATGACGACATTCATGGAAAGATTGTCTCCCATTACCAAGACCGAGCTAGAGAATTTCCGGGCGTGTCTGCAGTCCGAATGCAAGTTCGTTGCTGTGTCGTTGCACCACCACCATCATTGGCATCTTCTTGTACTCGACGTCCACAACGAATCGTGGCAACATTATAATTCAATGACCGGGGCGATGGGAACAACCGTTGCACAGCGTTGTGTAAGTTTAATCTCTAAATAAATTGTTTCAGGTTTTGAGTATTGAATTTGATTGACGAAATATTATGTTATAGGCCAATGCCCTTCGACAATATCTGAACCATATGGGGTTGGATATGACGATCGCTCCAACGGTAATGAATATGACTTGTCGACAACAGGCATTGGGTAGCTTGGATTGTGGCCCGTGGGTATGCATGTTTGGGTACACGTTGATGACAGATGATGTTGTTTTCTGGGATGAAGTCAATAAGACCGGCGATATCCGAGATTATCGGGCGCGTATCTTTGCAGGTTTGTTAAATCCAGTTTACTAATGTCAACTCGGCAACGGTAATGTCAAATCCAGTTTACTAATGCGAGACCACCCAAAAGCCGATGCAAAATTGGTTGCCGAGTTGGTTCAGCCGAAGCTGGGCACGGAGCCTCTCTACAAGCCACACACTATGAAGAATGCTATGCTGCGGGATTACGGAGTTGAAATACCATATCACAGAGCATGGTCAGCGAAAGAAATAGCCCTAAAAAATATTTATGGGATTCAAAAAGGTTCGTATGATAAATTGAGGTGGTATTGCAATGCTGTGCTTCGAACAAATCCAGGGTCGGTTGCAGATTGTGAACTTCATGCCGATACAAACAAATTTAGGAGAATGTTTGTGAGTTTCCATGCTTGTATAATTGGCTTTATAAGGAGTTGTAGACCACTACTCTTCCTTGACGATACACACATCAAGAGCAAGTACAAAGGGTGCTTGCTTAGCGCTGTGTCGAAAGATGGAAATGATGGACTGTTTACTGTTGCATTCGCATGTTTTGTTATTTTCATATCATAATTTGTTATATTTATAGCATCTTTTGTTATTTTCATATCATAATTTGTTATTTTTCACAGTGGTTGATGCAGAAACTTCCCTTAACTGGGAATGGTTTCTTTTGAAACTGAGGCACCTCTTATGCTATAATGGAAGAGACAACTTCAGGGAATATACGTTTTTTTCCGACCGGCATGATGGATTAATTCACGGCGTTCCCTCGGTATTCCCAGGGTCTCACCATGCATATTGTCTAAGACATGTCATTGAGAATTTCAAGACACAGGTACATTAACGTGTATTGTTATTTATAGACATATGTTTGGTTATTCCAAACAAGCGTTTTGTTATTTTTCACCCATCATTTGGTATTTACGACTGATGTATTGTTATTTCTTACACAAGTTTTGTTTTTTCACTGTCTGTTCAGGTATTGCGAAAATACCCATTTAGGAACAAAAAAAATTGGACAAAAGGCAGCTTACTCTCCTTACGTGAATGATTTCAGACAATTTCTTAAGGAAGTTGAAAGAGCATTTCCCGCGCACTCAAACTTCATAGGAAAGACGAATCCAAATTGTTGGGCTAATTCATTAATTCGTGGAAATAGATGGGGAATTATTGATAATAACATTGTAGAAAGTTGGAATAGTTGGGTTCGTGTGGCGAGGGCTCTACCTATTGTTGGTTTGGTCGATGAGATAAGACGGAAGACAATGATAATGATGAACGACAAACGAACGGAAGCGCACGGACAGCTCGGGCGTTTGTGTACGAAGCCAGAGAAGAAGCTGAAATTAAGCATCGATGAATCTCGAACGTTGGAGGTTGATAGTTCTTGTGGGTGGCAATTTGAAGTTTTAGAAAACGGGATGAAATATGCCGTGGATTTAAACAACAGGAAATGCTCTTGCCGACACTTCGATTTAGAGAGGATTCCGTGTAAGCATGCTTGCTCATGCATTCTTTCGTTGGGCCTTTCTCCGTATGACTTCTGCGACAACTATTACAGTTTGGCGAAATACCGAGAGGCCTACATGGGTTTTATAAATCCAATTCCTTCTAATTTCCAGCTTGAAGATCCTATACCCGAAGACGTCATCGAACCAGACGTTCAAAGACCCACAGGCCGTCCACGATCTACAAGAATCCCTTCACAAATTCAAGACACTCGTCCACTCAAGTGCGGCAGATGTAAGAGGGACGGGCACAATCACCGAACATGCAAAGAAGCAATTTAATGTTTGCAATATTCTTTGTTAGGAATATTTTCTAGTGTTCAATAATCATGTTATCTTTGTCTAGGGACTCAATTGTATTTTATGTAAATATAGGGACTAAAGTGTAAATATACCAAAGTATGCTTTGGTATATATAGGACAAGTGTGTGTAAATTACATACAACTTGAGTTTTAGCTTTCTCTCACTAAAAACACTCTCTCATCATTATCATAATTAGGGCTTAATTGTAGAGAGAGAAAGGAGATTATTGTAGAGAGAAGCTTGGTGATTAATGAAGGTTGATTGATAATTACCCAAGTCTTCCGCGCGTTTATTATCAAGGTAATTCGATCAATCTATGCTCAAGTTTTATTGATTGGATGTTAAAACTGTGACCTACAATTGGTATCAGAGCATGCGTGTTAAGAATTGATAGATTTCTAGCTGAATTTGATGTTTACGATGCATGATTTTGTTGAAATATAGTTTACGATCGTTTTACTGTTCATCGCAAACTTGTTTACGATCATTGCTACTGTTCATCGCGATCATCACTGTTCATTGCATTTTTGAGTGTGCTGCTTGCTTAGATGTTTGCGATGTTGTGTTGGATACTGTTTGCGATGATTAATAGTTGATTAATTGAGCTGATTATTGCTGAATTTGGACCAAATTATTGATTTTCGATCGAATTGCTCTTATGATCTTCAAAGTGTTCATGTGAAAAACTCGAAAATTGTTTATGTTTCGCTTTTGATCTGATTTAATCGAATGTTTTTACATGTTTAATTGTTGTTTTCGATCGATTATCTGAGCTAAATTCGAGAACTTAAGTGTTTTTGATCAAATTTAATCGAATTGCAAAGTTTACGAATCGGATATCGATCGTAAACCTCTTGATTATCTGTTTACGAATCCACATTCATCGTAAACCTTCACATTTCTACTGTTTACGAATATATTTCATTCGTAAACTATCTTTAAGAAAGGTTTACGAATACTTTTCATTCGTAAACGCTTTAAGGAAAAGGTTTACGAATATTAACTTTGCAATAGTCTGTCGATTAGCTTTGCGAACGAAAACTTTACGGTCAACGAAAGGTTTACGAACGCTTTCCAATCGTAAACCTTGTCTACGCGGTTAAAGTTTACGGTCAAACCTTTACAGTGTGTAAAAGTTTACGGTCAAACACTTAAGTTTACGATCCATTCAGTTTCCATTCGTAAAGTTACCATTTACGAACCATTTTCATTCGTAAACCAGTAAAGGGAAGGTTTACGAATAAATTTCAATCGTAAACTATCTCGAGTCACTGTTTACGAATACTTTTCAATCGTAAACTTTATTTTACGAAACGACTGTTTACGAAAGATTTTCAATCGTAAACCCTGTTTACGAATCAACAGTGTGTGAAGGTTTACGAATACTTTTCAATCGTAAACTTTACTTTACGGGTT
The DNA here is from genome assembly GCA_028392965.1 of Lindernia subracemosa. Classification (NCBI taxonomy): domain Eukaryota; kingdom Viridiplantae; phylum Streptophyta; class Magnoliopsida; order Lamiales; family Linderniaceae; genus Vandellia; species Vandellia subracemosa. The sequence continues at coordinate 182,792 of JAQPCC010000042.1, forward strand.
ACTGTTTACGAATCAGTTTCATTCGTAAACCAGTAAAAATAATTGTTTACGAATACTTTTCATTCGTAAATATCAAGGCACTGTTTACGAATCATCTTCATTCGTAAACTATCTCAATGCACTGTTTACGAATCTATCTCATTCGTAAACTATAAAGGTTTACGAATCACAAAAGTTTACGGTCAAATACTGCCCGTAAACCTAAAGACCCGTAAACATTTGAAAAGGTTTTCAATAAATAAAAAAAAAAAAAAAAAAAAATTTGACCGTCTTAAAATTTTTTTTTTGCTACTACAAGATTTTTTTGTACCTACTTTTCAAAGGTTTACCGAGGCTTAGAAAATTTTTTGGGTAAAGAAATTTTTTTCGGTAAAATTTTTCAGTACAAAAATTATTCTCAGTATAATTTTTTTTTCGTATAAATCATTTTAAAATCATTTGCGAAAACCTTTTCATACAAACTTAGACCCGTAAACCTTCTATCTGAAACACAAACAAAATTCGATCGAAGATGAATTGAAGACCTCTTGACTATCATCTGGATTTGCTGCTCGATAATCAAGTAGGTTTCGGATCCACTCTGCCCATATCGAACGGTTTCTCAAACGATTAAGGTTTGAATTAAGCTTCCGTGCATTTAACATTTCATTCAAGCCAAACGTAAACTTACAGTTACTTTACGAAACTCACTGTTTACTGTTCTCATTCATTCGTAAACTTCAAAGCTTTACTTTACGATTCCATTTCATTCGTAAACCATCTATAGCAAAGGTTTACGAATAGTTTTCATTCGTAAACTCATCCAGGAAGAGGTTTACGAATCTATTTCGTTAGTAAACCACATAAGACTCTTGTTTACGAATCAATCTCAATCGTAAACCTCATTAACTCTTGTTTACGAATCATCTGCAATCGTAAGCATCCTGAGCCTACTGTTTACGATTTGACATCAATCGTAAACCTTTACAGATCTACTGTTTACGAATCTATTTCATTCGTAAACCATCTATAATCAAGGTTTACGAACCTTTCTCATTCGTAAACAAGCGATATAAGTTTACGATTCAACTCTTTACAAATAATTCTCATTCGTAAGCAAGGGCTATAAGTTTACGATTAAACTTTACTTCACGAAAGTTACTGTTTATAGTTCTTCAAGGTTTACGAACGATTAAAAATTTACGAACGATTCTCATTCGTAAGCATTCTTTACTCGTAAACTAAAAAGCACTGTTTACAGCTTTCTCTTTCATTCGTAAACTAATATTGTGTCAAATCAGAACCGCAAAATCTTACATTCTTTTAATAATATACAAAGTCTAAGATACAATCTAAGTCGATAATTAATATTTTGTATCTAAACTTTGCTGTGCTGAAAAGCTTATGAACTGAGCTGAAATTAAAAGTTTGCGGTTAATATCAATATCTAAAATTTTCTAAACAGAATAGAAAACATTAATCAAATTTAAAATCAATTCTAAAACACGTCAACGATCATATACATCCAACAATTTTATTTGAACAAAATTTAAAATCCAACATTCTATATAGAATTTAATTACCAACATTATTTGAACTTAAATTTTCAAAATTCTATATTTGAACTGAAAAGATTAAAATGGATTTATTTCACGAACAAATGATCAAGACACTAGAAGCGAGGCTAGCTAATAACGAGCGTGTCTTAAGAAAACATTTAGAAATTGAAGCTAGTCTTGAATGTCAATTGACCAATGCAAAGGATGAGATTATAAGGTTGAAGACTAAGACCACAGAACATGAATAAAAAATATGTGAGTTGAAAATAAGTCTGTCTGCCTGTGATGAAGCAAACAAGTTAATGTTGCAAAAATTCTCATCCACAAATAATGAAAAAGAAATGGTCAAGAAATTAGAAGCAAGATTAGCCAATAATGAAGTTGTCCTAAGAAAACATCTATTAGAAGAAGCCAATTTAGGAATAAAACTTCAATTAGCTAATGAGAAAATAGCTAAACTTAACAATGATCTTGCTAAATCAAATTCTGAAACAACAGAACTAAAGGAAAATAAAAAATATCGAGCTCAAAGTAAAGATCTTTCTGAAGAATGCACAAGATTACACTCTAAAATTAAAGAACTAGAGCTTCTTCAGGTAAAGAAAGATCAACTTGAGAAAAATTTGTCTCTAAATAAGTCGACTCAAACAATTGAGTCAGTGCCAACTGAGGAACATTCTATACTATCAATAAAACCCGAACCTAAGGATTGCTACACTCCAGACGGGTTTCGAGCTCAAATAGATAAGCTTTTAAAGGAGAATTTAATTCTCAAAAATTCCTCTCAAAAAGGCGCAAGAATGACTAAAGATATCAATAAAGAAAGAATAGAGGAAGACAAATTATCTTCTATTGCCTCGACTAAATTTGGTCTACCTCTATTCCTAATCCAAAAATACCCAAAGTCATTCTAAAATCAAAATTAAAGAAAGAAGCTACTAAAACTAAAGTAGACAATAATTACACATTCTCTATTAAAACTGAAACGTTCAAAAGTAATAATTGTCTAAACAAAAGTAGCTCATTTAGTACACATTACAAAGTGAATGATGTGAGTCTAGAAGGTAGGAAATATGACACTTCTATACTTAATGCTATTGATTCTATAAGCTCGTATTCCTCTCTCAAGTACCCGGTCAAAGTCAAATCCGAATTGCAACTTAAGCGACTGGCGAAAGAGAAAATTTTCTCTTCTACAAAAAGACACACATTCACCGATGCTGAAAAGCTAAATTTCAAAAATGTACAACAAATTTGGAAACCTAAGCTACAAATGGAAATAAGTAGTCCTCGACAAATGTGGATTCCTATGACTGCTTTATGTGATAATTTTGCTTCCAAATTTGAACCTTATATGCATAATTGTTTCACTGCTAACCAGGGAGGACCCGTCCAAAAATGGGTACCAAAGTCCCGATAATTTGTTTTGCAGTTTCCCGATCATACATGGTAAATAGACGACGATTGCTCCACATGTATGGTCGGTATGCGATGATGAGCAGTCGTACAAGAACCCAACACGTGTGGTATTCGGTTTGCTCCACACACGTGATCGGTATGTGACGTGAGCAAACACACCAAATCAAGACTATTCCAAAGCTCTTGATTTGACATTGTTTTTATTTTTATCTTTTCGTCAAAAAAAAAAAATAAAAAAAAAAACCATGAAAAAATAAGGAAAAGGCCATAAAAATAAATAAATAAATAAAGGAAAAGGCCATAAAAAAAAAAAAAAAAAAAAAAAAAAAAAAAAAAAAACCTTTGAGCATCAATGTTTAAAGAAGGCCGGGCCGATTTCAAAGTCAAAAGCGCTTGAATTTCAGGGGAGTCAAACTCTATATTTTCAGTTTTTGATTTTCATAGGGAGTTCGACTTACTATAAATAGCGCTTAATTTTATAGAGTAGTCGGTCTTCATATTCTATATTCTTTTGGGGGAGTGGATAGATAGATAGACAAGGCGCATGAACTTCAAAAGAGCGTATTACCATAGTTCTAATGTAAAAAGCGCATATGTTTTAGGGGGAGTGAGACTTATAAGTGCAAAAGGCACATTTATTGGGGAGTGTCACTTCAAATACAAAAGGCGCTTGATTTCTTCGTAATATGCAATTTCTCAAAAAACGCATCTATTTAGGGGGAGCACGGGCATCACATTAGAATTAGCGCAAGTATTTAGGGGGGGTGTTACCTAAAAACAGCGCTAGAGCTTAAAAGGGAATGCCCTGAAGACAACCTTTATGCTTTGAAGAGGGAGTGCTACCTAAATGCCAACAAGCGCATGGACACAAAAGAGTTGTTCGCATACCTGTTCCAAAGGTTCAGTAGACCCAACTGATCCTAACCCAGGAATAAACCCCGAGTGGTGAGGGTATTGAGCGTATCACGATGACATCCTTACAACTCAACCACAAACTATCCGGGCCATAACCATATAGGTACAGGACTGATTTATCAGATCCCGGGTAGAAGACGCTTCATCTGGTCCAAAGGCGCATGCACGACCCTTCCTAGCTACTCATTTGTCTCCCTAAAGACAGATGTTTCAATATCTCACAGGGAACCGCATATGCTATCACCGTTTCATTTGGAAGCGGGAGATATTGAACAAAGTGGTCCACAGCCCCACACCACGACTTTCTTGAACACTTTAATATCTAGTGTGTCCTCATAGCCTAAATGTTTTTACATTTTCTAGGACACATACATTCTTTTACACACATATTGCAGGTCTACGTGACCATGCCAGAACTTCTGTAGACGCATCATTAAATGATGTGCTTCTATGATCAGAAGGAAGTCCTGCCGTTGCAACATAAAAACAACAACGGTAACAGGCCATCTTCTTGAGCACGACTCTAGAACGATGTCAATGGGTTGCCTATGTGGCCCCGTAGTCCCTTCAAATGCAAGTCTGTGTGACTTCGCATCAACGACCAAGAGTGACATCTAGGGATGTTTCACGATGATCGGTCGTCTGTCCCGTTTTCAGGTACTTCATCCGGAATTCAATGCCAACACGTTCAGCGTACACAGGATCACCTTGATCACACAGCATGACGATACAAATGAATCGCCATGAGGGGGAGAAGTATATCAAGGAGGCCAAGCACGTGAACTCATTAAAGAAGCCAAGATTTCAACGCACGTGATGAACCACAGCAAACAAGACCTCTCTCCATGGTTCGAGCATACACGACAAGTCAATGCTGACGATCCACGCGACTCTGATATATGCAAGAAGGTGACGAAGATTCAAGTTGCAAAGAAGAAAAAGAGAGTGCATGTAAATAGGGGGAGACTGAAGATTCTCCAGATGCTCTCAGCTATTTTCTTCAAACTGCAACAAAAGACCGTGTCAAATTCAAAGTTGAACACAAAGGCAAAAATTATCAAAGGGGGAGATTGTTAGGAATCTTTCTGCTGTGTTCAAATTCTGATGAAGACTGAAGATTATCAAAGACAAAGACAACCGGCGCTTCAATGACAATTGAACACTAAGGGGGAGATTGTTAGGAATATTTTCTAGTGTTCAATAATCATGTTATCTTTGTCTAGGGACTCAATTGTATTTTATGTAAATATAGGGACTAAAGTGTAAATATACCAAAGTATGCTTTGGTATATATAGGGCAAGTGTGTGTAAATTCCACACAACTTGAGTTTTAGTTTCTCTCACTAGATTAGATTTCTCTCTCATCATTAGCATAATTAGGGTTTAATTGTAGAGAGGGAAAGGAACTTATTGTAGAGAGAAACTTGGATTGCAATGAAGATTGATTGAAGATTTAATCCATAAGCTTCCGCGCAAATCATAAAAGGTAATCTCGATTGATCTTAATTCTCAAGTTTAATCATATGTTGGATGAAATCTGTGACTTACATTCTTTTTGTCTTTTTTTGTCTATTTGATATCAGTTTGTCCTTTTTGTCTAGCTGATATCAATTGATCACTTTTTGGCTACTCAATGTGTACGAATTGGATGTTTCTGACTGTAATAACACGTTATGTACACACAGTAACATTTGATATTTATATGGTGACGTTTAATTATATTCTAGTAACAGTTTATATACTCTAAGTAAAGCTTAGTCGTTACGCAACAACAATTTGCTTGGTCTTCTTATTCTTGATTTTTGATACAACACATTCACTAAAAATGCCACATTTCTGCTAACGGTAAACAAAAATTGAACTGATAGACGAACAATACAAATTAATTATCAATATACCACAATCTACCAAACTATAATCAACTAGTAACGTTAAAGCATGACGTAGTAACACATGTTGTTAATTTAGTAACAGTCGTTCATCACCTCATTTCACGAACATCTGGATTTGTTTAGGCCTCGATGCCTTTCATACCACATGCGTCACACCACTTACGATTTAGGAGTTAAGAATTGACACATAATTTCGAATCTAATGGCGTAGTAAAAATATACCCAAATTATTGGGGTCAATCGTCTTTTCGTACAATTAAATGATGAACACCGGACGACGGAGCAAATACGGTGCCGCACCGAGCATACTATGGATACTTCGAATTTATACATGTTAACTGTAATCGTTGCCAAAATCGACTTTGATTTCATCTTATTTTTGCGAATTAGAACCCTAAATATATAGATAAAAATTCATTACAAATCTTACATCATGCATCGTCATACACAATACATCCTACCCTACACGCCGAAATTGGTTGGTTGATGGGCATTCGAAATTTCGGACCTCGATTCAGTTTAAAAACGGGATTCAGAAAATAAAAATTCTCTGTCGATAACATTTACCGCTTCTTAGTAACACAATATTGATGAGACATGACAGTTCACTCTACTAAAATAACAATATAATCTAACTGGGTAACTGAAAACAGCCGTAAATAACTCTTATTATATCACTTTATGAAGGGTATTTTCGTCAAAACCTATTTACAGTCCTTTAACTCTAATATTGACAAAAAGTTAGTTCTTAAAACTAATGAAAAAACTGACAGGACCTGAAAACTTAAAAATAGTTCTGACATGGCCTGAACGAAAATTGTTCCTTCTTTTAAATCATTATGGAATGTGACGCTTTCATCACCTCCTCCAAATATACAAACACACATATGACTGCATTCTCTTCTCCTTTACGTGATTCTTGATTAATTAAATATATATATATATATATATATATATATATATATATGAGTGTGTTCTATAAAATATGTTTGTATTACTAAGTTGAAATTTAGGTGTAATTATTGCGCAATTAATTAAACTATTATTAAACCTAACCTTTAATTTTGATTACTATATCTAAGGTGGTCTACGTAGGCTATGATTATCTCTAAAAAATTGTGTGCAATAAAGCCGAGACAAATAACCAGTTTGTAATGCACGCCTACTCCTGCCACCTCATCCGATTGGTTGACTGTTAATATTATAATAATATCAAATAAATTATATAGGTTTAATATCATAAACTTAAAAGCCTTTTTCACAAATACATATTCGCACATAAATATATCCATAGAAAAAGGCATTACGTAAAAACGTATATTAAATAAAAAATATTAATAAGTTTGATACGTATCTCACAGAAAGAGATACAAAACAAATTAAATACTACGTATATATATATAAAATATTAAATTAAAATATGAAGTCAACCCATCGCACGAGCCAGCAGCAATCTGAATAAAAAAGAGCACGAGTGTCCCTATTACTGCACAATAGCTGCAGAGATTTCACAAACTTACAAATATTAACAAACAAAAACGAGGATTTATATTTAATAATTAATATTGATATAGATATATATATATATATATAATCAAATCTTTTTGTTGAATTAAATGATAGATAGCAACGTTACTTTCAGATGATATGATAAAAAAAAGGTTCAATTCCGACCAAGCATGTCCATGAACATACTTTTATTAGTAGCACAAGTAATTGACTTTGCAATAATAATAATAATGTATAATATTAAATTCTATATATATATAATACCAAGACAGTATCCTGCAATAAAATCTTGGGTTCTTGCCACATTAATGATCCCATGGGCCTCTCATTGATTAAGGCTGGTTATGTCTTTTTCCCTAAATAATATGAATTATTTTATTTTATTTTTGTAAGAAAACCATATTTATTTCTGCTTGGTATATGAATTATCTGCTGCCATATAAATGTAATTTTGTTTTTATATGTACGAATATCCAACATACTGCTACCTATGGAATGATACGTGCGCAGATCTTTCTATCTTTTCATTAAATTTTTTTCTACAAGGTACAATCACACCCATGCATGCCTTGATCGTACGTACCTTTTAGACAATGATCATTACGTAAAAATAATGAAAAATAAATAAAACTTATAAACTGAGGAAGTAAAGTAGTAAAATCTAAATAAAACTTGTCAACAATGAAAAATAAATAAAACTTATAAACTGAGGAAGTAAAGTAGTAAAATCTAAATTAATATTGATATTTTGAATCAAGCGAAGTACATACTCTGACATAATCTCCACACTTGTCGTTAGGACCTCAATGTACTTTACTGTTCCCCTTATATCTAACCCTATATTAATTACACTAATATAGCATTAAATAAAAAAAAAACAAATTATTGTAGTTTCGCTTTTTGGTCTCGTGATATATGAACTGGCAGTTTAATAAATTAACTGTCCATGATGTCAATATATTTAAACTTTTTAAATATTAGTATTTAATATAAATATATGACTTAATCTTAGGTTTGGCACTCTAATATTAACAATTTAAAGATTAATATATATATATACTTTAGAAAAATATAAGTAGGTTCGGTGGTCTCACGTGCGTCTTGCCTAAGAAAGTTAATATCATTTTAATGCCAATAATTAGTAGCATTATTTGACTTTTATGACATCATTTATAATTACAATAGGTACGGCGCGGCCACATTATGAATTCTTAATTGCATCTATCTACAGTAGAAACTCTATAAATTAATATGCTTAGGACCAGCAAATTTTATTAATTAAAAGAGTTATTAATTAATCGATAAATTAATATTTTATTAATTTATAATGAAATGTTTAATTTTCAAACTCCTCTCTCCTTGAAAAAAAGCCTCTCAAATTTTCACTTAACTACCATACAATGTGTATATATCAAATGAAGGGCTCAATTTGATAAAATTATTCAATTACCTACCTTAATAGAGACCTGATTCAAAGTTCAATTCGTTTAAACAAAAGCAAAAGACAATTGAGTATTCAAGAAACCTTAATAAAAATATGAGAAATTTCAGTAGGTAACCGAGCGTTTAAGGCTTTTCGAACTGGCGTTCAAATTATTTTTCAATTTTAGTAGGTAACAATGCGTTTATAAGGCTTTTCTAGTGGCACGCAAACTATTTTTCAGTTCCGATAGTTACCCCGGTGTTTAAGTCTTTTCCACCTGACATCCCAATAAACTAGGCAGTTACTACGTGTGTGGTCGCACTTTATATACAGTATAGATTGTCGTGCAAAAGTCATTATCCGTCATTGTCCATCACTATATAAATCGTGAGCGCTACATAGTAATTTCTCAATTTATTTGGACATCAAATGAAAAGCCTTAAATACATAGATAACTGCGGAAATTAAAAAATAATTTGTGCACAAATTGAAAAAGCTTTAAACACATGAGTACTTGCGTGGACTGAAAAATTAGTTTGAGTACCAATTGGAAAAACCTTAAATACATGTGTACTTATATGGACCGAAAATTAGTTTGGGCACCAATTATAAAAGCTTTAAACACATAGTTATTTGTCAAAATTTCCCTATATATATTATGTAATATAAGGAATTATTAATTTATATTTTATATGGGACCTATAGGAATCACCAAAAATCTATTATCTTATAATTTTAGCGAGTTTATTAATTTAGTACGTTATACCCGAATCGGGACCGGTAAAAAGTATTATCTTAAAGAGTTTATTAAATAATAGAGTATTAACTTATCGAGTTTATACTTTTGAAATTTAAATCAATATCTATATGTTTGGGGAGAAGTCTTTATGACGTCATGTTACGTTTTTCCTTTTTGATAGCACATTACACCATATCGAACTGTATAAATTAATACAAATAAATATGTTATAATAATTGAGTGGACTAGCTAGGATCTCGCGGATCATCATTAGGTATGAAAAATATATTAAAATATGAATATACAAAGCTTAATGGATCACTAGAATCGATTTTTGGTTAGTTGAAAAAATTTTAGATATTATTTCGAGCAATTGATTTTGTATTGAATTTGTAGGAACTATTATTAGGTTTAGCAATCTTGCAAACTCCATAGGTTTATCTTCGAAAATAAGTATTGTTTTTCATTTAATTTTCTCACAAGTCACAACCAAGATAATCATTTAATTTATCAAATCACATTGAAAATTTAATTTTTGATTTGATAACTTTTTTTAATCACCGTAAAAGACGATAATAGACAATATCTCGAAGCTTTTTTTTCTGAGTTGTGGTACAACTTTAGGTCTCCATCTGCCAACAGAAACCCTATCTATCTATAATCACATCACACATCATTTAAAGAGCCTATGTCTAGTTTGGGACAAAGCCATGTGAAAACTAAACGTTTGCTTTAAAACCCTAAAAATAATTACCAATGGTCACATTTATGTATGAAGTACACATTATTCTATATTCAAATTCCATATTTATCGTATAATAAAAAAAAAAATATTTTAGCAAAAGAATATAACAATAAGCAGCAAATACACACGCATATATATATATATTCATTCCATACAGTGGAAAAGGATGGAGAGAGACAAAATCTGAGAGCCGCCAGAAATGATATGTAGAAAAAGTGAATTTCCATCGAAAATCGTGAACAAACTTTTTATTTTGGTAAGAAAAATTGCGATTGAATTTTTGTTTCATGTTAGATCGATTGAGACATTTTGATGCTGACCCCTTTTGATTTGGTGAATCTTATATTATTATTATTATTATTCTTATTATTATTATTATACAAGTTGATATTCGACATCATTCTATAACCGTCTAGGAGTTTAAGATAACCATAAATTCTTAGTTAATATTGGGCTCTATATTTCTTGGAAATGATATGAATTTTTCATTTATTACATTTTACGCCATAAACCTTAAGTTTTTATAGGAGAAAACTAATTGGAAGAAAAATCACCAATCTACCAAAACAAAACTATTATTTTTATGTAGTTAGGTATATATATTATCTTCTAATATATTTTGAAAAGATGGCTAGAGAATTACAATGGGCTCAGAACACAAGAGATGTATATAAATAAATACATGGACGTTGGACATTGATATCTGCATTCTCATCGTGAAAGAAAGGGCAAATAATTAGAAGTTAACCTCGATTCAAGAATATGTAATTTAATGTGCGGGTGTGACAATTAAATGAGAATATAATACACGCAACTTATGACCTGTCTAACTCAGAATGTTCATTTGATTTTGAAATTATATGCTCTGAAAGAAAATAATATCGTAATTTGAATTCGTCTCTTTAGATAACTATAATAACCTACAATTTTATTGAAAATTTAAAGCTCAACTTAGTTTACAACTCTTACAAAAGCGTCGAATATAGTGTTATTACGCAGCCGATAGATAGTGAAACTAAGATTCGATTTAAATTGAAATTTTCGGACTATTATAGAGGGAAAAAGAAAAAGAAAAACCAAATGGTTTCAATGAATAAATAATATATAATCGCCAACGAGACTTTGGCCTAGTGATTAAGAAGGAGAACTTGAGAATTTGTGGGTTAGGTCGTGGGATTGAATTTCCCTCCCACAATTTCTTGAGTAGTCTCCATAAGATTTATTTCTCATGACTATCGTTGTCACGTGAGTTTGGAACGTATTCATATGACCCCGGTGATGTGAGTTTGGGACGTATTCATCTGACCCCGATAATTAGTCCCACTACTGAAATATGTGTTGCAATTAAGCCTACGCCGATATTTGGGGCCAACTAAAAAAAAAAATAATCCATGCAAACACTCTCTCTCTCTCTCTCAAACAAAACACGTACAGTAATGAGTGTAAATTCTTGCTATAAATACAATATCCACCTACACATTCGCTTTTACTATCACACGGTTCATATTCCCTTTACACAAACTTCCATTAAAACTCCCAAAAGAGAAAAAGGAAGAACCTTAACTTCGTAAGAAATGGAGGAAGCCCTCAGAAGACTCAACGCCACGCTCACAGATGTAAGTGATACAACGTATCGCACCACCACCGCCGCCGCAGCACAGCCAGTTCAGAAGCGTACCACAGCCACCAAAAGAACCCTCAAGGACACAGCCGCCGCCGCCGCCGCAACCACCTCCATGCGCTACCGCGGCGTCAGACGCCGGCCATGGGGCCGATACGCAGCCGAGATCAGAGACCCTCAGTCGAAAGAACGGCGCTGGTTAGGCACCTTCGACACGGCCGAGGAGGCAGCTTGCGCTTATGATTGTGCCGCCCGAGCCATGCGTGGTGTTAAGGCGCGGACCAACTTCGTTTACCCTAACACTCCCACGCAAGAGAGTATCATTCCTTCGCTTTATAACAATTTGAAACTCTCTCATCATCAGTCTGTCCTTAGTGGTCGTGGTAATAGTCATTTTCTTTCAGCAAACCCTAATATTCTCGACTGTTACAGCCCTGGCTCGTCGAGGAGGAACGCTGATTCTCTTAACATGCTCTTCCTTCGTGATCGTATGAGTGGTTCATCGACTATGGATAGCTCTATTTATTTGAATCACTGCAGAAATTTCTCGCCTTTGCAAGAGCATAGTTCGTTAAACTGTAACCCTCTGATCAACATGAGTTCTTGCAATTCAAACTCCACACCTGCTGTAGGTGATTACTACATGAACTCATCTCCTTCCTCGTTGAACTTGTCTAGCAACACAAATACTCAGGTTATGGGTGCGAACGCAGCTATGGCTTCTGACGACGACCCAATAAACTACGACAACAAATTGTTGTGTTCCTCTCTGAAACTTGAGGGTTTCGAGAAAGACAACAACCTCGGGTCTAGGGTTAAGAACCCTGATGAAGAAGACCACATGGATTTTTTCGCCACTGATAGCAGGTCAGATTCAGGTTTGTTGCAAGAAGTCTTACAAGGGTTCTTCCCAAAACCTAAGACGGTGGCTACGACGACGACCACGACTGAGAAACCCGCCCAGCATAAGTCAGACGAGTCGCTTCTCTACGACAACAGTAACATTCACAACAATGGTTCTTTTGAGGCTCAACTTTCTTCAAGTCCTTGGCTCGATGAAGAGCTAATATCAGTTGCTCCTCAATACATCGGATTGAATTCAAACTACACAGCTTCATATTGTGGAGATCATCATCTTCCTCAGGGCTCCAACAATAATGTCTTTAATGCGTCAGGAGGAAGTGGGGAATTAATGGACATGTTTCAGTATCAAGATGCTCAAGCTCTTTTCGCATCTAATCTTCAGTAAGCTCCAAGAATCTGACAAAGAGTTCCAACCGTACTTCTTACATCATATCGATGGACGGTCTATGCAAGCCTTGATGGAAGATTGATCTTTCTTGCGTATTATTCTATGTTCTATGTATTAATTGTTTTCTAATTATGTAATCCGACTTCTATTTAGTAGCGATAGTTTGTTGATTAAAGTTCTTTGTGATTTGATCTTATTAATATTATTATTCAGAAAGAGATTATCGTTTCAACCTTAGTACCCTTTGTCCGTACAGCCCCATGCTTTTGCCTTTCCTAGTTATGATATAAGTTTCATCTCTATATATTTTATTTATATTTGGACTCCAAAACTCAATGAAAAACCATAAAACGTTATATGTACTAGTAATTATAATTAATTGAGACAGTTTTTATGTACCCTCTCATTTTATATATATTGTAGGTACTTGATATTGCCCGCTTCTTTTTATTTATTTATTTAATTAATTAATTAATTTTGATACATTTCCATTCTTCGCTCGTTCTTTAAGACATGGCCATTGCTCCTTCTATATAGAAAGATCATCCAAATATCTTGGTAGTGATAAATATCATCATCCATCCATTAAATGCAAAGAGTTGAATTCATGGCTTTCTCTTACTCCATCGACGACTATAGTCTATATATAATTTTAATATATGTGCACATATATATATATATATATATATTCATTAACATAAATGGCCCCACAGTAAAATTTAAGCTTGCAATAATACCATCCTCCCATTATGTAAGCATTGGATCATAGTTTGTACATCCGTGTGACGAATGTATGATCCAACATTAGGGCATCATCAATGCTCCACAGAAAATACCAATGATATCATGCTCATATTATCTATAAGAGGCTTGACAAAGCCCTAAATGCTTTTCTTGCTTTATTATTTTCTTGTGTAATTCTTTCTTTTTTTTTCTTTTGGGAATAAAAATTTAAATTATGCTTTTACAGCAATACATTGATGCTCGTCTGAATAATTTACACAATAATGGAATAGTGCCTTTAGTTGTATTAATATAGAGAGGCTTCGTCACAGTTTCTAGTTGTATGAAGTGTGGTTACGTATATATGTCACGCCTTCTTATATTGTTGGCGCATTTAATATTTTCTTATTATTTTCTTATATTACTTTTTTTTTTCTTTTTAAAACTTTCAAAACGAAAAATAAAAAATTAATTAAATGAATTTAAACATCTTAATAATAAATTATTTCTTAGGCCCAATCCACCGAGGGCCCAAAAAGTCTTGCACACTTATATAGCAATTCGAAAAAAAAAATTAAAAAATACATGATTTTAATTTTCAAAATATATATATCAAGCCCATAATCTAAACCATATTATGGACGGCTATATTTAAGGAAGACTTTAAATTGACTTGATGAATTAGGTCTTTCTCCGACTAGTGAATGTGGTCCTCACTCCTCAACTATGAAATATTAATTTTAAAATTTAAATTACGTATAAAACTTAGTTGCAATAAGTCCTCATTGATTGATAAATTAATTATCACAACATAAATATCATCGAATCATGGCAAAACAGCGATGACCAGGTTGGCATTGGTTTATTACAAGGAAAACATTAACTAAACTTCCCATTATAGTTTTATGTATACTTCAACGTTGAAAGCAAGAAATATATATATAGTTAAAATATGTTTGATTCCCAAGCTGGCTTGGGCTTAGCCACGATTACAATAAAAGTCAACTCAACGAGTCAACGTTATTACTATAAGAAAAATCCAATTTTATTAAATTTTAATGCCTCAACCTCACCACATACTTCCTACACATAGATGATATATTATGTAAAAGCTACGTAGTGTATCGTATTCAAATATGATACGGCTATATATTCGTTTAGAATTATCAATCCTTATATACTTTCCATAAATTAATAAATAATTATATTCCATCGGCATTCAAGCAATGAACCTTATCCCTAAAAAGAATCCAAATTTCAAAATTTCTCGAGAAAATTAGCAAATTGAAAGTAGAAAAGCAAAGAAAAGAAAAAAAAAAAAGTAAAAAAAAAAAGAAAAAAAGAAAATTGGAAGACCAAGAGAAACTGTTTCCTTGTAATCCTTACAACTACTGACACCCATTCACCAGATAGTCACACAGAGAGATAGAGAGAGAGTCAGGTTTATGGGATTTTTTTTTCTCTTACAATATATCCTTTTTTTTTTGTTCTTTTTAAGAATAACACACTACTTAGTACTCACTAATCGTTGTTTATATATGTGAAACCTGGCAATAAATTGAAAGAATTCTTTTTTGCTTTTGTTTTCTTAGGCTTGAAGAACGCTAGCGTCTGTATGCTTCTTGCTCTGTTTTAGTTTTCCTCGGCTGGATGTGAAAAAAGCCCACCTTTTTTTCAAATTAGTCTTTTTTAGCTTCGGCTCTTGACTACAATTTTGTGGGCTTTCAAATCTTGTCCGTAGAAATGAGTTGGATTCCTAGGGTTAGGGAGAAATTATGTAATATGGTAGAAGGGGGATCTCATTATTGTTCCAAGAAGACTGATGAGATTTGCGGCGATGGTTGTGACGAGGTAAATAAAAAGGTTTCATCTTTCTCTATTTTGTCGTTGTTTTCTGTTCAGATTGATATCAATGTATGCTGAATAAGCACTGTGATGTGTTGTAAGCTTTTCCTTTTCTTTTTTTTTTTTTTTTTTCTGGGATTATTGACTGTTTTTTCTCTTTAATTTCAATAAATTTATGTGAGTGAAAATTCGACGAAAAATTCAAACTTTGAAGACAGTTTTTACTTTAGGTCGAAGGTATAGTCTGTGACTGCTCAGAGAAACTGTTTTGAGTTCTAATCTCCGGCGAAGACCTTCAAGAACTGTTTTTCTGCTGAATTTTGTATTCCTTGACCTTTTGTGAAGTATTCTTATTCATCGGACTAATTTATCATCTGTCTGTAACAACCTTAAATCCCCAGGATTCAGGACATACCATGAGCATGTCGAGGTTGAAATGCGTTCTTCGAGGAATCGATATCAAAACCCTACTCTTCCTCTTCGTTTTAGGCCCGACGTGTATCTTCGTAATATACGCCCACGGCCAGAAAATCACCTACTTTCTAAGGCCTCTATGGGAATCTCCGCCGAAGCCCTTTCAAGAAATCCCTCACTACTACCACGAGAACATGCCGATGGAAAATCTCTGCAAGCTCCACGGTTGGGGGACGCGCGATTATCCCAGAAGGGTCTTCGACGCGGTACTCTTCAGCAACGAAGTAGACCTACTAAAGATACGTATGAAGGAGTTAGAACCCTACGTATCGCACTTTGTCCTCCTCGAATCGAACTCGACCTTCACTGGACTGCCAAAGCCCTATGTGTTCTACTCCGTCAGGGATCAGTTCGATTTCCTAGGTTCGAGGCTGTCTTATGGCCAGGTCCCTGGGAGATTCAAGAAAGGAGAGAACCCTTTTATCGAGGAAGCCTATCAAAGGCTTTCGCTGGATTATCTCTTGAAACGAGCTGGGATTCAAGACGACGACTTGCTGATCATGTCTGATGTGGACGAGATACCGAGCAAGCACACCATCGACCTCTTGAGATGGTGCGATGGGATACCTTCCGTTCTGCACCTACGGTTGAAGAACTATTTGTATTCGTTCGAATTTCTCCTCGATAATAACAGCTGGCGGGCTTCGGTCCATGTGTACCAAACAGGCAAGACTAGGTATGCTCATTACAGGCAGTCCGATGTTATCTTGGCTGATGCGGGCTGGCATTGTAGCTTCTGCTTCAGACGCATCGACGAGTTTGTGTTCAAGATGAAGGCTTACAGCCACTTCGATAGGGTTAGGTTCTCCCATTTCTTGAACCCAAAGAGGGTTCAGAGGGTAATCTGCGAAGGGACCGATTTGTTCGATATGGTGCCCGAGGAGTACACTTTTAGGGATATTATCGGGAAGATGGGGCCCATCCCTCGTTCGTACTCGGCCGTTCATCTTCCTTCGTATCTCTTGGAGAATGCTGATGAGTTTAAGTTTCTTTTGCCTGGGAATTGCTTGAGAGAGCAAAGCTGAGGATTGAGTTTTCTTACATAGATTGGCAAGCAAAAGGGTCTTTGTTGAAGAAGACAATCAATGAAATGACTACTGATGATAATATATTCAGGGACATTTTTGTCATTCTTGGATTTTCTAAAGTGGGTTTTTAATTTTGTTGTACGTAAGCTCTTTTTTTTTTTTTTTTTTTAAATTCCGGTTGGTAACCTGTGTTTAAGGTTTTTCCAGTTTTATTTTCAATTTCGTTTGGTACCTCTGTGTTTAACCTTTTTTCAGTTGGTGCCCAAAGTATTTTTCGATTCCGGTTGGTACCCATGTGTTTAATCCTTTTCCAGTTGGTGCCCAGAGTATTTTTAAATTCCGATTGGTAACCCTATGTTATGACAAAACATAACCCCGCGATTTTAAAAGACTAAAAATGAGATCTTTAGGTATATGAACCGTTTTTTATGTTTTCTATCATTCCGTTAGCAACTAACAGCCTACACCTAAAGATCTTATTTTTTTAGCCTTTTAAAATCGCGGGGTTATGTTTTGTCATAACTTAGGGTTACCAACCGGAATTTAAAAATACTTTGAGCACCAACTGGAAAAGCCTTAAACACAGGGTTACCAACCGGAATTGAAAAATACTTTGGGGCACCACCTGAAAAAGGCTTAAACAAAGGGGTACCAACCGAAATTGAAAATAACTTTGGACATCAACTGGAAAAGCCTTAAACACAGGGTTACCAATCGAAATTTCCCTTTTTTTTTTTTAACTCTCTCTTAATTTCAGGATTTCTTCACATTAGTGAAGATTTGACGTCTTAAAAAAAAGGGTACTTTTTTTTTTTGCTGAATTATGCTATTTTTTAGTATTATATTCGTATCTAGGCTGGTATTAACATTTATATTGCAGACCAAAATATGATACGTAGAAGAAAGAAATCAATAAGAATATTTCCTAAAACAAATTGACATTTAATGATTTCGACCTTCTATAGCAGCTATGAGAAGATGACGCGTCGACTATTGTTAATTTTTTTATTACAAAGTTTGTATATATGGCATAGATTCAAGCCAGTAAAACATCGACCACTGCATCAACGCCATGTCCATTTTAGTGTATTACTCCTACTTTATAATATTTATTTGATCCATTAAAAACTAGAGCCAGATGTGTATGTAATGGTAATGGAAAGCAACTGCTTTCGATTTTCACTATTCTTATATTTGATTTCTACTCCATGAATTAGTGCCAAGCAATAGGCATGCGGTCTCTATTTAGGATGTGTTTTGTTTGTGGAAATTAGTAGGGAAAAGAAAATAAAATGAAAAAGAAAAATTAGCTTTTATATTTGGTTGATTGAAAAAATAGAGAAGGAAAAGAAAAGAAAAACAAATCTAATTAAGTTTATACTTAAAACTAAAGAAAACTAATTTCTTCGCCAAATGGTGAGAAAAATAAAAGAAAAACTTATGAAAATCATTTTCTTTCTCATTTTCTTTTCCCTATTACTTTCATCATTCCAAACACACGCTTTCTAATTTATCATGTTATAATAATCTTGGAAGTCGTAGTTGCTAGTGACGTTAACTATATGGGCCCGATCGCAGGCGCTTAGAGCCCAAGGCCACGTCGACGCTAATTAATATATCGAATAATTTTGCAGTTAAATATGAAAAACAAACAAGAATCATCCATGTACAAGAATTATTGAATTGAAACAATTCTGTGTATTTAAAAAAAAAAAAAAATTTGAAGAATAAGAATGAGATCTGTCCCCTATTGTTGTTTTGTATAATGTATAAATATATATTTTTTCAAATTTAATAATATCTCAAGATTTGGAAGGATCAACACCACCACCACCTCCAATGGTCTTGTAATAAGATTTATCAGCTTCTGCGACTCTATTTCTGAACATTTCCCACTCCTTCTCACACCTTCGTCTCACCTTAACCCACAAAAACAAAATCATGGATATCATCATGAAAATAAATGATAATCAATCCTAAAATCATAAAATAAATACAAAAATATTACTACGTATGTTATGTTATGTTATGTACGTACCCCTTTCCACGGAGCCTGCCCATTCTCTGTTTTCCCCTGTTTATTTGCATCGTATGTATAAAAACATAAGTAACGTTTTATTATTTTATTTCAAAGCTACCAACAATTATATATATATATATATATATTATATTACATAGAGTTACCTGGTTTCCCAAGGAAGGAACGCCTTGGTGAACAATCCACTGAGCATCTACAACTCCTATTTTCTCATGAGCAGGCTTCAAGTAATATCAAAAAAGTTTGCTAATTAGCAGTTTTATTTTATCAATCAAAGCTATTTATATAAAATAAAATAATAAATAGTCTGACTAACCTCAACACATTTTTGGAGGGCAAAGTCCAATCCCCATCCATGGACTAAGTCGTTCTATTACCATTATATATATATATATATATATAGTTGTTTTGTATTGTATTATTGCTGGAGAAAGAAAGCCATAGCCAAGCAGTGTAAGAAGATGCATGTTTCAAGAATTATTATACCTGAATCATATACCACACACATCTCCACGCATCTTTCGAAAATACAGGCGCCATAATCTCTACGAAACTGTGTAATAACAAAAAAAACAAGATGATATATGGATGATGATGATGATGATATAGTGTGTGTGTATGTTTTGAAGATGATTAGAGTTTCATACGCTGCGCATGGAGGCAAATGAGGGTCGGGGCACCACCCTTTCTTCTCCTTCGTTGTCCTATATCAAGAACGAACGAATGGTTTCGATGAAAACGACGTATTGCCTAAATCTTGTTATATGATAGTAGAATCAATAGCATGCGCAAGATTGCCCCATTTTTTTTCCTTACTTGTGTACTTCGTGGTCGGCCACTCTCTTCGTCATTTGCCACGTCGTTTTGCTGTCCCTGGACAAGCCGGGCTGCGATATCTCTAATCCGTGCTTCTTCACGAGCTTAATGTATCTGAAAAAAAGGTTAGGGCGTTGGACGAAGTAGGTCGCTGTATAGAGTAGACTTTCGAGCGCTGAGGATGTTATTTTTGAAGGAAAAAAGGAGAAACTTACTCTTCAGCGTCGAAGTTGTCGACCACGAGATCTTCGTCCCAAATGAATACGTAATCGTACGGTGCGATGATGTCTGGATGAAGAAACCTCTTTGCAAACCACCTTTGGACAAAAAATAAAAGATTTCACGCCATGTAATATGACTAACATTATTGCAATATCTTCATCAGATAAGGCTAATGTGATGGTGGAGTGGAGTCAGTCAATAGTGTTTTACCATTTCGTCTGTTTTCTGGCGCTGATATGAATGGCCCGTTTCGACCACTCGAACTCGTCCCATTCCGTCGTTCTTCCATCGTAGTGGAACAGAACGACGGTGAAATTATCCGAGAACTGTAATAAGGGTTGGGAGGGATTAAACACAAGAGATTGAGAAAGGAAAGCATCGGAAATTTGTGCTGACCTTTTTTACAGCTGCATCGACGTTCTTCCTTTGATCGTAGCCGACAGTAAATGCCACCAGGTACTTCGGTGTGCTGGTCAAGTCCTGAGAAAGAAAATAGTTTAAGATTTGGACAATGAAATTTAGAACTAAGACATTGAAATATAGTTTGTAAGGACACTAACCTCACTAGGTAAGCCATAGAGTCTTCTGAGGTACAAGTCTGATTCAGAAGCAACGATGCCAGGAGGTAATCGTTCTGCGCCTTTTGGGTTCGATGGCACCCAAATCTGCGTATGATCGTATAAGATCGATAGATTAATCAGCAGAGCATTTACTACCAAGAAAAAAAAAACATATACCTTCGACATATCTGCCGTGGCTTTACTTCGGTTAGGACCGTCGTTAGCAGTACTTTTGTTTCCGGCTGTGGCTATATCGCGAAGAATGGCTGTTGTGATATTTACCTGCAAAATTGGAAAGGGTTAAAACTGGCGAAGATTTAAGAAAGGGCACGAAGAGAAGTGTAGGCTTTTACCTTAGTCAGCGAATGCGTAGGAAACGAAAAACCTATCAAGAATCCAAACATTATCCCGAAGCAAATGACCACCAAAATCCTCATCGTCTCATTGGGCTTCTTCGCCATGGAACTGAGATAGCGCGAGAAAAAAAAACTGACGTTTTTGTAACGATTTCAGAGCATTTTACCGTGCATCCATATACCTGCGTCCAAAGCCTCCTTTCTTGTATAAATCTGAATCCATATCGATAGTTCTAATGTCTGCTTAGCGTAGCCCAACTAAGCCCCCGAGAATCAACACGCAGCTAGAAGAATTAATGAACAGAAACAGCAGTTTTGCAGAGATTTGCCTGTAAGGAAAGACGTTCAGCAATGTAAAGATATCGATGAAAACTCAATGCAAGGTTGTAAGATCACAATCTTCGACTATTAATGTCTCGATGATCATGTCGGGAAATAACTAGTTAAAGCCTTGGCACAATCTCGTCGTCTCGAAAACACGTAGAACGGTTCAATTGAACTATTTCCATACATATATATGTGTACATCATACTTTATACACCTTATATAACTAAGAGCATTTAGGAAGAAACCAATCACATGCCACCTTTGACAGATTCAAGCTGCCTTCGCTATAGAAAAATAAGACAACCTTTTCATCACCGTGAATTAAGTTCTGGGGTGCCCAACAAAGCAAGCCACCTAGTTTTTTTTTTTAATGGAAATTGAAAGACTAGAAATGAAGCTAAAGGTTCAATTTTTACCACCACCTTGTACTCAAAGACAGTCTGCAATAACCTAGCCCGCACACAAGCAGCCACAAAAATCGCAAGTCAAAACATTGAAGAAAAAAACAAATAAATAACTTGGGATTCTTTAATCCTTTGATGCTTGATGACCCACAACAATAAATCAAGAAATCATTTGTTTACAACCTATTTGCTCGAGACAGAGAATAAAAAAACTCAGCTTTGATTTAACAACGTACACAGAAAAGAACTTGGAAAAAAAAAACGTAAACTTTACGCAAAGCCGTGGGTACACAACGATTACCTAAACTCCAAAGGGAAGAAGAGCCCAGAATAAACCTCGAAATAAGTATTTCGTTCTTAAAAAAAGCAGATGATCACGAAAAGAAAGATATCTTTAAACGTAAGCGGACATTGAAAAGAAAAAAAAAAAAGAGTTAAGACAACGTTCTTAAGCAGCCTTGTGTAATAAATGCATGAAAGTGTTTAGGGAGACGCAGGAGTTGAAACTGAAGAACAAGAGTTTGCTCAGCTAGAGCTCCAAACGTGAATCAATATGTATACAAAGGGGGAAAATCGTGATCGAAATCGTTTTAAAAAACACACAAACTGAGAAATAGAAAAAACGGGCAAGAAAAGTAAGGCAATAATACCCCTTTTTATCACTCGATATGATAACCTTTTTCTGTTGCTTTTCTCCCCTTTAGCCGAACAAATCTTTCTAAAAATGGAATCTTTTCTTATTTTTTCACCTTCCTTTCTTATATACTTATCTGGGTTTTTCATAAATTTGATAGTTCTTGATTGAGGTTTATCTAATTTCAGTTCTACAATTCGAATTGAACAATAATTTTTATGGATTTTTATTGGGCTATATTTAAAATCTTAAAATTAAGGTCGGCAACTGACTTTATTGCATTCAAACTCAAAACTAATTAACCTTGAATTGTGATGCAATATCGCTGACCTGCCTTACTTCAGTTGACAATGCGGAAGTCAACTATTAAACAAGTTCATAGCTTAGCTTCATCCGAAGTCTATGGTTTTATTCATTACACTAACGTTTGACTTCTTATTAAACTGAAAAATCATATATCAATGGACTATTTATTGAATATAAAATTCCACTACAGAGGCTTTAATCAACAAACTAATGCCTGTGGCAAGCCATTGACAAAGGGATGGGAGGATCAGAGTAATCACCATTAACGATCTTCTCAAAAACCCATTTATTAGCAGCCTCAGTGTAATGCACACCATCCCAATTAATCATCATCGATGGATCTTCGCATGACTTTGCAATCATAATCTCCTTCCCCTTCAATTTAATCTTTCCTCCGCAGCCTATGTTCTTGTTGTAGTTGTACTTCCCTCCATGCCCGCAGCAAGCCTTCAGAGGATGCACAAAGCCTGCAATTTTCAACACCTTGGCGTTTAGCATTGCGTCAGAAAAAAAAAAAGGTTATGTCGTAAAATCACAGGAGGAAGATATCATACCGTATTTGTGGGCATGCACGATGAGGTCGTACTTAGCGGTGTAAACGTCGACGTAGGTCAGAGCTGCCGAAGGCAAGTCCTTTCTCAGCTTCACGACGGCCTCTTTCAGCTTGAGGTTGAAGTACCTTGCAACCTCGTTGAAAGGCGAGGCGCATCCCGCCTTGTCGATTTGTCCTGCCGTTATTAGCAGTCGGTCCATGACGTAAGGCAGACAGCCCACCGGGCCCGTGTTGTGTATCCAAAACGATCTTCCTCCGCGTTCGTATATATTCTGCATTCATTCGAAAATGATAGTTCTTCTGCCAAATATATGCTCGCTCATATATTCGTAAAGATCGCACCTTTACGACTGTTTCGAACTGGCCCAACACATCAGGGACGTATGCTCTGACTTGATCGGTGGTCATGTTGAGGAAATAACCGGCGGTAAGGTCGTTTTGGCCTATGTCGAAGGTGTAGAGAGCCCGCGAGAAGTACTCGGGCTTTGGCATTAGCTTCTTGAAAAGCCCGCCTGGAAATGGTTTGATAGAGAGAAAACACAACTCTTAAAGATAAGTAATGGGACTTAAAACGATCAATGAGTACGAAAATATCGATGAATTAACAACCATGGCTGCGGATGGTTTGAGATCGTCGCTGAAAATCGTTGAACTCATAAAACTGAACGTTCAGAGAAATAGGGCTGAAACCACCCTGGTGCAGGGTTGTGTTCTGCGGCCTGATGGTCGATCCAGCCGTTGCAAAGTTGGCTCCGTGAGTGAAGTTCGAGCCAAGTGCGTCGAGGAATGCACTTAGATAGTTCAGTCCTAAGCTCTCGGCTGGTAATAAAATCAATATATGTCAATAAACGTAGAATCATCATTCATATCCAAGAGCCCAAAACCAAAACACAATGAAACTAGAAAGAAATACTAATGGTGGTTTCAATAGGACTTTCTCTTACCAATGAAGTCGACGACTAATCTTCCATCGCAGTACCGGCCCGCCGGGCTGTGGAAGAAGGTCTCCCCGTGGGGAGATTGGGCCTGCCCGAACGCAGCCGACAGCCCGCCCGTGTCTGAGTTTGAATCGCCAAAGTTGAATATGGCAGGAAAGGCACAAGGGCTCGTTCTTGAAGTGGCTTGTGATGTTTGAAGACTTGATAAAGAGATCAGAAGTAGAGTACTAATGCTTACGAAGTTGAGTAGTAATTTGTTGAAGAAGGGCATTTTCACAACTGACATTGGTGGTAGTAAGAGATCTGATTACAGAAAAAGGAAAGGTAGTAAATAGATGGCGTTAAAGAGCAAAGTGATCTTCGTGATAATGTGTAAGAATTGAAGACGACAAAAGTTTGTGGTGGAATGGAATCATTCACATGTTAAGACTGTAATATCATGGTCCTGCTTTTGTTTCAGTTAGCAAAACAAACAAATACATATATATATTCAAGTAGTTTCAACTAATGGTAAACACCCTTACTATAACAATTTTTTTTTCTTTTTATTTGTTCAAATATTCACTAATAAATACAACCGAAAAGTAAAGGATACCTTGACCGGCGGAAGGAACTCTCAAAGACGAACACTAGGAGAAATGCTTATAGTGACTCCACTTTTGTGATTATATGTTTCGATATGAAAATGAGATCGCTATTTATAGGTGGATCAAGAATTTTGAAATGAATCTAATAATGTTGTTGATGTGTTAAAATGGATTTATTTAATTACTTAATTATCCGTATCAATCATATTTAATTCAGTTCATCGGAATTATAAAAACTAAATGTATGTATTTAATTCACAATAATTTACCTCCAACCCATTAAGATAAGTACGATTTATTTCCAAAACTCTATCCACGTTCTAAATTTAGAAAGCAAAAAGCATAACTACCTTTGCATTCCCTTTCGGCTTAGAAAGCTTTTACAATAACAAATAATGTGAACAACAAACCTCTTCTATTACCTATGTCCTATTCTACATCGTATCAAATCAACGCTTAGAGAATATCGAACAAGACAGACATACCCACGAAGTGGGCCGAAGTTAATCCATTTTGTGGGCTGGGGAGAGATGATCTCAACTAACTGAGTAAGCCCATTAACTGAAGCCTTGTACTATATTCAATGTCCACAAGCTAGTTTAAAATAAGCTACATTGTCATCTCATAACCAGCAACTAGTATATGTGTGCACTATAATATATAAATATATAATATTATTTTATATTTTGCATGTTATTTTTAATTTAAAATATTTATTGTGTGTAATTATACTTTAAATTTAATTAATTGATTTATAAGGATATAATTGGAATAAATTAAAAACTTCAAGGGTAAAATAGTAAATATGCATGATACACCAAATTAATTAGAAGGTAGTTATTCTAGGGTGTTGAGGCATTATATATAGTATAGATAAGGTTTAAATTTAATTAATACTGAACTTAGCTACGAGGTAAATAAATAAAAACAATAACACCGAAAAAAAGGGCTTCAAACTGATCAAAATAGTGTCGATGAGGCATTGGTCTAGTGATTGAGGATGAGACCTCAAGGATTTATGGATTAGGTCGTGGGATCGAATCCGTCCTCCCACATTTCCTTGAGTAGTTTCCATGTGATTTATTTCTCATGATTATCGTTGTCAGATGGGTTTGAGACGTATTCATCTGACCACGGGGATTAGTTCCATCACTGGAGTATGTGATCGCCAGATCTGTGTGGCGCAAGCCCACGTCGATATTTAGAAGTTAGCCCATAGCCAAATCGATTGGGATACTCGGGACAGGGAAAAAAAATGATCAAAATAATAAAAAAGAAAAGGTGTGAAATGTAGTGTAGTGTCATAAGCTCCTTTTTCTTACTTTGAATCTATATGATTACTTGCCTTCCCAGCTAAACAAATGCCCGATTCTTTCCTTCTCTAGCCACTCTATTACTAATATAGTCTCTGCCCAAAGTCCCTCTTTCATTTCATTGCATTGCATTGCATTGCAAAGCCATTTTCACACACACCAAATGTCATATCAACGCGAAACAAACCCTCATTTCCTACCATCTCACCACGACCCAACCATCGACTTCCCTTCACAAACACCGCCGCCGCCACGCCGCTCAAGGCCACCACCACCTATACGCCACCACCAGCGCACCTCCGTCGAACCTCCGCATGCCCCTAGGCCTCAACCACCTCCTCGTCAACTCCCTCAATATCAGACCGGCACATTGCCACAGCCCCACCACGAACTGCCGCAAGCAACCCCTAGTAGTAGGCCGCATCAACCACCTCCACCGTATCAGAGCAGCGCACCGCCACAATCCCACCACGAACCACCGCACCGTCCCCAACGACACGGCCACCCGGGCCCGCACGAGCATCCTTCTCTCCTACACGGCCCGAAGACTCGTCGAACGAGGCCCATCGCTTGGCTTCTGGCAGCTTTCTGCGCTCTCTTCTGGATAGTAGTCATAGTGGGAGGCCTCGTCATCCTCATAGTGTACTTAGTTTTCCGACCGCGCAATCCGAGGTTCGACATCTCCGACGCAACTTTCAACGCTGCCTACCTCGACTTGGGCTACCTGCTGAATGCAGACATAACCCTTCTGGCCAACTTCACCAATCCAAACTCCAAGGTGAACGTGGACTTCACCTACATCGTCTTCGATCTTTACTACGAGGACAACTTCATAGCGACTCGCTACGTCGAGCCCTTCTCTTTGGCGAGGGGACAGTCTCTGTTCGACCATGTCCACCTGATGACCAGCCAGGTGAGGCTGTCGTTGAGGCATAGGGTGGATTTGCAGAGGCAAATGGAGAGTGGAAGAGTAGATTTTGAGATAAGGGGTATGTTTAAGACCAAGTCGAGGTTTGGTGGGCTTTTTCAGTACTCTTATTGGTTGTATACTCATTGTCGGATCGCAGTAACTGGGCCGCCGGCCGGCGCTTTGATCGGAAAGAAGTGCGTGACGAAGAGGTGATTCATTACATTAAAGTTACTAAATTTCTGACATTATCGCGAAGAGCCCCTATAGCTCAGTGGTAGAGCGTCAGTCTTGTAAACTGAAGGTCTGTAGTTCGATCCTGCATGGGGGCAATTTTTTTAATATTAATATTATTTTTTAAACTTATTTTTTTTTTCAGTAAGCGACCTCTTTTATTTGTCAAGTTTGGGACTGAATTCTAAATTTAAAAAATGTCAAGGAGCCCTTTTAGTGCGATGATAGAGTTATAGATAGATAAATGATTAAAAGGTAAAGTACTTGCGAAGCCAAGCAACCTTAGTGCCTTGTAATAATCGAGTGGGAGTTATTTCTAAGTGGTTCTCTTTTCATTCATACGGCGAAACAAATATAAATAAAGATCCAAACTTGACACTCAAAAAAAGAAAAAAAAAAAATAAAGTAAAAATGTGTGCTTTACGTTCCACACAAAACCAAATCAAGATCCAAGTTGAGCTTCAGACCCCAATGCTTTGTACGGCCGACCAAGTCTCCTCTTTTCACCAATATAGTATTATTATTTATTGTTTGTTGTTCTTCCTTCCTTCCTAGTTCCTACGCTCTTTAGCCTCCCAAGAAAAAGAAACCAAACAGAAAGTTAAGAACAAAAACAGCTGAAATCTAAAGAAGCAGACGAAGCGAGCTTAAATCGAAAGAGACACATATCGCTGAAACCATCGCCACTTTCTTTCCTCACCCTTTTGAACGACAAGCGATGCGATGGTAGTTCGTGATAGGATTGGAGACAACTGCTCACAGTTTGATTAGTCGGCGACGAAGGCCATGTTAATTACCATCGCCTTGTTTTCTTCCAACCTTTTCGAAAGAAAATCTCAGCAGCAGATCGTTTTTAGTTCTCGCCCATGGACCCTTCCACGTCACGCCCTGCTGTTGTCATCGATAACGGCACTGGGTAATTGGCTGCTTCTTGCTGGGCTTATGATTAATCTCCTCACTTCGATGGAATGAATTCGTGAATTGGGTTTAACCGATTTGTTGAGATTTTGGATATTTTTTGACAAAGATTGTTCCTTTTTTTTTGTTTTTGGTTAAGGTACACTAAAATGGGTTTTGCTGGAAACGTAGAGCCTTGCTTTATTGTCCCCACCGTAGTGGCAGCCAACGAATCGTTTCTAAACCAGCCGCGCGGCGGTTCGATGAAGGGAAGCAGTTGGTTAGCTCAACACAATGCTGGGGTTATGGCGGATCTTGATTTTTACATAGGCGAAGAGGCATATTCTAGATCCAAGAAGAACAACAGTTATAGCTTGAGTTATCCCATCAAACACGGCCAGGTCGATAATTGGGACGCAATGGAGAAATTCTGGCAGCAGTGTATATTTAACTACTTAAGATGTGATCCCGAGGATCATTACTTTCTGCTGACGGAGAGCCCGTTGACCCCTCCCGAGAGTCGTGAATATACGGGGGAGATTATGTTCGAAACGTTCAACGTTCCCGGGCTTTACATAGCTGTCCAGCCCGTCCTGGCTTTGGCGGCTGGGTACACTACGTCTAAGGTGATTGTCTTAATTTGGATTAATGTAGTAAGAGTGATTGTCTTGTTTCTGCCGTGGATCTGTAATAATGCTCTGTTTTCCTAAAAAAATGTAGTGTGAGATGACGGGGGTTGTTGTGGACGTGGGCGATGGAGCGACGCACGTGGTGCCCGTTGCTGATGGCTATGTCATCGGGGGCAGCATTAAGTCTATCCCAATTGCCGGGAAAGATGTCACTCTCTTCGTACAACAGCTCATGAGGGTACGCTATTGTTTTATTGATCGATTTGTGATTCTCGGCGAGGGGATCCTTGATGTAAATGATGGTTATGGTTTAAGCTGTTGGTTATTGGCAGAACTGTTTTTGGTCTTTGTATTTGGTAGGTCTTCGCTTACGATGTCATTTCCATGTAGGAAAGGGGCGAGCACGTTCCACCCGAGGATTCCCTAGAAGTAGCCCGGAAGGTGAAAGAAATGTATTGCTACACTTGTTCAGACATCGTCAAGGTATAATGCATCGCCTTTACCTTTATTGATTTGGTTATAGAAAAGCATTAGATGCACTTTTCAATTGTTTGAATTTTTTACCAAATTCAGGAGTTTAATAAGCATGACAAAGAGCCATCAAAGTATATTAAGCAGTGGAGAGGTACTAAACCAAAGACTGGGGCGCCTTATTCTTGTGACGTAGGCTATGAACGGTTTCTTGGCCCCGAGGTTTCTTCTCGTCAATTTATTTTCGAATTGATATGTCAACGTAATTGCGATAATATCAGTATGTCTCATGCGTGCCAGATATTCTTCAACCCCGAGATTCACAACAGTGACTTTACAACCCCTTTACCTCAAGTGGTCGATAGTTGTATTCAATCTGCACCGATAGATACAAGGAGAGCCTTGTACAAGGTAGTCTTAGATTTTTTCTTTTCTCCCTGAAAACTGTTTTGTCTATTCTCGGCACTTGTCTTATAAATTAGATTTGTCCGGCCGGTGAAATAACTACCCCGTTTAATGTACACCAGAACGTCGTATTATCTGGAGGATCTACCATGTTCAAAGACTTCCACAGAAGGCTACAGCGCGATGTAAAGAAGATCGTCGACGCTCGAGTCCTCGCATCAGAAGCTCGGCTTGGTGGAGAACTAAAGGTAAAGCTAACACAGCTAGTAAATATTACTCATCTACCAATCTTTTGATGTCTCTAACTTGTTGAATTTTTTTTATTTTTATTTTTTTTTCCTTCAGCCACAACCCGTGGAAGTAAACGTTGCGAGCCACCCTATCCAGAAATATGCAGTTTGGTTCGGAGGTTCAGTCCTTGCGTCAACTCCCGAGTTTTTCACGGTATATTATTCATTCAGCTCGACCTTCAAAGGAAATCCCTTGTAAAGACAAGTTAGAACGACGTTCTGCTCTATTCTAAGCACCCCATTGTTAATTCTTTCCGCAGGCATGTCATACCAAAGCGGAGTATGAGGAACACGGAGCAAGCATATGCCGGACGAACCCTGTTTTCAAGGGGATGTACTGATGCGAAATAACTACGAAACAGCGATCGATCGAAGGTTTAGGAATAGGTAAATTGAACCCATTTTTTCACCATGTTTGTGTTCTTGCAGTGTATTTTCTTACAGGTTAGGGTGTTAAAAGGCTTCATTTTTTATACATAAACATATTTCTTATGATGGCGTATGGTAGATAGGTGGTTTGTAATATTCTTTTCTGCAAATATATGATTTTGAAGTAGGATTGTAATGATGATGAAGGAAAGAAGGTTATCTTTTTTTATGGGATATACGAAATGAAATGAAACATACGTCGTACGTCTACTTATAATCGAAGCCGTCGTACGTCTTAAAAAGTCGATCTGATTTCTTTTCTTTTCCACGGAAATACAACCCTTTGCTGCGGTGCGGCGTCGACTGCAACGACGTGGGCAAAAACGACATGCGCGAGCAGAACGTTTTCAAAGCATTGATCGGTAAACAGCAGCAGATTATTAATTTTCCATCATCATAGGACCATTTTGCTGCTTGTCTTTGAGCTCATTTAGGACTTGGTGGTCGTATTTATTTGTGTAATGGCTTGAGGAATAGTTAGTTCTCTATGTTGGGAGTGATTTTGCTATTATGATATTTATGTGAAAACATTTATTGGTTGCTAAATATTGGATTGCTATAAGATACATAATATTTATTTAATGAATTTGAAAATGATCTCTACGGTGGTGGTGGCAGAGCACAGCACTTTGTGCATACTGGCCGAATCTTCTCTATATTGCAGTCACAGCAGGCGTATGGACATTTGCTGGTACATGCTGTTCCAAAAATAAGGACACATAATATTATAAGTATTTATATATAATAAGACGATGCAAAAATCAATTTATTATATATATCATAAGTCAAGAAAGAAAGATATGTATATAACGTACGGTAAACGATGACGGTGGCTTTGGATGAAGAAACAAGGTCGCTGTTTCTGACAACTAACGGCAAACGGTCGGCGTTGACTTGGTCAAACTCAACGATTGTAGTTGCGAGGACCAACAGCACTGCTGCTAATATCATTCTTGAGTTCATGGCTATGGCTATGGCTATGGCTATGGCTGCTGCTATGCTAAACTAAAACGCAGTACCTAATATGTATGTAGGTATATATATATACACGTATACTATAAATGTAAATAAATGAGATTATATAAATGATATTGTTCGGATGGGATATATTTCCTTTTTAATGTTATTGAGATTTTGAGGTTAATGAGGTTTTATTACAGAGAGATTACGAAGTTATTTCGTAATTTGGGCCGAGAGCAATAGCGTGGGCTTTTGGCCCATATATATTGGGCCTCGCTTAGAGGTCTCCTTTCAATTACATAAATAATTTTCGTCCAGTCTTAATACAACGACTAATTAACGACATTTCCTCCAATTTGTTAAGCAAGTAGTTTCAGATCATCTTTGAGGAAAAAAAAAAAGAAAAAAGGTCCATGTCTATACTATATATAAGCATCATTCATGCATTCTTCAATCATCATTACATAAACACGTAGTAAATCATTGACACGAAACTATATTGAATCATCAGAATACAATAATGGAAAGAGATCATCGTCATCATCAAGCACAATTAGCAGCAGAGAATCAGCAGCAAGCAATCCCACTTCTAACACCTTACAAGCTTGGAAACTTTCACCTCTCACACAGGTATATACATACATATATATATATATATATATATATTAAGAGTTATCCTTGACGATGGTTGAGTGCTCCTCAAGTGCTTATTCTGTTATAACATTCCAATATTCATTGCAGGGTAGTTTTGTCCTCGCTTACAAGAAACTGATCGTCTTATGACAGTATTCCTCAGAAGCATATGATATTGTATTACTCCCAAAGAACAACGAGCGGTGCCCTTCTTCTATCGGAGGCTAGTACGGTCTCCGACACTGCGATAGGGTATCCAAACACTCCTGGGATATGGAGGAAAGACCAAATAGAGGCATGGAAGGCAATCGTAGACGCAGTTCATCGAAAGGGTGGATTTCTCTTCTGCCAACTTGTTCATGCTGGCCGAGTTTCTGCAGCAGGTACAAAGAGCGCTATACTTTGCTTGCTGTCTGATATTATTATGCATTATTATTCCAATTATTGTGTTTGCTTACATTTTCGGATGTTTTTGTAATAACAGCTTTTCAGCCGAATGGACAATCCCCTATTTCTTCCACGGAGAAACCGCTGGTCCGCGAAGAAAATCAGCATTTCTCACCTCCGAGAAAGTTGTCAGCAGATGAAATACCTCAGATTGTGAATGATTTCAGAATGGCTGCCAAGAACGCCATGGAAGCAGGTAATAATTAAGAGCATGATCCATATTCTCTTTTTTTAAGAAAGAAAAGGCTCAAAAGTGGTGTTTATGTCCTTAGGGTTTGATGGGGTGGAAATCCATGGTGGCTATGGCTATTTACTCGATCAGTTCATGAAAGACGGAGTGAACGATCGAATGGACCAATACGGAGGCTCTCTAGAAAACCGATGCAGATTCACATTGCAAGTAGTGAAAGCCATTTCAGATGAAATAGGACCAGAAAGAGTTGGCATAAGGCTGACGCCGTTTTCTAACGTCAATGAAGCCATAGACTCCGACCCCATAAACCTTTCCCTATACATGGCGAAAGCCTTGAACGAATACAACATGTTATACCTCCACATGGTCGAGCCAAGAGCAGATTATTTCGACGAAAGGTTCTTACAAGAAACAAAGATTCTCATGCCCGTCAGGAAAGCCTTCAATGGTGGTGCGTTCATAGCAAACGGTGGCTACGAAAGGGACGACGGGAATCAAGCCATGGATGAGAATTACGCTGACCTTGTTTCTTACGGAAGATGGTTTCTGTCCAATCCCGATTTGCCGAAGAGGTTTGAGGTTAATGCAAAGCTCAATAAGTATGATCGGAGCACGTTTTACACCGGCGAGCCTGTCTTGGGATATACTGATTATCCTTTTCTTGAAGAAGATATTTAGTCATCAAGATTATTTCTTTTTTTGTTTTTTTTTTCCGATTTGTTTGTTCATTTGTAATTAGTTAATATCAAGATGATTAGCATTCACCTCTGTAATAAATCAATCAATCTCAGTTTCGATTAAAGCTCGATAATTACATCAAGTATTCATCTGCAATAAACCCTAAGTAAACGTAGCAGCAATAGCTTAGGTACTTAAAAAAAAAAACCTTGTGTAGATGATCTTCTGTACCCCAACAGCCAAATTATAATCGTAAAAATAGCCAAATCCAACAACCAAGTCGATTTATTATTTATAGAACTACAGCAACATGAATGGAAACGATAAATTTTCGATCTTTTTAAACACTATTTACCTGCAAACAAGTTTTTTTTTTTTTTTTTCTAACTTCAACTCCGTATCTTACAGAATGAATCCAATGTTGAAAGAATTCATGTTGGAGGGACGAGAGTAGGCTTGGACTTCTTTGAAGCGAGTTCGTCTATACGTTTCCATGTTTCTTCGCGCCTCTCTTTGGCCTCACTCTCCATTGCTTCGTCGTTTTGAAACTTGATCTGGCATGCTTTGAACAGATCAGGATCGAGGTCGAAGAAGATCTTGCGTACGTTAAGGCTCAGACTGTGGACAGCTTGGTTCCAATGTGTCCTTGTGTTTCGCTCTAGGGCGGGGAATATTATAGGAAGCAAGACCTTTCGGTTTTGTTTGATAAGGTTCTCGATGTGATCGTTGTTCCACAAGAATAATGCCCTTTCAGCCACCTATATCGAGAAATAAAATACCGGGAAAAAGAAAATTATCAGAAAAAGGCGATAAAATGGCAAAAGAATGAGAGGCGGCGATATCACTGAAGTAGATAAACTTGCCTGAAAATGATAACTTTTTATACAGTGAGAGATTTGATGGAACAAAGGCACCATGCATCGTTGAAACTCCGCTGCCTGAGTTGCTTCTAGAACCTCCTCGAGTTCATTAAGAAAAAGAACTTCCTTTGAGCTGTTAGTCACTGGCCAATACTTAATCAGTCCCCTTATTACAATATCAGCAAGCTTGCAATCTTTCTCTACAAACTGTGTAATACAGTAGGACAACTGTTGATGGTACATGGCCAAAGATTTCGGCTTGTGCAAGGGAATCAATGTTCGCACGAGGAAGAGTTTATGCTCTTCCTTAAGGGGCAGAGCAAATCCATTGATGATACTGCCAAGAACCTCGAGAAACTCAGCAATACCGTTATGCTTTTCCGTCTCAAAGACAAAACGGTAAAATATGTTGTTGATAGCTTTCCTTATGAAGGGACGGTGCACCATGAATTTCCCATAAATGCGGTGTAGTATGGTTTTCAAGTAATCCCTTTCTCTGGGATCCTCAGAATCGAAGAGGTCGAGCAACTTTAGGACAAAGGAATGATCGATATACCGTTTAGCAATCTTTACTTCTGTTTCTGGCGAAGTAACAAGCTTAAGAAGAAGCTCGTATACTATCTGCAAATGGGGCCATGATGGATCCATTGCTGGCTCTTCCTCTTCCAAATCAACGCCATCGATCAGCTTGTTTTCTCTTGGCTGAGGAGTAAATTCCCGAAAAATATTCATCGATACCATCTTAACCAACTGTTGGAGTGATGTCTCATTAAATTTCCCATTTGCAGAAGTCACATACTCCACTAACTCAAGCAAAGTTTGTCTCTTGATCTCTTTCTCCTTAAGGTTCTTCGTAGGATCAGTGAAGTCTAACGCAAAACAGCACATCTTTACTTTTCTGAGAAATAATTGCTGCCTCTCTGAATTGGGAACATCCCTAATACTCGGCAAAGCTTCGTAAGAAGTAGTACCTGCGTTTCCATTGAGCCTCAAATTACCATCTTGAACTAAGTTGCCATCTGAGTCATTTGCGATTGTTAAGCCAGCTAAAGGGGCAGAGATAACATCACCGACTGCACTGTTCGATCTTTTATTTCCTTTATCACTTTTCTTTGAAGAGCTCGAAGAACCTGAAGAGGGACTCGGATCAGTAGAAGACTTAGAATGCTTCCTAGGAATCTTACCAAATATCTGTTTCATCATTGTCTATCCCAACTCCACAACTCCAAATTATCGTAGTCAATGATAAGTGAACTCAGACGAAGAAAACAAAGTTTTATCACAATCAGCAGACAGGCCCCATTCTGTTTCTAAAGACAGGGCAGCAAAAATCAGATGCACCCTGAAGAAGACGAAGAGTGGAGAGAATTTTGGCATTAGTGTATCAATGAAAAGAGAAATGACTTCTTTTGATAAATCAAGAAGACCACCATAAGTGTTAAGTCACTCCTTGCCCTAATCAACATCTGTAAGAATTAAAGCACAAGTCTTTATTACTTCAACTTGATACTCAAAAACCAACGTTTAAACAGCCACTTGAGAAACCCACAATCAAAATTAGAAGCTACTTCAATTATCTCACACTCCCAATAGAGTTACAGCCATATAAACATATATCCCCCAAACAAAGTACAAACCTTTACAACACCATGTCTATATAGCTGGAAAAGAATTATAATAAAATGCAATATTTGATGATAAAAAAAGGGGTGCTGAAAATCGCAAATAGGGCAGCAGGAGACTTGAGAAACAGCCTGCAGAGTAGAGATTACTCACCAGAACTTGACTGAAAAAACCACAATCTTTTTCTGTTAGCTGTTTTTCGCCATGCTTTAACTTTTACTGGCGATGTTTTATGTCTCTCTCTCTCTCTCTCTCTCTCTCTCTCTCTCCTTTTTGTTCCTCTTATTTTTCTCGTCGTCAATACATACAACAGACTACTACAGGTCAACGTGAAAACTCAAAGCAGCCACATATTTTGGCCTGGCCTGGTCTTAAAGTTGAAGAAATCAAATTCAAGCTGAATAATCATATCTTTTAGATCAGAAAATTAGATTAGGCCGCTTATTATTAAAAAAAAATATATTTAAATGTCATAAACTAGAATCAAGCTGCAGGCAAAAGAGAGTGGCGATCCTGACAAAACTTAGTTCTCATATAGGATCTTATTTCTTATCCATAAAAAGAAATAAAAAAAAGGTCAGATTTTTACTCATCATATGCTGAATTTTAGTTGAAATGATTCGCCAAAATATAATTTTTGGTCATTCCCACTTGTGTCTTAGTGGTCTTGGTACCTTATCTCATAAGCCCATGTGGACCAATTAGTTTATTGTTTATCGTACTCTGCTTTTTTTTTTTTTTATTCTTTTTTCAAGAATCGAAATTTGATGGGATGGTGGGATGAGAATGGTGGTCAGTGTTGTGCTTTTTCATTTTCATTCCTCATTTGTCAATTATCACTAATTTCAATAATTATTGAAAGAGAAATAATTCAATTATATGAAGATGAACTACTCCAATATGCAAGAAAAGAACACAGAGACGTAAGGAGATAAATAGAATCTATAGCATTCATACACAGAATCCATCCAAACCTCATAACATTAAACCATGAACATAAAACGCAATTGGAAACAATATCAAGAACTCTAAACCTTATAATGTGATTTCTTGCAAAAGTTCATCCATTTGAGCTGCTGTCGGGACCACTTTTTCTTCTCTTCTTCTCACATTCGGTAGGTTCTGAATATGTAAAGGTTCAAGATCCCATTATTCAGCCCGAGAGAGGTCGTTCGACTCATAAAAGTCGACTTTCTCTTACCACAACTTGCTGGCGTTGCTACAGAATTCCTAGAAGAAGAGTTTCTATACGTTCTGAAACTGAAAAGAGCTCAATGTTGTCGATTTTTCTCTCTATTTGCAGAGTATGCAGCTCTTTCGGTTATGGCGCTATTCATTGACTCGTCATGAGAATCAAATTCTTGAACTGTAATAAGATAAAAATGTGGTACATAAAAATGAAAAAAAAGGCGTCATGAGAGGCAATCTTGCAACTGAAATGCACCCAATGATCAAGAAAGATGGTAATGATAACATCCAAATAGGAACAAGTGGTTCTTGCTTTATCCTCATCTGCAGAAAAAGCTAAGGATGGAAGAATTCAACTCGTCCATCAATTTCCCGACACAGCAACTTCGATTCTCCAGCCAATTTTATGCTCTTAGCTATTGCAAGGCCCGTTAATCTATGCGTCGATGATGGTTTAAACGATTTGACTTCTTCCTCCTCTCTTCCTAATAGCAGTGCTTCCCTGGCAGGAACAACACTTTCCC
Organism: Lindernia subracemosa; assembly: GCA_028392965.1. Classification (NCBI taxonomy): domain Eukaryota; kingdom Viridiplantae; phylum Streptophyta; class Magnoliopsida; order Lamiales; family Linderniaceae; genus Vandellia; species Vandellia subracemosa. The sequence goes on from JAQPCC010000042.1 coordinate 220,337, forward strand.
ACCAAAACTCACGCAAAACCCCGTGTATCAACTGCCAATACCCGGGTTCTCTGCACACCCGAAAGATCGTGCTTCCCTTTGGGGTCCAACAGTACAAATCCATCCAATCCCTGTCCATTATCTCCATCTGACCCTGAATCTGAGGCATGTAATAAAAAGGCACCTTTGACCAGGGCAGCATCGTCTCTGGCTTTCCCTTGTTGTAAGGGCATTTCACTTCAAGAATCCCACCTCCGGAGAAGCAGTCGAGCAGCCCATCGGGCGATGCTCCGATCCAATCAAACCGTTCCTCGGAATGAACCGCAAAGCCCAACGAGCCCACGTCACGGCCTGTGATGCTTTTGTACCTGTTGATAGCCGTGGATTCGTTGAGGACACCCCATTCCATGGCAGCTCTTTTGGATGCCTCTGCGAGTTTTGAATCTGTTGAATAGACTTTCTCGTGCCACAGCTCGTACCTACGGTTGCTTTTCCAGAATCCAAGCGCGGTGCTAAAAGTGCTTGTAGTCAACTTATCTCTGCGAAGAGCAAACCACTCGTCTGAGCGTTGGGGAGCATCTGACGATGTGAGCCGGGTATTGAACGTGGACGAAGACGTGGGGTGACGAACGGGTGGTGAAGAACCGTGAAGAGGCGAAGCACAGGTCGGGAAAATCCTTATAAATACTATGTCAAACTTTCTTCTCCGCGGTAGAGGCGAGGATGCCACCTTGTGGATGCTGCTAAACTTAGCCACACGCGAATTGCTCATTGCGCAAGTATAATCTGCAGAAACTGAAACATCAAAAGTTGATTCAGCTAGGCTATTAGTAGTTTTTAACCTAAACATCGGCCCAGTAGCTTAGCTTAATAGGCAAAAGCATTCCAATAATACCAATTGATACTATACAATACCTCAACATAGTAATGGTCATTCAGACAAGTTCAAATGAACAACAGAGGGGCCAAAAAAGTATACAAAATGAGCGTCCAATCAAAACAAGTTATATGTTGGCTTCAAATAAGAACCCATCAATAAAAACATGGTCTTTAACCTTCGAACAAGACATGAATACAAACTGCTTGTAGAAATGCAACTTAGGGATATATATCCAAATTGCAAATTTCACGAATAAGTTCATAAAATAGCACGAAACCAAACATATGAATGAGAGAGTACAAATCAAGGATGAGCTAAACCTTTTGAGGAAATCAGCCTCGGCAGCTTAGGACGGAAGTATTTGGGATAATTTTTCCGCCTCGGCTCGACAGCTCTTTGCCTGCGATTTTAAAAGATTTTTTTTCTTTTTTTAATATTAAACAAAAACAAATAAACAAAATTTAACTCACGAATATAAATCGCTACTAGTGGGAACGATATATCGCATTTATAAATCGTGTAAGTCTGAAATGGGATAATCGAACACAGAGGAGGCCGTGTCCGAAAATATCCAGCACCGCCCTATCCTATAAATTTCCCCAAAAAAGCATAGATCAAGCAAAGACCAAGCGGTATGTTGCTCCCCTCCACGGATGACGTTAACGCCACCACAAAAGCAGCCAATTTGAACTCCTCGACATCATCGACGGCCCCTAAGAAACGGGCGGAAACATGGGTTCAAGAGGAGACGCGCGCCCTCATATCTCTCCGCAGAGAGATCGATTCCTTGTTCAACACCTCGAAATCGAACAAGCATTTGTGGGAGAACATATCGCTGAAGATGAGTGAAAGAGGGTTTGATAGATCGCCCGCCATGTGCACGGATAAGTGGAGGAACCTTTTGAAAGAGTTTAGGAAAGCTAAGCAGAGTAGTGGTAGTAGCAGTAGTAATGATGGCTGTAGCAGTAATGGATCTGCTAAGATGAGCTATTATAAGGAAATTGAGGAGATTTTGAAGGAAAGGAGTAAAAGCGGGAGTGTTGGGGAGGCTAAAGTTGATTCATTGATGCAGTTTGCTGATAAAGGTGTGATTTTTATTTTCCTTTCCCATCAATTTTCGTTTTTTTTTTTCTTTAGTCGTTGTTGAATGTGTTCTTTTTGCTATAACTCAACTGTTGGGTAGCCTGATATTTCTGGGTTTTGATTTTTTGTGCTATTAAACGTGTGGATTGTGTGTGTGGTTCAGTGATTTCTTCCTTTGATTATGTCGACTGTGTTCTTAATCGATTATATGTTTTCTAATACTAAAAGGATTTTCATTTTTGTACTTACTGAGGGAATTGAGCTGAGGATTACTTTTGTTCTTTAACGTGGTTTGTATCTCCAAAGGTTGGGTCATTTGGTTTGTAATGATCTTGATTCATGAATAATATCTATAACTTGTATAACATTTTACCATGTAGTAAGAATAACTTGTTCTTCCTTTCTACGAATCCTCTGTAAATGACTTTTTGCGCAGCCTTAACTATCCTGGGAGAAGGCTCAAACGGGTAGTAATAATAGCAACTTGTCCTTGCAGGTATTGATGAAGCTAGTCTTGCCTTTGGACCTGTCGAAGGTATCTTATTGGTTGAGTAATTTGCTTCTGCAAAAGCAAATCACCAACTCTTTTCGCCCATGACTTCGATGGTTACTATATGATTCAGAAATAACAACTGTCTGCAATCTAATTACATCGGCGTAGTATGACATAGTGTAAATAAATTCAGATGTAAATCCTTTGATTGAGCTTATAGTGCATTGATATTTTATCAATGGCAGATGATAATGTCAGATCAACACTCAATCTAGAAAGGAGCTTGGATCATGATGGACATCCCCTTGCCATCACCTCAGCTGAGGGTGTTGAAGCTTCTGCAGATCCATGGAACTGGCGAGATACTCCTGTAAATGGTAAGTTAGTATTTTATATGATTTCAGAGACTAACAAAACATGCGATCTTTCAATGCTTGTCCACCGTTCCCGTGTAATTAGTTCAAGCGTAAAGTGTGTTCAATGAGAACTAATGATCGGTTGATGTTCCTTATGTAAGTATGTAATAACAACAATTTAAAACACTATGCTAATTGTTTCACAATAAGAATAACTATTCTTTGAAACTAATCCTCGTTCAGAGAGAAAGGACATGGGAAATTTGATGACCTGTTCATACTGGGATTTATTTTCGAGAGATGCAATCGTCTTCCATGGAATCTGCTTGTAGGAAAAGAGGACTGTATTTTGTTGAAGACAGATTTTTAGTATCGAATGAAAGTGATTATTTTAACTTCGTACAAAAATGGCCTATAAGAGTACGACTCCAAATCTGTGCATTATCGAGATGGGGGCGCGCGACATCTGAGCTTCATACCATTATTTTTCTGCAGGTGATCAGAGGAACACTTTTGACGGAAGGGTAATAACAGTAAAACTGGGTGATTACACAAAGAGAATAGGAATCGACGGTACACCCGAAGCTATCAAAGAAGCCATAAAATCTGCTTTCTTGTTGAGGACAAGGCGTGCCTTTTGGCTGGAAGACGAATACAACATCGTTCGAGCGCTTGATCGTGATATGCCTCTGGGAAACTACACTCTCCATGTTGATGAAGGTACTTCATTCATTACACAACTGTCTAAATCTATCCATATATCAAGTTGAACTTTAATGATGGCCAGGATCCTTTCATGAATACTTACAGCTACACCCATATACCATTGCCCATTTAAACATAATCATCATAGTCTTGAGTTGGGATGAAGATTTCTTTTCTGATTAACCCACCTAATCATCATCCATTATTAGGCCTGATGATCAAAATTTGTGTATACGAGGGACCTGAACAACTTGTGGAAGAGAAGACGTTTTACACGGAAGATGATTTCCGTGACTTTCTATCGAGGCGTGGCTGGACGTGTTTGAGAGAATACAGTGGCTACAGACATATCGATAGTATGGATGAGCTTTTACCTGGAGAAATCTATCGTGGTGTCAACTGAGAATGCTGGGCTTTTCAGACATTGACAGTAGTTTTATATCAAGAAATGATCTTTTGTTTAAGTTTGTGGATTCTCTGTAATAAAGGTTGTGGCTTTCGTTGCATCTGACCAAACAAACTCTGAATGTGTAGTATATGTTGAAATCCAAGCAATTTATCATTTCCTCCATGGAAATCATAATCACACAACTGTAGACTAACCTATAATCCTCAGAAACGTACGAGGAAGATGACAACTAAAAATATATGAAATGAAAGAGGTGGTAGTAATAAAAGTTGCTGAATCATCAATATTCCCATTCTTGATTACATTATTCCATCCAGCCAAAATCAGACCATCTAAACTCTAGAAACAAACTAAGGGAAAGCAAAAAACAAAAACACAGAAGATACAAAGACAGTTAGAATAATCTCATATCAGAATTACTCGACACAAAATGATGATGAACGTCGCATGCAAGAGTCGATCACTGCTTGGGATTTGAGAAGAAGCCATTAAGGCTGGGCATGATCTCAGGTCGCTGATGACGAACATATTTTCGAAGGCCATGCTCTTTGTATGACTTTCCCTCCTCAAAGTTCTCAAGAATACCCGCAGTTCGATTCTCTTTCAAAACCCTGCGAATAACATATTTATCCATCATAGCCATTTCAACAGAAAATGGTAATACGATAGCTATTAGATTGGTCTGAAGAACGTACCTCACTTCAGGGTTGGTGCAGATATTCCTCACAAGCTGCATGCAGCATATGCCCACCGCCGTACCAACCGCCGCAAAGAGAGGATAAACCTGCGTATGCAACGAAATTTAACTTCAGCCATTAGCATTTCTTTGGTCCCTTTTTAGATTAGAAAACGACGGAAAATGTTATTACGTACCTCAGGCTTCATCCATCGACCCATGTTCTTGAACTGCGAGGGTAATAAGCTAATGATATTACACTGTCCTTTGCTCGTAGAGAGATCGAATTAAATTCAATCTCTCAAACTCTCAATCTTGATTTTCTTTTTCGCAGCTCAAGAAAATTGTTAATGCAATAATCTGTTTCGTTTATTCGCAGTATATATAGATTCTTGGAGATTATAAATAGTGTACCATACGTTGAATCAATGATGGAGAGGACTCCATTCCATGTATTATGAAATTACCATTCATTTTATTTTATTTATTATTATTATTATTATTATTTTGATATGGCGTCAAACACGCTGAGCTGATCAGTCAGATTATATATTTACCACACATTTTCATATGTGTGGCCAATTTAAAAAGTGTAAATAGCCATTAATTCTTAGGCAAATATTAATAAATTAAGTAAATATTTGAAATTCTTATAATATGGGGTCATGGTGTAGTTGGTTATCACGTCAGTCTAACACACTGAAGGTCTCCGGTTCGAATCCGGGCAACGCCATTTTCATATTTTTATTTTATTTTTTCAAATTTTTTTTAGGACAATTTTTTTTTTCAATATTTACTTTTCAATATTTTCTTTCTTATTTTTGGGTGAATGTGCATTGCCAAGAGTGATGCATAACGTAGTTAGTGATGTCAAATACCACGCTAGCTTTGGCTTTGACGAAATTATTAAATAATTATTCAAAGACAATTTGAAAGTAAACTCCTATATTTTCCTAATGCAGACTATACTACTACACTTACTTTTGTTTTTCTCAATTATTTACTAATATTTTCCCCAAAAAAAAAAAAAATATTTACTAATATTTCTAGTAAACATATTGTGATGCTGATTCTCATGTCATCATGCTTTCAAATTAGTTAACTTTATATAAAAAGCGAGACCCATAATTTTTTTTTAAAAAAATGCAAGATGCAAAGTAATTATTAATATAATAAACAAAGAACAATACAAGAAATTTTGTAAAGTTCTCAAATAGCAGCCATTGGAATTGTTATAGCTGGAGCAAACTCACATTCCTTGTTCAAAGTTCTATTATTGTAATATTTTATTCTTAGGAATATTCGACTTCTATTTCTTGTTTTACAAGAATTTTATTACCGTCAAAGAAAATAATTATGTATATCTTACTATTTTATTATTGAAGAGACCCTCATAGAAACCGTCACGGTGTGTCATTATTAGCCAATCACATTTTTTTAAAAATTAATAATTAAGAAAAAAAAATCTATATCTTTTATAAAAACCACCCACTCTCTTATCCCATAACATACTTTTTCTTACAATAATACTTAATGTGGTAATAACTAACTCTTAATTAATTTGTAATAAAAATTGAATTCTCAATAATAATTAAACTCTCAAATTATCTAAAATAAAATCAAATTCATAATAATATCCTAAAATTTAATTAAAAAAATAAATTTATAATAATAGTTATTATTAATTATTTTTTTTAATTGCACAGCCAATTGACTGTGCTAAATTACTAGTGTAATTAATCGTAGAACTTTCTGGTTACTTTTGTAATTTTCATTTTGACCCACAAGTCCCTTGGAAACACTTTAAAGAGCCCCTTTGAGAAACCCCTCAAACGCACATTGTTCTATCATCGCCTTACAATTTGCTTCTCTTTCCCATTTTCTCACAGCCCACCTTTTTCACTCATAGATTAATCATGGCCAAGATCAAGATTGGAATCAATGGTAGGTTTAGATCTGTATTTCCCAGCAAAAATCTGATTTTTAATTATTTTCTTCTGTTAATTTCTTTAGATCTGAGTCATCTGTTTCATCTGAGTGTGCTATCGTCACTCACTGGCTAGGCTCGCCTCACTTTTTGTGTTGTGTTGGCTTTTTCTTTAGGTTTTGGTAGAATCGGGCGTTTGGTTGCAAGGGTTGCTCTCCAAAGAGATGATGTCGAGCTTGTGGCTGTTAATGATCCATTCATCACCACCGATTACATGGTAAGCTTCGACAGCCTAGAGAAAAGGGTTTTTGGTATTAGATCATATCATATACATCTCATATTCTGATGAAGAAAAAAACTATGTGCAGACATACATGTTCAAGTACGACAGTGTTCATGGTCAATGGAAGCACCATGAGCTGAAGGTCCAAGACGAAAAGACCCTTCTTTTTGGTGAAAAGCCTGTCAGAGTCTTTGGATTCAGGTTATACTTTTGATTCTTTTTGTGTGTATACGATGTAGTTTTATGCCTTGAGTGTGTGGAATAAATGGGACTTGAATTACTGTTCTATAGGAACCCTGAGGAGATTCCATGGGCTGAGACTGGCGCTGAGTTTGTTGTGGAGTCAACTGGTGTGTTCACAGACAAGGATAAGGCTGCTGCTCATTTGAAGGTGATTTCTTGAACAGTTCTTGGACCAATCTCCTCCCATTAAATTAGTCAAATGTATGTGCTAAGAGTTGATCTTGTAAGACATGTTTGCTAATTAATGATGATCGAAAAACAGGGTGGTGCTAAGAAAGTTGTGATCTCAGCTCCAAGCAAAGATGCTCCTATGTTTGTTGTGGGCGTCAACGAGCATGAATACAAGCCAGAGTTGAACATTGTGTCCAATGCTAGTTGCACTACCAATTGCCTTGCTCCTTTGGCCAAGGTTTGGAAAGGAAAAAAAATATACTATCATATGTTGTTGATTCTTTCATGGTCTTTTGAGTTCTGAGGATTTGAATGTTTGATCCTCACAGGTCATCAATGATAGGTTTGGAATTGTTGAGGGTCTCATGACCACTGTCCACTCCATCACTGGTGAGTTGATCGTTTTAACTCCATTTGTAATAAACCAAAGCAAGGGTTGTACGGACATCATGTTCCTTGATATTTTTCTTGCATGAATCCTCATGACCAAATAGAGACTCGAATGACCACTCGTAAATTGAAACTGACCTGTTTTTTCTTTGTTTCTGTTAGCTACTCAAAAGACTGTCGATGGGCCTTCGAGCAAGGATTGGAGAGGTGGAAGGGCTGCCTCCTTCAACATTATCCCCAGCAGCACTGGTGCAGCTAAGGTACGCACTTCGTTTTATTGATTCAAGATGGGTAATCCATTTGCCTTTTTCGTTTTTAATAACTTATCGGGCTTGCGACTAATCAGCTATGATAAACAGATTCATCAGCAAGAGTAGCAGTGAAGATTTGCTTATATGTATCCATATCATTGTTTTTTCTGGTGTGTAGGCTGTCGGAAAAGTGCTACCATCACTGAACGGCAAGCTAACTGGAATGTCCTTCCGTGTCCCAACCGTTGATGTCTCCGTCGTGGACCTCACCGTTAGGCTACAGAAAGAGGCCTCTTATGATGAGATCAAAGCTGCCATCAAGTGAGTTCATCATCGAACATAATTCAAATGCATCTTTCGGACAGTCACTTACACTAAAATAACTTTCTTGATCTTAGGGAGGAATCTGAGGGCAAGCTTAAGGGCATTTTGGGTTATACCGAAGATGATGTCGTGTCCACTGACTTTGTTGGTGATAGCCGGTTAGTACCTCTGCCACATAACTCTTGGACCTTCTGTGCTCTTAAAACCTGACTACCCTACTAGAAATCATGCGGCAATAGAAATGGCCCGAGCTGGATTTTAATAATGATTGACATATTCGTTCTCGGGACAGATCAAGCATTTTCGATGCCAAGGCTGGAATTGCATTGAGCAAGACATTCGTGAAACTCGTGTCTTGGTATGACAACGAGTGGGGCTACAGGTAATAGTTGTGCCACTTTCGAACTTACGTTAAGGCTGTCTTTGCTTCTTAAAATCTTGACATGGATCTTTTCTTGCTGTATCACTTCGCAGTTCCCGCGTCATCGACTTGATCGTGCACATGGCCAAGGCTTAAGTGATCTGATATTCGTCGAGAATTTGCATCTTTTTATCTGGACTTTTATGTTACCTTCGAATCAGTAATAAGGGCTGTGAATGTGTGTTATTGCAGCCTAGTTTTGCAGTTGTTGCAATATTCTATGTTTAAATGTTCTTCAATGGACAAGTTTCTCTTCTCTCGCTATATGAGAACCGATGATTTTGTTTTGTGACAGTATATGAAGATAGCTAAATAATCTCAATTTATGAATGAGGTGGTGAATGGTGATTAATATGAGACCATTCATTCCATTGCAAGCATGGCAAGCTTTCACTTTCGCCTGCGACTTCTTTAACTAATATCAGAAAAGAAAGACATTGAAGTGGTCATGATTAATTATTAAAAAAGGATTCAGCAAACAGCTTAAACTGTACGTCACTAAATGCTTCAAACGACGAACTCTTTGTCTGCCTCTCTTCGCTGTCCGAGCATCTCTATCAAGCAATTCAAGCGAGGCACACAATCTACTCTAATACACAGAATATATATTATCTTTCTCTGTCCACTAAATTTGATCAAAGAATCAGCCAACTCGACATGTGGTGGTTTCTTTCTATACGTAAGCCATCATCATCATCGCTCGAAAGAAAGGTTGTTCACCATTCACACGATCTGATATTATTTGTCTTTTTCTTTCTCTGCAATAAAAAAATAATTGTACAATAATTCTCATCCTCTAGATATGTGCTTTTTGGCTCTGCTTTAGAGCTTATTTTTTGTGGGCTTCGATATCTTGGTTTCAGTATTCTGTGTGCTTCACCTTTTGAGAAGTTTCTACTGTTCCCAGCGAAAAAGATTAAATCTTTTTTGCCTTGTGCGTAGTTTTTCCATCTGTTTCCTTTACTTTATTTTTCATCACACAAAATGTCAACCGTCACCACCGCCGCCGCGGCCGCCCCGCGCTTCCCCTTGAGATGGGAAAGCACAGGAGACCAGTGGTGGTTCGCCTCCCCTATCGACTGGGCGGCAGCGAACGGCCACTACGACGTCGTAAGGGAGCTCCTCCACATCGACCCAAACCTCTTGATCAAGCTCACTTCCCTCCCAAGAATCAAGCGCCTAGAGACTGTGTGGGACGACTTGGACAAAACCTCAAACAGCATAGCTCAATCGAGGTCCTTTGTAGCCGAAAACCTCTACAAAGAATGCGAGGCGAAGAAAGGGCACAACTCCTTGATCAAAGCTGGCTATGGCGGTTGGCTTCTCTACACCGCCGCATCGGCCGGTGATTTGGCCTTCGTTAAGGAGCTGCTGGACAGAGACCCCACGTTGGTCTTCGGCGAAGGAGAGTATGGGGTTACTGATATACTCTACGCAGCTGCTAGGAGTCGCCGCTCTGAGGTCTTCAAGGCTGTCTTCGACTGTTCTTCGTCGTTTAAGGAGGCTGCTTCTGTTTTTAAATGGGAGATGAAGAATAGGGCTGTTCATTCCTCGGCTAGAGGCGGAGATGTCGAGCTTTTGAAGGAGTTCTTGAGGGATTTCGGCGGCGATGTGCTGAGCTTTAGAGACGCTCATGGCTCCTCTGTTTTGCACTCTGCCGCAGGAACAGGGCAAATTGAGGTACAAAATCCACACTCTGTTTTGAGTTACTACAGTGATGCTTATGTTATGCTTCAACTAGCTCTTTCTTCTTCTCCGTTATTACAACAGGTGGTTAAGCATTTGATTTCGTCTTACGATGACATCGTCGCTTCGGTCGACAATCAAGGAAACACGGCCCTCCACGTCGCAGCATATCGAGGCCACCTACCCGTCTTTAACCTCCTCATATCTTCGTCCCCTTCGTTGGCCTTATCGACCAACAGCTACGGAGACACTATTCTTCACATGGCGGTCTCGGGCTTCTCAGCCCCTACTTTCAGAAGGCTCGACCAGCAAGTGAATCTAGTGGTCCGACTGATCAATGGCAGCCTTTTGAACGTCGAAGACGTCGTCAATGTACAGAACAACGACGGAAGAACGCCTCTTCACTTGGCTGTAATGGGAAACATCCAAGCGGACGTCGTCGAGCTGCTGATGTCAGCTCGTTATATTGACTTGAACATCCGCGACCGTAGCGGGAAGACGCCGTTGGCCCTCCTCAAGCAGAAACCGTACTCGGCATCTTCCGAGATTTTGATCAAGAGGTTGATTTCTGCCGGGGGGATATTATCGGATTGTCAGGATCAGACCACCCGCGATGCCCTCGTTTCTTGCCTGAAGGTGCGGGGAATTAGGGTGAGTCCCGGGACTTCTTTCAAGATCCCAGATGCCGAAATATTCTTGTACGCAGGAATTGACGATTTCGACCCTTCGAGCTACTCGGGCGAGGTCGAACTGAGAAGCAAGAGGCATTTCAACCTGCTTCTTCGATGGGCTGGTAAGAAAAAAGACAAGGGAAACAGCTCGGAGGATGACTGCTCCATGGAATCGTATTCTTATAAAGCATCCCCTAGTCCAAGAAATGCTCAGATCCCACTAAGACAGCAGTTCTTAAGACAAGCGTCGTCCCTTCCGAACAACAAAAGGGTGCAGAGTTTCATTCCAAGTCCAACGACCAAACGAAAATTTGCTGAGGGATTAAGGCAAGGTGTTCTGCGAGTCCTTACAAGATCGCCTTCGAGGACTTTTTCTGAGTCGACTCTTTCTTGTCTCTCTTCGCCGGGATATGTTGGTAAAACGAGGGGCGGTGAGGCGTCGAGCAGCTGTGATCAATCCCCCGACGTCGGGAAACTTAATCGAACGGCTCGAAGGCACGGTTCTTTGAACTTGAGGCTGATGAACAACTACTTCTGTTTTGGGGCTCAAGGCTTGGGTTTGCCGAAGGGTGCGGCGGAGTCACCTCCGCTGAGTCCTAATGAACAAGGACGATGATATTGACAGCACATGTATGTGTAAAATTGCATCAATATAATGCCTATATTTTGATACAAATATTTCGACAAAAGTCAAAGAAACAAATAAACAAATCGATGATGTAAGAAAGGAATGATCTTGATGACTGACTAAACATCATCTTCAAGAAAAGGATAATCAGTGTATCCCAAGGCAGGCTCACCGGTGTAAAACGTGCTACGATCATGCTTGTTGAGATTTGCATTAACCTCGAGCCTCTTCGGCAAATCGGGATTGGACAGAAACCATCTTCCGAAGGAAATGAGGTCGGCGTAATTCTCATCCACGGCTTGGTTCCCGTTGTCCCTTTCGTAGCCACCGTTCGCTATGCACGCACCGTTTGAAGGCTTTCCTGACGGGCATGAGAATCTTTGTTTCTTGTAAGAACCTTTCGTCAAAATAATCTGCTCTTGGCTCGACCATGTGGAGATATAAGATGTTGTATTCGTTCAAGGCTTTCGCCATGTATAGGGAAAGGTTTATGGGGTCGGAGTCTATGGCTTCGTTGACGTTAAAAAACGGCGTCAGCCTTATGCCGACTCTTTCTGGTCCTATTTCATCTGAAACGGCTTTCACTACTTGCAATGTGAATCTGCATCGGTTTTCTAGAGAGCCTCCGTATTCGTCCGTTCGATCGTTCACTCCGTCTTTCATGAACTGATCGAGCAAATAGCCGTAGCCACCGTGGATTTCCACCCCATCAAATCCTAAGGACATATCACATAAACACCACTTTTGAGGAGCACTCAACCATCCGTCAAGATTAACTCATTATATATATTATACCTGTGTGAGAGGTGAAAGTTTCCAAGCTTGTAAGGTGTTAGAAGTGGGATTGCTGGCTGCTGATTCTCTTATACTAATTGTGCTTGATGATGACGATGAACTCTTTCTCTTTCCATTTGTCTTCTGGGTTGAAGCTGCTTTGCCTCGTGATTTTTGCGATGGTTCAATGTAGTTTGGTGCTAATGATTTACTACTACGTGTTTATTATGTGTAATGATGATAGAAGCATGCATGAATGATGCTTATATATAGTATAGAGATGGATTTTCTTTTCCACGGTGATCTTGAACTGCTTGCTTACAAATTGGAGGAAATGTCGTTAATTAGTCGTCGTAATAAGATATTCCAACACTTTGGTTTCACAAAGCATGTTCTGTTCTGTTCATGATTTCAAAGCAGAAACAAAAGAAAACAACAGAAACACATCCCAAGCTTCATTCACCAGATGACAATAGATAGGGAGAAAGAAACAATCTTTAAGTATGTTAACTCATGAAATCTCCACGTCTCTGAGAAGGTTTCTTGGAGTTATTCTTCCTCCGAACCTTGACGAAAGCCTTCTCCAAATCCTGTATACGGTTCAAACAGACGATAGTGACCCGACATTTCTAGTCGGACTGATATGTTTCCATTCGAGACAAAACTTATGGCAAGAACAGAAAAATATTCTTCTTGCAGGTACATATCATAACACTATGAGTTGAGATCCCCGAGCTACAACTGGCATCATTACCTGGGTTGCTTCTCCTCTGTCCGATGACTCCGAGGACCAAAGCCCCTCAAGGTTATAATACGCCCTAGCTTTCTCGTCAACAGCGTGAACAATGAGTGTACCTATAACCATTGCTCAAAACTTCATATGCTTGCCCAATGTTATTGAACGTGTTTTTATAGCGCAGTAGATTCAAATAAATAACAAAGATGATATTCGACATTCCTTTGTTACAATCAACTCGGCTGTCTAACCAAGATCTTAATATTATGATCAAATAGATGGGTAAAAAGAATACCAGCGTCGACGACGATCCACTTCCCTCCTTCTTGCCCCACCACGGAAGGCAGCAACATCTGCTTTGCCCCTTGCTGCTTTTGCTTAACCTGATCAATTTTTGTAGTTAAAACATCAGTTTACATCTATCCATTCCTAGACATAGTCAACCATGTACAAAATTAGCATATACTGTAAAATGTACAGCTAAAAAAATGAAGAATTTTGGGATGTTGTAGAGAATCCTATACAGTCGAGGGTAAAGCTTAGAACCCTAATCCAAAATCATCAATGGAGGGTTTACATGTAGCTAGGAGTATTCTTAATCCGGGGACGTTCAATTCTCGCCTCACCTCCCATAACAACTACCATTCACCCAGCAAACGATCATAACCCAAAATTTCACATGAAAATCGAACGCTTTACTAGAATGGAATACCACACTTGCCTTGTAGACTAATGCTTGGGAGATATTTCGGACGTGCCACGGTGATCGGCCGGTGGCGACGACCATGTAATCGGTGAATTCACATCGATTCGAAGCTGGAAGCACCCGTATATCGTCTGCGCCGACGTCTTTTAGTATCTTTTCGACTTCCGATAGGCTCAGCAACCCCTCGTTAATTTTATTGGTGGAATCGATTGGCGAAGACAGATAGCGAGCGAATATCGAGGCGCAGGAGGTTTTATACGTGGTTGATGATGGCAGCGAGCGCGTCGCCTGGCTGCGCAGAGCTGATGACCACATGGCGGCGATACGGCAGGGGATTATCGGAGATTGATGAGGAGGTTTTTATGAAAATTTCGATATTTGGTAGGTTTCTAAAATGACCTCTTAAGATATACTATATTGCAAATAGCACCCTGACTTCCAAATTAACAAATATTCAAGTCCACGTCCTACTCTGCAACGCAACCCCTCACCAAGAAGGAAGCTCCCACCACAACAATACTGTCCATGGCCTTCATATATCCGAAATCTCCTCTGAAGCACTTCCGAATCTTCGGACGGCATTGGATGATAGACCAGCAAAATCTAGGAATGGTTTGAAATCAGCTGCTTGGATAATTTTTTCTCCATTATGTTTTCCTGGCTTGATGTTGTGCCCTGGTAATTGCTTCCGTGTGCACTCACAGGGATAGATTGCGTGCACTAGTTTCCCCCGTATTGATTGGCTTGCTTATGATGCTTGTTTCGATGATAGTCATTACTGAGTTTGTGAATAATCTATACCATGCTTGGCATTTAACGAAAATCTTCATCTTTATGCCTATAGTTAAGCTATGCTTGGTTGCTATCTTATGCTCATATTGACCATTGTTTTAGTATATTTTCATATATAGGAAAGGAAGGGCCCTCAAAATATGTTCAGGCCCATGCTGTCGAGTGTCCCTGTTTTTGCAGTTTATGCGGGGAAAAGGAAGTTGTTTGACATCCAGAAACTCCTCTGTAACAACTATAACAGTAATGCTAGTTCTTAGCTAGGAATGACCAGAGCAATTGATATTGACGAATGCGGGCAAAATCAAGTAGAGGTAAGCAGTGACTTTTGCAAAGATCAAGGTAGAAATGTGGATGACGAAGTTTTTTTTTTCTGGGTAACCCGGGGAACGATGAGGAAGTTTTGGTTATGGATCAAGTGGATACTATGAACAAGGATGGTGAGTTCAAAAAAGGAAGAGACGCCTTTTGTATCGTGAACTCAACGCTGTGACAACTGTTGATGCATCTGATGTTGTCTTGGACAAAAAGTTTGAAGATCCAAACATTGGTGGTGCTTCGGGTAAGGAATTATGCTCAATATGTGGCCAGTGGTTTCGATTGGGTGAACTAGAAAGTGAAGGAGATTTGAAGCTTTTGGTTAAAGACACTGCTGAAAAGAACATTAACCACCTACAATTGCATCTTTCTGGCAATAGTTCAGTTCGAATGATACTTCATAAGGTTGTGGGATGTCTTTACTGCCGAAAAGATCAAATAGCAGAAAAGGTTATATCGTCCGAAGCAGAAGTCTTACAGCGAGTAACATCAGCTACGGTGAATTATCTTATCATCCTATGTAAGGGGTAGTATAAATAGCATGCGAAGCTCTATGGGATGCAGTAGTCCATCTCTTTCATCTTCTATCGATCTGGGGTCTGCTAAGCAAACGGAGATTCAGATTCACCAGCAATCAAGTGGGCATAAGTCTGATATGGAGAACAGCTACATATTACGAGCGACCGACTAAGCACAAACACCCCATCTCGTCCTTGTTTAGTGCTTCAGGTCATGGGCTAAACAATGGAAATGAAGATAAGGAGCTCGGGGAGGTAGCTTATGACGATCCTCGTGATCTCTCATTGGCTTGTTAATATGCAGAATCGGAAGGTACTAGCTCAGATTTATAAACTAATGGCATCGTTGGAACTGGGGCAGGCAGAACGTTCAATATGCACCCAAACAAGGGATGATTTGGTGGAGTCAGTTATGAATTTTGGAGAGCCAGCATTGCAAGAGAATTGTGAAAAGTAACAAACATTTCCTGTAATACTATGAAGGATGATACATTGTCTGTACATATTCAAAAGTTCTAGTCAAGAGCAAGATGACGGCGTGCATAACGATATTGAAACACAATCCCTTGATTATTTTATCGATTCAGAGAGGTGCATTAATGACTCTCAGCCTCTTTCAATAGCGGACAATATTCTGACACCAACTGCTAAAGAGGCAAGATCAGATTCTGTACTCAGTATACTTGGTAAGTGCATCCTTATTTCTAATGCTTTTTCGGTTTTTATCGTTGTGTTTCGTAGCGGCCTCCCAAATATTCGCACTTTCACTTAATCTGAGATTACCTGCTCTTGTGTATCTCAATTGATGTTATTCGACCACTAGCATCTTATTCTTTCTAATGATCAAAATCTTTTTTCTTTTCGTAGTTCATACACGTGTAGTTTACCCTACCGTTTCTGCTGTTAACTAACTCGCAATCATTATTATGTTCCTCCATAATAAGCACTTGCTAGTTTCTCAAGATATATATGGCAACACCATAAGTGTTTCGGTGACTTTTTTTTTTATTGAATCTCAGAAGGATTAACCGTCGTGCTCAAGGACCCGAATGGGAGAAAACCCCAAAAGCCTGCCCCGAGAAGAAGCAACCGATGTGATTCTCTTCTTCCAGTCCATCTTATACGATCTGGCCTATGAGACCGATGATATAGCACTAGAAAAAGAGGGCCTAACAATGGACGTTCTTCATCGGGAAATCCAAGTTTGAGAGAAGAGAATCACATTCGAGAACTACTGGAAAGCTTAGCTCGAAAATCGCAGAAAAAAGCTCGGCAAACTGTTTGATCATGTAGGATAGTTGGTCAAATTGCTCTGATTTTTCATTTTACTCATAGTTTCATATCATTCTATTTGCCAGGGAATGTTTGGTGGTGTCTATTATGGCAGGCAGGCCAAGTCAAAGAGGTCAATTATTAGGAGCCGACTTGCTTATTTTTATTTATTATTTAAAAATGAAAAAAAAAAAGGGAAAAGAGACATATATATCGAATGGAGACAGTTGTCCGCGTTCAGTCCACTACTGATTAAATTAACGTAGTAATTCATAAAAGATTCCGTCGATATAAATATAGAGAAATGCAATAATTCGAGTCCTTTTCGAAAATTGGTCGATGCAAGGCGGCTTGCTTCTTCTTAGCACCTTCGAGAGAAGTTTCTACTCAATATCGATTGTTCTTCTTCAATTGATTCCTCGTGCTAAGATCGTTTAGCTCGTCGTCCTTTTTTCAGACGCGAGAGACCGAGCCGATCCGCGCCAGTCGGGTGTTTCGTAGAGGGTTTCTCTTTTATCGTGTCTTCATTTCGTCGTATCTTCTTTCTTCGTTTGAGTTTTTTTTTTTTTTTTTCGTTCATAGTTGCTGTTTCTTTTATTGGTTGAAAGTTGCTTCCTGTTCCGAGTTTACACCTGTTTCTTTGTCGGATCTGCGTTTGAATTGAGATATTAGAGTCGTCGGGTTTGATTAGGGTTTATTGGCATCCGAAAAAATTGGGTTGTGTGATTGTTGATTGCCGAATTTGGGGTACCAAGGGTTAGGGTTTGTTGCAAAGCCCTAATTTAGTCAAAAGTTTAATCTGTACCTAGGGTTTCATTACATCTTTACTCATTGAATTTATGGCTGCTGGAAGGCATGGCGGTTACAGGGACAATGAATTCAGAGACCGTGGGGCAGATTTCGGGGTGCCAAAGAAAGAAATTGAGTATTCTAGGGGAGATTATGTTCGGATTAGGACTGGGGAGCGGGAATATGATAGGGCTTCTGGCCGTAGTCGGGGCACTACTGTTCCCCGGGGAAGGGTGAGACAGAAAGACATTCAAGGTGAATCGGGAGGCAATTGCAGTGGACCTCGGAGGTGTGAATTTTATCCACGAAATGCAGATCGAGAGCCCGGAGAGCTGTCAAGTGATGGTTCGGATGGGGCTGTCGAATCGGAAATTGGGATAAAGGAGGCTGAATTTGATAAGTTGGGGAATGGAAATGCATCTGTGGTGGAGGCTAAGAAGAGGAAGTTTTCACCAATCGTCTGGGACAGAGATGATCGGGACATTAGCAAGGTAGTCAAGACTAAGAATGTTCCAGAAGCTGAATCTAAATCTCCGCCTCCACCTCCTCCTATTTCTGTTTCTCAAACAGACTTGACCGAGGCCAACCGCAGTGTTAATTCTAATATGCCCCCTTATATACCAGACTTGCTTGCTGAAACATCTCCATTGCAGCCGGAGGAAGATCAACAGGTTAATGGTGAAGAAGAAAGGGCGATTGATGATCGCGATGAGGATCGAGCTCCAACCATCATTTCCTCTCGCTGGGCAAATGAAGCCAATTCACCAGCCGACGAATATGATACTTTTGGCTATGAAGAGAAGCAGAAATGGAAAAGGGCATCGGGTTCTGACTCAGCTGAAGCAAGGAGATACAGGAAATCTATAAGTCCTGGGCTTGGAGAAATTAGAAGGGAAGATTCGGTAGGAATTGGAGGAAGGTTTACTGGATCAGATGACAATAATGGGTCTGCCAGGAGAGATAGTTGTCATGGCAATGAAGATAAGAGTGACCACATGGAGATAGATGATGACCATGAATATGACAGTGGTGGTGATACACAGTCTCACTCGGAGTCTGTGGATGATCTGAGTTCCCTTGGTACTCCAGAGACTGCACGGCCAAGGAATGTCAATATGCTTCAGGGTTGCAGAAGGGTCGACGAGTTTGAGAGGCTCAATAAAATAGATGAGGGCACATATGGGGTCGTCTTTAGAGCCAAGGACAAGAAAACCGGAGAAATTGTTGCGTTGAAGAAGGTCAAGATGGAAAGAGAGAGAGAAGGGTTTCCATTGACTGCTCTCCGGGAAATTAACATTCTACTTTCCTTCCATCACCCATGCATAGTCGATGTTAAAGAAGTAGTTGTGGGAAATAATCTTGATAGTATTTTTATGGTCATGGAGTACATGGAACATGATCTTAAGGCATTGATGGAGACTATGAAGCAGCCTTTTAGTCAAAGTGAGGTTAAGTGTCTAATGCTCCAACTCTTAGAGGGCATAAAATATCTCCATGACAATTGGGTGCTTCATCGCGACCTCAAAACTTCAAATTTGCTTTTAAATAATCGTGGGGAGTTGAAGATATGTGACTTTGGTTTGGCCCGTCAGTATGGAAGTCCGCTGAAGCCATATACGCAGTTGGTGGTTACTCTGTGGTACAGGTGAGAATCTTGTTTTGTGTTTTTCATCCCCTTATTTGTGATTGCCACAATTTATATTTGGTCTAATTTGTGCCTATTTTGATTGTCAATGGAGTCAGCATTCTTGCCTGATTGTACCTGATATATGCATACCGTTTTTTAGAAAAAAAAAATAAAAATTTATAGACTGGCATTTTTGTACATCCATTATCCCTTGTGTCTTGTGGTCCGATTTTTTCTTAGTATTGGCACCGGTGTACTTATTTGCACGTGATTGTAAATTGATATCACTTGTAACTGTAGTGATTATTTCATGATATCTTCTCGTTTGTGATTCTTTTTTTGTCCTTTGGTCATTTACAGCTCTTAGTTTATAACTGCAAAGTTTGCAAATAGATAAAAAATGCATGTGCGCCTGTGTTTTGGGAACAAATTTGTTTTCTTGCATCAATTACTTTAATTACTAGGTTTATCTAGGAGTGGACTGGACACTAAGTTGTAGTTTCTCCTTTCAGGGCTCCTGAGCTTCTGTTAGGGGCTAAAGAGTATTCGACAGCAATTGATATGTGGTCACTGGGATGCATTATGGCTGAACTGCTGTCAAAAGAACCATTGTTCAATGGGAAGTCAGAGAATGAGCAGCTTGATAAGGTCAGCACCTTGAAGTTCATAACTTATATATTTAAATGTCTTATGAATTCCAGCAATGTTAACAAGTACTTCTCTATGCTTCGTTGGGCTAAAAATTGTAGATATTCAAGACTCTTGGAACTCCAACTGAGGCAATATGGCCTGGGCTCTCCAAACTCCCTGGATCCAAGGCTAACTTTGCCAAGCAAAAGTAAGCATTTACCTGTACGTTGTGAAATATCAGTATAGTTTTTAGATTCAAGAACTTATCTTTTCATTTATTTTCTAACAAGTTTCATTCTTTTATCAGGTACAACCTACTGCGTAAGAAATTCCCAGCAACATCTTTTACTGGGTCGCCTGTTCTTTCGGATGCTGGATTCGACCTTTTAAACAAGCTTTTAACTTATGACCCTCAGCAGGTATTCCTAGATAACTCTATATGCTAATGTTATTTTATTTAAAGATTATGTTGTGTTCGATGTGGAACTTTCATAAACGTTGAACTTATATCTGCAGAGGATAACTGCCGAAGAGGCACTCAACCATGAATGGTTCCGCGAAGTTCCATTACCGAAGTCCAAAGACTTTATGCCTACTTTCCCTGCCCATCATGCTCAAGACAGGTAGCTTAAACTTTCCGGTTTTACATGAACGAATATGTTGCATTACGATTCATTCTTTATACCTTATATTTCATTTTCGATGTGATTTCAGGCGTACAAGGAGAGTAATGAAGAGTCCTGACCCCTTAGAGGAGCTTAGGAGAAAGGAGTTACAACAAGGAGAAATGGGGAGTACAGGTTTATTTGGCCAATAGCATACATTCTTGTTCGAGTCTTGTGGCATGTGTGACACAAGATTGGGAGATGAAAGTGACACAAAAAGGAAGCATCTACTATGGTGTCTTGTTTTGCTGTTTTCTATTAGGCATATCTTTGCGCACATTACTTGTTGGTCAGATATGGTGCAGGTTGATCTCATATATGTTGTCTTGAGCTTTGCTGTTGATGGAATTCATCTTTGAGAAATTGAGACTTCTTGGCTGAAAAGGTCTGGCGCATGGGGCTTACTTTCGTGGAATTCCTTTATAGTCGTTTAACGATGTAATGTACTCTTCTTTATTCTGTGGACGGATATTTTTAGTTGATTAATATATAAGCTACAGTGCCATCAGTTTTAATACTTTAACATGTGGTTGCAAGAAATGGTGATGTAAAGTGGAAGGAGGTGTTCTTTGCGTTTTCATTGCCAAAGAATATAGAAGGAAATATAAAACTCTTCAGGTAATTATTATGGTTGATTATGTGATGTAAGATCTGGACTTGCTACGTTCTCAGCATGCTAACTTGTAACCTCCCCGGTTAATGCTGACTAGGTTATATGAGCGTTTCTAAAATGTTCCTTCATGATATCACTTAAATGACATACTTGTGCTGTTAATCTGTTAGCTGTGTTTTAGTAGAAATAGCTGGGGAGTTCACTTTATTTGACTCTGTTAAAGTGGAAGTTGTATGTGTGCGTTGTCTGTGTTCTCAATGCTTTTCCCAAATAAAATTTGTATAACTGTTGGCCATTACAGCATTTGTGTCGTAGAAAATCTTGCATGTTCAATGATTTTGTCATTTCACTCCAGACTGACCTTTCTTATATGCCAGCAACAGCAATGTGTGTCCCTTCCCTCACATCTTATAGCGTTAACCTTCTATAACTGAGATTTAGTGTGTGAACCTTCCGTTGCCAAGGGCTATATTTCCAGCATTAAAATTTTGAACTTTTATGACATAACTGAAATGCCAGGGCAGCTCACCTCACAAGCAGGTCGAGGAGCTCTCTTTCACGCACACACCTTGGCCCTTACCAAACCAGATATTATTTCCATTCTCCATCTTGCCTTCTAATACTGCCAAGGTATAAACGTGCTCGTATGTTTGATGCGAAGTGTTGTCATGGGAGTAATGATTTCCTTGTCATATGTTAATGTGATGGTTTAATGGAAGAGGATAAAATTTTCCTGACGGCAGTCGTTATTTTTGCTGATGTTAGTTCCTCTTCTGGATAAGAAAAGGAACTCCATTTATCTATCAGCAGGTAAGTTTTCATCTGTTTTTTCCTTTCCCCAACTTCTGTACCTAACAGCAGTTTTCAGTATGGGATTGAATGCAGAAAGCCATCGCCTTCCTTTTCGACTTTAGCATTGAAAACATTTCAGTTGCTCAAATGCTGTAATTCAGATGAACTGTTGCATGCTGAGTGTCGACAGGTCCGAAAAGCTTCTATTTTCTTAGCTAGTGCCATTACTTTGATACATATTTTCTCATTTTTGGTTGTTCTTGTTGAAGTTACAGATATAACCCATGAGAACGGTTTATTTGTTACAAGCACTATACAGTTGATGAACATCATACAATAAGTTTCGGTCTGATTAAGACACAACCCATATGTCGAATATAATCGTAAATCGACAAGCAATCAAATAGAAACACTATTAGGTATGCCACGAGCCGTAACCCCAGGCTCGGAAGAAGGCAGCAGCAGCTCGTACGGCGGCACCCCAGCCCCATGCCTATTCTTCAGCTTCTCATTCTGATTCCTCTGATTAATAATCCTCTCAATCTCCACCAACTTAACAGAGAAGCCCTCAAACATCTTATGCACATCTTCATCGTCGAAATACTGCCCCTGAATCTCATTCAGCTGATACAAATACTCTTCGTCGGGCGAATGGGTCGACAGAGCATCTTGCACGGCCATAACCTTAGTGGCCTTGAGCTGAGTCGGCAGAGAGGTCAAGAACGTATATTCAGGGTTCGAAAGGAACGTCTGGTAGTCCGGGTCGCCCATTTGCGGGATCAGCTTCCGCATCAATGTGGGTCGGTTCGGCGGGTACCCGCCAAAAGGGTACTGCCCGAAGTTTATGGCGGCGTGCTGGCACGAGGCTGTCCAGACCATCGTGCTTAGGATGCCTGAAAGGTCGTCCTGCGTCTCTAGGCTCGGCCACCATGGCTCGCTCCTCTTGTCCCGATGCCCCTCGTTCTTGATCTCATCCCACCAGGCTTGGAGCTCTGCGTCGTTTGCTATGGAGTTTGGTTCGGAGTAGTAGTGGTCCACGAAGGACTCCACCATTTCCTTTATTGCGGACCATATCAATAGCCCGTCCGATGCGTATGGATAGTCTTCGATCACGAGCTTGACCCCGCCGGGTACTGCTGGGTCTTCCACGGCCATACCCCTGGAGATCCGTTTGTAGAACAGTTCTAAAAATTCGAGCGGATGAGAAAGAAAGAACGGAAATTGTTGTAATTACTATTACCTTCTGAGTAAATCTGCTGGTAATGACTCCATGTCGAACCTCCACAAGCTTTTATAGGCAGCCGAGCTTATCTCCATGGCGAACTTTCCCGGGCTAAAACAAGCCTCAATGACTCCGCCCGCATTGATTAGGTTTTGCCTCGCAAGAGCGTTTATCTCCATTGTGTATCGCATGTGAGGGTGGAGCAGTTTATAAATCGGGTGCATCGAACTAAGCTGGCGATGAGTTGCAATTATGTAAGTCTCCATACTCGCATGAGTCTTCAACCTTTAGAAATACCCCAAAAAAAAAAACACCCCATCCAAAGTTCAGATTTTTCGATCCATATTAAAGAATCCCATCGACAGCTCTTTCGAAAAAAAGTCCTTACCAGTGATTAACGAGTTGGTGAACCCCTCCATCGTTGGAGCAAACATGGGCCTTCGCAAGTTTCCATAACCAGACAGTTGTTGCGTCGTGGCCATGAGTGTATACGTACTTGTTTCTCGGGGATGAAGGCGTCGGAGGTAGGGAGAGTTCGATGACTATTGGTCTGAGAATCGCCGTGTCTGAATAGTAAAAGATAGTCCTCGAAGCATAAGCTTTTCGATCTGGTAAAGAATTCATCTTATCAAGGAACGGTAAGAGCAGGTCGTGGTAGTCGAGGATAAACAGTTTCTTCTGATTTATTGCCTGAGCTCAAAATCACGACAACGCCTTTAGGACAATGACCAAGAAAAGAGTAAAAGTGCTGCTAGTGTAGACACATTTTGTTATTACCTCTTCGACGCTGATCCCTTGAAGCTCTCTTGCTATTAGTTCCCTGGTGATTGCAGATTCTTGAGGGCCATATATTTCTGGATCTAACTTACTCATTATCGGAAATTCCTGCAAATGTTATTTAACGAAAAACGTACTCAATAACAATGGTAAGAAGTGAATTCATACCAGCCAAGTATTAGTTCTTACCTTTAAAAGCTCGATGTTTACAGGGTTCACGCCGGCCAATGTCTGACGAGCAAACTCATTATCCCTTAACCAAGAAAATCTATCACCTGCGAATTAAACGACGGTTTTAGCAGTCAAAACGATAAATATTAGAACGTTGGTCTGATAAAGTAAGTGGGCTTATTACGCTTGATGATGGCTGGTAAAGTATACTTGAACAACTTATCACCAGCGTTAAACACACGGTCGGTCAGAATGCTGAAGAATTTATTTTCATTATATTCTTTCTGCTCTAAATCTTTCAACACGGCATCGTCGTTGTACAGATTGTCAATGTCTGAAAAGCTAGTAAAAGGAACGTCTGAACTCGACAGCTTGGCAACGATTAATGGAATCAAGTTGTGGAACAAAGCCCTCAGTCTCCCCGCGGAGAATGACTTCTGCTTAGTCTCTTCGAACGTCTCGTCTCGTGGGACATAAACTGGAAGAGGCTTCTCCTTCCTCGTCTCAGAATTGGGATCTGTTAAATATAGTAACAGAAATTCACTACTAAATTTGCTGTAATAATTCACATTCAAACCTTTTGTGGAATATTCTATACCCGTTTGAGTAGGTTTTCGACCCGTTCGACATCTTCTTGGATACGGCCATTCTTCGTTTCCTCCCAAGACTGGCCTGACTAAATCTTCACCCTTCTTATCAGGATTGCCTAAATCATTATACACATCGTAATCATATATCCTCTCGTGGAGCTTCCGCTCTCCTTTACCATTCCCACGAAGGCTCGACAAATCTTCAAGTCGAAGATCCTTAATCCCAGGTGGTGTTTGAGAAGGAAGATAAGCCTAATCACCATAAACACACACCTATGAAAAACATGAAACTAAACTATTTTTCATTGATTTAGTTGGCGAAAACTTTGTGGGGCTTTGCTAAATAACCTGATTTCTGAATATGATTCTGCTCTCGGGATTATCTTTTCGCGAATGAATCCACGTATTGGCACGGAACAAGAAGGGTCCTTGGCTGAATCCTTGAACTACAATCTCCATCAAGAAGAAGTCCTTGTCATGGAAATTTGTTATTAGGACTGCCCCGGGCTGTCCGAAATCTTTCGGCACGGCGAAATCAGCACCGTATTGGAGAACATAAGGGCTCGATAGCTTTGGAAGCCATCCTCGAACGAAAGACTCCACTGTTTTCCCAGACTTGGTCACTGATGTTAAAGAGGTTGTTAGAGGCAGAAAAGACTTCCTATTACACTCAAACTCATTCCACAGTTTAAGAATAGAACCAAAAGAGTCAACAATGGCTAAAAGAATACAGATTCTACAGTTCAAACTGCATAAAAGAAAGAACGAAAAGAGAAAAAAGTTAACTTTTTACCAGGATCAGCATCTTCACTGATGAGCTGAAGAAAGATTCCTCTGCCGATTCCATTAATGAAGGATTCCCACTGATCCTCAATCTTCTCAGTCAACCTCTCGTTCATTTTCTTCCTTATAGTGATCACAGCCCTCACTTTTACATCTCCGCCGCTCTTCAAAAAATCACTACTCGGCGGTGCTGATGATGATCCATCCGTCTCCACCAACTTCTCAGCTACTTCCACTCTAGTTTTGCTATCTCCACTGCTTATCACTGCCTTAACCAAAGGGCTTCTGCTTCCGAGCCCACGAAAGTTTGCCGGTTTTCCAGCCGCTCCGCGGCGGTTTCCGGCGCCGGAGACTAGTTTTGGCCCCCGGAGACTGATGGGCTTTGGCTGAGCTGTGAGCATATTTTTGTTAGGGATATAGTCAATATGCAAAGTGGTAGCTGCGATGTATTTGCTTATAATGTGGACTTCATTAATATAGATGGAGATGTCATAGTCCCGATGGAACGTTAGAATGCTATCTTTATATATTAATAATATTAAAGTTAGTAAACTAATGTTTTCACTGTATTATTTAATCGTGTCTATATTATTATTTTAATTATATAATCAAATTGTCGCCCGCTGATTTATATCAGAAATTCTAATTGAAAACTATAAAATTATACGTGATTTACAAACGACAAAAGATGACGAGGTTCTTAGGATTTTCAAAATAATTCCAAACTTGGTATTCAGTATATCATATCAAAGGATATTTATCAATCATTTATTTTTTTGTGTCTTATTATCCTATCAATTGTATTCAAATAGGTAAATACCGATTGTAATTTATATCAAGATTCAATAAAAATTAGGATAAAGATCTATCAATTCATATCCTATATAAATTAGTAGGCATATGTTGTCATGGGACTTATTCAAGTTGGTCACTATCAATGGTGTTTTAGTTTTCGGTTTCACTCAAGTTAGTTCCAAAACTTAACAATCTAGTAATATACTATGATTCGAGGGTAATAAAAGCATGGCCACAAAGGGTGCATTCATGATGGTCCATACTATTATCGCCGAAAGAGAGTGAAGATATATATATTTCGTACATCTAGAAGATTATCGTCATTGAAAAAAAGAATTTTTATTTTTTTTAAGCTTCATCAATCTGTGAAGATAAGGACAAAAATGAAACTTTAGCCAAGTTTTGTACTGTTTATTATGTGGAGCACGTGGTTTTTTATTACAGTTTTATTACATCAAGAACTTAGATTCCAATCTTGGAGAGATATAATATATACTATACTCTATCCCACCTTCCTTACCTCCCTCGAAAATTAGATAGGACAAATTACATGTCAACGTAAACCTTAGTTAGTCCTACCTAAATAGCTTAGTTGTAACCAGCAAATTGTTGTTATATTGGAAAGCTCATATTACCATTGTTATCAAATAAACATCTATCTAGTGGAGGACACCAAAAAACACAATTTTTATTTAAAATGACCATATTGACCCCATAACTAAACTAATCGTCTCATTCTCACAAAAGCCCAAAAACATCACTGTTCCCATCATAATCTATGCCCACCTTCTTGCCTCCAATGTCTTGTTTATTGGTTCTCGTGTGCTAAACTAGAGTCACTAATAAAAACATAAATAGGCACTGATTTTATCTTATTACCATCATTAAGTAAACATATCCTTCCTTCTTTAGTGATTGCTTGTGATGATGATGATGAAGTATGTAGATTGGTTTATAAATTTGCACTTCACATTATAAATAAATTATACCCACCAACTCACGTGGTATCCGTATGGACCACTTCGAAACATTAAAATGGATAAGTCGGTCACTCCACTTTGCGTTTGAAATGAAAGGTTTTGGAAATTACAAGAAGAATGATATATTACATCGTATGTAATAATATCTACATGATAATGGAGGCAGTGGTGGTGGGAGAGGGGATAGAGGCTGCCCAGTAGTAATACGAACATTTATCAATGTATTGAGCTCTGACTTAATTCCAATTACTTAGAATTGAATGCAACGCTTGCGACTCTAATTATATGGAAGTATAAGCCATCATAAGCTGTAATAGTTGGGAAGGCGCATCAAGGTTCACAAAATGATAGAACACAAAAAGAAAAAGAAAAAAAAAACCATTCAATTTGAAAAGGATGTCTTAAAATTTAAAATAATCCTCCAAAATGGTAAAATGAACCAACTCATCCCAGAACGAAAATGTATCAGAAACTTGCACAAGGGCTTGACTTTGTAATCAAAACTCAAGCCTTCTTGGCTGCCAGCTGGGATTCAGGCTGAAAAACAAAGAGTTGCAACAAATCAATTAAAACAGCATTAAAATAAGCAAAAATAAACTAACACAGAGCCGTCTGAAGCCTTTTACTAGGAAGCTACTTTCGATCGGGGAAATGCAGTCTAACAGAGAAGGTTTAAATGTTTACCTCCTTCTTAACGGGTTCCTCCTTTTCAGAAAGAATCAACTCAATGTGGCATGGTGATGACATATAGGCTGCCAGGAAAATTCAGTTATTAAAATGAACTTTTTTCTCGAATTACCAGTAAAGAGGGATGAAAGAACGAAAAAATGAATTCAAACTCACGGTTGATTCTCCCGTGAGCACGGTAAGTGCGGCGCCTTTGTTTGCAGGCCTGGTTGACCTGAATGTGAGAAATGAAGAGGGCGTCCACGTCCAAGCCTTTAACCTGCAACATAGAAATCATCGAACAGTCAACTCAAATGGTAAAGAAGAATTTTCCTAGAATAAAATTGAAAACAGACCACAAGGTCTCGATTGTACCTCAGCATTGCTTTCAGCATTTTTAAGCAAATCCAGGATGAACTTGGCAGATTTCACTGGCCATCTTCCTTGTCCGTTCGAATGCCTGTTCTTTGCCTGAGCAGTTCTCCCCACACCTCCACAGAACCGAGTGAAAGGTATGGCTTGTTTGTGGGCAATAACATCTTCCAAGTATCTCTTAGCTTTTGTCAGAGGAAGCTTCCTAATAGCATGCGCTGTCTCCCTAGTATTCTATTCGAAATTGCATTGGAGGAAATCAGCCAAAGGCTATCAGTTCAAATAAAACCAATTAACTGTGCCTGCACTACCAAGTGATTGTCGGGACATAGAAACTAAGACAAGCAATAATGTCGCATTGTTTACTGAAGCATCAATCATGGGAGTATAACTCGAGAGCTTCACCCAATAACATTGCCATTTTTTGTCCCTGAAGCTTGCGAGAGAACTGTTCACAAATGGCAACAGTCCACTGCTTTTTTTCATCAGGTTTTTACATTATTATTATTACACTTAAGGAGTATCGATCAAATACATCAATATATAACACAAAACGAATGAGCATGTCAGATCTATAGAACGATGCATTCTCAACATAAATAGACAGTAAAGAATAATAGACCAAAAGAGCTTCCTTACGCAGGCGCCTAAACAAAATCGACTGAAAACACAAATTTAAGGAACCAAAAATACCTTGAAATGAACTCTGAGGTCAGATCCCCTAGCCTTGCATGCTGAGAAGATCCAAACAAAAACAATCAACAAAAGCATACGCTTAAGAACTCGAATAATTTCCTAACATGGAAAATTTGAAAGGAAACAGAAATCTGAGCTACCTTTCGTAGCATTGTCGGGCTCTCTAGAGTACTTCACCTGTTAAAAAAATAAATATTCAAATCAAACGAATCACAATAGCATTTCTTAACACAAGCTATTCACCACAGCTCGACATAGCTGGGGTGTTGAGAAGACGAGGGCATACCATTGCAGCTAGGGCTACACTACCTCTGTGTTGAGAAGAAAGTGTGATGAATCTTTTACCGTCGGTATTCTGTTTATACTAAAACCCTAATGGTCCGATTCGTGGGCCGTTGAGGCCCAGTTTATTTCAAAATGAGGTAACGTTGAAGATCTATGTATATATACTTGTAAAGGACGGCCCGGCCTATATCAGTTAAAGGTTATCTCCATTTACGGATCATTGTCCATATTAGTTAGATAATAATTTCACCGACTTGAAATTTAATAGTACTAAGCTACAATTTATTAATTTAATTTTAAACATATTGGGATAATATTTAATTCAAATTATTCCGTATTATGAATCAAAGAACTAAAACTATCCACAATAATAATGGGAAACTTCTTATGACTGAGTCAAAACACTAACTCCACCTAATTCCTTTTTTTTCTCTCTTTCGAGGCTTTATATGATAATAAAGATAAAGCGCGTTATTCAGCACAATGTGAAAGTCAATGCCCATAGTCGTCGTTTGAAAATCATAATTAACTAAAAAAATATGCCAATTATTCACTGACTCTATAATAGGGATTCTCTATTTAAAATAATTAATTTTTGTTCTTCTTTTATGGTCATTATGGCCGATGATTGATCAAGAGAAAAAAAAGAGAGAGAATATTAACATTTCAGAATTCTATTTTCATGGGCATTACGTCATCCGTGAGTGGACCGACCGACTGTATATTCACTGAACTCATTGCTTCAACTGTTACATAATAATTTATATATTATAAACCCAAGGTATATATTAAAGTCGTTTATGTAAAAATGAAATTGGAAATTTATGTATTTGATCGTTGACCAACGATGTATAATTAAGACTTATTCAGACACCATTTTATTTGATATAGTCGTTAAATCTAATTATTATATTTCTAAGACAACTGTAATAAGTGCAATATTAACTAACTCCAATCTCGTTAGGAAAAGTAAAATCGCATCAAAGTTGGCTTCTCAACGAATACGAGTAAGTTGACTTTTCCTTTGTCTAATGTAAGTGTTGATTTTCGTCGTCTTTAAAAAATAGATTTTTTTTTTATTTTTATTTTTTCATAAGTCTGAGCTGTAAACACGATTTCATATCTCAATAGTCGAATCTTCTATTTTAATACGTTTTCACCAAACATATGATACAGTTTGTTGAAGCGTAAGGCACTTTTTTTAATCTACTATTATTTGTCGAGGTCGTAGGTAGCAACGTCATGTGTCATTAGTTTGTTGAGGAGTTATGATCAAATAATAAGATCAACGATGAATTGTAATAATTAATATGAAGCTCGTGTTTTAAGAAATACGAAAAATAAAATTCATTAATTTCCGAATAAATGTAAGAATTATATTTCATTGAACCAAAATTTAAATTTTATTCCAATGCAACTTATTTAAATTGTCGCCTTACATTCAATGCAATGCGGCATTATAATTAAAGCGACTTTATAATCAAACGACAAAAATAGATATTAAATTATTTAAAAATGGGGTCGTTGGTTGGTGAGGTGTGACATTTTCCAATTGAGGCTTCCACGCTTTTTTAGTTAGTTCAAGAAAGCTACGTGGGGTTCGAACTACATAACTCTAAGGCAAAATCCAACTCTATAAATAAGCCTAACGCTTTCACAACTCAAACTCAGAAGCCATTAATATCATCACAAAGGACTTCCATTTCTTCTAAACTAATATATATCTATATATTCTTCATCTCTTTGCTATAAACAAAAATGAAAGATAAGTTCTACGGTACCATTTTGCAAAGCGAGGCCCTCGCCAAGGTGATTATATATATATATATATATATATCTCTATGTATATATATATCTTTCTATATATATTGTATTTGTATTTTATTACCTTTCTTGACAAGGTAATGAAGAACGATTCATGGGTTTTAATAACTCGTCTTTTCCATGCACGTATTCCTAAATTATAAATTATAATCATCGATCTTCTTCTTTTTTCTTGATTATATTACAGTATCTTCTTGAGACAAGTGCTTATCCCAGGGAGCATCTACAGCTCAAGGAACTGAGGAATGCAACCGTTGACAAATATCAATATTGGTACGATGAAAATTTACACCAAATAATTCTATTATTAGTATTTATTTATTTATCACATTTTTTTTATTTCTAAACGTTTGTTTTATGTTGTAATGTTCTTCATCGCAGGAGTTTGATGAATGTCCCAGTTGATGAGGGTCAGTTTCTCTCAATGCTATTGAAGATTATGAACGCAAAGAAGACTATCGAAGTTGGGGTTTTCACTGGCTACTCACTCCTCTCCACTGCTCTTGCCCTACCCGACGATGGCAAAGTAATTAATAAAAAAAAACCCCAAAAAATATAAATAAATTAATAAAAATAAAATACTATAATTTACTGAAAAAGGGATATAAAGTATTTTCATATATTTGCAGATAGTAGCCATTGACCCAGACAGGGAAGCTTATGAAACTGGCTTGCCTTTTATCAAGAAAGCCAACGTGGCTCACAAGGTCCATTACATACAATCTGACGCCATGAAAGTCATGGATGATCTCATTTCCAAGGTGATTTATTTTTTTAATATATATATATATATCATTATCCATTAACTGATAGAAAATAATAATAATAATCAGGGAGAAGAAGGCACGTTTGACTTCGCCTTCGTGGATGCCGACAAGGAAAACTACATCAACTACCACGAACAGCTACTGAAGCTTGTTAAGGTTGGAGGAATCATAGGCTACGACAACACCCTATGGTCTGGCACCGTGGCTGCCTCAGAAGACGATGAAATGCAGGACTATTTGAGAGGTTGCAGAGGACATATTATTGAGTTAAACTCATTCCTGGCCGGTGATAAGAGGATTGAACTGGCCCATCTTTCGATTGGTGATGGATTAACCTTGTGCAAGCGTCTCAAATAAAAATAATCATAATAATAATAACTAAATAAAGAATATGCTTGCATGGGTGTTATGTTATTTCATTATTTTACCATTTATTACGTATGCATGTGTGCGTTGTTGTTGAAAGTGTTTAAAAGCAAGCAAGCTGTATTTAATCGTTCAGAAGTGTTTATTAATGAACTTTTAAGTTGGTAAATTGTTTATAAAAAAAAAAGAAAATTAAATAGTGTTCGAAAAAAACGTAGGATTAAATGAATGGGCTTTGGGTTTAAAGTCTCCTTGTGATGTGAAAGAATGTCGAAAATACCCCTATATGAAACAAATTTATCAAGAGCATGGTGCTTGCACCGCGCGTGATATTTAACCACGGTAAAAAAGTACTTTGAGCTGTGGTAGAGTATCGCAGACCACGGTTAAACATTTTCCGTCTATATAATCATCCTACATAGCACGCATTTTCCGTTTTTCTACGATTTCTCATACAGCTAAGAACTCTCCAACCGAAAACTCATTCTCAAACTCAAACTTATTCCCAAACTCAAAATGCTCAAACTCAAACTTATTCCCAATCTCAAAATGCAGTAGTTCTTCTCCAACCATTAAACTCATTCTTAAACTCAAAATAATATTCTCTTCTACATCAACTTTTAAAATTTTTAAATATTATCCATATATTTTACAACTTTACAAATAAGAACGATATTATTTTAAATCCATATGATTCTAATATTCACGCACAAATTTAATTTGATTTTTACAACTTTTCATTTAATTTGTAATATTCACGCACAGATTCATTCATTATATTCATTTAATCTCCAATTTATTTTATTTACATTATTAATCAAACATCAACAAATGTGACTATTAAAAAGCCCATCTACTTCACACTTTTGCATCTATCTACCTCTGTTCACTCGGGCATAAAAAAAATATGCGTGATGTGCTTTATTAGAAAGCCCAGCTCCTTTATATCAATTATTTTGTATACTTTTATTTAATGTTCTTTTTATATGGGTTATTAAATAATTAAATCAAATATAGGGCATATATGCAATTTTGGCATAGCAAACGCATTTTTTTTATACTAAACGCAAATTTGAGTTGAGTTTTGGTTTGAAGTACGATTGGAATATTTTTACCTGATTTTGTTAGGTTATGTAGCTCGGTTGGAATGGTCTAATTCCTTTCTCTCTTCTTACGAAATTCAAAGCAATGGTGAGCTCAGAGACTAATGTCTCTCTGATATTGGCTCGTTCTCAATATCTTCGTCTATTTTGCTGCATGTTTAATCCTCGCGTAGAATCAGACAACTAACTGATGCTTTTTTTTTTCGACTTTGTTTGGCGCCGTGGAATTTCAGGTAGTCGCTCAGAAGTTGAAGGAATCGGAGATCACTGAACAGGATTCTCTTTTACTTGTAAATTGTTTGTTTCAGATTACTGTTATTTCGAAGCTGAGTTGAGCATTTTTACGTGAGACATTTGTTTTTTGTTGGTGTCTGTGTGCTTTTAATCGACTCTAGTGTTTGAGATTTAGAGCCACCGTGGGTTGATCATCGTAGATTAACCACCGTTGCATGTTTTGTGGACATAACTTGCAGCACAGTTTCTCGATTTAGTTGTTTGCTGTGCATATTGGAGCTACTCAGATTATCGCTTCATCAGCTTCTCTGGATCTTATTCTATGCGATTATTACTAGATTATAAGTTATTGTCTGTCTTGTTTGAGATTTAGGGCTGCCGCGGGTTGATCATCGTAGATAAATCTCTGTTGCATGGTGTACGAATGTAGTAACACTGTTTATTTGCTCTACAGAGACAGTGACATTGATGTTTCTCGATTTAGTTATTTTCTGTGCAGGTTGGAGCTGTTCAGATTATCGCTTCAGCTTCTCTGACTCTTAATCTATGTGATTATTGCTAGATTGTGTTTTTCTCTTTGTTTGTGTTTTGCTCTTGATGAAACTGATAGTTTCCATGTAATATGTAATGTTGTCTTGCAGATTAAGTTACGAACTGTTACATTTCGTTTTTAAACTTGGAAAGTTACATCTCTGTCATAAATTCTGCAATTTCTTTTTCTCTGATCAGACTAGGAATCTGTTGCGCATTGCCATATTCAACATTAGCTATATCAGAGGCCTTTTCCCTGAGAAATATTTCAACGACAAGTCTGTTCCTGCTTTGGGTAAGTTATCAACGCTAGTTGAGTGTTAATTGCTAATCTGAAACTCTAAGACTTGGTTATTTTATAAAATTGGTACAGACATGAAGATTAAGAAGCTTATGCCTATGGATCCTGAATCACGTAGACTCGTTGATTGGATGGAAAAAGGCAAGTTCACCATTTTGTTAATACTAAAAAGTTCCTTAAGGCTTATTATTCAGTGTTCATTATCCTTGATCGGCACTTTTTTCTGCAGGAGTTTATGATGCTCTGCAGAAGAAGTATCTGAAGACTTGTTCTGCATCTGTGAAGCAGTGGATGGACCAATGATCGAAGAATATGCATGTAAGTTAGCAAGTGAATGCCACTTTGATGCCTTAGTTTGTTGTACATTTGCTTCAGTACATGACACTAATGAGAATGGCAGTAATTTGTTAATTCTGCTTATTTCTCTTCGACTCAACAGTTCATGACAGGAAAGTCATCTCGTGTCATTGCTGTTCTGAGCATGCATTGACGAAGTTTTCTTACAGTTTCGTTCAGTTATTCTAGCTCTGATAGTCAAGAGGTTTCAATGAATATCAATCGTAGTGGCAAAACGAAGGGAGCCACTTTTAACGCTGGAACAGAGATCACTCCTAGCCAAATGAGGTACAGTGGAGTTTCCATTACTTGATCTTAAAACTTCTGCACTTCAGTGTTAGCTTAAAAAACTATATGAATGCCTTCTTTCAGGAGCTCGGCATGCAAAATGGTCCGTACTCTAATTCAACTAATGAGAACACTGGATAAGATGCCAGAAGAGGTAAGAACTTTCCGGACATTAAGTCACTTGTGTACATTTTTCAAGTTAATTTCCGAATGACTATTTCCTTTCATCAAGCTAAATCAATGTCTGTCTTTTGCCCAGCGTACTATACTGATGAAGCTCTTATATTATGACGACGTAACGGTAGGTTTTAACTTCAGCCAAGTCCTGCATCTGATTTGTAGTTTTCACTTGCAAGTGACTGATTTTAGGTTCTCAACTTCAGAGAATTACCATATTCTAAAGAATTAAGATTTTCTAGATTTATGACACTTTTGGTTTAAATATTAAGAGAACTATTCGGATATGATTCAGAAACTTGATGCCATTCTTGTTATACATGCTCATGGATTTAGAATTGGATGATGCTTTTGCATGCTGGTTACAAGTTCAAATACTGCTTGAACTTCATGTTCTAACTTCTAAGGTTGACCATCTTGCAGCCCATGGATTACGAGCCACCATTTTTCAGAGGATGCACTGACGAGGAATCTCATAATGCATGGAATAAAAGTCCCTTAAAGATGGAAGCTGGTAAAGTCAATAGCAAGCATTTAATATTAGCTTTGAAGGTATGGTGCTATCAACAGTGAGAAAGAATTTTACAGCTTGTGAGAGCCTTTTTATTAACATACCACTACAACAGGTCAAAAGCGTGCTTGATCCTTGCGAAGATGAAAACAATGAGGGACAAGATGACGAAGTGAGCTTGGGTGCTGATTCTTTCGAAATGAACGAAGACAGCGAGCTAACGAGTACATCTTCTCTAGCAACTTCTCCAAGTTAGAAATAGATACACATCCACATCCACACATCTGATACATGGAAATATACATGTGCTTCCATATATTACTTCAGACAAGCAATTCAGATGACGATCGATACGTAGTAGCACCTATAGGTACATCTCACGTCTCTGAGACAAACATTTTAGCTGTATTTTCCATTTCTGCACATTCTCCAACTTTTCTGTTTTTCTGTGGCAGAGAAAAAGCAGATTCAAGAAGATAAATATGCAGCTGATGAAGGTATGTAATTAGCAAAAAAAAAAAAAAAAAAAGATGGGCTTCGCTGCTCAGTAAATTCAGAAACATTTCTAATGAGCGACTTCTCCTTCAGATGATACCCAGGATCCAGCAGAGGATGAACAACAGCTGGGTAGGCTCAGGGATTGGATCAGCTCATACCACCTTGATACACTTGAATTCACCAATGTCCTCGCAAATTTCCCCGACATCTCTGTGGTATGTATGAACAAATTCTTCTCTTTATTTTTGACAAGGGAAATTGAAACAATCTTCAGCAAGGTTTCTAGCACCAATATGTGCTTCTCTGAAATCAATGGTTTTTATGATGCAGGTCTTGATTGAAGGTACATCACATGAAGTCTTCCATCATTTACTAATGGATATAAGGTCCTAACAATGTCAAGTTTTGCCTGCTAAAAATTTGGTCCCAATGATTCAGATATCCTGGAAAAGCTCCTGATCGAAGGCCTTATATCAAAAGGCGCTGGGGAAACTTTTGCTATTAATAAGAAAAAGGTTGGCTTTCCTTCTCTTTTCAACCTTTTAATGATTTTAGGGAATCATTTGGCTTTTGTATGGTGTCTCTAATAGTTCGAATCTGAATTCTCAGAAATCTGATTATGAGTTTGATGCTGTCAAAGAAGAACTCGACGGAAAATTGGTGATAAGTGAAAGAAAATTTGGTAATATAGGTGATGACCTCATGTACATGAAGGTACTGTTTTCTTTTTTCTTCTTTTTTTTTTTGAAGCAATGGAACAATCATATGAAAATCTCCCCTATCCCTCCAATTAATAACTGTGGTTTCTCTGGTCGTAGGCTTTATATCATACTCTTCCACTGCAACACATAACAGTAGCTAAGCTTCAAAGCAAGCTCGACGGAGTAGCTAATCAGTCTACTGCGCGCAAGCTTATCGACAAGATGACACATGATGGCTTTCTTGAGGCGAGTAGCAACAAGAGGCTAGGTAAGAAGAAAAAAAATCACAACAAAGCCTGAGTAGTTTTCTCTCTCTCAACCAAAGTAAATGGTAGCTTATAAATCGACAGTAAAAGTTCGATATTTTCATAGGTAAACGAGTGATCCACTCCGATCTTGCCAAGAGCAAGCTGGCCGAGGTCACAAGACTCCTCAACACGGATGCCACGGTGCGAATTCATCTCATATATTTTTGTCCGTTTGTTTTTTTCACCAATTCACCAGCCGCATTCAAATCCGTACTCCACTCCAGGACTTGGATAAGAACGAATCGAAAAGCAAGACCAAGCCTCAAGACGCTGAGCCCATCGGTTAGCCCTCTCAGTAGTCATCTATCCTAAATAACCCATATCATATATCTATATATTAACTAATCGTTTGAATGATAATAGGAAACAAGCAAAAGGATTGGTCGACATGCGGCGGCCTCCACTCGATCGGGTCGGACATCACACGAACAAGAGGCAGATCGCCAGATGCATTGTTATTATTCCCCACCGACTCTGAGAAGAAGGGTGTCAATAGGAAAAGAGAACACGGCGGAATAACTACTCCTACCAGTAGGCCTGAGGAGGTAGAATAATTGAATTATTATCAGCAGCACTCTTCTCTTACTCTTACCTATATAATACCATTCTTATATTCTTTCATAAATAAATTCACAGCCAGCGGCTTCTAGGGAGAGCTTTGCCCCAGGGGGCGATGGTGGCAGAAATACTAACTACGTAGACAGCATGCCGCCAACCCAGGACTATGTACTTCGTAAAGCAAGCAAGGTAACTCATATTCACATTCATGGATATAACATATTCTTTTTAGTCCCTAACAACAATATAATAATAATATTCGCAGGTAAAAGAACCCATCGTCCAATATGCCAAGCGCCACAAGTCTTGAGCCTCTGCTCTGCTCTGAGTTCGTTCGTCCCTTCATATTTTTATACTAATTGCTTTATTCGTTTTCTGATTACGTGGATGGCAACTTTTGTCGTTTAACTGTTCCATACAAAGATTAAAATTGGCAAATTTCTTATAAGTCTCGATCGGAGTTTCAAATTCTTCTTAAATATCACTTCAATTATTTCTTTCTGTTCGGTACTGATTTGCGAATTTCTTCATGTTCAGTACTTAAAACGGTCTTTTCAATGTTGAAAAGATAAAAATAATCTTAATTCACAGGTTTAGTACCAACAAAACTGAACATCATACCAACTATTAACACTATTATATACCAATAAAATTGAATATTATACCAATTGTATCGCTATTATACCAACTGTTAACATTATTATATCAATAAATAACGTTATTCTAATTTTATATCAACAAAACTGGATATTATACCAACTGTTGTTGTTATTATACCAACTGTTATCAATATTATACAAACAAATAACGTTATTATAAATTTTTACAATAAAACTGAATATTATACCTATTATACCAACTGTTATTGTCATTATATCAATAAATAATGGTATTATAATTTTATACAAATAAAACTGGACATTATACCAATTGTTGTTGTTATTATACCAACATAATTGAATATTATACCAATTGTTATCATTATGTCCAATTTTTTTGTGAAGAAAGGTTATTTTCGTCCTTTCACTGTTTGAGGATATTAAACACGTAACTTTTCACAGATGAGTACTAAACAGGAAAAAATAATTCAATGGGTACTGAACAGAAAGTTTAAATTTCATAGGGTACTAAAAAGTAATTTGGCCAAGATTAAATGGCTAGTAAATGAAAAATAAAAATAATAATTCTAACTGTTTGACTCGATGGTTGCGAGACAGTTCCCGACGCTGGATCCAGAAACTTCTACACTCTCGAAGCGACACGTGGCACATGCTCTATATTCCAATATTGCCCTCACTCGTTTTATTTAAGTAAATCTCCCCAACATCCAATGCAACAGTCATAGTTCTTAACGCCCAGAGTAAAGATCCATCGTTTCGATCAGAAAAAAGCATAAAAAATCGGATCTTATAGGAAGCAAAAAACGCACTTTTTATAGAATTTTGATCATCAGCAAGAGGCGATCATGGCTTCGACTAAGGTTCGTCGTCTCCATTTGCTTCCGTCAGTGTCATCGTTTCTATTTATTCCTTGAAATGTTCTTTTTTTTTTTCTCTGAATCATTTTCTTCGTTGTTCTTAGGTTGCGGTGGAAGATAAGCGCGTGCAGCTGAAGTACCTTGGGTTCGTTAGGGTGCTGACTCTAAACGCCGTCGTTTTGGCCGGCAGTGTCTACGACTACGGTAAGCAGAACTCTGGCTCTTTAAAATCCAAGGTGGAGAGCGTGGAGAACTCTGTAAGATCTGTAGTGGGCCCAGTTTATGAAAGATTCAGAGGTGTTCCTGATAACACTCTCCTTTTCCTCGATCATAAGGTAATCATTTTCTTGATTGGCTGTTTTTATATGATGATGATGATGATGATATAAAAATCTGAAATGATCTATAAAGGTTAATTAGTACAAGTGATGGATGGATTAAGGTTGGCTATATTCTGATTCTTGTTTTACAAAAGGATACAAAACATATGCTTAATCATTAATATCATGAGTGTACACAATTCGAAATGCTTTCTTTGTCTCAGGTGGATGAAGCAGCCCTCAAGTTCGATGAGTACGCACCGCCCTCGGCCAAGAAACTAGCCCACAAGCTCAAGCTAGTCCTCATCGAGGCATCGAAGATAACCCAATCCGTGGCGGACGAAGCCAAGGTCTCAGGCCCACTGGCCGCAGTCTCACGGGCTGGTAAGATCTCGAAGCATATCGCCGTAACCCAGCTAGCCGCCGTGTGGTACAAGCTCAACAAGTACCCAGCTCTTCACGGAGTTTCTGAAATGGCTCTTCACTTGTCTGAAAAGTACAACAAGGTGGTTATAGACATGGCAGGGAAAGGGTATGGTGTCTTTAGCTATGTGCCTTTGGTGCCCGTTGAAGAGATAAGCAAGGCTTATAAGCAAGCTGAGTCGGGGGCGGGTAAGAAGATGGATTCGGGCAGCTCCAGCGAGAGCGGGTCGGATAAAGAATAGAGTGTGCTGTCTGCTCTGCATTGCCTGGCTTTGCCTTTTTGTGTGCTTTTTTTGATAAATTGCTGAAGGTCTTGTGGAATTTTTAGTTCTGTAAAATTAATGGAATTTGCATTTTTAGCGTGCTGAGTTATGTTTTGGACCTTATATATGATTTAATGTTCTATCAACGTATACGAATATGAATCAGCGATGTTCGATATATCATATGGAATGAGAAACCACAATATATTGTGTACAAAGATTAGGACGTGAATAAAAAATAATCTGTATTAATTACAATCCTACAATGCTAAAATTAAAGCAAAATCTCAAATCCCATAAAAATACCATTGCTGTAACTAAATTTAATTACCCCCTATAACTCAAAATCCATAAACAAACGAAAACCCAAAAGAAAAGGGAGCACATATCGGATCGAATCTTTTTTCAACAAACGAAAACCCAGACCGATTCACAGGCGGGGCGGACGAATCGAGACCCGGACCGGAATGGGCCGGCCGGTCCCGGTCCCGCCGCAGCTGCTGCATGACATCCTTCCCGAGCCGGCGCAGGTTCGACAGCCATAGTCTCCGTCGGACCACCTCACGCACATGCACGAGGTCCGACCCGTTCCGTTGCACTTGGGGCATCTCGGCGCCCGGCCGCCTGGACCCATGAGGTGGTGGTCCATGGCTTGCTTCACGAGGACCGCGCCAGTCAAAACGCCGAGACCTGCGGCGACCTGAGTTAGAATCATCGTCGGATCCATGAATAAAAAAAGAAAATATAATAATATATTGTTTCGATTTCTTGCGAGGAAGGAAGAGACAGAGAGCTTATTTGATCTGAGTTGTTAGCTTTGTTTATATAATGGTCTGAATTTGCTTCGTGTATTTTAATGAGTGGGCGACGACTACACGCAATGTTAGGGGGGAAAGTGTCGGGCGTTTGTGTCTCTTTGGAATGTTGTATGAATGTTTCTTCCTCTTTTCGTCTGTTTTGTCTTTGCATAAACGTTTTAGTAATATCAAATTTGATTTTGCTGTCGTAGTTGAATAGATGAATTCTTAGTTTGCTTTCCCATCTCGAATTCTCAACATTTTTCTTGACCCTTTTCCTGTCTTTATATTTAGGTTATGTAATATATATATATAGGAATTTTATGGGTCTTTTAAGAATATAGCATTTGACATGGTTAATTTTAAAAAACTATCATTAGTGATCACATTTTTAAGTCAATAGCTTCCAATTTAAGAATATTTTGATCATTTTTCATGGTAACTTCGTGTGAACAGTAGGGTTTGTGCTATATATAAGGGGTCTCCTAAGCCACGGTACCCCTTCTATATGGCATGGTACCCCAATAATATTGGAAATCCCCGCTATATTTCGGGTCCTCTGAGTCACGGTACCCCTTCTATATAGCATGGTACCCCTTCTATATAGCACACCTTCTATATAGCACGGTACCCCCCTATATTTTGGGTCTCCTATATAGCAAGGTACCTCCTTCTGTATAGCACGATACCCCCTTCCGTATAGCACGGTATCCCTTCTAGAAAAAAAATGTATTTTAATCAGGAATTGAACCGAGACTTATTACTTAGTTGGCTGACTACCCAACCACTGCACTACAGTTAGTAAGGATATAATAGATATTTTATATTTGAAGACTATTTTTTTAAATTTGACCCAAGAAAAGGCTATTTACTTAAATAATTCGGAATTTTATTGGGTTAAATTACATATAAAGTCATGACCTTTAGCAACTTTCTCAATTGTAATGTATGGCTTTTACTTTGGACAACTACGAAGATGAATGTAATAATCGCTGAGCAGCATGGTAACGATTATAATAAGCGTAGATATAATGTCTCAAGGTAATTGGATAAATATCTCTTAGCTGAAGTTATTAGTCCTTTAAAGAATGGCGATTGCGTTCAGAGCTGCTATGAGGGCCACCGAGCCATGGCTAGTATCTCTGCCTCTTGCGACCAAGAAATGCCCCTTCAACGCGCAATTTATTTCGAGGACATCGAAGCAGATTCCAAATTGTTCCTTTAAAGCGAAGATTCGTCGTTTTTCCACCAAATGTTCGGATAGTAGCGATGCCCCATCTTCGTCGTCCGATGATCCTGAGAACGGCCCTCCTCAAGAAGCTATTTTGAAGGCAATTTCAGGTAATATTGATAGTCCAATGCTCTAATATATTATTAGAAAGAATGGGGGAAAAAGGGGGGGTAATTTTAGCATCAAATACCCCAATTTTCTGTTATATGCAAAAATTAGGTTTAGTCAAAGTTTCAGAGCGTTTTGCTTGCTTGATGGTTTATTAATGAGCTGAGATATGATAAATTGTGTGCAGTGCTTGCTGAGAAAATGTTGGTATTGGGTTCTTTCTTATTGTGATGTCTTTAACGATGTTGTCATAAAATAAGGATTCTGGCTTGGATAAAGTTATAGGCCTCTATTGCCAGTTCTATTACAATCTCATATTAAATCGTGAAATTGAACCCTTTTTTGTTTCTCGGGGGAATCATCAGAAGTATCGAAGACAGAGGGACGAGTGGGACAAACTACGAATATGATCATCGGAGGTACCGTAACAGACGATTCAACCAACGAGTGGGTTACTCTTGACAAGAAGGTTCGCTCTTTAGTTTCGAGTCTGCAAAATCAGAGCTGTGTAGTTATTTGATGCATATGGGGAAGTTAGACCTTTTATTACATCAGTGATCGACTTTCAAAAACACAGTTTCTGCCTGCCTCTGCTGAGAGTTTTCGAAAACGATGATCACTGTACAAAATGCAGGTGAACTCCTATCCGACGGTCAGAGGATTCACGGCAATAGGAACGGGCGGCGATGACTTCGTGCAGGCTATGGTCGTGGCTGTCGAATCAGTGCTTCAACAACAAATACCCAAAGTAGGCAAATTCTCATCTTACACTTGCTGCTTGTTTTTCTATGTGTTATCCCTATTTCTTATGTCCTAACAATGACAAAATATCACAAAGATACTGTTGAATTTTCGGCTGTATGATGGCATTATTTGTTGGATCTTAGGGTCAAGTAAGGCAGAATATATCCTCGGGCGGCAAATATGTATCAGTCAAGATCGGGCCCGTTCAGGTTTTCTCCAGCGAGCAGGTGCATTACTGCTGCGTGGATTGTATCGTCTGTTTTTTTTTTTTTTGTTTTTTTTAACGGTGGTTTGACGTAACATAAACGTAAGTAACGACCGCCTTCTTCGTTTCAGGTCCAAGCAGTGTACAACGCTATGCGAAGAGACAACAGGATGAAATATTTCTTATAGAAAAAGCATCTATCTCTCTGCCACTGCCTCAATCCAATTTCCTTTTTCTTATTTGTATCCTTTTGAGACAAAGACATACCGTAAAATCCGTAGAATATATTGAAAATTGTTATCTCCGTGGATTTTCGTCCGTAATTC
The DNA here is from genome assembly GCA_028392965.1 of Lindernia subracemosa. Lineage (NCBI taxonomy): Eukaryota > Viridiplantae > Streptophyta > Magnoliopsida > Lamiales > Linderniaceae > Vandellia > Vandellia subracemosa. Next base: position 263,876 of record JAQPCC010000042.1, read on the forward strand.
GTCCGAAGCCATGCATACCATTTTAGCAGAAATCGCCGGCTGAAGCGTTCTTACCAGCAGCCAAACGGCCGGCGGGATATATCGAAATGGTAGAAAAAAGCACCATGTGGAGTGAAGCAAAGGTGTAAGATGGTGCCACGTGGACTCCATTTATAGCTGGACAACAGCACCATTCAATTCAAAGCATGTGCGCCTTTGAACGTTAGTAAGTAAAAGGTTCTTTGACAACTAAAAACCGTCCACACTATGTCAGTTAAGGCTTTCAAATATCCAGCTGAACGTTATAAATGCAAAAACGCGCCATGTCTACTTATTACCATTGGAGGGGTCAAAACGGGCCGCCGGCCCGGCCCGTAACCCGCCAAAGCCCGCCATTTGGCGGGCGCGGGCTGGCCCGCGAAAATGGCGGGCCTAAAGAATGGAGGCCCGCACCGCCACATTGGCGGGCCTCAGGCGGCGGGCTGGGCCGCCCAAAGTGAAAATTTAGATATAATTTTATTATTATTAATTAATTAATTAAAATTTTTATTTTTTAGTAATTATTCCTTAATTTATTATTAAAAACCTTAAAAATTAATTTTTTTAATGTTATTTTATTATTAAAATATAGATAATTTTTTTTTAATATTAGGGGCGGCCCGCGGGCTGGCCCGCCCCGCCCGCCAAAGCCCGCGGCCCGCTCACTGGCGGGCCTTAAAAGTGCAGGCCCAACCCGCGGGCCGCGGGCCAAAATGACAGCTCTAATTACCATACTTACTTCCCATCTTATGGAGAGATGGTAGGCAAGTTTCACAGCACAGACCAACCGTCTTAAATGCTCAACTACTTTCACTTCCCTTATTTACCACCATCTTCATGCAATCATTTCAAACCCCACAAACCAATGAAGAATAAACTCCTTCATCAGCGCTCTAACATGAAGAAATCTTGCTTACCGCTGCTAATAATGGTCGGAATATTAGCTGCATCGGCCGATGATTCTAGCTCGGGCGTGGGTGCCAAGTGTGCGACGGAGTTTCAAAAGGTGATGCAGTGCCTTCCCTTTGCGACGAACAAAGCCAGCGCGCCCAGCAAAGACTGCTGCGACTCTGCCACGGAGCTGAAGAACGCCGACCCGGCCTGCCTCTGCTACATCATACAGCAGGTCCATAACGGCTCCAACCCCGCCGTGAAGAGCATGGGCGTGCAGGAGACGCGCCTCGTCCAGCTCCCCGCCGCCTGTAAGATGACCAACGCTAGCATCAGCGAGTGCGCGAGTAAGCAATTAGCAGCAAAAACATTTTTTTTTTGTCTTCGTTTTCTTTTTAGGGTTTTCTTCAGATGCTTAATTATTACTTGCATAACATCTCTCTTTTATGGACAGAGCTGCTGCATTTAGCTCCCGACTCACCTGGCGCTGAGATCTTCACAAACACGTCTGGGATATCATCCCCAACGACGAAGACACCATTGCCATCATCATCGTCAGCGGCGGCGGGCAGTAATAGCAGCGACGGTGGATCATTTTCGTACGAGCCGCCTCAGTTTGTTGTCAGATGTCTGATAATTGCCATTGCCATCGCTCTCATCTCTTTCAACGAGCTACCGACATGCATTGCTTAATTAGTAATCATATGACAAGATGACTGTATATCGTGCTTGGAGCTTTTTCTTCTCATGGATCGATCGGCTTAAATGTGGTGTTTAGGTCTATATATGTAAGAGCTTTATTATTTATGTACCTCAAGTATTTTCTTGTTTTTGTTTGTTTTAATGTTTAAGACTCTTGTCTGATTTCTTTTTCCAGGTTTTTTTATATTCTCTTGCTTGATGATGAATTTTAATTTACCAAAATTTCTGGTTTTTAGCTTATAAATTATGTGCATGTGTACTCTTAAACAAAATATTTATTTATTTTAAATGAAATAATATATATAATCAATTTCCATAGAAAATGTGGGGTACAAATGGGCCTAACACCTATAGTGTACGAGCCCGACGGTGAGCCCAATGGGCCTATAAATCTGAATATCATAAAGGAAAAAAAAGAGACCTAGGATGGTATTAAATTCAGTTTACTATTATGTTGGTTAAGATAAAACTCAAAATGATCCACGATATTTATATTATGGATCAATTTAGTCATCGATGTTTCGCCTGGACCAATTTAATATGTTGTCTATTTTGGACCAATTTGGTCCTTCCGTCATGATAAACGTTAATTTTAGCGGGGAATTTCGCACGTACCGCATACTAAATTATTTATGGATCGAATTTTGGAATATTTGCAAGATTTGGGGGTGTGTACTGTTTTTTTCTACTGTCAATGAAATTCGGACGAAGCAGACGATCTAAAGCCCATGTTCGAATTTTGGAGGAGAAATTTTTAGTTTCGTGCTCTCATTTCAGTAACCATTTCAATTTTATCGAATTTAGACATAATTTAGTGTGAGGCGCGTGCGAAATTCCCGCTAAAATTGACGTTTATCGTGATGGAATGATTAAATTGGTCCAAAATCGACAACATCGAGGACTAAATTGGTTCAGACGAAATATCGGAAACTAAATTGCTCCATATGGTAAACTTTGAGAACCATTTTGAATTTTATTCCTTTATTATATACCAAAACGAAAAAAAAAAGGTATTTGGAAATTGGACACACCACATCGTTTTTCTTCTTTTTTTTTTAAATATTCTATGGACCAAATATTAGCGTTTTAGGTAGGCAGATAAAATATATATATTTATAATTTTCATAATAAAATGTAACTGAACTGAAATCAGGTCACTCTGTCTCTCTAAATCCGTCCGAGCCCTAGCATAGCAACAGAGATCTTCTTCTCATCTTTCTCCTTTACCAACTAATTCAAGCTCCATCTTCTTTTCGGGCATGTCTCAGGTAATTTTTCATCGTCGTGTAGTGTTTTGTGCCCGTTGTTTCAGCTGACAAGGTTCTAGGATGATTTTCTGCCAAGTTTTATGCAACAGATACGTAGAGTGATTGTGAGGGCTCGTAGTTTTCCTGGAATCTATCTGTTTATTTCCTGTAATTTGGCAAGATGAACAATGATGGAGATATATCTCTTATATGTTTGTTTTGGTGCTTAAATTGACGAAGATTTTGTGTGTTTTGGCTCAATTGCAGGTTGATAGTAGAAATTCGTCAGCTGCTAAGCGTGCACGCACAGATGGTAGGATCGTTTTCCCTTTGACGTGATGCAATTATATTGTCTTGTGGATTGGAAACATAGTCTATGTGCAAGCATAACAATATTAAGTTTCGGCGTTAGTTTCTTCTAGTTTCAAGTAACTAGATCATGTTTCAGCGATGACATTTGTCCATCGGATTATATCGATTATTTGTTTTCTCTTGGCTGCATTGTTTGATGCATCAAGGAAAAGTTACGAGATATCAGTATGTTAGTAGATTATTTGAGCATGTTGTTTTTGTAGGTGGCCGCAGGGAGGATGACTGGACATGTCCTAGCTGTGGCAATGTGAATTTCTCATTTAGGACAACTTGTAATATGCGGAACTGCACACAATCTAGACCATCTGATCACAATGTTGTAAGAACATCTGATGTAATGTTAGAGTCTGCAAAATTTCCCTTTGCTGTTTGTATTTTTGAGCTTTTCATATGACACTGTCAAAGTTATTTTCTATTTATCATGATGATATATTCATTTTATTTTCATTTTAGTGATTTATAAGAAAATGGAACTTCTCTCTCTCCCTCCCTCTCCCTCATTTTTTGTAGCTTTCAAATTTCAACGTTGCTGGAATTTTTCAGAAATAATCTAGTGTTCTTTCTCTTCCAGAAACCTGCTGTGAAGCCAATGCATTCACCTCATGGGTACTCCTCTGCAGCTCCTTATGTCGGATCTGGTCCAACCTCCTCGATGTATATGGGTGTGCCTCCGTACGGCGCTTCACTGTTCAATGGAGCATCTATGCCTCCATATGATATGCCTTTCCCTGGGGGTTCGGTCTATCCGTACAACTATGGAATTCGTCTTTCTGGAGGTAGCCCTTTCAGGCCCTTGCCTTTATCTGCATCCCCTCTGTATGCAAGCAGTTCGATAATGGGAAATGGTAAATTTGATTTGTCGACATCAGCCAATTAGATTTTTTGTTGGTTTACCCTTCTGTTATCTTTGTTCGTTGAATGTCTGAAGGTTTTCCTTTTCTTGTAGGTGGGATCTATGGTATGCCACCTCTGATGGACCGATATGGCTTTGGTTTGCCCATGAGTCCTACGCTGGTGAACTTTTTATGTTAATTTTTTATAAATTCATGATTAGCCTTGTTTGTTCCCATGCTGGTTTGTGTGTCCACCCTAAAACTAACTTGTGCAATGGCTCAGTGAAAAGTAGTTGCCATATATTTCTTGGGAGGGAACAGATATAATTAAAAAATATGTTGCAAATTTAGCTTACTATATGCAGTTGCAGGGTTCCCGACCTGTTTTTTTCCCGGATGCTAAACCTCAGAGAGAATCTGGTGGTATGTTGTATCCTGTCTGTCTGGATATATTTCCACTTAATATTTTCTTTCTATTAAGTTTTGGATTCGCACGCACTTACACAGATGGAACTCGTGACAATGATTGGACATGTCCCAAATGTGGCAATGTGAATTTTTCGTTTAGACCTGTGTGCAACATGAGGAAGTGCAACACTCCTAGGCCGGGGTCCCAAGTATGGATTCCTTAATTTTTATGGTCTCGATGCCCAATTCTTTGATCTTCCCTTCTCCAAAATATCATTTTTAACTAATTGACTGTGCGATTTGCAATGCAGGGAGCAAGACCGGGCAAGAATCCAAGTTAGTATTATAGTTTAGCACCCTTGTGACATATGGTTATACAAGCTTCCCTTTATGTCATGACATGATAATTGATAATGCTATTGTGAATCAGGAACGGACATGCCCGATGGAAGCTGGAAATGTGAGAAATGCAACAACATAAACTATCCTTTCAGGACAAAATGTAACAGACAGAATTGTGGCGCCGATAAACCTTCTGAGACTAACGATACCCATCAAGAAGCTATTAATGAAAATGATCAGGTCTGTGATTTATTTGGTTTATGCTGTACTATTTCTTCCTTACAGCATTTTTGTTCTCTTGATCTCCTGTACACATGTAAAAACAATAAGCTCTCGGAATACCTAAAGCTGCAAGATATGTGTAAAAATTTACTCTCTCTAGTGAAATTTCTTATGTCACCCTCGTCTTCATTACTTTTAGTTCCAGTAAATCCTTGCACGTTTTTTTCCCCCTGAATCTATTCCCTCTAGTTCCTTTTTCTTTTTTAATAATTGATAAAAGTTGTCTACTGTTCCAGTGAGTACTAGACATGTTTGAGAAGGTCCCCGTCGTTGTCCGCCATTGCTCAGTGTCGGGTGTCTGAGAGTCAGTCGTGTCGTCCGTCCTACCGTTGCAGCTGTCGTCGCCTATTTTGTCTCTTATTACAAATTCGTGTCAAGTTGTAATAATTTGATGGTATCCTTTGAGTCTTCCTCATTGTGAGGTTGCACGGTCTAACTGATTGTTCTCTGTCATATTCTTGAATTTTACTTGTTATATATACAGGGGGAGTAACTTAGAGTAACTACCGTCAAATTGATTGATTTGGTATGGCGATGCTAATTACTATTTTATTCTTCATTTTCAAATTTATTTCAATTATATCCCAAAAATTATATTTTTAATTTATAAAAAATAATTTACAATTATTCTAACTTCTAATTATTAAAATAATAATATATTTTATTTATATATTAATGGACACATGTGCGTAAAATACTAGTGTCATATTATGGTCTTTGATTTCATTTGAGTATTGGGTTCTTCTTTCATGGTAAAAGCAGTATCTTGGTGCTGTCGGCCTCTTGAGTTTCTCAAGCAGCATACAATATTGTTATTTTCCGAGTATTCTACGGACGGCATGTGGCCGTAGTGCCTCAGGCTGGTAGTTATTCATTCACTGTAAGAAAGCATACAATACAAGAGTGCTTGTCCATGAAATTTAATTGTCTTAAATAGTTAGTTAGGTATGAGTTCCATCTTTCTGTTTCCACGATGGGGACCAAACTCATCAACCTTCATCGTACATTTTGTACGATGTTCATTTTCCACGTATAAAAACCAATCACTCTCTTAATTATAAAACGAAAAAAAAAATAATAATAACAAAGCTGGTTATATATTACTAGGAGAAAAAGAGGGCAACGCTGATCTAAATCAAGAAGGAAAGCCTTCGTATTTATTTACGAGACTTCAAGATAAAGCAACATATTTTCTGGAGAAGAATATTATTACCACGGAGAGGAGATGGATTTTTATTAATTACCAAACGTTCAACGCTGCTTCAGAAACCATTTAAATCGAATACACAAAGTCAGACCCAAATTGACAAACATCCTTAAACAGTAGTAATATTCTGGCAAATGAGCTAGTTCTTAACATATTGCCGAATGAAATTATAACCTTTTTTCGAATAGAGCCTTGATTAATCGACTTCCGAATGACGGTTCAGTTCAAAATGTTGGAGTAGAAGTCAGTCTCATAAGGTGGCGTAGCGATCAGATGGCTATCCTGAAAACTAACGGCGAGGGAGTGGTGGCGATGGTTCGTTTGGTTTGTGCTGCTAAGCCAGAGCTCGGGAGGAGAAGAGCGTAACGGTACGCCTTCTGGGATAGTTTGCATCAGCTGCTGATGAATGGCAGTGGCATTACTGTTGCTGTAATCTTCTTGCATCATGTTAATAATGGGCTGATGATCAGTTGGTTGTTGCCCAGTTGAAATCCAGGGTGATGTGTTTGTTGTTGTTGACAGAAGAGAGAGAGCACGCCCACAGTCCGATGCTGCTGCAGCAGCAGTGAACTGGGACGAGATCAGATTTCCCTTGGAGCCTGCAAAGAATTAAGAGGAAATTTACAATCTGGGATTCATTCGAATGGTGAAATGTTAAAATATTTTGTGTTTACAACTAAATTATAGGTAAAAACTGACCTGGATTTGAGACCTTATGCATGTTGCTCTTGGAGAAAGTAAGTCCATTGGCTTTCCCACCATGTATATCGATGAAGCTTTGAGGAGTTTTCACTCCAAAAATGTGAAAATGCTCATTCTGATCGCCTCCATCGCCTTTATAATTCAATGACGGCCCTTTCGTGATGGTGAATTTAGAGTTGAATGCTGGAGAAGAAGTACTACGAGGTTGTAGAAGAAGGCTATTGTTCAACAAGAAACTTGTCTGTTGCCTACCTTCAGAGCCTGTGAAACAAAACGAAACTTATGATCCTTACTCTACATTATGACAGGGCGTATAAGTTTTTCAGAATATATATATATATATATATATAGAGAGAGAGAGAGAGGGATACCATAGAACGATGGAGAAAAGACAGTGGAATTAAAGCGAATAGTCTCTGGCGGTGGCTTGCGGCGCCTTGCATTATGCTCAGAAAGCCTTTTACGGCAGCTTCGCTTCTTCTCATCAAACTCAGAGAGAGTATGGAACCTTGCAAGGTAAAGAACAATTCAAGTCTTCTGATTTGCTAACCAAAAAAAGTAGTGGCTATGTAAAATACGGTCATTTCCTTACAAATTTTACCTGCTACACTGCTGGCAAAAGCGGTGTTCAAGACCTCTGATGACAACCTTAGGTGATTTCGAATGGCTATCGCAGACTCTGTGCTTTCGATGATACTCTTTAGCCACAGCAAGGTCAGCATTGCAACCCTCGACCAAACAGCGAGGTATGGGAATGTTCTGAGCAGATGATTTCAGTTTCTTCAGGCACGAAGAAGAACTAGACGTCCCAGATAAAGATGGAGTCTTAACACTGTTATCAAAGAACGTGCGCTTTCCTAGCTCCAGAGCAATCGAAGGTTCGGCTGATCCAACAGAAGCCTCGAATGGTGGAGAATTTCCAGAAACTTCGGATCCTATTATTTCCCCTTTCTTGCCTATGTTTCTTAGACAGTTGTCGAATGTCATGATCTTGAAGTTGGATATCCCATCTTTTGCTGAAGTTTCGGTTGAGGCTGACACTGAGCTCTTTGATGAAGAAACATTCCAGTTACTAACACCAGCACCACCTGAGATATTGAAAGATCTAGCATCAATATCTCCATAATCAACCATCATCCAATCACTTAATTGCTGCATCTTCTTGGGGCTTTCGATTGGCTTGGAACCGAACGCACAGTAGTTATCCCAATCCCATTTTGTGTTCCACTCCATGTCAAAAAGATGACCCATCTAATTTCGAAGTTGTTTTAATCTTGTACGATGAAAGCATCATAAGCTTAGATCTGTGAGTCACAAAGTCAAGTCGAATCAATCTTTGACAAGAAAAATGTATTCCGACAGATGAAGTAAGTAATCCCACATATCTTGGGTAAAACTTATAGACCAGTCTGAATTAAGCAAAAGAATTTTCAAAAAATCATCAATCAAACAGTAACCTGAACACTACCTGAAAGTAAGAAAGTGTAGTGAACTACCTGAAACAACAGGCTTGAGAACAACACTTTAAGCTCATCTCAAGAACAAGTACTCAACCCTCAAACTTACACAAGCCGAAAATTATTGAAGTCAACTTCAGAACTTACAATTGGATGATAAAGTTACCAGCAGCCTCCAACAAGTATTAAACAGTACTATAGCCTAAACCACAACAAAACTACAAAAAAGGATGATAACATAAAGCCTCCAACAGGAAGTAAACAGAAAATAATCTGAATTTACAGCTCAACAGTTCTGATATGTTCAAATCATGCATCAACCAAGAACAGTACACCAGCTTTCCTTAATCATATATAGATAAGGCAACGGAAGGCGAACAGCATAGTTTCCATCTTTAGCCCACTTTACTTACCCAGATCAGATTACTAAATCACATCACTTTAACACTGATGTATAATACCCACTAACCGAAATCTCCATTCTTTCTACTGACACGAAAAAAGAAGACTTGTTTAAATTATCCCCCAAAAGATTCCTCTTTTTAACCTCTTCTTGATTTCTTATTTCCCTACCTTTTTATCGCCCTCTTATCTTTACTCAAAAGTCGATGATCTTCGCCTACTCATCTGTTAAAAATTAGATCAGATAAAAAGAAACCAACAGACGATCTCATCTGAAGTATGGAGATAAAATACAAATAGATGCATAAATCAGACTCTTCATAAGTCGCTGTCAACGACTTTTTAGCCTAGTGTAATGCCAAAAAATATAATAATTACCAAAGAACAGCTCCATACATAATCTCAGTATTTTAAAAAGGTTATGATAACTATGTGCAACAATCTTCCTCCTCCCAAACATGTCACTCAATAAATTGACACTCACACCTGAATCCTGACAGTTCAAAATTCTTGAGTGAAGGAGCATATATACTTGGAAAGCAGTAAAAATCTTATGTCAAAAGTAAGCCCGGTTTCAAAGACTTATTACATGCTTTACCATACAAAGTAGTAAAAAAAAAAAGGAAAGTAATTGCCCATGCTTTATAGCGTAGACAAGATCTTCATTGAGTTGAACATGGTGAATATAAAACAAATAAAACGTACTGGTTGTTGATTGTGGCAGTTTACTGTTTATGGTCCCCCAATACCAACAACTTTTTTTAATTAGAATTAAACATCGGAATCAACAGCCAAGCTAAGCAACAAGCAAAGAAATCCCAAACGACGTCGGCTGGGCAAGAAATCAAATAAGGAAACAATACGCCCCAGACGACGTGGAAACACCTCAGTCGCAACGCATCACCATCACAAAGGTAAAAACACAAAGTTACTAAAACGAGAAAGTTCAGTCAACAAAAGTAAATATCATCTTTTTTACCAAAATTTACGAAGCTGAATTATCCGTTTTTTAAGGAAAGTGTTGTTTCAGATACCAATCAATACTGTTAAAAGATATATACATCATTCCTCTGCTGCCACGATACATATATATCGGAATCAGCAGAAACCACGTTGTGCTGTCTAGCTTTCTAGCATAAATCGAAAGCCCTAACACCAATGATTACTGCAGGCAAACAGAAAAATTAAAAGAGAAGCTCAACTTACCAATACCAATGCGTGCCTCACTGAGATTTGCCTGCGATTCAAAAAACAGATAGCTGTGGATGTCTATGGAGTGAGAAAATACTGTTCACAGTGGGGATAGAAAGAGGAAATCAATCACATAGTGGTTGATCTTTGTTTACCAAAAGAAGAAAGTGGAAAGTTAAAAGAAAGTGGCAATAATAATAACGTGAGCAACAGTGCGCCTCTGTGCATCTTATACATGAAAGCTTTGGGGGTGTGGTGGTGATCGAGTGCGCGCGCGTCCAGGATAACTTACGGTGAGGACCATAAAAGTTCAATTAAAAGAATCAACGGTTGGGATAGAATGAATGGTGACATGGACGGGCGAGATTGTGCTGTAGCCAAAGGACGAACTTATTCTGACAAAAAAGTGGCACATGGCAGAAATAAGTGGAAACAGTGAGATGGAAATTAGTCTTTTTTTTTTTTCTTTTTTTTTTTTTAATTTTCCTATAAATCGTTATTATATAACAATTTTTGTTTTTGTCTCTTTGCTTCTTGTCGGTTTACGTTCTTAGTTATTATTGTTATCTTTATTGATAATTTATATATTATTCATCGCTAGTAAATAAATTAATCAATTATTGTAATCGTATGTATACCTCAAATCTAGTTAATAAAAATAAATTAAAATAAAATCCCGCGATGCCATTTAAATATATGGGCCCAAAGCCAAACTCACGAATATAGTAATTAATTATATTCTTTTTCGGATATTTGATGGTACGTTTAATTCATTGAAGTATTTTACTATGCCTACTCTACCGGCCAAACAATATCATCTGACAAGAAAAAAAAATCTAACACCTTCATTTATCAGCCACAGAAATTTATTTTATTGTTCGATTGTGTGGGCATCAACACCTTCATTTCGAAGTCAGACGATATTAAATTCATTATAAAATTATGATAGCATAGAATTTGTTTTATTGTTCGATTGTGTGGGCATCAAACGAGTAAATAATTAATAGAAATTAGAAGGAAAATAATTAAGGTTGACTTTAGAAAGTTAGGAATGGTTTGCCCTAACTATTGAGGTTAAGTTATTAATTGTATGCCAAACCTTATTTTAATGTCATTAAAATCATCGCTTGATTTACCATCCCTAAGAAAAAAGGTGGCTAGCCCCGTAATTTACTGCCGCTGTTATTGCATCATTAAGCTAAATAAATTACGTGTATGACGTCATATATACATTAATATTGTAATTATATACATATCTATACTATTTACAAAGTCTTAAATTAAAACAATTCTTAAATATAAATTTTAATATATCTATATATATATGTCAATAATTCTTAAAATACTCGTAAATCTTAATTGCCTCTGGCAAAAAAAATGGCCCGATTATAGTTAGAGGCCCAAAAACAAAAGCCCAATAATGGAATGATTATTCAATGCCAAAGCTTAAATAAAGGTCAATTAGTGTAACACGAAGCACAAGGGACTTTCCAAAAGTCTATTTTGTCTAGTGAATAAAATTCCACAAAGCATATATAATTGAAAACGACATATTATTGTGGAATTTGATGAGATTGGTCGGTTCAAATATGAATTCAACTAAAGGTAAGATACGGCAACCATTACATAACATATTAATATGAAAGAAGATATTAGCATTGAAGACTTAAATGAATGAGATAATATGTTCAAACGTCAAGATGAAAATCACGTGCAATTTAACATACGCATTCTTTCTTTGACCATTGGTTTTCTAATAATTTCAATGCACGCAATAAAAAATACTTGAAAAATGTGCCCATTCGCATTATAATACACTTTGGCTACCTCCAAGTACCGTACTATGTTTCGAGGTGTACAATACAACTGTAAAAATTGATATATCATATATGTTTAAAACATTACAAATATTTATTAAAAAAAAAATCATATACGAAATAATCTAAGCCGCGTATTGACTTAAAATATGAAATAAACGTGCAATTAATGTTCATTTTGGTAATGCCGCGTGGAGAGACTGAAGTGTACTTTGTTTTAGGGTGTTTTAGATGTTGCAAGGTTGCCTAAAGAGTTTTATATATCTAGAGGAATTTTAGTCCTGTTGATGTGGCACTAATTTATGTCATATCAACGTGTTACATCAACATTAGAGGTGATGTGACAGTATTGAACACCTTCTAGGTGCTATTAGTCGACAGATCTGATACTGATGTGGCATGTTGACGTAGCACAGACCACGATGCCACATCAACATCAGATGTGTCGATCAATGTCACATATATGCCACATCAGCATCATATCTGTCGACTAATGGCACCTAGAAGGTGTTCACTACTGCCACGATACTGATATGACACGTTGATATGGTACGAATCAATGCCACATCAATAGGTGCCCACGCAAGATGCTCACATAATGTAAGCACTATAAAATTCCTCATATATTATCGCGAAATATATATTTTTTCCAATCCCACTAAACAACATCATATTATTAAGATGACATGCTATAATACCCAACTAAGATTTAATTAATATTTTGTACGACTAAGAATAATACCCACAATCCGCCTTTCAACTAAATATTTATTCTCATATATCTCTCTCTCTCTACAATATCTTTCTTGACCTAACCCTAATGAACACGATGAACTTACAAGAAGCACAACACCACCAGCAGTTGTTCCACGGTAATAACGGATACTTCGACGATCATATGGTGATAAACATCCCAACAACAAATGGTGTTAGTTTAGATTTGAAAAACTTCAATGCTTTTACGGCTAAATCTGAAGGAAGTAGCAGTAGTAGCCTTGTCGTCGTCGAAGAGGATATGCCTGCTGGTAATAACACGAAGAGGCCAACATCATCGTCGTCTAGGGTGGTCGAGAATAATAAGGCGAAGAGCAGAAAACCAAGATACGCATTTCAGACAAGAAGTCAAGTTGATATACTCGACGACGGATATAGATGGAGGAAGTACGGTCAGAAGGCTGTGAAGAACAATAACTTCCCAAGGTATTCCATTTTTTTTTCTTTTTAATATTTTCTATTAACTCATTCAATTCTTCTATATTTTTGAATATGCAGAAGCTATTACATATGCACTCATCAAGGCTGCAATGTGAAGAAATCGATGGCCAATATTCCAGTTGCACTACCGCTGCCCACCGGCTCCAGCCATGCCGAAAGACCGGCGAAATTCAACGGAACCGAGTTCAAAAGGTGGCAACAGAAGATGCTGTTTTACCTGACGACTTTGAATTTGGTTCGATTCCTGAAGGAGCTTCCGCCAAAGGTGACGGAACCCGCTGCTAACGTCGGAAATGCCGACGATGCACCCGAAGTAAACGAGCAGTACGAGCAGGAAAAAGCTGTACTGGACGTATGGAAGCATAACGACTTCATGTGTCGTAACTACATTCTGAACGCCCTCGACGACTTCCTATACAACGTCTATGCAGTGGCTACGACTGCGAAAGAGTTGTGGGACTCGTTGGACAAAAAGTACAAGACCGATGATGTCGGACTGAAGAAATTCATAGTTGGACGGTTCTTTGACTACAAAATGACGGACTCCAAATCAGTTTTGGATCAAGTCCGTGATCTGCAGCTGATCATCCACGATATACACGCGGAGAATATGCAGATCAGCGAATCCTTCCAGGTAGCTGCTATAATAGAGAAGCTACCGCCTCTGTGGAAGGACTTCAAGAACTACCTCAAGCACAAGCGAAAAGAAATGGGACTTGAGTACCTGATTGTGAGGCTTCGGATCGAGGAAGATAACCGGAGAATCGAGGCCAAGAACAAGAGGGGCAACATGGAGGCACGAGCGAACTTGGCCGAGTCAGGCACCGGCAAGAAACGCAAGCGGGCGAATACGTCAGAAAACCAGCAGAAGCCGAACTCTAACAAGATAAGAGGCAACTGCTACAACTGTGACAAACCCGGACACATGACGAAAGACTGCCGACAGAAGAAAAGGATCAAAAGGAACCAGACCCACTTGTCCGAGGCAAAGCTGACATCAGATCTGTCGGAGTTAGACCTCGCCGCGGTCGTATATGAAGCCAATGTGGTGGAAAACCCAAGGTCGTGGTACATCGATACCGGAGCAACGCGTCTTATCTGCTCCGATAAAGATATGTTCTCCGACTACATCCCGATCTCCGGAAGAACGCTATACATGGGGAATGCGGCGACTTCACCAATTGTAGGATTGGGAAGAGTGATCCTCAAGATGACATCGGACAAGGAGATAACACTGGTGGATGTGCTGCATGCCCCGGATATCCGCAAAAATCTAGTCTTCGGCTCCCTCCTGTGCAAAGCCGGATTTAGACAAGTGTTTGAGGCCGATAAGTATGTACTGACCAAGAATGATCATTTCATAGACAAGGGCTACTTTGAAAATTGGCTCTTTAAATTAAGTGTAATTAATGCCTGTAAAACGCGAGATTAAGCTCGCTAGTAATAAAACAAGTTCTTCTTACTTGGTTGAGTCTTCTAGTTTGTGGCATGACAGACTAGGACATGTTGGTTTAAACAAACTTAAAAAGTTAATAAGTTTAAACATGATTCCTCAAATGGAAATAGACTCACAACAAAAGTGTGAGGTCTGCGCTGAGGCGAAGATGTCGAAAGCACCATTCTTCTCCGTCGAGAGAAGCAGCTCACCTCTAGAACTGATCCATACAGACATATGTGATCTGAAGTTCGTACAGACTAGAGGTGGGAAAAAGTACTTTATTACTTTTATTGACGACTGCACAAGATTCTGTTACGTTTATCTCGTAAGTGGCAAAGACGAAGCTCTTGAAGCCTTTACGAGATATAAGAGTGAAGTTGAGAATCAACTCAACTCAAAAATTAAAATAATTCGCAGTGACAGAGGAGGGGAATACGTGGCGCCGTTCGAGGAATTTTGCAAAGAACATGGCATTATTCATCAAACAACCGCGCCATATTCACCTCAGTCAAACGGCGTTGCTGAACGCAAAAACAACTCTCTAAAGGAGATGATGAATGCTATGTTGATCAGCTCAGGGCTACCACAGAACTTGTGGGGGGGAAGCCATCCTGTCAGCAAATCACATTCTAAATATGTTGTCACACAAGAAGAGGGACCAAACTCCATACGAGTTATGGAAAGGTAGGAAGCCGACCTACAATTATCTTAAAGTGTGGGGGTGCCTAGCAAAGGTCGAAGTACCTAAATCGAAACAGGTTAAAATAGGACCTAAGACTGTTGATTGCATTTTCATTAGATATGCTAATAACAGTAGTGCATACAGATTTCTGGTGCACAAGTCAGAAATCCCTGATATGAACGCAGGGATGATAATAGAATCGAGAAATGTAATATTCTTCGAAAATATCTTTCCAAATAAGGAAAGAAAGGAGATAAGTTCTGGGAAAAGAACTCACGATGCCGTTGAAAGTTCACCTCAAGAAAATGGGGAACTAAGGCAAAGTAAGAGAAAGAAAGTGGCTAAATCATTTGGACCCGACTTTCTGACGTATATGATGGACGATGAACCCCGGACATTGCAAGAAGACTTGTCCAGTCCAGAAGCTCTGTTCTGGAAAGAAGCTATCAATAGCGAAATTGAGTCTATCATGCAAAATCATACTTGGGAGCTGGTAGATCTCCCGAAGGGGTGCCAACCTCTAGGGTGCAAGTGGATCCTTAAAAGGAAACTTAAAACCGATGGGTCGATCGAGAAATATAAAGTTCGACTAGTCGCTAAGGGGTTCAATCAAAAGGAAGGTTATGACTTCTTCGATACCTATTCGCCTGTAACAAGGATAACGTCCATTCGGGTTCTCGTGGCTATTGCAGCATTGTATGACCTCGAGATACACCAAATGGACGTGAAGACAGCATTCCTGAACGGGGAATTAGAGGAAGAAATTTACATGAAACAACCCGAAGGGTTTGTAGCTCCCGGGCAAGAGAATACAGTGTGTCGTCTCGTGAAATCACTTTACGGGCTTAAACAAGCACCGAAACAGTGGCATGATTCGATATGATTATGTTATCGAATGGATTTAAGATAAATGAGTGTGACAAATGTGTTTACATTAAAGGCACACCCGAAGAATTTGTGATTGTATGTCTTTATGTAGACGACATGCTGATCATGGGAAACAGTCACAAAATAATCGTGAACACAAAGAATATGTTGAAAAATTATTTCAGCATGAAGGATATGGATTTTGCCGATGTCATATTAGGGATAAACATCTCTAAAGTACCCGAAGGAGTTGTACTAACACAATCTCACTATGTCGAGAGCGTGTTAAAGAAATTTAAAGCATTCGATGATCCTCCGGCAAAGACACATGTGGACGTAAACCTGCATTTGGTAAAAAATAAAGGAAAGCCTATATCGCAGCTCGAATATGCTCGGGTGATTGGCAGTTTGATGTATCTGTCTAACTGCACTCGACCTGATATAGCATATTCAGTCAATAAACTCAGCAGGTTTACTAGTAACCCAGGTCATAACCACTGGATAGCACTAAAGAGAGTGCTAAGATATCTAAAGTACACCGTTAATTATGACATACTCTATTCAAGATATCCCGCAGTTCTAGAAGGATACTGCGATGCAAATTGGATATCTGATAGTAAAGACTCCAAATCCACGAGTGGTTACGTATTTACCATCGGTATAGGAGCAATTTCCTGGAAATCCTCCAAACAAACGTGCATAGCTCGATCCACGATGGAATCGGAGTTCATTGCATTGGACAAAGCCGGCGAAGAAACTGAATGGCTTCGAAATTTTCTGGAGGACATTCCTTGCTGGAACAAACCTGTGCCAGCAATAATGATACACTGCGATATCATGGCTGCTATCGGCAGAGCACAGAGTTGCATGTATAATGGTAAGTCTCGACACATACGTCGGAGACATAACACCGTAAGACAACTAATCTCTAGTGGAATAATCTCCATTGACTATGTGAAGTCAAAAGAGAACATAACAGATCCTTTGACGAAAGGCATCGCTAGAGAACAGTTAAACACCGCAGTAAGGGGAATGGGACTAAAAATCCACACACCAAAGAAAGGGCACAGTGGTAACTCAACCATGGAGAGTGGAGATCCCACAAACTTGGTTCAATGAGACAACTAAGTTGTGGCCGGTTCAGTTGTATACTTGGAAAATTTATAAAGTCCATTCTCGAGAGCTGCCCAAGTAATCTCTCGATGACGTGTGGTTAGGGTAAGCGTTATGCTTTTAATGATGACTATACCAAATTGGTGGAGTATTTCGAGCTACTCCAGGATAAGGTCCTAATAGTCGGTCACCTATATAAGTGAGAAGTGAGGCCGCTTCAAAAGAAACACTTATGAATGAAGATACGGTCCAAGGCCGAAACGGACACAACGTGAGAATCAAAAAGAGATCAGATTCATCTTTGTGTGTATGCTGTTGTCTTGGTTTACACAAAAAGCCGCCAGTTTAAGACATCATGTTCACTGAGCAGCGAGTAAATCCGATAGCATTTCACTAGGAAATGTTCAAAGCCACAAGCTACCTATCTCGATGCAATGATGGATCGTCAGGACTTTCTTGCAAGAGTCAGCATGCATTTGCATTAATTTCATTCATGTGGGGGATTGTTGGAATTTGGTTTAATAAGTTGGTTCAAAACTTTGACCAAAATTTCAGTAATATATGTATAGGAACTATGGATATAAACTAGATATTTGTGATCTTTGTTATGAGAGGATGAAAACGGTATATTACACTCATTAAACCGATTAAGGGTGAATGAGAAATTAATTACCGTAAAATAGGTTGTAAAGGTTTAATTTATAATTATTTTTTTAATTTTATAAATTAATTAATTAATTATTTATTATTATTTTTTGAAAGGGTTTAAAAAGAAAAGGTAAAAGACATGACTTTTGGGCATAATTACATTTTAGTCCCAAAGTTTGAAAAGTTTACTTTTTGACCCTTTAACTTTTGAAAGGTCATATCTTTTGACCCAAAAAACCTTTCCAAAAGTTGTTTCCTTTCATAAACAACTCTACAGATCCTATAAATAGACCCCTCCATAAGTTCATATTCATTCATTCAGCATCCAAGCATTTAGTGTGATTAAAGCATAATCATTCTAATTATTAAGAAGTGCAAGAAAATCCCGAGTCTTGAGTAGATTCGCCGATAGTTTTGTTTCGTGGTGCAACAATACAAAATTCTGAAGTCGTTGTATCTTCGGGACGAATTGCAATAACCCGAGGCACTGAAATACGGGGCAATAACGTCTTACGGACAGCGTACGTAGTACGTGCCTCGACTTTACTCTAACAAAATTTTATTCGAGTTTCTGCAGCTACCGACCAGACAACATACACCGGAACCAACAGAAGCAAGTCCAAAGACTATCAAGCGACGAGTCGTAGTGACAACCTACGAAGGAATGCACTCTCATCCCATAGAGAAGAACAAAGACAACTTCGAGCACATTCTTAGTCAGATGCAAATCTACACACACCATTTTAATTAATTTAATTAGTATCCCACACCTTTTTTTAATACAATATATTGAGAACATCAACTATATTCCAGTTTGAATAATCTTTGGATTCAGTCTCATGGCTTTGATTAATTCTTAATAATTATTTCTTTTTTCGGATTAATATGGTACGACGATGTTTCATAAATTCCGACGACTTTGTACTGCGTGGGAAGAACATCACGTGGCAGAATAGTCAAAGGGTCAAACTTAGGAGGGACGAAGTTTCAAATGGGGAAGCCTAGCCCAGTTTGATTGGGCTTTACTAAGCTTAGTGGGCCTGAAAAGCCCAACTATATGTATAGTGGAGTGGAGGGAAGGGATTGAGTTTTCCCGCCAATGTTGAGTTTCCCTTTCCCAATCTTGGAGCTGGAATGGGAACCCTTCTTTCACTGAGTTGATTTTGATTACCTAACGCCAATCGATAATCCGTCGATATGGAAGTCGTTGGATCTCGCAGGAAAACCGCAGTAGACGACGCTGTTTTGACTCTGCCACTTTACCGGTCTGCGCCGGAGCTCGAAGTTAGGCTTGAAGATTTCGAGGTTTACGCAATTCATCGACTTAGAGGTTTAGTTCATGTTTCGCTCTCCATGTTGTTTTTGTATATCGGATCATGCTGTTTTTAATTTGTGTTTGGTTGTGCCGTTGCTCTGTTTTCGTTATCAATATTCTAGCCAGCTCAAGTTCTGTAGAGTTTGAAGATTTCCGGCATAGTCTTCCGTAATTTGAATGGTTGTGTTCTATACCTTACATGCTTTCCGTGAATGGTGAGGATTGGAAATTTGTGGTTTAAAATTGATGAATACTTTTTGCAGGTCAATTGTGTCTATAAAATGTATTTTTCCTCGTAGAGAAAATCTGAAATCTATTTTAGTCAGTGGTCCTACATAGGAATTTGGAACCAGTGTACGTTCCTTTTCCATCCTATGAATGGAAGATTTTTTTTGAGAGAGAGTTTCTCGAGTCTTGATCTCTGCGTTTATATTCAGTACAATGGCAATATGCCTTGCAGTACTCGATTATAATTTATGAAATCTGTGGCATAAGTTACTTATCTAATTCTTTGGTGCAGTTTTGAAAGGGATATCAGATGGATTATCTCGCGGGAAGAAACACAACGAGATGGAAATATTGGTACTGTATCGTTATTATTGTTGATGCATGTATGTTACCATAATAGTCGTTAATTATTGATTTTATTGTTGCATTCATTATTTTGTAACAGATTAAGGAATTATGGAAGGTTAATATGAGGCACTCAGACCCATCTGAAGTTTTGAACAAGGATATCATTTCACATTTTGTTTTACGCCTTGTCTACTGTAGAGAGTGAGCTATTGCATTCACTACTTGTTCTTTTTTCAGTTTCCTCATTAGAATCACTGGTTGACTCTGTAAAATCAGTGTTTTCTTTTTCTGATGTGTAATAAGCTATCTTTTATATATTGCAGAGAGGAATTAAGAAAATGGTTTCTTTCGATGGAGACAATACTCTTCCGCTACCGCTTTGAATCTGAGAGTCCTGCAGCACAGGTGTGGTTAGCCATCCGTGCAGTCTGATCAACCATGATGCTCATTTTATGATTATTTTCATCTGTTTCATTCATCTTGTTTTACCTGTCTTTTCTCTGTAGAGGGCATTATTAGCAGAGTTTGATCTGCCTTACAAAATCGTAAGCACTGCAGAATACGAGGTAATTTGTGTTTTGTGTACTGACCAATGCTAGTTTAAGTTCGTGATTCATCTCTTTAAAATATTTATCATATGCATGAGCTCCTTTTGATTTTCCGAGTTACCACCTAATATTCATGATCTAAGGCTTTCTTGATTTGCTTCCAGAGTGTGAAAGACAGGTTGAACCAAGTAGTACGCTCTACTGGTCAATCATTATCCAGCGGTAATTTCCTTGTCTCTGCTGAGGACATGAAAAATTTTCATCTCATATTTCATCAACACTTATGTCTTATTTATATTTTCATTTCTGTTATTTGATGTTGCAGCTGACAACATATACTACAAGGTAAACATACTCTCTGTAGTGCCGTACTTCAATTGTTTTTGTACTAAGCATGCAGGAACATAGAAATCCACGATGCTTTAAATTCATCGTACATAAGATATTCTGTCTCAACATATGCATGCTCACATTTCAACACTCAAAGGTCATAAAACCTAGGAGGTTATCGTGAAAGAACTATCAACT
Organism: Lindernia subracemosa; assembly: GCA_028392965.1. Classification (NCBI taxonomy): domain Eukaryota; kingdom Viridiplantae; phylum Streptophyta; class Magnoliopsida; order Lamiales; family Linderniaceae; genus Vandellia; species Vandellia subracemosa. The sequence goes on from JAQPCC010000042.1 coordinate 284,677, forward strand.
TTATGATTATATTTGTATGGAAATGGGATAATCAATTGCAAGTCAGCATCATCAAGCTTCCACTGTTTTATCTTCAACTTACTCAACATTGTTTCCTCATTATTAATGATAAGGTGCCTTTCGAACAAGTTTCTGACCTTGTTGCCAGCCGCAGAGTGTTTATCATGAAGGGTTATGCATATGTTGCTATGAATCAGGTGAAAACATGGCACTCTGACTTTCAGTGTAGATTTGAACTTGCCATTTCGTCAATCGTGATCGAGTCATTTCTTTTGCAGGTCATTTCTGTCCTCGCGACTCATTATCGCAGCCATCTATCAAAAGCACTTGTACTGACAAACAGGTTCGTTTTATTGCTTAGTATGCAATCATATCTTTTGTCTTTTCAGTTTAGTGAGAATAATTTATCTCAACTGCTCAACAATTTATAGACATTGACTTCAGGTTTAGAAAAAAACAAGTTTCTAGTTTTAACACTTTTTCCTAGATACATGAGGTTACTAAAATAAACTTTGTTGGATTTCAAGAATTATTTTCCTCCATTTTTGTCATCGGAACTGGTTTAAAGGTTTTCTAACCTGTTTTTTTTTTTTTCAGAAAATGGACATCAATGATAAGAGAGCAAGAGAAGGACCGACTTACCCCTGTACGATTTATTATGTGTTCTGTAATTATCACTTTCAGAATTTTATAGTATCTGAATTTCTTGGTCTTCGCATATAGATTGTTGAGGCACTCTCCACAAGTTATTTAGGTCCTGATTACAGCCAGGTAATTTGAGAGGACAATGTTAAAAATTGTGTCTCTGACTCTTTGTAGTTGAGGTTCAGTTTAGTTCATCAATACAGTTCTCATTGACTATGTTTGCACGCAGCCAAAGGAATACGCTGATATATCATTGAAGGACATCGACCAAGTCGCCAGAAGTTCTTTCCCTCTTTGCATGCGTCATTTGTTTGCAAAGGTAACAGTTTTTATTTTTCTTTTTGGAATCAGGTTTTGCTATCGTTCTTTCATCCTTGATATTATAACATTTTCCCATACAACCATATACTTCTCTGTGCAGCTTAGGGAGGATCATCACTTGAAGCATGGAGGACGAATGCAACTAGGTCTCTTTCTCAAGGTACTTTCGAATTAGTGTTTATCTATAACACGTATGATGCTTTATATCTCAACCCGCCGACATTCTTAATTTAGCCAGACAAGTAGCTTACAATCATATTGCATTCGATGGTATTGTGTACTGTTAACCGTCCTTGGGTGAGAATTATCATCTAGCTATTTTCATGTGCTAAATGTGAAAGCATCTTGAAAATAATACTATTCATTTGCAGTCCTTTCATATATGGGTATGTGGTAAATGTAAAAGCACGTTGAAACAATACAGAAGCTTCATTTTTCTTTGGCACTGACAATTCTCAACTAATATTACTAGGGTGTTGGGCTCAAGTTGGAAGACGCCCTTGCATTCTGGAAAGCAGAATTCTCCAGAAAGGTGTCGATAATGCTATAATTCTGTTTTGAGTTCGACATATTCGGCTTTGGCATCTAGTGCTAAGACTAAGAGTGTGCACTTCATTTGCAGAGGAGCAACAAACTTCATGAATCGTTATTATTTCTGCAAAGTGTTTAATATTTCTTAGTTGTACTGCTGCCTAGGTCGGGGCTGAAAAGTTTGACAAGGAATATGCATATAGCATACGCCACAACTATGGAAAGGAAGGGAAACGAACGGTATTTAATCTTTTCCTCAATGATTATAACATACTTGCTGTCCAATTTTCTTATCAACTAAATTAATTGTTGTGACTATTTTTTCTTTCCAACATAGCTTCTAACGTAGTAATGCACATCATAATTGAGTATTCTTTATCAATAATGCAGGATTAAACACCCTATTCTTGTCAAAAGATAATATCCTCAACACCAGGCGTCGGCGATCATCATGGGTGTCCTTATCGTCATGTCAGGTTGATTTCTGTACTGGGTGTGATTCTTGTCATTGAAGAATAATCACTCGCCTTCTTGCTTCGTTGCCTTACACTCATTGCTTATGCAGTGAGGACAACCTCAGGGCTGCTCTTAGCAAGATGGGAGTGTGCAGTCGCGCGGTTGAGGATGTCGTGGATAAAGTGCGGAATAGACATTATCAGGTCGAAGACGACGTTGTTAGCATTTTCTTTATATTCGCAACTATTTGTGTTGTTACAAACAATGGTTGATTTTTGCAGTTGGCATGTACCCTTACATTTGAAGCCGTTCATGGAGCTTCTTGCGACAGTGGAATCAACCATCCTAATCAATACTACATCGACAGTAAAAAGATTTTGGAGTCCAAAGTACGTAATCTCTAAGTCTTGTAATTCTTAACCTTTTCATGTAGTTGATTGCATGCTACTAAATATTATTATTACTATTATTATTACCTACAAATGGCCCAAAAGTTGATTAATAGGACATATATTCCTACCTAATTGTCTACAACATTATTCCCGATCCATATCTTAGAAAGCGATCACATCCTATTAAACTATGTAAAAACACAGAATATCATCCGACCCAGCTCAATTATCAGCCTCAATTGAAATAGTAAAAATAATAATAATAATAATAATAATAATACGTGCAAGATTCATTTCTATCCAAGAAAGAAAGATTAGTTAACATAATCACACCATTATTTGCTTAAACATCAGATATATATATATATATATATATATATATATATATATATATATATATATAAGATAGGTCGATCACATAATACTTGCCAAGTAAATCACATACTGCTACATAATGGAAGTGAAGCAAGGCGGCGGTCTGATGAAGGGCAAGCTTATGATGTCTTTCTACAAAACACCCAAGGCGCCACCTCAGTCTTCTGTCAAGCACGTGGCAAGTTCGCCGTCTTCGATCAAAACGGTTACTTTCAAGGGTAAAGATCATGAAAAGGAGAGCGGTTTCAGCGGCTTCGATGACTACTACCACGGGCCAGCGGGAGGCAGAGGCGATCAGCATGTCGACGAGAGAGCTACGAGCTATATCTCTCGGTTCCAAGAGCGCCTCAAGCTCGAAGAATCGAAGCTGTCCAAGGATAGCATAATATAGGAAGGCAAATAGTTCTCCTATACGATGTTATAATAAAAGCGTCCAAATTCTCAGAACATGGGAACTCTCTGTGTGATGTTTTTGTTTTTGTTTTTTCTGGCACTTTGGAGATGTAATTCTCACGTGTGAATATCATCATACATGCGTGTATGGTATGTGTGTTTGTGCTTAAATAATGAAGAAGGTGGTAATAGATCTTCCTTCTCACGGCAAACACATTGGTTTAAATCACCAGTAATCATTGCAAGAGCAGACGCCGTCTTCGAAGTGATGAAACCTATTAATATCCCTCACGACGATCTCCCTCTTAACCAGCCGGGAAACAAACTTGATGGCGACGTGACAATCCGCACATATCCTAAGATTCTTAATAATCCGTATGGGGCTTCCACGCGGCGTTCTAACCAGAGCAAAGGACAGCGCTATTCGCTCGCTGTGCAGCCATAAGAGCCGCCCTTTCTCCTCCTCCTCCACGTCGAGCAAAACGGCGTCGCGATTTGGCTCGTAGCCCGCCGTTCTGCTCCTATAGTTCAGCCATTCGAGCATCCCTCTGATCAGTTTCATGTCGGGGTGAGAATCCTCGCCGACCGCAAAGTAATGCACGGTTCCTTGGCTCTCGACCCAGCTCAGCCCGGGCTCCTTCTTAACCCGAACCCTTTTCATCCTCTTCCTCACGGATGCTACGTTGTCCCACCTCTTGGCTGTCGCGTATATGTTGGAGAGTAGGACGTAGGCCGACTCGTCTTGCGGTTCCATCTCCAGCACGTGTTCAGCTGCGAATCTTCCGAGCTCGACGTTGTTGTGGGCCACGCATGCCCCGAGTAGGGCCCGCCACACCATGACGCTGGGCTTGGAGCTGATTTTCTCTATTGTCTCGACGGCCTTATCGAGGTGGCCTAACCTGCCGTAAAGTGAGACCATGCAGGTGTAATGCTCGATACAAGGTTCGATGCCGTAGCGCTCTTTCATGGACGTGAAGTAGCGTTCGCCTAGACCGAGTGAGCCCGTGTTGCTGCATGCTGAGAGCAAGCCCACGAATGTCAGTGCATTGGGCGTTGTGTCTGATTCTTGCATACTCTCGAAGATTCTCAGTGCCTCCTCACCAAGACCGTGCATTGAGTATGCAGAGATCATTGTATTCCATGAGACGACGTCCCGGTTGGTCATGGAGTCGAAAACTTTACGGGCGTCTTTGATTCGTCCACACTTTGAATACATATCAATGATGGCATTGCTGACGGTGTTGTCTACGTCGTACATGGTTTTGATGGTCCTTGCATGTATCTGAGTCCCCGACTCCAAAGCTGCCAACGAAGCAGATGCACGAAGCAAGCTAGAATATGTTACCTCGGTTGGGTGTATCTGCTCTCCGCACATGTGTGAGAACAGCGGGAAAGTGTTCTCTCCGTCTCCTTCTTGGACATGGGCTACTATCATTGTATTCCAAGAAACCTCGTTTTTGTTTTCCAACTCCACGAATAACTGTTTTGAGGACTCCATCTTTCCACATTTTGCGTACACGTCCATCAGGGCATTTGAAACATACACGTTCGAGTCAAGACCGACCTTTACCGTGTGGCCATGGATTTGAGTTCCCAAACTCAGTTCCCCCATTGTCCCGCAGGATTGAAGGATGCTGGCAAATGTGAACTGATTCGGAGGTACAAACGCTTTCCTCATTTCGAGAAATAAGAGCAAAGCCTCCTCACAACAATCACTCTGGGAGTACCGTGCAATCATGAAACTCCAAGGAACCACGTGATCCTTGGGGATTTCCTCGAAGACTCTCCTCGCATCTTCAATGTCCCCCGACCTAGTGTACAAGTCAAGCAAAGAAACTCCAACGTAGCGATCCATTTCATAACAAGTTTTTAAAACACAGCCGTGCACGCTCTTTCCAAGATCGACAGCTTCAAGTCCTAGGCAAGCCTTAATCACGCTTGCAAACGTGAAGTTATTAGGCAACAACCCCTGAAATTTCATTTCGCTAAACAGTTCCAAAGCATCGACAAAGCAATGGTTCTCTGCATAGCAGGCCACCATTCCAGTCCAAGATACCATGTCCCTCCCCACAATCCCATCAAAAACTCCCTTTGCAACATCCACAAACCCACAAACCGAATAAGCATCGATGAGCGCCGTACCAACGAAAGCATCACGATCATAACCGAGCTTGCAAACACAAGCATGGATGCACCAACCCAACTCCACCCACTCCATGCTCACAATCAACTTCAAAACCGCGGTGAAAACGAATGCATTAACTTGGTGACCTTCTCCCCACAACCTAAAGAACAACTCCGCCGCCTTTCCATACTCCCCCACACTTTCGTACCCCTGAATCATAGTGACAAAGGAAACAACATTCCTGTCATGCATTTCATCGAACAAGTTACCGCCTTCGGATAAAAAACCAGCCTTTGTGTACAAATTCAGCAAAATATTACGAGCAAACAAGTCTAAACAGTTCCCAGATTTGATTACAAGGCCGTGAAGTGATCTCCCCGCGCTTGGGTTGTCGCATCTTGCGCAATGCTGTAGCATACGCGCGTATGAGTGAGAGTCGAACGAGGCTTGTAGTACTACTCCACGGACCATATTCTGCTCGAAGTCTTGGAAATTCAGAGTTGCCAAAGAGGAAAAGCTTAAACGAGAGATCGATCGAGGTAATGGATGCTTCGCAAGGTACCTCCATTGCTTTAGTAAGATCATGCGGTGTACCAAACAAAACAAGCGTCGACTTGAGAAGGTGGCTTTAGTTTCTCTTATTTTTACATTGCCATACAATACAATTATTAAACGTGAAGTAAATGAGCCGACATTACAAGCCCATAAAGGCCCAACTATAGCCCAGAAAGCTTTTAATGGGCCTTTAGGTCCATATTTATATTTTAAGTAAAGTTACGTAAACGATGCTACAACAAAGTACTGTGAAAAGAAAGTACAATGATGAAATTAAAAGCTTCCCAAGTACATACGATATCATATAAATAACTACTTTTTTTTTTTTTTTTTTTACTGTCCCGAGTATCAACTACTCCATTACATACGTTTCTAGAATTAGAAGAAATATAATTAATAAGAAAAAAAAAGACAAATAAAAAACAAGCCGATAATTCTAGAGAGAAGCTAACGCGGCTAAGTTATGTCTGAATCTTAAGAACGACGTTATATAATGTAGTAGCACGCTTTGCCTATTTATTACACTTATCATCAATCAGTTTCCACGCTATTTTGCTTCTATCCAACGAATTAGAGTTTTGTTGAACGATTTGATATTTCGCCATGTCGAGCTCGAACGAAGATCACAATAAAGCAGGCAAGCAGGAGGAAGAAGACCCCAAGAAATGGGGGACCCACGTCATGGGACCACCGGCTAACCCATCGGTCCACCCGGACAACCAGCAGGCGGCTCAGTGGCAGGCTCAGGGCCCGAACCCCCAGCACTATGCCGACCCGAACCTTCAGAATCAGCAGCAGCAGCAGCATCCTTACGTTGTGTACTCGCCGGCGCAGAGGAGCGACAACCCTATTGAGCAAGTGGTCGGTATGTTCAACACGTGGAGCCATAGGGCCGAGGACATAGCTCGTAATATCTGGCACAACTGTGAGTCCTTGATTTTGATGATCTTCTATTACAGCTTCTGATTGGCTTTCTATGACCTAATTGATGAATCCTTACCAGCTGGAAGTGTAAGATCTTGTAAATCTTAGATGATCAAAATGGGTTCTGTGGTTTCGATTAGAATTAGGGCAACAAACTAATCGAATCAAAGCTTAAAACGTTTTTTAAGGTTGTTTCAATGGTAATCAAATGGTGCTTAGTATTGGTATGTCTTTTTTTATTGCAGTGAAAACAGGCCCATCAATGTCAGGAGCAGCATGGGGGAAAGTTAACCTCACAGCCAAAGCCATCACAGAAGGAGGATTTGAGTCACTCTTCAGGCAGACATTCGCAGTCGACCCTAACGAGAAGCTGAAGAAGACGTTCGCCTGCTACCTTTCCACCACGACGGGCCCCGTCGCCGGCACGCTCTACCTCTCCACTGCCCGCGTCGCCTTTTGCAGCGACCGCCCTCTGTCTTTCAGGGCTCCTTCGGGCCAAGAAACGTGGAGTTATTACAAGGTAGGTTGTAAAAAAAAATAGATCATTGTCGTCGTGATCGTTTGAATTTGCAAGTCTTAATGGCATTCTTTCGATCCCCTGGCAGGTGACGATACCGTTGGGAAGCATCGAGTCTGTGAACCCCGTGGTAATGAAGGAGAACCCGCCCGAGAAGTACATTCAGATCACGACGGTCGATCGCCACGAGTTTTGGTTCATGGGATTCGTCAATTACGAGAAAGCTTCTCATCATCTTTTCGACGATGTGTCTGATTTTCGAGCCAGAGGCTACTCCGCCCCACAGCCTGTCCCCGCTAGCTAAGGCATTACCTCTACACACACACACACACACACACACACACACACATATATATATAAAGAGTTGATGCTTGTTCTTGTTTGGTAGATGTTTATCAGTTTGTTTCACTGTTTGCTACATTAGAGTGTTTTGAAGTGTGATTTGTGTATATAATATAATACAATGTTTCATTATAGTATGCGTTGTTTGTTAAATTGGGCCGTGGTTTGAGGCCCAGCCCAAGAAACGTGGTAGAGGCCCATTATATTAATTTTATATGAATCATTTTTATTTTTTATTTATTATTATTAAAATTTGGGGGGAAAGAAATATAATATGGGGCAAGAATAGATAAAGGGTGTGGGGGGGGGGGGGGGGGGGACAGAGACATTGAAAACACAATAGTGTAGAAGAAAGATGCTGAATGGGGGGATAGAAACAAGAGCATGAATAAAGCAATGAGACAGAGATTCCCTTAACCAATTTCCCAACAGTGTTAGAAAAGACGACCATTTTTTTTTAATTATATATAGACATGAAAGGAAAGGCTATGCCATGGAAGGAATCTTCAAACAGCTATTGTGGTGTGGTCTCCTCTTCTTCTTGGAATTTTCTTCACAACATATATGTTGTCAAGATTTTAAAACAATGTAATTATCTCAATGGTATTTATACAAAATAATGCCCTTCCCTTGTGTACTTTATTTTATACCATGGGTGCCTGAGGAGGGTTTGTTATTACAGATGGAAAAAGGTCGTCCCATTTAATGTTTACTTGGTTTGCTATCATCAAATGCAATATATATATATTATATAAATTAAATTAATTTTGATTTTGTCTGTAGACTGTGCTGTCCATATATCTGCTTTTTTGTATGCCTTTTCTGTACAAGATTCCTTTTTCTTTCGCCTGTTATGCAATTTGAACTTTGAAGCAAAAGGTTTCAGCTCAATCTCTCTCAAAGTGGACCATTAATTACAGCTTACCACATATGTCATCTCACTTTCGAATTATCATAAATCTTTTATATATTTATATATATACATATATCAGGATAGACCTTATAATGTACTTCTATTATTTCACTAGTTATCATATGATTGATTATATATGCAATTAAATATACATCCCCTCATCCTTCAATCAAGGCCATCTTTCATGTACTTTTTATTCCATGAAGCATCATCATTTCATTTAACTACTACTTTTTTTCCCTTCGTATTTTACGGGTCAACTACTCATAATGTTTTTGCAGAAATAAACATAATGTAATGAATCATTGTTTTGACTTTTAAATCATGGAGGGAGAGGATGGATTGGTTTTACTTTACCCTCTTGTAGTATATATAAGGACAAACACGTTACTCTTTAAAATATTCATTATATTTATTTTCCATCACATATCATCAACGAAAATTAAATTATATAATAGCCCCACACTTGGCCTAACCTGCTGTATTAACGCTATTACATCGCTATCTTAATTACCATCTTTTTCAACGCATCATAACTATTAAACCACCTAATACATTTGTAATTATATCATAGTTGCTTTGTTTTAGTGTCGAGTTGAACTATTTAGGTACTTCGTAGTGGTTGAACGTTAATATGTTCTCAAATGAAATCATGATGAACGTTGTAATAAAAAGACAGATCATCTCATTAGAAGCATCATTAATATTAGGTTTTCTTCCTTACTTGAATAAGATTAGACGATTCTTTATAATAATCATTAAAAACCATCATTAATACATAAATGTTGATAATCCAAACGACCACAAAAACAAAGATATGGTGTAGCCAAAGAATTCATAACAAGAAAACGATGATATCTCATTGACCAAAAATCACAGCACTCGGACATCATTCAAACCTTAAACATCCAATCCATGAAAGAAACGTACAAAAACTCAAAATATCCCATAATGCAAAGAGAGATTCACGAAGAACCATTTTCCGATCGATCGAAGTAAAGCAGCTGACCGCAGCATTTCGGGCAAATTTCGAGCTGTTTGGGCACCATGTAGTACATCAAGCAGCTCTTGCACCCAGCCACAACTAGCACGCTGCCGCTATTATCGCTGTTGTTGTCGGCGTAGTCGTCATTGTTACGATGAGTATATCCATCGTTCTGGCCGTCGTTCTTCTGTACTGGGCAGTTGCCATTTTCTTGGACAGCGTTGCTGCTACCGCTCCATGGCTGTCTTGAAGAAGAAGAAGGCGATGATTCCGAAGAAGACCCTTCGCTTTCGCAAGAGCTGCTTTCATCGTCGTCTGAGTAATAATAATCGCCAGTTGTACGAGGATCTTCCTCGGATTTCATTCCTGTCCTCCAGTTTATGTAGTATATCTCACCAGTCTGTTGCATAGAAAAAAGATCACATTTTTTTTTTACAAGGAGATGAGCCTTGAAATGAACAAAACCCTACAAGAGTTTGGATTCTCTATATATATCTATAGACTGAGATTTCACAGCAAAGATTAGGATCAGAAAAGGGCTTTCATTTATCCATTTGTTTCAGGAGAAAGTTGCGATTTTTAGAAGGAGGTTGAATGAAAGTAGCATCATTAAATAAGGAGGAACTAAATATATCCAAAGGACAGTGAAACAAAGAGAAGTATAGTAAGTGAAGTGGTGCGATACAAAGATTTGTTAAGGTTTTCAAGCATTAAATGTTCATAACAGAAGGCTGGACACACAGAATCCATCTCACCTTATCTCATCAAAATAATGAATGTTGATTGAAACCCTTTATTAGATAACATGAAACACAGCTCATAAGGAAAAAAAAAAAAAGAGAGATGATATTTTTCCCCATTTTCGTCAACCTTACCTTTAGATCGAGGCATTGTTCCCAGTGATATGGAAGCGATGCCTCTGAATTGAGTTCCAAGGTGGAATTTCCGTTCTCCGCCGAATCCTCCCCTTGAGAAGCCTCTCCTACGCCGTCTCCGGCGGCGGTGCTGCCGCTGCTGCTGGTGGTTTGTTGGTGGTGGTGGTGGTGGTGATTATTGTTCAAAGAACAGTTTTGAAAAGATCTTTCCAAGGACGATGTGATCGATGCCATGTCGGGTCCTGCCATTACTTAAAAAACCAAAAAAAAGAAAGAAAATGAAATCAAACGATTAGTGGCGATGTTTATGAGGAAAGTTTGTTTGAGAGAGAGAGAGAGAGAGAGAGAGAGAGAGAGAGTAGAGGGGTAAAAATCAAGGAAGGAAAGAATATTTATTTATGCGAATTAAAAGGAGGATGGAATTTTGAGGATTTCTAAAAAGCAAATAATATTCCTTGCCTTGGGTTAATATTATATTTTTAAACTTATATTATTATTTTACTAATTCCAATTATCGAAAATCAATTCTTAATATTTATTAATCTTGACAAAACAATAAACAAAAAAATCTGGTAGGGCAGTTCACTACTGGGGAGGGGACAGAACTGTTATCCCTCCCACAACCCTAACTCAATTATATATTTTTAATAGCCATTGTAACATTATTATATTCTAACCTTAACTTATCATTAATAATATAATAAAGAACTGATCATTTCTCCAACATATTTATTTTATTCTTAAATGTTTATAATATATATTCCACAATTATTTATTTTAAAAGTTATATTAGTTAAAAAGGCTTTATCTCACAACGTCATTATAGTTTTCACAGTATAATTAAATTCAGTATGAAGTAAATCTGAACCTTCTATGCCTGAATTAATTCTCAGCGGGACTAAGATAATACATTCTATAATCCGTCTACTTGACATATACTTAACAATTCTTGCAACTGCATAACTGTGACAATTCTTTGAAATAAAACTTCTAAACATACTTAGGAAAATTGCTCTTGTTTTCTAATTACAATTAAATATATAGAGTCCCCAGGCTTCTTCCTTCACGAGATGTTTGTCACAGAAAGGACAATAATAATAATAATAATAATATTAATAATAATAATAATTCGTAACTTTTCCGAATGTGGAATCTATTCTGAACTCTTTTACTGACATTTCTTTTTCTGACACTAAAGACCACCCAACCCATCTCTTCTGTTTGTATTTTAATGTTCCATTGCATTGGTACGATGGGCTTGGTATTATGTTAAAAGCATTTAGGCCCATTAGAGTTAGGCCCAATATTTATTTGGTAGCCCATTTATGAAGACATTTCCTATTATTGGGTTCTACAGTGGGCCAGAAAAGTCCAGTGATGCAAGAATATATCCTAGTTTATATAATGAGGTTATATTATTAGTACTCATTATTCAATTTAACAATAAATACTTTTGACTAGTTCTATTACTAAAAGACGCAAAGTCCTTTTGCAATAATTGATATTTATTGATACTAATTGTTATAAGGATGAACAATCGAGGGACAAATTGCGAAAAAAATATTATATAATATATATCCGACAACGAAAGAAGTTAAACAAAAATCAAAATCTAGTAATAGTAGTAAGAAAAAAAAACAAAAATAGGAGGAGCTGTCAATTGTCACATATGAACCGAAATATAAGATAAAGATTTTACAAAAAAAGATATAGTGAGTTAGGTATCGTGGCAAAGGATATGACTAAGAAAATATATTACAAAATATTTTCAATTGGATAGTATCTTCTTGAAAAAATAATAAAAAAAAAATATATGAAACTGATCGGTGGAGTGAAATGACGAAAGAGGACATTGAAAAATATATGTCATGAGTGACGCATGCCGACATAGGGAAGTGAGCCATAATACTTTGGAAGATGCCAAGATAACAAAGAGCTGCATTCGATACTATTGCACGTGATATTTATTCTATTTTCTAGATTATTATTTAAATTTTTTTTAAAGAAAACAATAATATTATTATTATTACAATAAATATATCAGACACGACATGCCCATTTATTACTTAGTCTGCAAAGTTGCTTCTCCTGCTAGGGGTGGGCAAACGGGTTCGGGTATCGGGTACCCGATCCGACCCCATCGGGTTGAAATTCGGGTATCGGATACCCGATTAGGCACATGCGGGTTGGATTGCGGGTAGCATTATGCTACCCGTTTAATCCGATCGGGTACCCGCAGATTTGGACTTTTAGCATTTAAAAAAAAATTAAACCTAAAGTATAACACCCACCAAGCCCAACCCAAATACATAATACACACGCACACTGCACAGCAACGGGCAGCAGCAACAAACCTTCCTCAGCCTGCCGTCGGTCGGACTTCGTCAGCCACCACCGTCGCGCATCATCCTCGTCATCAACTCGGGCGGGCGCGGGCCACATCGATTTAAAACCAAAGGTGGGTTTTTTTAAGAACCCACAGTACTATTTACGATGGTGTTGAACTTATTTGTGAGCTCATTTTATCGTATCGTATGCATGGATGATGATGGTGTAAGGTAAGGTATTGAACAACTTATTTTGTGAGCTTATTTTATCATGAATGGTGTTGCTTGAACTTATTTATTGTTGATGCTTGATGGTGTTGATTTTATTTTATTGTTGATAATATTGAAATTATTTTATTTTTGATGGGTTGATTTTATTTTGTTGTTGATGGTGATGAATTTATTTTTTTGTTGATGGTGATGATTTTATTTTGTTGTTGATGGTGATGAATTTATTTTTTTGTTGATGGTGATGAATTTATTTTATTTTTTATGGTGTTGAATTTATTTTTTTGTTGATGGTGTTGGATTTATTTTATTTTTTATGGTGTTGAATTTATTTTTTTGTTGATGGTATTGAATTTATTTTATTTTTTATGGTGTTGAATTTATTTTGAAGGAATTGAACTTAATTTACACTTATTTAATTGTAAATTTTTTTTTAAATAGGAAAAACTCGAACCCGACCCGATGGGTTTCGGGTACCCGACTGTGATCGGGTCGAGTTCGGGTATATAAATAAATACCCGCAATGATCGGGTACCCGACCCGATCTACCCAAAACCCGCAATACCCGACCCGATCCCACCCCTATCTCCTACAATGCAATGGGGCAATGGATCAAAGATTAATGAACAGTTAAAAAAGTGGGTCCCATATACTATGATTTTTAAAAGTGCTCACTATCCTATTCTACTTAAATCAATCCCATAAATTATTATTCATTCATATGGGGACAACTAGCTTTAATTATGGATTATTTATAAGAATTATCTATATAATTATTTGATGCATATTTAAGACAGCGAGTGATAGCAACTTGAGTTTCAGTAATATTCATGTAATAAAGTATATCACTTTTTTTCTTCTTCTTGAAATTAAATTACTTGTATAACAGAAAACAGAAACATTAAATTTATCTCAATTAGGTCCTTGTTAATATATTATTATTGATAAATTGCGTTTTATTTTACAGCGGTCAACAAATGAAGAAGAGGAATGGTGCCAGCTATGGAAAAAGGTCAAAGATATTTCACTGTGTGGGCCCCAGCACCGTACACGTCACCACTACCACCAACAAATGTGGAATTCCAATTTTAGCCTTGGTTGACAGTAATAGTAGCTTTCGTACATACTCTTTTGACCAAGTTTATTACGCAGGCGAGGTATATAATATCATACAACAACTCTCCATCCATTCCATTGCTGCAACAATCATCATTCAGCCGCCGGAGCATAGGCTTCTAATTTCGGAAAACCGACGAGCTAACCCCTTTTCTTACATCGTTTCGATTCCTTTCCCTTTTTGTGGGGTTCTGTGGGATGGTCGGATGCGAGTACTGCGGCGAGCGAGCCGCGGTTGTCTACTGCCGGGCCGACACCGCGAAGCTGTGCCTGCCCTGCGACGGCCACGTGCACGCGGCGAACGCGCTCTCTAAGAAGCACGTGCGTTCGCAGATATGCGACAACTGTGCCGCCGAGCCCGCGACGGTGAAATGCTCGACCGACGGTATGGTGCTGTGCCTGGAGTGCGACTGGGACGCCCACGGAAGCTCGGCCGTGTCCGCGGCGCACGATCGGTCCCAGATCGAAGGGTTTTCGGGCTGTCCCACGGCCTACGAGCTGGCATCTAGCTTGGGGCTCGACATTCAGAAGATCGACTTCGGCGATGGCAAGAAGGCTGGGGATGAAACGGCGTCGTTGGACGAGTGGGGCAACCTAGTCACTGTGCCTAGTCAGGGTGGCAACTTGGTGAATTACGGTAAGAGGAAGGGTGATTCCGTTTGTGGGAGGCAGAAGGGGTTGATTGTGAAGCAGCTTGTGGAGATGCTTGAGGACGAGGGAGAGGGTGCCACGTGGCAGCAGGTGGGGGAACTGTGTGGCGCTGATGAAGCCCAAGCGCTTGTGGTGGTAGATCAGCAGCAGCAGCAGCAGCAGGGCGTTGAAGAAGGAGGGTTTACTTCTCTGCTCATGAATCAGTCGAGGGAAGTTGAGCTGAATAATAAAAACAATCCAACGTGGAATTCCCCAGGAGCTCAGGTCTGTGAAATTATTCAGTAACAATTTTTGGATTTTTTTTTCCCTTCTAACCGATTGATTCAGTGCTAAAGATTTGAACTTTCATCATTATTTCATCTGCAGTTTTTGGTGGATTTGTAGTTGCATTCCATTCTGTATAATTTCAAATAGGGTTTTTAATTGTGATTAAGCATCAAGATGCAGTGGTTTTCCTTGTTTGCTGACTGCTCCGATGTTATTTAATGAAGTCCATGAGGATGCTGATACACATTTTTTATTTTTTATTACCATTATTATGTATGTTAGATTGAAGTTAGCCTGTTCTGAATGTTAGAAGTTAGAATCTGAAGTGTATCTATTGAGAAAGAAAACAATCTGACAGCATTATGCTAACATTTGAGTTGCATTTGTGATTCCTTAGATATGGGACTTCAATTTGGGGCAGTCGATGGACCGCAAGGATTCGAGCCCTCTTGAGTTAGAATTCGGAGGAGGTGAGATGCTTTACGACGTAAAGACTTACGGAGAATTACTCAAAGAGGCGACTTTAGCTGCTAGACGAGGAGTGGATCTTCCTCTAGTGAACTGCTCGTTTGGACAGGATGATACGATTCCTTTCAATGTAAGAATTTGAGATGTATACTACTGCTATTGTTCGTTCACATTGCTTGTGCCTTTAAAACTTATATCTTATGAAGAATACGTACGTCGAATAACAAAACACCATGTCAGGGTCCTGCCACATCCGAGAGCAACAACATGAAACTGTCAAGGCCAACTAGAGTTCTTGCAAAACCTAGATGTGGTAATGGTTCGACCGAAATACAGTTTAAGGATCAATCCATTACGACGAAAGGAGAGAGCTCGCTAGCTACAATGAGCAAGGCCGACTTGGAGCTTCTTGCGCAGAACAGAGGCAACGCCATGCAGCGATACAAAGAAAAGAAGAAAACAAGGAGGTGAGTTCTTTAATTGGGATTTCGCCGAATGCCATATTCCCGCTGACTCATAGCGGTAAATTAACGCGGGCCCGCACAAAAACTGCAGATATGAGAAGCATATTCGATACGAATCGAGGAAAGCAAGAGCCGACACTAGGAAGAGATTCAAAGGCAGGTTTGTCAAGGCCAATGAGCCCTCAAATGGTTGACTATAGATAGATTTTTCTAGTTTGCTTGTATGTATGTACATTCATGTCGCAGCTTCACTTTATGTTGTGCATGTTGTGTTTGTATCTCTTTCTTTATCTCCATGCTTTCTCAAATCTAGAAAAAAAGCATATGATTAGTAGCTTTTTTTTTGTGTTTGCTGTTAAATGATAATATTGCCAAACATTATGAATAAAGCTATTGCACAGCGCAGTTTAGTGTCCATTTAACTAACCTAACCACGATATTGTTGTGTGACAAAGTAGTAATGGTCGGCTTATTACCATATTTTTCATGGGTCGGACAAGTTAAAATTATTAAAGATTTGTGTAAAAGCAAAAACGTATGAAGTGGATTCAAAGATTTGGTTTTTGTATATAAAATTCATTATCTAATGTGGTGTGCCAAAAGCAAAAGGCTGGATATTTAGGCATTCGATTAAAGACAAGTCAATTAAAGGCGAAGGGGAATGAATATCAATGGTTAATTACATATATGGAAGAAAGACGAAGATTAAAGTTAGAAAGCTTTTCTTGGTTTTGTTTGCCGTTGGTCTACTCATTGTAGGGTATTGTAATGGTCAAAGTCGCCTTTTTTGAGAAAATAGAAATATCATCAACGTATAGCTTTTCTTCATCGAGATATTTGTTTTATATTTGAAGCCCACCAACTCAACTATTCGTGTTAAATGATGACCTTTTCCATTGAGAGTTTAAGCACTTTCTTGAAATTTAAGACCGCGTTTGGGCAAATATTGCAAAAAATACGAATATCATTGAAATTGGTAAAGGAAATAAATAGAACCAAAACAACTGACACCATATTTACTATTATCGCAGTTACTTCCTTCCACACAATGACATGACAAGTCATTCATTTACGGGCTCCATAAATTCCCTTTAGGGGGTGTTTATTTTGGGATGATCCTCCAAAATATCACCGTAATCTTCGTTACTGCTCTCTATCACTGCGTTTATTTGATCTAAGTAATGAGTCAACACCGTAATGAAAGATCACCTAGGTGATGAAAATGGGGTGATATTTCGCATTACGGATCACCCCGAAAAACCTCAGTGATCCTTCATCACCGTGATGGGGTGATTATTTCTGATTTTTTTCGGACAAAATTATCCCTTATAATTAACTTTATTTCCTTTCATTACCCCTAAATCAAATCAATAATATTGAACAATTAAATTCTTCGATAACCCAAATAATATCCCATCGTTCATGCTCCTGCGTATCTCCAAAAAAAATAAAATATTCTCATCTTATTTTATTATCTTCTCTTATAAACTAACGTCATCTTTTTCGTTCTCCTTTCATCAACCCATTCGAAGTTGAATTGTGGGTAAGCGTTCGGTGCTATTCAATCTTATTTGCCTTTTTTTTCCTTTTCATAGTCAAGGCTTATTGTCTTCTTTACTAGTGTTATTTATTTATTTTATTCTTGTTAGCTTATAATCGATTCCTCAAATTTTTTAAAGCTCAATGTTGCTTACTCATATTTGCCGTGTGTGTATGTGCGTGGACATTTATGTGACCTACTTGTTTATAACGATTGTGATTTGTTGTTCATACTTTGGTAACGATTGTGATTTATTGTTCATACTTTGATATATTATGCATACTATTTGTTAAATTATTCTTATATTTGTTTTACTGCAAACTGAAATATATTATCAAATACAGTAATGGCAAGGTTTCAACGAAGTAGGCAGATGGATCTCATGACTTTATTGGGTATTAGGATGAAAATACTGCATGAGATGTACTGTTTGTGTCTTGTTATAGTTATATTGATGCTTAAAAACAGAAACGAGAGGAAAATGGTTGGGTGGAAAAGGACTGCATTATTTAGAGAAAATATTAGAAGTCTAAATATGACACAAATCGTGTTTTAGAGTGATAGGCAATGTATAGATAACACTAGGATGGATAGAAAGGCTTTCTTTAAGCTATGTCATCTTCTACAATCACTTGGGAGGTTGAAGGGTAGTAAGAACATCAGTGTTCACGAAATGGTAGCTATGTTTCTTCATATAGTTAGTTGCCCATGATACAAAAAATAGAGTCATTAAGAGACAATTCCAACGTTCGGGTGAAACTGTTAGCCGCTATTTTCATGCTGTCCTTCATGCCATATTGCGTTTGCATCCGATCCTACTACGCAAACCAGAACCTGTTACTGATGATTGTAATGATGATCGATGGAAATGTTTCAAGGTACATGAAGCCATGATTGTTTATGAGTTTTTAATCACTTATTTTATTATTGATATTTAATAATATATATATATATATACATATATATATATATCTTGTAGAATTGTGTTGGTGCCCTTGATGGAACTCATATAGGAATTCATGTAGCAGAGGTTAATAAACCTAGATATCGCACTCGAAAAGGTCATATTGCTACAAACGTTTTAGGTGTGTGCAATCGAGAAATACAATTTATATATGTCTTTCCTGGATGGGAGGGTTCAGCTAGTGACTCTAGGGTCCTTCGAGATGCCATTTCAAGGCCAAATGGTCTAAACGTACCTCAAGGTATTAGTTTTGATTAATTAGTAAAGTAATTAATTGAAGTTTAATAGATAATAGTGTTTTGGTGACTAATATAACCAATTACTCAATATAGCTGGATATCCTAATGCCGAAGGCTTCTTAGCTCCATATAGGTGCCAAAGATACCATTTAAACGAGTGGAGGCAAGGGCAACAACCAATTACGCCTCATGAATTCTTCAACATGAAGCACTCTAGAGCTAGGAACGTCATTGAGAGATGTTTTGGGTTGGTTAAGGCTAGGTGGGCTATTGTGAGGGGTAGATCATTTTATCCACCTAAGACAAAGTGTAGAATTATAACGGCTGTTTGCTTGCTTCACAACTATATAAGATCTGAGCTCCCCTTAGACCCTCTAGATGTATCAATTCTAGAACACTTCATGGAGTCTCAAGATGGAGATCAAGAACAAAGAGTGCAATATGTTGAGGTCACAGATGCGTGGTCTAACTTTAGGGAGAGTTTGGCTACTGAGATGTTTGATATATGGACAGGGAATGCTTCTAATTGAATTTGTTAAAGTTGTTTGCAAGTATACTTGTTTTTAATTTGAACACTTGCTTTTTTATTATTACTTCAACTGTTTTTGCACTTTCGTTTCTGATTATACTCCATTTATGATGTTATTGTTGTATTGTTTTCTTGTTATTTATGCTTCCTTTTTTGTTATTTGTTATTGATGATAAAGGATGGAAAGTGGTTATACCAATTGCAGCCCCGATGAGTGTTGATGAGCAAAGCAAGTATGCTCACTTATCCAAGGCTGAAAAGAAGAAGAAAGAAAAGGCTAACTCCAGCAAGGGTCACAATGATGCAAAAAAGAAGGTTTGGAGCGAAGAAGAGGATGCCAAATTGATTGAGTCTATGTCGGAGGCATGCAGGGTAGGTGGATGGAAAGGAGATAATGGTACATTTAGGCCTGGATTTAATGCACATATCGAGAGGACTTTAGCCATTAAGATACCTCAAAGTGGCCTTAAAGCCTTTCCTCACATAGATAATAGAATGAAGTTGCTTAAATGGCAATACACTGGTGTGGCCGAAATGAGAGGTCCTGCAGCTTCTGGTTTTGATTGGAATGACAAAGAGAAATGTGTAGTTGCTGAAAAAGATGTGTTTGATCTTTGGTGCAAGGTAATTATAATTTTCTTCTGTAAATATTTTATATATCTGCTTAGATTTTCTCATCCTGTGTGTACTTGTCCTTGTAGACACATCCAAACGTAGTTGGCCTTAGGAATAAGCCTTTTCCTTACTATGATGAGCTTGCCGAGATCTTTGGCAAAGATAGAGCAACTGGTGGGATGGCTGAGAGTGCTGCTGATGCTGTTGAAGACTTGGATTTGAATCTTGAGAATGACGGAGATGACATCGAGGTAGTTGAACTTGAGGCCAATGATGATCCGCCAATTGTTGTTGGTGACAATGACTCTCCAGAGGGTATGCATCAACCCACAACTAAGGCCACTTCAAGCAAAAAAAATGGTGAAAGCAGCAACAAGAAGAGAAAGAGAGATGGCAAGGATGTGATGGTTGACGCACTTGGCCGGATTGGGAATGTCTTTGAAGCAAACTTAGAAGAGTTCAAGGTGATATCAACTTATTACCACAACCAAACTCAAGGTGATACGAGGAGGCAAACACTGTTCAATGAGATTTCCAAGATTCCTTCACTATCTATGAATGATAATATCACTGCTACATCAATCTTCTTGAAGGATAACACCAAAGTTGAGATGTTTTTTAGCATGCCGAAGGAGGTGAGACATATGTTCGTGGTGAAGGAGCTTCATAATGATCCATCATATGGTTACATGCCCTCGTTTGATTAGTTGAGAATATTTTATTACTAACAGTTGTGAGTCATACTTTTGTGTAGTATTTTTTGAGAACATAACTTTCTTATATTTATATGAAGGCTTGCATTTTTATTTATATTGTCAACCTTTTATTGAATGTTTTTACAGCATTTCATGGAAAAAGGTTACGGAATTATATTTTTGCTGCACAAGACATATATTTTTTTATAAAGTTGTATATTAGAGACTTATAAAAATAAAAGTTGATATTTAAATATTAATCTTTATCACTTCTCAAAAATCACCCTGAAACAAATACGTTAATCTACCACGGTGATATACAGAGGGTTAAATACGACATTTACACAACATCACCCTACATATCATCGTGATTAAACAAACACAGTATTCTAATATCACCATGATATGCAAAATGAAATATCACCCCAAAACAAACACAGTGATGACATATCACGTTGATCCACATCACGGTGATACTAACATCACGGTGATGTGTATATCACCGTAATGTCGTATCACTTCAAACAAACACCCCCTTAGTGGGTTTCTATGTCCATTTACTTATTATTCCTTGTATTCTTTAAAAGAAAATATATATATATATAGAATCAAAGCAATAATTGAAGGAGAAAAGAAAGTTGTTCACATACACAAACCATTCGACTTCCAAGTTGAACTCTACAATGGATTCACGGATTCCCTCTCACATGCTTCCTCTACTTCTTCTCTTCGCACTTGCATTAGCACTCGCAAACGCTAATATAGAAGGTACTTACATAGCATAGCATGCGATTGAAGTAAAGAAAAAGCTTGAACATATTTATGAAATTTTTGGACAGGCGATGCTCTTTATGCACTGAGGAGAGCTGTCAACGACCCAGAAAATGTCCTTGAGAGTTGGGATCCAACTCTAGTGAACCCATGCACTTGGTTTCATGTCACCTGCGATGCTGATAATAGAGTTACCAGGCTGTAAGAAAGAACAAATTTTTCAATATATATATATATACACACACACACACACACAGTTTTGATTTGCTTATTTTCTTTGATTGATGAACCTTTCTTTTCTGGGACCACCCCAAGTGATCTTGGAAATGCGAAGCTATCAGGGAAGATAGTGCCTGAGTTGGGGAAGTTAGAGCATCTACAGTATCTGTGAGTACATACATATATATGAACTGAGACCATTATGTAATTATAATCAAAACCTGGGGAATTTTTGGTTTGTTAATTGCAGGGAACTGTACATGAACAACTTGGTGGGCATGATTCCATCTGAGCTTGGACAGCTGAAGAGTCTTGTGAGCTTGGATTTGTACCACAACAACCTTACTGGGCTGATCCCACCTTCTTTGTCAAGGCTTTCAAATCTCAAGTTCTTGTAAGACCTTACTCTTTGCATCAATTTTTTTCCCCCCCTTTTCAGAGGTCACTACTTACTTTAATCCCAGCTAACAAGTAGTTGTTCTTGTTCTATTTCAAGGAGGTTGAATGGCAATAACCTTAGTGGAAGAATACCAAGGGAACTTACCAATCTTGGAAGCTTGAAAGTTCTGTAAGAGGCTTGCTTTACCTATTTTACTCAACTTAACAAGTGACACACTGTCTTTGGTCTGTCTTTGATGGTATGTGGATACTCTCTGCTTGCAGTGACGTGTCGAGTAATGATTTGTGCGGTACTATTCCAATGTATGGGTCTTTCGCTGAACTTACTGAGGAGAGGTAAAAGCAAAACGATGCGTTTTGTTGGGTTTGGTCTGTATAAGTCCGTCCAAGAATGTGCATTAATAATAAATGATGATATATGTTATGCTGCTGCAGTTTCAAGAACAATTCAAGGCTGGAAGGGCCTGAGCTCGTGGGTTCTGTGAGATACGACGTTGGCGACTGCAATTAAAACTATGTTGTAGTAATAAGAAAGCTGTTGCTATGTAACCTTTGTTTTTCTCAATGTAAGAGATTCAAAGATTGAATCATTCAACATCAATATAATCACCTCAGATTAGCCCAAGGAGAAGTCCAAAATTTAAATCAAGGAACGTATTTACAGCGTATATAGTATATGTCCGGCGATCGATTCCATCGACGCGTATATAATTGATTAGGTAGCAAGCCAATTCGAAAAAAAAAAAAAAGATTCGGTTTTTATTCGGAATCTTACTAGTCATCCATGGGTGGTGGAGATAATATGCTGGCAGGCACTTCCAATCTTCCACCGGATGGAATCGAATAGCTTCGAGGCAGTGGATGAGGTGGTGGCATAGGGAGGAGCATTGAAGCTGCCGAAGAGAGAGCCCACGTCGATGGCTCGCGACTTTTAGAGATCAACGGACCTGACTGAGTACTCAGGCTCGGAGTTTTCGGAGCAGCTAAGTGAGGTGGAGGAAGGGGAAGCTCGTGGAGTTCGCTTATCTTAGGATAAGACCCTACGGGGGACAACGAACCACGTGGAGACGACTTAGGTTGTGGTATCGGTGTGTGTAAAAGAGATCCCGAGAACGCTGTAGGGTGGGCTGAGGAAACGGCGGGATTATCACCTGAGAAGTTTGTGGAGTTTGAGTTTGTCCATGGCTTCCGTGTTATTGGACCAGAGAAGGCTTGTCTTCTTGCTTTCTTAGCATAGGATGAGGTAGTTGGATTGGGTTGTTTGTAGGAAAGGCCTTCTTTGGATAGTGGTAAGGGCAGCGGAGTGGATTTGGCGTAGCTATTGCTCTCTCTGAGTACTGACTGTGAATCTAGGATTATTGGTCCGGAGAGTTTACCTTCGTTTGTCTGGGGCTTTCTCTGAAGTAAGGGAGATGAGTGCCAAGGATTTACGGGTGGTGACTGCCTTGTCTGAGGAGCTTCGCCGTGTGATTTCCTGGGAGTTGAGCTCTTCGTCTCATCTGGCGTGGGTAAGATGTAAGAAGTAAACTTGCGTGAAGCTTGATCGGTAGAATGGGCATTCTTGTTGGGAAAGAGAGGAGCTGATTTGCTGATGACCGTGTGCTCTCCGAGGAAAGAAAAGGACTTTCGACCACGACTTGGCAAAGGTTCCTGAAAAAGGTTAATGACAAGTAAATTAACTTCCAATGGTCTTTTCAGAGGAATTGTTATTAGACAAATCTTTGTTTTAAAGTTATATTTACCCTTGCAACGACAGTTTTGGGCGCTGGAGCATTATCAAGCTGCAAAGCGAAGAACATACAACTTTCTGAAACCATGTATGATTTGTTATTCTGAGAAATCTAGAAGGGTAAGTGCTGTTACCTCCATTGAGTTTCTATATGTAGTAGAGAATTCTTTTACAGGGCCACTTTGTCTGTACTCAAAGCTCAACTCTCCGACGTCATTTGTTTCAGAACGATTTTCAGAATCATCATCTGAATAACTGTCAGTCCCATCATCATAATCATCGTATATGTGATCTTCGTCGGCCTTGAGTCCACTGAAATGATAATCGATATGCTGTTGCTGAGCAACCAATCTGACATGTGGTTCAACAGCCTCTAATGATCTTAGTGCCTTCCTGAAGAAAGACAACTGGAAAATGCGAAGCTCCATAAGTGAAGGATGATAAGAATTTCTGCAAACCACATAAAATGTTTGATGAAAATTACCTGTGCAGCATGATGGCGAGATGCTTGTGTCAAAAGGCTGTGGGATTGTCCTTGCTTCAGTGATTTCATGCGGAACACAAACATATCGGCCTCCTCGTCAAAATCATTTTGGGCTTCTTGAAGCCGACGTGAAGGAAATCTTTCGCCTTTACTGTTTTTTAACTTTCCTTTTTCTGTCTGCTTCTTCAGAAGATCTTCGTATAGTTCCCTGCAAGTCACGTCCCGAAGAACAATTATCAGTCAGCTGTATAGCATTTTGAAAAGACCAAACAAGTATTCTTATAAAAAAAAATTTAATAAATAAATACAAGAATTCTCAAATTAATAGTTGAGATTTATACCTTTTTTCATCGCATCGGCTTTTCATATCCTGCATGCACAAAGGGGAAAAGAAGAAATATTTAAGGGAGTTATAAATTGATAATTCACATTTTAGTGCTGCAAACAAAATCCTCCCAAGAGCTACGCTTTAATTCAGTCATGAACTAAGGCATACTGATAGCCCATGCTAAGATGTCCCCAACAAGAAGAGAGAAAGAAAGAGCTCACCTCTACTATGCGAAGCTCATTAAGTAGAGATTCTGATGGTACTGTAATGGTCCGGACTATATGAGAGCGCTGCAATAAAGAAGAAAGAACTCAGCATACAGTCCAAACAATCATGGTTGGAGACATTGGTAGTTAAAATTCATTGCATACTCACATAACCATCGACCAGTTTCTGAAGTTCCAGTTGCTTTTTACCCAGCATCAGTAAGACTTTCCCTATACAAGGAAAGAAAAAGAAAACACTAAGACATTAAGATCACAATGTTAAGAAGACATGACCAGGAGCCGTTGCTGTTACTTCCATCTAAGGGAGCAACTTATATCATTATATATACGCCAACAAAAAAACATTTGCTTACCGCTTTCCTCATCATCATTCAAGGCAGTTTTCTCCAGAAGACAATCCCCCATTTCCTTTAATGACTCGGAAAATTCTGAAAGCAAAGGGATTTGATTCAGAAATTACATTAACTTACAAGTACTTCACTGATATTGAAGATCAATTCCCAACACCATGAAAGCTTTGCACGCATGTTTCACTCAAAAAAAGAAAGGGTCAGCAGCAACAAGATACCGTATACGCTGTTTACAGTTGCAGCTGCGGCGGAAAGTAGCCTATCGTAGCAGTCTTTCATGTCGTTCATGTCCTAGCATAAAGAAAAAAGGGTAAACTCTGCATCAAAACATCAGACTTCATGAAAAATCAAACAATGTTGTAAAAACAGAGACAAAGCCCAGCTTATCAACGCAAACAACAATGTCCAAGAGAGCACGCACACACACACACACTATTGCTTCATCAGATAGTTGACCAGTCAAATTCCACCTGCAAAACAACTCACGCATCCATAGTTCCAAACTCCTCCAACTAAATCCTCAATAGAACAGCCGACAACGTCGATCGGCGCTTCCTCATATCATAACGACAACTTCACAGCTACAATCATGAGCTGAACTGAACAAAACCAGCACCAAGCAAAAAAAAAAAAACTAACCTGCGTAGCACCAGCGAGCTCGTCCAACGCACGAGACTGCTGCCGAAGCTTCTGCGCTCTCTTATCGTGCTGCCTCACCGCCGCAAATTGCTGCAGCTTCTTCAGCGACGTCTTCATCGATTCCTTAATTCTTTACTCTCACCAAGGAATGAAAAGAAACGGCAATCGAGCAGATTACAAAAAACCTAGATCGATCGATCGATGAACGAATCAATCAATAAATCACACTAATTGCTTGGGGAGAATCAAATGTGAAATGGAAATCCTCGGTCAGCTTGCTTTTGGTCACGTCAAAGCTGTTAGAATTAAAACTCTTGCCGTGTGTCTTCCTCTAACACGTATTTTTTAATAATGCATTTATATTTATATATATATATATACATATTTCCCCCCTTCTTCAGCGACCTTGACGTTGATTTATTCTATTTATATTATTATTTTAAAATGTTTAATGTTGCGGAATTCAATATTTTATGTCTGTATGATAGACTTAGTTATACTTATATTACGCGTCATAAATATAATATAAAAAAATATAATAATATTCCAAAGGGAACGAACGTAGGGCCTCGCCTCATTTACATCTATTTGACCAGACAAAGGTATAATTTGTGCAATAATACAAGAATTAGCAAACAGTTTTGGTAATAATAATAATTTAAATAGTTAATGGTAACAAAACATTTGAAAGTCCATTGGTTTTGTTTTGGTATTTCCGTCAAAGTCCACTAAAGCTAACCTATTTTCGAAAAGTCACTTTCCTTACGCAGAAAAATGTATTGTTGACCACTTTTTGCTTTGATGATGACGAACGACTGACACACACTCTTTCTAGATTTATTTTTTTTTAATATAGAGAGATATTTCGGACCCTTCTTTTTCTTTGCATAAAATGGGCCAAATGGGTGATTTGGGCTGGGCCTAAGGCCAAATTATCAACCTAATGCATTCAAACTGTTCGACGGTTTGCTTAAATGGGAATTGTTCATCAATCAAAGTACGTAGGCTGTCTTGAGGGCTCGAACTAGACCTTCGAATTACGTCATCTCATTAGGTACCCATTAGAAGGTGGGCTTGAAATATCATTAATATTAAGTAAGTTAAACGTGGCCTTTGTCTTCTTCACTTGTTTTTGGGGCATTATTTCTTTGTTCTAGGCAATTGATTTTCAGCAAGCTAATAGTTAAGGTAAGGTTGCAGATGCGATTGATGATGTAATGGGTCATTAAGAAGGTGGCCTGGTAGTATTTTATTTCTTTGAACGTGACTAAAAGATTATATATTGTGTATATATATATATATATATATATATATTATATATAGGTATATATATAGGCAATATATGTCAATGTTGCGGAGATTCTAAGCAAAACCCTTTGTGTCAAGTGGGCTTGTTTTGTTCTTTTGAATGGGTCAACTTTGCATAATTGCCAAATTATTCACATTCCTTTCCTTGTCTC
Organism: Lindernia subracemosa; assembly: GCA_028392965.1. Classification (NCBI taxonomy): domain Eukaryota; kingdom Viridiplantae; phylum Streptophyta; class Magnoliopsida; order Lamiales; family Linderniaceae; genus Vandellia; species Vandellia subracemosa. The sequence continues at coordinate 311,735 of JAQPCC010000042.1, forward strand.
CCATCTTTCAACCTTTCTGTATTTCCTATAATGCCCTCTATCGTCTAATAATCTTGCTGCCTGCAATTAAAAGCTGTGATTTGACCTAATCCACGTTTCTTTTTCACTATGTGGTCCATTGACATATTATATTTTCTTCTTAAAGTCACACTCATACGCTATATTGGATTTATGATATATATTTAAATATATGAATATAATAATAGGTGACGTTTTGAACTCAAATAGCCCTTCACGATGATGACGAACCATTGTCGCAAGAAAGTGTGGTCGGCATTGTCACGTCGAATAGCTCTTTGAGTTAATTTATTTTTTACAATACTTTTGGACATTCTTCTTAAAAAATTACATTATTTTTGGTAATCTTACACCGCCATGATGACTAAATTAAATAATTCATGCATCCACGTGGCAGCATCCCACGTCGTGATTATAAATTCATCAATTATAATAAAAAAAGAAAAAGAAAAAGAGAATAATCATGATCATCGAAACATCATGTTCATGCATGTTAGAAGGGCTTATTATTATTTTTTTTATAGTTTACTTTTTGTGTTAGTAGAATAGAAGATAATATATGTTTTCTTCTCCACGACCCTTCAATTTGCATGTCCGATGCTTGTACGTAAACATGTAAAGACCATTCAAATTCTCATACACGAAACACAAGAATAATTGAAAAATAATATTGCAATAATTAAGTCAACTTACGTCTTGTCGTGTTTTAATAAAAATAGAATTCTTAATATTGTTAAATATGTAGTAATCATCGCAGATAGATATACTTGTCAAGGGTATAATTGGCATATTATCTCTTTAGATTGTCCAAGGGATTGAAATTCTATGCTTTGTCGGCCAATCAAATACACATAGCGTGAAGAACTTTTGTAAGAGAATTTGAATGGTTGTGATTTGCGTAGGACTGTAGAGCTTTGCCGTGTTTTGAGACTTAAACTCCATCAAATTAGTACAGCTCTATTTTTCAAATGCTTAGTGCCCATTTGATATTACATATATATATATAAATAAATTCGGATTTCAGGTTATAATTGTACGAATAATGTTGGGAGGAAAAAAATTATAAAAAGTGAGTTAGCAGAAATGGGACTTGATTGGTAATAAAAACGACCTTTTTGGGTTTTCCCAGATCTTATCTTATTATGGTTATTTTATTACTCACAAAGATCAAATCTTTCTTATCATTCGTAACATCCCATAATGATTACATTACATATGACCAACAAAAGCTGCTGCCCAGCAACGATCTTATGACATCCTCAAGATTAGCACTCTGTTTCAAAGGTTGGTTTTTTGAAGGTCGCATGTTGTATTGTAATGGCAACACTTTAACGAGGGAGTTATATTTTGTAAAGAAATGCCCTGAAAATCATTGAAAAAGAGGACAAATAGGACTCTTTAAAGGACGGTTAATTACACAGCCTTATAACAGTTAACACTGCTGGCATTGAAGGAAGCTGCTATTGCAGCAACTACTGCTGCTTTCTTCGTGATCTTCCGACACTGTTCCACCATCCTTGTTCGAAACATCAGTGATCCCACTTGACCCGGATGAGCTCGAATCACCGAGAATTCGACCCGACCCGGCCCTCTCCCTGGCCATGTAGAAAACCAGCCCTCCATGCTCTGTTTTTAGTCCCTCTTCACCACTCTTGTTGTTGCTGTTTCTCTTCTTCAGGAATATCCGACAGAGAACCCAATCTTCCTGCAAGAACGAGGGACAACAGCTGTCTGAGAAAAAAACCACTTTATTTTATTTACATAATCAAGATTTTAATCGAAGGGTTGTCCTCACTTTCATGGATTCTTGAGGAGAAGCGTCATGGAGGAGGCGATACTCATGCATGACCCAATCAGTCCTCGACCCCTTCGGAGGCTTCCCTCCGTAGAACACAAGCGTCTTCTTCGACCCGACGATCTGATGGGTCGTGGAGCTCACTATCTGCTTGTCTAGACCCGTTGATTTCCAATAACCCGACCCGGTCGCCCGGTTCGACCTGTTTCCATTTGTGTACTTGGTCTCCCTGGCGCTGAAGAAGTACCTCTCTCGATGAGAATCGCCTGTGAATAAATTCCTAGTAAAAATCACACCTTTGGAGCAAAGATGAAAAAAAAAAACAGTGCTGTAATAAATCAGAAGTACCTGGCAAGTCCCAAGGTTCAGACTTGCAGACGTCGACTTCAGGGATGATCGACGCCGGCAATGATTGGGATAGTACCTTACGCTTCAAGTACTGTACCACGAGCTCTTCGTCGGTGGGGTGGAATCTGAAGCCAGGCGGCAATCTCAGCACGCCGTTCTTCACAAAGCTGAGCCTTTCCATGGCCTTAATTTTATCACTTACAAAAGACAAACAAAAGCTTCGCAGCCTGGCTGGAGAAAGCTCTAGTTTGTAAGAGAAAGAACTCAGTTAACCACTCTTATAACAGTGAGAATCCTCCATTGAAGTCTACGTTAAACATTTAGGAGTAGGACGAAAAGTGGTTGTGAAAGAAGAGAGTATAGTCACGAGGAAAGAAAAGGAAACTAAAGGAAAAAAAAAAAGGTTTGGTAGTAATAATGTAAGGAGAGGGATGAGAAAGTGAGGCTTCTTTATAGTAACGATAAAGGGTGTATTTTTTTTATTATTATTTTTTTTTTCTAAAAAAAATAGATAAAGGGGAGAAGAAAAATGAAGGAACCTTATATGGCGTGAAGTAGACTCAATGTCCCTTGCTTTGACGCATTTTGGTTTCAAACCTCCCTTTCGGACAACATTGGCTTTTGTTGATCTCACTGAAAACCTAAACGCCTTAGCCATCTCCAATCGTACTCCAAAACTCAAAAAATGAAGTAAAATGGTTCCAATCGTACTTGAAACTCAAACTCAAAATGAGTTTTTTGACTTTCTCTCTCCTATATAAACCATTTTTGGGTTTGAACACATTTTTTGGGTTTGTACTTTTATAATTGCTTTAGAAACCTTTATTTATTTTTAATTACTAAATCAATCATAAATAAAAATATATTACTTAGTTATTTATTAATAATTAAGATATATTATATCTTATTATTTATTTTTTATATTTCATTTAATATAATACAAAAATTAAATATTATTTTGTAAAGTTATTAAATATGTAGGTAGAATTGATAAGTTACAAAAATTGGTGTGGAAGTGAATATTACGAGAATATACTTTTGAGTTTGAGTTTGAGTTTAACGGTTGGAGATGAATTATTACATTTTGAGTTTGAGAATGAGTTTGAGTTTGAGAATGCGTTTTAGGTTGGGATGGTCTTAAATCTAACTCTCTCTCTCATTATATTATAGGAAGGGAATGGCTATTGCGTTTGTGTAATGTTTTTCTACTTCCCCATACACATCAGTTTCTTGTTTTTCACTATTCTTTATTATTATTATTATTATTATTATATTTCGAATATTTGACAGAGTTCATCTCAATCACGTCACTATGTATATATATTCTAGCAATTAAATAAATCATTTTTGTTATTATTATATTTTGTTATATTTATTGAAATTGAAAACAAAGAAAAGATGAGGTGCGGCTCCGTAAGGGTAAAGTCACCTCTCCTTATGTCATTGCACAATATTTGTAGCTGTCTCTCACCAACACCACCTTTAATGGTGGTCTCGTCGGAAATTCCCAAAATACCCTTGAACAATTTATTATTTGGTTTGTAATTACAAACAATATATGGTAAAATATGAGAAACATATAAAAGATATCTATTTAATTTAATTTATAAACGATGCAAGAAAGAAGCTTACAATCACAAGCAACTTCAACTGTATGCAACAGAATAGGGAGCATTTAGTTGCATCTCATTTAATGTTGACGTGATGATGGGTGGGGTGGGGGGTTTAGGTTTAAAATTATAATATAATTGAATAATAATTCATTCCCATTTCCTAACTGCCAATATTATCTGTTATTATAAGGTTTTCATATGAAAATAAATTTGAAATGTCACGTACCCATCTCTTTAGACTTTGTCTAAATAGAATTTTTACAAAATTCAATTTAGACAAGTTTATGTAACCATCTCTGCGATCTGCACACACACTTCAAATTGACATATATATATATATTATTTTATTCGAGAATATATATATATTTATACGTTGCATGTCACCCACCTAATTTTTAATACATTATATTTTGAATATAAGATAGTTGGAATCATTTGTGAGATTGACAATAAGGATGAGGTTCTTCACAAGGGCTCTCCCATTTATTATTTACATAATCTTCCACATGGACTTTATAAGAAATAAGCAAGACGAATTAATTAAAGGGACAATATAGTCATTTTTTTGAAATGGGTCCCACATGCCTCTAAGAGACGGGCAACTTACGTTGGATTGGAGAGAAGGAGCCAAAACTCAACGGAACATCTCATTAGTACAATTTTCGTGCGGTGTTTGATTTCGTGAGGAGAAGGGAAAACTCGCTAACAATTTTCTGAATCTAATTAAATTGTTTAATATTTATTATAAATTTTTTTCTATACTGTCTAGAAGGTTCCTTTATGTTTTAAACATTCGTGTATTTTGACTTTATTTATATGAAAATTATAATAATAATTACACATTGTGTGCGTAGAACATGTGAAAAAAAAAAGGACAGTTCTTCGTACCTCATTTCAGACAGTTCCCACTTTGATTTATCTAATTTATTTACATTATGTTGACTTTATGAGTCAAAGGAGGCGTTTGCGTGTGAATGTTAAAGTGATGGATTCATTTTAAGGAGAATGAAAACAAAATAAGAGAAGTAAATGATAATTTCAATTAGCCGTCTAATTAATCCCATTAAATTGACTAATCATATAACTCAATTTCAATTTTAGATGATAAATACAGACAAGACAGATTATTTAATTTTAATCTTAAATTCTAATTATAAGTATAGTTAGTACAAAATAAAACCATACTATAGCAAAATGTCTACATAGATAACACACATGATAGAAAAGAGTTTACAGTTCATGTCAGCAAAGACTCTTAACTTCATACTCCGAACTGATTTCGCTAGTGCTCAGTTTCAGACAGAAGTTTCTAATACAAACTCTCGAGCTGCTTCTTCTTCTTCTTCTTCATTGTTTTTTCTTTCCTCAAATTATAGATATATACACACACACACACACATAAGCTCTTGTTTCGGAGATAGCTTGATATTCTGCAGCAGATTGAAAAGAAAAAAAAGATCGAAGCTTTTGTGCTGCTATGAGTCTTCATGACCATATCCTAGGTAGTTCCATGTCTGTCGTCTTGCTGTCTTCTCTTCTCTCGCCAGTTCTCGCCCCACATTTTAGCCTCAGCAACCGCTCGTTCCCTCTCCAAATCCCGCTGATTCACCCACATTTTAGCCTCGGCGATGGCCCGCTCCCTCTCAGAATCCCGCTTCAGCATCTTAACCACCTCCCTCGGGGAGTCGTCCCTCTCCGACCCGACCTCCGGGTCCCACTTCCGACCCGACCCGCCGCCTTCGTCGTTTTTCGATAATACCTTCCCTCCTCCGTCTTTATGATCGGCAGCATTTTTATTACCGTGGGCTGATGGTGCGTGTGGATCGTACGACTGGTTTGCCAGGTAGGACAGAGCGGTGACCACGTCTCCTATCAAGGGACGGGCGGCTGCTTGTTCTTGGATGCACATGGAAGCCACTGCCATAGCTTGGTAGAGCCCTCGGACGGGGAACTTCCCTTGCAGCCTCGGATCTGCTAGTTTGGCAAACCTCCTCCTGTCGTTGAATAAGGGCCGGGCCTGTGATGAATGTTATCGCAGGAGGTCAGTAATGGAGATGAGAGTGTTTTGAAAAGAAGAAAACCTTGTAATAATGGAGGAAAGAGGGAAGGAGAGTACATATTTACCCATGAAACAAGGTTTTGTTCTCCCTGGGCTCTCGTGCCATCGATGGCCTTACGACCCGTGATGAGTTCCAAGAAGACAACTCCGAAGCTGTAGACGTCGGACTTCACGGTGAGCTGTCCAGTCATAGCATATTCCGGGGCGCAATAACCGTAAGTTCCCATCACCCGGGTGGAGACATGGGACTTGTCTCCAGTAGGACCGAGCTTGGCGAGCCCAAAATCAGACAGCTTAGGAAAGAAGCCCTCGCCCAGCAGTATGTTCGATGATTTGAAGTCCCTGTAGATGACGGGGGGGTTTGCCTTGTCGTGGAGGTACTCCAATCCTCGTGCTGCACCCGCAGCTATCTTCATTCTCGTGTTCCAGTCTAAGGGTTCTTTATCGGGCGGGAGATCTGTGTAATGATTTTCACAAGTCGAAAGACATCGGTTTTGATCTTTCAAAGGAAAAAATTTGAGAATGAAAATAGATTTGACAGCATTGCGATACCGTGGAGGTGATCTTCGAGGGATCCCAAAGGCATGAAATCGTAGACAAGAAGCCTTTGATCTCCATCGGCACAGTAGCCCAACAGATTCACCAAGTTTTGATGATGAAGAAGGCTAAGCATTAGAACCTCAACGAGAAATTCTCGATTGCCTTGAAGCCCATTTCTGTCCAACTGTTTAACAGCGACGGCCTGCAAGAAACCATATCAATCAAACATCAGCATTTGCAAGACTTCTACGAAAAATGTCATAAAAGGACAAAGAAAGGGGAAGTTCACAATCCTTATGTACCTGACCATTCGCAAGCTTGCCTTTATATACACGTCCGAATCCTCCTTCGCCCAAGAAGCATTCGGGCCTGAAGTTATTAGTTGCAGTAGCCAACTCACGAAAAGTAAATATCTGAGCAGCGATTTGAGCATCGGCCAACTCCTTAGGCCCCGATGCCTCCTTTCTCGGCCCAACATTGCTCCTAGATCGCAGCCTCTCTCCTCCTACAATTAGCAGTTACGAAAACACTACAACTCAGAGCTTTCCAACAATATGCTACAGAGCCATTGTGGAGTGGATAGATCATAGAAGTCATAGGGTGTCATAATATGTTAAGAACCAAAATAGTCCATCTGAGGTAAGCAAAGTCAAAAGGAGGATTGAGTACACTTCCTAGATTGCATCAGCAATGTAAGTGACTTATTGCTTTTCTAGGTAAGAAAGTGAACATTAGTTCGATCAGTCAATGGGGAGTTTGTGAAAGAAAAAAGCTATTGCAGATATCATTTTTGTCAAGAAATTAGCGAACAGATCAAGCATAGAACACATATCAGTCTTTGTGATCTCATTCATAGTTAAAATACCTCAGAGGAGAGAAAGTGCAACCAATCTATAAATCAGCTCCCATCATGAACTTTGAAGTCTACAGATCAATCTTATTACATAAACCAATCAGGAGAAACAAGATAACAAAAAAGAAAATCCATGCCCACACCTTAAAACATCATTCATCTACGTGTTTGAAGGCAAATCAGATCAAAAATCCATAAAGCATAAGTTGACGAAAATTAGATCACTGACCAGACGATAATTTCGATAGATTGGAAGGGACAGCTAGATGAACTTCATGGTGATGATCACTCTCTTTATGGGGATTTAGCTGTTCCTCTTCTCTTGAATCAAAACAAGGAAAGCAACCCATCTACACCCAACTTCAAGATCGAATCTATTATAGCAAACAAACCTTCGGACCAACCCAGATGCAAAAACCTAGATCAAATCAAACTCCTATTGCTTCCCTCAAACCCCACAAGCAATCCCAAATAACAATCGAAGATTATTACCACCTCCACCCGATAAACCCAGGTGAAAATTCAGGCAACAGAGAAAAGGGCCAGTGAAAAAAAGAGTGCGGAAAGAGAAGGATCAACCAAGGGTTCAAACAAGAAGAATATCCAATCCAACACTTAGGTTGAGGAGCAGCTATAACAAGAACAAGACAGTAAGGACTTCAACAAAAAAACAAAAAAATTTGCAGAGAGTTTTCACATTTGATAGAACCACATAATCTATTGGCGAAAAAATGGAGTAAATTGTGTGGAGTTTTTGCCGGCTTTGTCCTCGGCTTTTGATAGCGTGGAGAGATGCATAAAAGATGTAGTGTATTTATTATACGTTGTGTTAATTAGCCAATCAGCGTTGTACACGTGTCAATCAAGTGTATGTTCACATGCGCATCTTTTTTCCCACCAATACCTTTGACCAAAATCTGTGGTCAATGAATCCACTCATCTTCTATATTAATATTTAGGAAAAATAAATATTTGATTTTCTTATTGTGTACTTGCGTGACATCTATATTAGTTGAGCTATATGCGGAAATTATGATACGGTCGGTCATATAGAAAAAAAGAGCATTAAATATAGAAATATCATTATAGGATGATACGTATGAATTGGTAATTATATATATATATATATATTCCCACTTAACAAAGCTATATATATCTATTATTTGCAATTATTATTGTATGTATGCCCATGTGATATTCGTAATCTACAACCGCCGAGTAAATAAATTATTAATTTTTTTTTTGAAAAAATGAGATCTAGTTAATTGGCGTCTTAAAGCACGCCTACTTTGAAGATTTTTATTATGAAAGGTCATCTTAATATTGATTTAAAAAGTCAAATCATAGTTGAATTTTATCAAATTTCCATGTGATAAAGGGAACGCGTAAATTACTGTCAATTGTAATAAAAATGACAGTTTTGTCTTCGGCGGTATATATAAATAAATTCATAGTCTACCTTCAATTTAGGAAACTAAATAAGAGGTGGAATAAAAATAAAAAATAAATAAATTTAGGAAAAATCACGGGTCAAGAGGCGGGTCAGGAGGAACATGCCCATACGATGAGACATTGTTATTATTCGTAAAGGAATGGAATATCATCTATCTATATATATATATATATATATATATCTTGATTCTTGTAAGTTGTATAAGAAATAAGATATGTAAAATAAGTAAGTTTATTTAGAAAAAGTAAAAAATTGATACGTAATTCGTGTTATTTAATTTCACAACATTTAAGGATTACATATTTCTTTGCTTATTATCTTGTTCGAAATTGTCAAAAAAGACTGCCCAATGAGGTTGGGCAACATGAAATTACAGCAACACTGTCAATAAAAAGAAAAATTATGTTAATATTTGTTGGAATTTCATTTACTATTTCACATTGCATAATTCTACACCATAAATTAATAAAAAAAATAAAATTAACATGATTGACCACGATCTAGAGATAAAAACTAATTATGAACTATCATGACCAAGACATATGAAACATTCTTTTGCATTATGGTGTAATGGGGGCGTATCATAATAATTTATTTGACCGTTTACAATATTTTATTTGAATGGTTGTAAACTTGTAACGTGGTAATTCTAAAATATCTCAATTTTTCCACACAAAAAAATATGGACACATTTTGAGCCTATTGAGCCTCAAGTTAATGGATATATTGGGCTTAATGGGCTATAAAAAAAATTTGATGGCCCATCCCATTAACCCCGAAACCCACAAATCGGTTCAAGTGTTTTTTTTTTTCCATCTATAGTTTAATATATAAACAAAGTTACAGAGCTAAATAGCCCAAAAAATCCTCAGAAGATAATCGAACATCCAGCATGGAAGAAGACTCTCATCAAGTAAGACCGTAAGAAAATAAAATTCAAAGTTGGAGAAAATTTAATACGAGCCACGATTGAGAAATTAAAATAAAGAATTAATTAAATATCCAACCTATACATTATTTTTACAATTGGAGATAGCCAATAATAGCGAACTTATTAAATTATATTGTTACAAGATTAATTGTGCCTTTGGAAGTTCTATATTAATTGTAGCCCACATATCGAGCCTCTTGGAATTAATTGCACACTACCAAGAATTAAAGAGGGGTACTACTATTCACACCCCCTTTGAGGGTGTAAAAAACTTTGGGATACGCTAAACTTAAATAATTTTTTTTTTCTTACATTGTATTCCACAACCATAAATTCACCTATTAAAGACATCCCATTCTAGGCTTGTCAGTGGGGCGGAGATTCCCCGTCCCCGCGGGGATCCGCCCCGAATGGGGCAGGGAATCCCCGAATTTTGATCCCCGTGGGGCAGGGACGGGGAGACATTTTTCCCCGCGGTGATCCCCGCCCCGTTCCCCGCCCTAATATAATATATAAATAATATTAAAATAATATACATAATATTAAAATAATATAAATAATATTAAAATATAGTTTCTATAATACAAAAATTAATATAAATAAGATTAAAGTATACTTTACAATATATTCTACCAAAAAAATATATTAAATTTATATATTAAATTATAAAGTTTTAATTTTTTTTTAAATATTGGTGGGGCGGGGACGGGGCCGATTTTTTCCCCGTTTGCTTCGCGGGGCGGGGACGGGGATTAGATCCCCGCCCCCGATCCGCCCCGTTAACATCCCTATCCCATTCTATTTACTTTATACACCCCTATTACATACATCCACTTATTAAATTGCTCAATTTTCAACTTTGACCATGTCTTAATTATATTAAAAAAATGAATTTTAACCTAACTTACCATAATAAAAAAACTAATTTTATATTTTAATTTTGCAAAAAATATGTATATGCAAGAGTTTATTTCTATCATTAATATTATATCTTTTATTTACAATTAGGAGTGTAAATGAGCCGAGATCGGGTCATTTTTTGAGCTCGAGCTTTAGCTAGCGTCATTGGAGTTCGAGCTTGAGCTGAGCTCGTGAAGCTCGACCTTTTTTTAAAAATAAAAATAAAAAAATAAATAAATAAAAAAATAAAAAAGCTCGCGAGCTGAGCTCGAGCCAATCGATCGAGCTAGCGAGTAAATAACCTCATCTTTCATCCCTATTTACAAGTGTGAATTTGACTCAATCAACTCTTAAATCTTTTTAATTTGTATATGATAATAAGAAATAATAAAATTACATGAATATTTTTATTAAAATAAGTTTTTTTTATTGCAACAATTTATTAAAATAAGTTAAATATTTATGGTAATAAATTTTAAAATATTATAATTTTAAATTAAGTGTAAACGTGTATACTAATATAAAAATATAAATTAGTAATTGTTGTTGAATATTAAACGTGCAATGCAAATGAAATAGATTAATAACATTAAGATTGTTGAATCCAATATAGAGAATAAATTAAAGGATAATTTAATCATATAATTATTTATGAAATAATTAATAGAGGGTGCAAATAGAGCTGTCAAAATGGGTCGAGCCCATCGGGTTAGCCCGCCCCGCCATGAAAAATAGGCGGGGTGGGTTGATATATTAAAGGTCCGTTTAAAAGCGGGCCTACATGGGCCAGCCCGTTTGGGTCGCGGTTGAAGCGGGGCGGGGCGGGGCGGGTTGGGCGGGTTGGCCCGCTATTAAAAAATATGAATAAATAATATTTAATAGTAATTAATACATTACATAAAATATATTTTTTATATGAATTATTTTGAATATGTAATATATTTAATAAAATATAGGCTTTTTTTGTAATTTTCAAGTTTTGCAGGTTGGCCCGCTAGCCCGCCACCCCGCTGTGAGGCGGGGCGGGCTGACCCGTTTGACAGCGCTAGGTGCAAATAGATTTTAAGGGGGTGTGAATACATAGGTTTATATCATTCATCATCGCAGCACATCACATTCACATCCCTTCGATTAATGATATATTCTCTTAAAAGGGTGATATCATTTATTAGTATGATTTTCCAAAAATATTTATTAGAGCCACCACACCATTTTCCGTACATGACTTATAATTCAATTCAATAGTTTTCATCCATCATAAATAGCACGGATGTAACATAACAATAATAATAATAATAATAATAATAATAATAATAATAATAATAATAATAATAATAATAATAATAATTTTATCAACGTAGAGTTGCGATCGATGGTGGTGGTGAATAATTGAACTATAAATAACACTATTATTATATTTAGTCAACCTTGAAGTCTGAGTGCCCACGTATTTGAGTACGATATCTTAAAAATGAAATGTTTTATTTTAAAGAATAAAATTTAAAAGTTTTTATCGAGGAGAATAGTGACTTTCAACTTTTGCAGAGTTTAGCTTGCTGTCGGAAGTTGAACCACGGCGTCGTCTCCGTACAATCGCCGCCGCTCTGCTCAGCCTCTGCCTCCGCCTCCGCCGACCAATTGCACGCCAGGCCACTATTAACCTCGGAATGACACACTTGTCCCCTCTTTTCACAACAAAAGTACGATTGAAGTACTAATTAGTGAAAATCGTGTCTTAAAATCTTCTCTTCAAACTGCCTCTCTCGTTAACCCATGGCACGTTCTTACGTCACGTGCGTAAGGTGATGTAATGACATAGTCCGTAAATCTTTGATGTGATGACGACGGCATGGAGGATTCGTCGTTTTCAAATGTTAATTTCTGATGAAAAAGAAAAAAAAAAGAAATTAATTATTATCTTCTTTTAGTAACTTGTTTTTTCCTATTTCGACCTACGCACTGGTATGAGTTTGAGCTCGACAGCTAATGTCCGAAAAATAAAATAATGAATTATTAAATGAAACGTTCATTGACTCATTCTACATCAGCTAGCTAGTAAGCTATTCAATAAGTTATAAATATTTAATTTTGTTACGACAAACGGCTAATTATTATGAGAAGTTCTACAGTACAAACTCTATAAATTAATATGCTTGGGACCAGCAAATTTTATTAATTAAAAGAGTTATTAATTAATCGATAAATTAATAATTAATTTTATTAATTTATAATGAAATGTTTAATTTTCAAACTCCTCTCTCCTTGAAAAAAAGTCTCTCAAACTTTCACTTAACTACCATACAATGTGTATATATCAAATGAAGGGCTCAATTTGATAAAATTATTCAATCACCTACCTTAATAGAGACCTGATTCAAAGTTCAATTCGTTTAAACAAAAGCAAAAGACAATTGAGTATTCAAGAAACCTTAATAAAAATATGGGAAATTTCAGTAGGTAACTGAGCGTTTAAGGCTTTTCGAACTGGCGTTCAAATTATTTTTCAATTTTAATAGGTAACAATGCGTTTATAAGGCTTTTCTAGTGGCACCCAAACTATTTTTCAGTTCCGATAGTTACCCCGGTGTTTAAGTCTTTTCCACCTGGCATCCCAATAAACTAGGCAGTTACTACGTGTGTGGTCGCACTTTATATACAGTATAGATTGTCGTGCAAAAGTCATTATCCGTCATTGTCCATCACTATATAAATCGTGAGCGCCACATAGTAATTTCTCAATTTATTTGGACATCAAATGAAAAGCCTTAAATACATAGATAACTGCGGAAATTAAAAAATAATTTGTGCACAAATTGAAAAAGCTTTAAACACATGAGTACTTGCGTGGACTGAAAAATTAGTTTGAGTATCAATTGGAAAAACCTTAAATACATGTGTACCTATATGGACCGAAAATTAGTTTGGGCACCAATTATAAAAGCCTTAAACACATAGTTATTGGTCAAAATTTCCCTATATATATTATGTAATATAAGGAATTATTAATTTATATTTTATATGGGACCTATAGGAATCACCAAAAATCTATTATCTTATAATTTTAGCGAGTTTATTAATTTAGTACGTTATCCCCGAGTCGGGACCGGTAAAAAGTATTATCTTAAAGAGTTTATTAAATAATAGAGTATTAACTTATCGAGTTTATACTGTATAAAGGTTTTAAAAAAAATGATAATCGATTAATAAAATTTTATGTGCTTGCTCTTCGCATAATGTAATGTTTCCCCGTTGAACATTTATATAAAATAAATGAAAGGATGCAACACAGATAATAAATGACTGAAGTTAATGTAATGAGAGTTTCACATTAATGTATAGGTAACCACCACATCACATATATTCGGCGTTACATTGCAATGGTGAGTGAATAATATATCAAAATATAAATATCTATTGTATAATCAAATATAGTGAAGCCTACCTACAATAATAAATGAACATAACATTTAAAGTGGAACCATGCATATGACTTCAAAACAAAAAAAAGCACTTCCCACGTCATAAATACAAAAACCCTATTTACTAAGCAAAAAACTCGTTTATTATTAAAACCCCAATTGAAGACAGTTTGGTTGTAATAATAACTGTGACTTACCTCAGACCGTTGGAAACATCACTGCTAGTGCTACATATTATTACTACGTTATGGCCATTAATATTAATTGCATTATTAAAGCTCAGCCGTCGCGCTGCATACACTAATACATCTCTCCACCATTATTGCAATATAGATTAAATGGAGAAATAATTGACACGTCAGCATATCTACCCAAAGTATTATTGCAGCAGCGAGACAATGAGTTAAAGCTTTGTTAATGTCGTCACGTTTAATTTCGAAGCCGATATTTTTATATAATTATTGCAATCCTTTTTAATGCAGCAGACAATACTCATGCGTCGAGACAAGAAGGAGACAAAACGACAAAGCTTCACTTCTCCCGCCTATATATATATAATCTTCCCTTCATATCTTTCTCACACATCATCCCAAGTTATATACATAAATCCTCGTACAAACCCTAACACTTGTACAAACGCGCACTTTTGATATATATAATCTTCACATTTCAAGAAAAGGAAAAAGGAGGGTTTCGAGCTTTTATAGCTTATTATAACTTTCTGCAATATATATAGAGAAGTCAAGAATCATGAGTATGCACTCCTATCACCATCAATCAGAGTCCTACTACTCCGCCGCCACCGTCCGAGGAGGAGATACTACGGCGGACGACCCGTTGGAGAGGGTGGTGAGAATGGCGTCAGGCAGCGCGGTGGTGATATTCAGCGTCAGCACTTGCTGCATGTGCCACGCCGTGAAGAGGCTGTTCTGCGGTATGGGCGTGAACCCCACGGTGTACGAGCTGGACCAGGACCCGAGGGGACACGACATAGAGAGGGCTCTCTCGAGGCTCCTCGGAGGTGGCTCCGCCGTGCCGGTGGTGTTCATCGGCGGGAAGCTCATCGGGGCGATGGACAGAGTCATGGCTTCCCATATTAATGGGACATTGGTTCCACTTTTGAAGGAAGCTGGCGCACTTTGGCTTTGACTGATCGGTCGTTTGAGATGATTTTAAGAGAAGAAAAAAAAAAGAGGCTTCTGTGTTTATTAGTGGTTTTTCTTTTTAGTGATTAACACTAAATTTGTAAAATCAGTTTTTCGTTTTTTATTAATGAATTAGGGAGTCGTTCGTTGTAAGAGTATGTGCCAAGGGAAAGAGTGGGAGTTTAGTGATGATTGTTGAAGTTGTTTTTTCATTAAATTCTCCTCAATTTTCTATGTTTTTAATCTTTTGCTTTCTTTTTCCTTTAATCGCTATATAATTTTCAAAAAAATATTTTTTTTATGTTTTCTTACAGAAAGAACTCTCCACAACTATCTAGATGTTTATAATTACCAAAAGACCCTTTTGGTTGAATTTCAAGCCCAAAGTAGAAAACCTCTCGAAGGTTCCAAAAGTATCCCTTTA
Organism: Lindernia subracemosa; assembly: GCA_028392965.1. Classification (NCBI taxonomy): domain Eukaryota; kingdom Viridiplantae; phylum Streptophyta; class Magnoliopsida; order Lamiales; family Linderniaceae; genus Vandellia; species Vandellia subracemosa. The sequence goes on from JAQPCC010000042.1 coordinate 327,233, forward strand.
TTTCCAGCAACCTATATAAGGCCTCTGCGCGCTCAGCGAAATCATCATTTAGACATCGAAAAAATCACCGCCAAGAAATATCTCACAGTTTTCTGAATTTTGTAAAGAATTTCTGCTACCAACGATGGATCCGTTTTACAACGATCGCCGATTTTACTACCAGCCCGGCCTCCACCGCCGTCATTATCCATATGCCGTACCCGTTCGCCAGTCCGACCCGACCCGACAAACGGATCGGAGGGCTCCGCCGAAGATGGCTCCGAAAGTCGTTCAGATTCCCATCCACTTCGTCGGGTCCGAGGAAAAGGATCGTTGGGGTTCGGCGCTGAAAATACAGAAGGTGTTTCGGGGCTTTCTGGCCAGGAAAAGCGTGAAGAAGATAAGCGAGATCGAAAGCCGCGCGGACGAGATTGAAGCGAAGCTGGGCGGCGGCGGCAGCTTGGAGACAGTGCGCGGCGGCGATGAGAAGGAGAGGTGGAGGATGATCGAAGGGCTGATGTCTCTGCTTTTCAAGCTCGATTCGATCAAAGGTTTCGATTTGGGAGTTAGGGCTTACCGAAAGGCCGTGACACGGAGGGTGATCGCACTGCAGGAGAGGATCGATTCGATTTCTGCTGTCGATTTCAGCAGCAATCAAGAAAATACCTTAGCCGTGGATGATGAAATCGTTAGGGCGTCTGTGGAATTGGGTAGAAATTCTGGAAATTCCGAGAAGTTGCCTGATATTGATTCTTGCAGAGACGATGATGAAGGGAAGGCCTTAACTATGTCTCCTACGGCAGACTTTTGTGTACAAGGCGATGACGACAGTGAGGAGAAGATAATCGAAGACGATGGAATCAGTGGTGTCGTCGAGGCTGATCGAGCGATAGAAGGGTCGGAGGATTCTCACATTATCGAGCATTGAAGAAACTCTGAGGACAACGACGACAGCATGAACGACCGCGAGCTGTTAGAACGAATAATGAAGGACAACGAGAAGATGATGAAGATGCTAACGCAGCTGTGCGAGAAGAACGATTCCCAGTCGAAGATGCTGACGGCGTTGGCTCACCGCGTGGAGTTGCTGGAGAAGGTATTCGTCTGCGAAAAGCTGAGAAAGATGAAGAAGAAGAAGATTACTTCTTGTCCTGCCTATTGAGGAAGCAGTTAATAGTCCTCAGCTCTTTCTACTGATGTAATGCTATTACATTCTATAAAGCTTTTTCATGGCCAAGAAAACTCATTTACTTGTTTATTACATGACTGAGCATGAATTGGGATTCTCGTCGCTAAACAGCTGAGGCGCGTGGACTAGTTCGGGCGGATAGTGATGGTGGCAGCAAGCAGAACAGTTAGCAGCATTGCTGCTGCCGTCGTTACTTCTGCTGCTGCTGCTATTGTTTTCTACGATGCTCTGCTTCACAATCTCTGCGTGCCTACCGCCTCGTTTGCCGATGAATTCCAAGAGCTTCTTTGGATCCATCGTCCCCTTTACGGTTACTAAGTTATTTCTCTTGTCGGGATCCACCATTTGAACTCCTATACATACATATATATAGTGGTAAGAACTCAGACAATCTTATCACTGTGAAACTGAGACAACTCATGGGCACCTTCCATTTCGTGGATGCAACGCTTCACCTCCTTTGCGCAGCCCTCGCAGTGTATGTAAACCTTCAGCACAACCTCAATCACATTGGGCTGCAACGCAAGAAAATATGCGTAAGAAAAAGAGGATATGTGTAAGAAAAGAAGAAAGGGATGTAGCGATCACCTCGGGTTTTGGCTCATCCTTTTTGACTGCTACCGTAGGCTTGGGAGAGATCAACTCGACGTGCTTCCCGCTCTTCTTCCTCAGCCTCTCTGCTACTTTGGTGGGGTCTGCTTTTTTGCCTTTCACTGTCACCTTGTGATTCTTGGCGTCGATTTCGATCACCTCAACACCTAATATACAGTAGCAAGATTCCTATCGATAAGTACACAATTTTTTGATCGAAAAGTTTCGTGGGAGTCGAGGAGAAGACCTTCGTATCCTCGGAGGCATTTGAGGATTTGGCTTCTACATCCATCACAATGGATGTAAGTGCCCAATACTATGACTCCATCTGGGTTATTTTTGTCTTCGGCTGGGCTGTCTTGGCGATCGTCGTGGCATCGAAATTGTGCCATGTGTCCAAGTTCTCGCAAGGCCTGATTTGTGTCCTAATTCTGTTTCGATTTGTACGAAGAGATTAGAGAAGCATGAGTTAACCAACCAACACACACAAATCATTAGATCTTATATAAAAGATAACCATATGACTTCACCTAGTTTTTACCCTCTTCAGTCTATACTTGCTAGTTCATGCAAAAGAATGCATATTTTGTTATTTCAACTTCCTCAGCACAGCTGATGTATGACTTGGTGATTCCTAATATTACAATTTTTTCTTTTTCTCTTTCAAGATTGTCATTTTGAACATGGGCATGCTTCATTTTATTACATGGACATGGACCCATAGAGAGGCAGAATCAAAAGGTTTTAAGGCTGAGAATCTTGTATTTGGTGTTTCATATGAAACTGAAGATGCATATTTGCCATTTGGTCAGAAAATCATATGATGTCTGAAACATAAACATCTCTTTATGCCAAACCTTGTAAAGATGGTATGTGAAATAAGGGATATGTGATTGTATTGACTTTTGCCAAATTAAGGTTTCTGTGACCATTAATGATAGTAAAATGGAGAATATTAATTTTAACGTGGGCCGAAAAAATAAGGATTTTTGTGATGCCCAGTGAGGAAAATGAAAGGCCCATTATTCAGAGTTTTTTTTTTTTTTTCCTGCTTAATTACCATATAAATTTATAAATTGATATTTCAATATGGCTGCAAATATCTTGCAGCAGCTACTGCTTGGAGCTTTCTTTTCCTCAGATTTCATATGGAAAGCAATTATCGAAAGCTACAAAGTACAAACGGATTATAACAAAACTCGGACAAGATAAAGTGCAAGCAACATGTGGCGATGAAGAGGGGGTCCGTATTCAAGGCAGCCCATCTGTGAAGCTCTCTCTCACTCACACTCACTCACTTTTTATATGATAAAAATGTTGTAGTAGCTAAGTCAGAGATCTAATCAATAATAATAATAATGTAATAATGGGTCATGTCCCTAATGGTTTAAATGGCATATTGACAAATCAAGAGAAGATGGAAAAAGCTCCAACCTTTAACATGGCCAACTGCTGCTCTTTTTTTTCTTTTCCTTTTTTTTCCCTTCTTCCATTGAATGTATGACGTTGAGATGCAAGTGATTAAACTAATATCAAGAATGTGAACTGATTTAGGTCTCATAAAGACATGCTGCGATGACTGATTAGACTGATTGACAATAAGTGATATACTGTGGCTTTAGATTTCTGATGAACATGCTTCGTTTCTAATCATATTTGTATTGCATTTGCATATATATATATATATTATATATATATACATTCGATAGTGCTTTGTTTAGGTGTGTTTGTTTCATTTGGAATATACATGCCATCATAGGAGCATTGAGCAACTAGCTGCAATTACATCAACAGAAAGATAATGACTATATGAAATTTACCTGCTGGTAGGGTAGATAGTTGAGGTGCATGAGAATCTAAGCAAAAACTGTAAGAAAAAAAGCAAGTGGGACGTCACTAATCCCAGATTAGGCTTCTAAAGAGACACGTTTCTGCCGAACGTTCGAGCAAATATTAGAGCACGAAAGCGTTAAACATCTGATTATGATTAAGGTTCTGTCATAGTTTTCTTTGGCTATGATGAACGCTGTACAAGCAATGGACCCTATGGACCGACGCTTTTATGATCTTATCACGTTTACCAGTTTATACCGACTGATCGTCTTCCTCATTGTCGTGTTATATGGCTATGAATTATAGCATGTTGTTGTCCTTTTGCTGCTGAACCTTAGCATCAGAAACTATTCTCACATCCAATCCTCATGAGAAAAGCAGCAGAAAATGATGAGAGTTATAACTAATTCAATTCACATTTGTTTAATCAAGACAGCCTATTTAAGGTTATACCTTCTTCTTACATGCAACTACCTTCAGGGACTCTGTTACTACACCTGGAAGTATGAAGGTAATAACCACCGCGAAATACAGAGATTAAGCAGATTGAATATGCTTCTTTTTCTGACCTTCTGCTTGTCCATCGTTGCTTTCTCTCAACCTTCGTGTGAATTTCTTGCAGATACTAGGTTGGATGCATCGCAAGTTTCGGCAGAATAGCGTCGAAACACACAAGGATTTTCCCACGGGCAAGTACTTAACATCTCATTTGAAGCATTTTTTTTTACTGCTTGCTTCTGTTATTACCTACTAGTTCTGCTGTGTATCATATGATCCTCGTACGTCTCCTTACTAGGCTTGTCTGGACATCAAACACTTGAAGACTTGCAGTGTTTCCCTAAAGGGAGCAGCCACTTTATTAACAGCAACAAGCCCTTCAGCAAATCCCAGAGAGAAAGAAGCTGCTACCTAAGGAACTCATTTGCAGATCTCGAGAATGCGAGGGTCGAATTCGAACAAGACCATCAGCTCTTCCATGGATTCCTCGCCATAGGCACGCTAGGGATGGAGCCAATCACGGCGGACGAACAACCAGCGACGCCTAACTTCCAAATCTCCGCGGTGGATCACATAGCCGAGAAAGAAACCGAGGTGACTGAGAACGAGCTGAAACTGATCAACGACGAGCTCGAGAAGGTGCTCGGAGGAGCCGAAGAAGGCAAAGAAGAGTACCGTGTCAGCTTATCGTCTGGAAGGGACAGTCATGTTAGTGCTGGAAGGATCAGCCAGTGCAGCGTTATTACACTCGGGGATCATCAGAAGGTCGTAGAAAGTGGCGGAGAGATGATTCCTCATGGTAATGAATCGGCGGTGGTTTGTCCCCTTCAGAGCTATCTTCTGGCCGGATCGGCGGCTGGGATGGCTGAGATGCCACGGTCGCTGACGAAGAAAGAGAGGAGGACGTCGCTCGAAGAGCTGTTTCAGAAGACTAAACAAGCAGATGATCATCAGAGCTGCTATCATGGAATTAAAGCTAAGAAGAAAATAGATAAAGAAATCGCCGATAAGTCTTCTGTTCATCTGATGATGAAGAAGGTGCTCAAAAGGGGCAACGTTGCCAAGAACTCCGGCGAGTATTCTGCCATGGCCGAGAAGAAACTGCGCAAAGTAAGCCTTTTTTTTTGGTTTAAATTTTCGAACACAGCAGAGAATATATAACTGAATTGTCCTAACCAAAAAAGTGCAGATAAGGCAAATGTTCAGCAGAAAAGTTCACCCTGAGATCGTCGAACACAATCGCCATCAGCTTCATCAGCCCACCAAGACTGAGGTCAAGGACGACGATGTCCACGTGGCGGACTACGACGATAATGGCGGAGGGCTAAGGCCCTCGTCTGAAGATGACATCATCATATACCCTGAGAGAGGGCCCATCTCAAACAACCATCATCCTCAGATTACGAACAGCGCTGGCGGCAGGGAAACCGTTAACGGCGGCAACGAATGCTGGGTCAAGTCCGACGTTGATTGTAAGTGCAAATCTTGCTCAGTTGTTCCAAAAGATTTAACCTTTTTTTTATAAAGTAAAGAATCATTTAATCTTTTTGTTTCCTACATGCTCGTACGTTGTCTCTTGACTGTGTAGATTTAGTGCTCGAGCTCTAAAAGGTGGACGAAGAAGCAAAAGTCAGATGCTTACTACAGAAATACTTTGGTTTTCTGCAATAATAATACTATAAATTTGCTACTGTGTGCCTCTTTGTATGATTTGCGTGTGAGGTTTGATTTACGTTTTGATGTCTTTTGGCTTGTACTTGCTTGCATGTGTGCTTATTCATACTAGTGACAGTTTTATTTTATCTACCAAAAAATAAATATTTGTTTTTTACATTTTAGTTTTATAACATCGTCTCCAACCGAACATCAATTCATAAAATAGAGTAAAATCGTTCCAAACATACTGACACGTAAATTCAAAATGCGTTTTTTATTTTCTCTCTCCTGATTGAAACTCAACTCGAATATGGGTTTGAACGCAGAAAATTGGTTTGAAGTTTGAAATTGTAATACATACTCTTTTATTCGTTTTCAATTATTAAAGTACACCTATAAATTTTTATTTTTTTTTTACTTTTTTTATATATATTTTTATAAGTAATTTATTTGTTAAATATTGTTTGGACCAAAACTATAAAATTTAAAAAATAATCGGCATAGTAACATTGATTTTACTAAATAATAATTTAAAAATATTGTTTTTATATTAATTTTTTAGATGTAATAATAATTTTATTATTAATTTTACTAAATATTTTTTTCAATTGAATATAGATAATATCGTGGTCTAATTTATAAAATTATAAAATATATAGTTGTAAAAATTAGTGTGAAAAAAGAATATTTCAAAAATATTCTTTAGAGTTTGAGACGAGATTAATGACAGAAGAATTACTCTTTAATTACACAAGTAAATGAGTTCTTCCTTATTATCCAATTTGATAAAAAAAAGACAATAAAATTAAATTGCCTAAATTAAAATAAAATAATAAATACCTTAAAATCTATGCGTGGAATTGGCACCTAAGACACGTCAGCCGCCTCCCCGTTGAGCGCGCGACTCGCGAGGGTTGACGGATTTGGCGGTAAAGATAGTAGAAGGGGACACGTGTCGAAATGTCATTGGTGGTTATGTATGTATGTATGTCGGCTATGGTGTGCATTTCATGTGACATCTACCATATTTTCCCGCGCTTAAGAACAAAAAAGGGTTTTATTGCCTCCCAAATCCCTAATAATAATATTATACTATCCAAACCCTAAGTTTTGCTTTCTCTCTCTCTCTACAAATTGCTACACACGCAAGGATAGAGATAAAAGCTGAGGCATAAACTCGTAAGGTCCAGCTGAATTTGTCCTTGTTCGTTGCCCAGATTAATTTGAATTCCGTTTTATTTTTGTTTTTCTTCAGCTGCTATGTTATTTTGGAATTTTTTTTTCTGTTTTTAGTTGAAAGTTTGTGGAATCTTTTTTGTTGGATAGATCGGAGATCTGAGACATATGGCGGATGTGAATAAGATATCGACGCCTCAACGTGCGGATTATGAAAGTGAAAGCTCTGTGGCAGCTCGGTTTGCTCAATTTTGCAAGGTATCTCTTTTTTTTTTGTTCAGATTTCTGCATGTGCTGTCTTTGATAATTTTATTGAGTTTTTCCTCTTAATTGCTATTAGTTTACTCATGAGAAGAATTTAATTAGGGTTTTATGTAACTTTTGTGGTCTTATTGTTGGGCTGCTTATTGTTCCCTCCCGCTGGTTTTGATATGGATGGGTGGCTGTTTTTGATATATTTTTTATTGTAATTTATGTTGTCTCAAGTTGAGAATTGATTGTCTCCCATGGGTTTGAAGGATGAATTTGCGGAATCTTGTTTAACCAAAGTTCATGACTTTTGTGTGTGTTTTAAAATGTTTTATTTAGAATATTTGCAACTCTTTTGGTTTATGTTGTAGTTAGAATTTGTGAGAAGTAATTAGAGTGAATTTGTAGAAATTAATTAAAAAATTTCCATTTATGGAATCAGATTTTGTGTGTTGAATCAGATTTTACCACCTATGAGATTCTTCTCAATTTGATGGTTGATTGGGTTTATGTTAAAGGATTACCAGAATGATCTACAGTTGGATGAGGGCAACTTTATGGAGGAAGCTACAAAGTTGCTTAATGATAGCATGAATCTTATGTTGACTAATTTAGGGGCTATTGGAGCTGCCACGGTATGTGATAACTTTTCCATATTCTAAATTTCTAACTGTTTTTCTTTAGTTTTTTTTTTTTAATATTGAGTAAAAAAAACAGCTTTTTATGGTTTTAATTTTTTCAATATGCCCCAACACATTTCTTGTTCAGCTGGATGAAGCAGAGCGATATTGGTTTGCATTTACTCTTTACTCGGTTAGAAGGCTTAGTGAAAGTATTGGCACCAAAGAAAAGGGTCTGAGTTTATGTCGGATTCTAAGAGCAGCCAGGCTTAAGTATTTCTCTGTTCCTATTAGCATTTGGTATGTTGATCTATAAGTGCCTGTATCTTATTAGAAATTTATTTTCTCTTCAGCATTGTTGATTTTTACAAGGAACTTCATCAATATTTACTCAAAGTTGGTCCGACTTTAAGTAACTTGTATGGTGTGGAGTGGGCGAAAAGGCTGGAGGTATTAGAAGCATGTGCATATTTCCTTCAATTTGAATATGCTGATTCATTTAGCATTTCCGCTTCTTATTTTTATTTTTTGTCCCTCATTTTGTATTTGTTCAATCAGGCTAAGGAATCACAAGCCAATTTTGTGCACTTAACCATGTTGAGCAAGTGAGTCTACATCGATCTTTCTCCTTCTCTGTGATTGATTTCGCTTTGTCCTTCTTTGCCGTGTGTGAATATTGGATACCGCTAGCATGTTTAGCTTTTAGAAGTGATGCTCCTTCACCAATATCTACTTTTCATGCTGATTGTAATGGAGAGCTACCTTAAAATTTACTGTGAATGAGGCAGTTATAACTGTTATCTTTCTTATGTAATCCTGCCTTTGTTTCACTACCTAATAAAGTTTGGTCTTCCTATGTTCTTAAGTTACCCCTAGACGTTCTTTATTCTAAGTGTGTTATGGACTCCTTTTGGTTCAAAAGATTCACGATCTTTTTGATTTTCTGTTTGGTAGAAAAGGTTCTATTTTAATCCTTCATGCAACTCCTAAGTGTGTTATGGACTCCTTCTGGATGACTTTCGTTTTCAGGAAATACCAGTGTGCATTTCAGGAGCTGTTTGTGGCTCTGGATTCCAAGAATGAGAAAGAGTCTACATACAGATCAGACTCTTATCGTTTTGGATGGTTACTATTTCTGGCGCTCCGCGAACAAGTGTTTTGCATGTGCAAGGACCTTGTAACATGCACCCATGGTCTAGTTTCTGTGCTGGTCAGTAGATTTTATAAATAAATATAGGAACATATATCGTATTACTATTTTCTACCATATAGGTGACAGACATTAATCAATTACGTCTGTTGTATGCACTTGATGATGCTTCATGTGAAACTTCTTATAGGCTGTACTCTTCATACATGTCCCTGCTCCATTCAGGAATCTCAATCTTGTCGATTCTGAGCGCATTGGTAATTTCATTCCTCAGTATATAATTCCCAGACTGATAAAGATGTATGCATCTAGCCAATGTGTCTCTTGATGGCATCTTCCACCTGGTGATTACTCATTGTGTTTGTTTACAGTGAAGAGGGGTGAAATGATTGACCTACTCGCATCCCTTTGTAATATGTACGAGACCTCTGAAGATGTTCTACATGATACGTTTGTGAAAGCAAACAATTTGATTGCCCAGTTATTGAAGCAAAAACCTTGTCTGGCTTCTGAATGTGAATTTAATAATTTGGATAAGATTGTCACAGGTTAGTTTTATCACATTTCTCCTAATCTGTGATTTTCGCTCTGTTGCACTTGCTATTCTTAATTTATGCTTGATTTCAAAATAGATACCATGTAACTGCAGATGGGTTGGGTCACTTTGACGGTTTGATGGACGGATCATCTTTATCAACCACTATAGACCTGTTAGATAAGAATTATGAAGCTGTGACTCATAATAACCGCGAGTTGGATGAGAGGATTTTTCTCAATGAGAAGGACAGCTTGCTTGCTTCAGGGAGCTTATCTGGAGGTGCTGTACGTATAAATGGAAATGGGGTTAAGGTGGGTTTATATTTATAAAGATAAAAAAAATCTGTTATCTCCTGAAAGTTGCTATTTTGCTTAAGAAATGCCTATATTTATTATGGCCACAGAGGAAACTCAATCTCATATCCTCCCCAACAAAGACAGTCACAAGCCCGCTCTCTCCTTTCCGCTCTTCCGGTGGTCATTCAAATAACGTTGCAGGTGTTAATGGCATGCCCAAGATGATAGCAACTCCTGTTAGCACAGCTATGAATACTGCAAAATGGCTGAGAACGGTTGTTGCTCCGCTTCCATCCAAGCCCTCAGCAGAGCTGGAGAGATTCCTTGTGTCATGCGACAGGGATGTGACGGCTGATATCATGAAAAGGGCACAGATAATACTCAAGGCCATTTTTCCTAGTACTGGTCCGGGTCAGAACCTGTGCTTCATGGACAACATTTGGGCTGAACAACGCCGTCTTGAAGCAATGAAGCTTTATTTTAGGGTTTTACAAGCAATGTGTATTGCTGAGTCGCAGATCTTGCATGTAGCCAACTTGACTTCTTTGTTGACCAACGAAAGGTTCCACCGTTGTATGCTTGCCTGCTCTTCAGAACTTGTTCTCGCCACACACAAAACGGTGACTATGCTATTCCCAACTGTGCTGGAGAAAACTGGAATTACTGCATTTGATCTCAGTAAAGTGATAGAGAGTTTCATCAGACATGAAGAAAGTCTCCCGAGAGAGCTTAGAAGGCACTTAAATTCTCTTGAAGAACGACTACTGGATAGCATGGTCTGGGAAAAAGGGTCTTCCATGTACAATTCCTTGATTGTAGCAAGACCTACCCTTTCTGCAGAAATTACCCGCCTTGGCTTGTTAGCTGAACCCATGCCATCCTTGGATGCAATTGCTGTGCACATTGACAAATCATGTGGGATCTCACAACCTGTTCAGTCAACGCTCAAGCACGAGCGATTTGGTACGCATTATCATTTTGTTGTCTGCCTTGCATCCTGTGAAAATTTTATTTTTCAACTTAAAGCTGATTGTTCAAATCTCAATTCCTCTCTCTTTATAAATGACATGGTTGAAATAATATTTACAGGTCAGAATGGAGATATGCGGTCACCCAAGAGAGTTTGCACTGAGTTCCGAAGTGCACTAGTTGAGCGGAATTCCTTCACTTCACCTGTGAAGGAACGGTTTTTGGCCCTTAATAACAATCTGAAATCTAAGTTTCCACAACTGCAGTCTGCATTTGCTAGGTATTGGTATTGAAAACCATTAGAAGGGAAATTTACTTAACTTACGTTTTTATTTATTTTATTTAGTCCCCTCGTTTCCTTTCATTTTTATGACCTCATTTTTCAACCTTCTCTGCAGTCCTAATAGACCACATCCAGGTGGAGGAGGAGAGACCTGTGCAGAAACAGCTATCAATGTGTTCTTCAGTAAGGTATACTAATGGACATAATAATTTCATACAAGGAAACTTATGTGGCAGTCTGTGAGATGAATTACCTTGTTGGGCAGGCATGTTAGTTTCCATTGGTATTCGTTGTTACTATATTTATTAATTACTGAATTTGCTTACTCATGCAACAGCTTTGTGTGTGCGTGTGTGTGTGTTGATGTTTTTTACATTGACAATCATAACATTTTTGTTTGGTCAAACGTTTATTTCCTTTGATTTTTTAGATTTTAAAGTTGGCTGCTGTTAGAATTTACGGTATGGTCGAAAGGCTACAGCTCTCCCAACAGATAAAAGAGTCCGTGTATACACTATTCCAGAAGATCCTTGTTCAGCGGACAAAGCTTTTCTTCTGCAGACACATCGATCAAATAATTCTCTGCAGCCTCTATGGAATTGCTAAGGTCTGTTCTTGGTGTATGATGTGTTATATCGATCTTCTATCGCTCATGTATGATTTCTGAAAGACCAACACATTGCAGATCTCCCAATTGAACCTCACATTCAAAGAAATCATTTTCAATTATAGAAAACAACCTCATTGCAAACAACAAGTGTTTCGTAATGTCTATGTCGAACGGCGTCAAAAGGTATGTTGTTTTTGCTTTCATTATCCTCCACGTGTCGACTCCAGTTGTAAGAACTTTAACATTTCAATGCTTCAAAACAGAAAAGTGGTCCTGATCACGTTGATATCATCACATTTTATAATGAAATGTTCATTCCTTCGGTCAAACCTCTTCTCGTTGAGTTTGCCTCCGATGCTTCAGGCCAAGTTAGTCCTCCGGGCTCTAAGGCCAAGAGTAGCATTGATGGTCAGTGACATGCTGCTATTCATTCGTTTTCTTACAATAAATTTCTCTGTCAAAGTTGATAGTAAAAAATCATATCAGATGTTTTTTGACACTCCGATTGTGTTCTATCTATCAGGTCCATCTCCCCCTTCGCCAAAAACATCTCCATTTCCCAGTCTTCCAGATATGTCCCCCAAGAAAGTATCTGCAGTGCATAATGTTTACGTTTCTCCCCTGCGCTCATCCAAGGTAGTTCAAGGAGCATGTTTTCTATAACAACATATTTTTCCTCCTAGTAATAATAACGAGTGTACCGAATGGACATATTGCAGATGGATGCATTGATTTCGCATAGCTCGAAAAGCTACTACGCTTGTGTGGGAGAAAGCACTCGTGCCTACCAGAGCCCTTCGAAAGACCTGTCAGCCATAAACACTCACTTGAATGGGTAACTTTTTCATTCATTCCTCGGAGATTAACGACTTAACTACGGTGTTTGATATATATTATCTTTCATATATTTTCTTCAGGAACCGTAAACTGAGAGGGTCCCTGAATTTCGATGATGTCGACGCGGGATTGGTGACAGACTCGGTAGTAGCCAATAGTCTCTGCGTTCCTAACGGAAGCACCCCACCTGTGAAATCCGAGGTTTCCGAGCCGTAATGATAGGGATGGATATATAGTTTGTCTATGTTTGTAGATGTTTGAATGGTTTTTGGGGCAATATGGTCTGAGCGGTGGGTTATTGTATAGGTATATACTATAAATGGCCGCCACCATACAACAATACAAAACCCCATCCACAAGGCTTTGATACACATCATCCTCCACAAAGCAGCTTTTCTTTCGCCCTTGTTATTACATTCATGTTAGGTTGAAGTACTTACTGTCTTGATAATAGAATAAAGCTTCAAATTATGTAAATGATTAGATTCGCAAGGAGAGACTTTTAAGTCAACATTCATTACAACCTTAAAACTGTTCAATCAGTGAAATGTTTATCCATTAGGCATGTGCAAAGCAAAGCTAAGCTACCCTACAATTATATGCAATGCAATGAATGATCTCAAACCCTCACGTGTACCCAATTATCCATTGAGGTTCGCTTTTATGTTCAAAAGTCTTTCTTGGGAAAGCAAAAACGGTCATTATTACATCACTTTGTGTGTTCCAATACATAAGTTCTTACTTTGAGGAGGCGGAGAAGTAGCTTAGTCTTTGTATGTGTACTAATCTAATCTAAAGATGCTAATGTGCTGAGTCATCGGTCGGTCAAAAACAATAGCATTTTTTAATGTGCACTAAAAAAAGAAATACATATGATGACCATATATATAAGATGACCACCAATGGTAAGGTCAACCAGCCTATTATTGTTAGGTGCATCTTTTCTAGTTAATGCCGTGGCACTTTCTTGATTAGCACATGACAGCACTTCAACCAAGTGAAGAAGAAACAAAGAAAATAAGACAGATGAATTACTTTATGGTAAATTAAACACATTTAATATGATGCACGGCCAAAGAACAAAAGCAGTTGAACATGCCATAAGAAATAATAGTTTTTTCTTTCAAAAAAAAATTAAAAAATATATGGTTGCACATGGCTCGGATTATCATATTGTTTTGTTCGTTGTTCTTCTTTTAAACGAGGCCCCATATATGTTCTTTTCTCTGCTGATTTTACATAATTGTTTTCATGTTTTGGAGCCTTCTTTTTCTTCCTTTTTGAACATGCTTTCTCTGTTAATCATCATCCTTACACATGTTAAACTAAGGCAAAAAAAAAAAACGATTGTCCTCAAGTGAATATTCTCTCATTCTTCCCTTTCTAACATGGGCATGTAAATAACGTATCATCAATCATATGCCTCTACTCATCCTGCAATGATGATCGAAGGAAGAGATATATATACATCATTAGAACCACTGCCCTTAATCATTGCATGAAATAATCATCATTACTTCGTTAGATTTTGGCAGAACACAAAGTCTTCTTTTAGATGGCCAAGAATCGAGGTTTTCATGGCATGGAGATATATATATATATATATTCTTACAAAAAAAATACGAAATAGTTATATGTGTATTGCTCGTGCAAAGGTTGTTTGGTTTCTTACAATTATTGGAAGAATAATTGTTTTGATTTGTTCGAACGAACGCCATTTTATATTAATAATCATCGAATTAGATTCAGAAATGCATATGGCCAATAATTATGCATGTGATGATCCATAAAAATCCATCCAATTTAGACCCCCTCGGATGAACCATGTCCTTGGGTTCATCCTTTTTTTTTTAATATTATATATATATATATATATATATATTACTTTGCAAAAAGATAAAATAATAAAAAATGGAGGGAAACCACCTATTTAAACAACTATACTGCAACTGCCAAAATCACAACTGAAAAGCTCCATAGCCACAAGACAACTGATCATACTTCCATCTCTCTCTCTCTCTATCTCTCTTTCTTGTCAGAAAATCTCTGAGAGTCATCAAATTTGTCAGAGGCTATTCTAATCCTCTTAACAGTCCTATTATTATTATATAGTAAGAACTCAAAATGAATAAATCAAGTGGAACAAACGCCCCATCGCCCTCAAAGGCGGCCAAGAGGAAGTCCAACCAAAACACTCAGAAGAATCAAGAAACTTCCACGAACCGTTTCCTCGGCGTGAGGAGGCGGCCATGGGGCCGATACGCGGCCGAAATCCGAGACCCCACCACCAAGGAACGCCACTGGCTCGGAACGTTCGACACGGCCGAGGAAGCCGCGCTGGCCTACGACCGAGCAGCCCGGTCCATGCGGGGAGCCCGGGCCCGCACCAACTTCGTCTACTCCGACATGCCGCAGGGCTCCTCGGTCACCTCCATCATCTCCCCCGACGAATCCCCCGAGGACTTCTCCTCCATGATGTTCACTAACCCAGACAGCCATGACAGCAACCACATGTTCTCCTTCGGACATGGAAACTACTCGTCAGATGCAAACGTTAATGCCAATAACGTAGTAGGGTTTGATCAGCTGAGTGGCGACAGCGCATGGAACAACTGTGACAGTACTAGCCTGTACGGTCACCGCCAGCAGGTGAGTAGTGGCGAGTATGATAATCATCAGTACTACAACCGCCCACCACCGCACGGCGGCTCGTCGGCGAACGGGCTGGATCTGCCTCCTTTGCCGCCTGACATCACCTACAGCAGCGGCGACCCGCCGCTGCTGTCTGAGCTGGGACATGGAGTCTTGAATGATATGAGGTATCTTGAGCTGTCTGAGCCGAGGAGAAGCTTCGATATGGGCGGGCATGGCTTCTTCGACTCGAGCGATTATGACTACAACAACAGCAATGGCGCGAGGAGTAGCTTCTCGGGTGGGTTTGGGTGGTTCTGAAGGAAAGAAACTGAGAATGCAGTTTAAGGAAATCAAAGAGGAAACAGTGCATATTGTCGGGGGAAATTGTGTTGGTTTGTCGAGTTTAAGGATCCCATGTGACTCTTGTTGTCTTCTCCCTCTCCACTTTTTTTTTTTTTTAAACATTTTATTTTGTCCTTTTTGGGTTTTCAAATGTAATGCCATGGCAATGGCCTCTTGCTCGGATTACTGTATTGTCCGAAGCAACGAAGTGTGATCTTCCTAGCCATCGTAGTGGGTGCAGTGTTTTAATGCAACTCTCCATTGCAAGAAAATTGAAATGTTCGTCCTTTTGTAAAATTCCAAGTACTATCCGCAACTTAAGCTTCGATTTCGTTTACTTGACGAGCTCGAGCTCGACATTCATAAGTGGGGCTCGACTACTCGACTGATCGTCTTTTACGGATCAAAATTCAAACAAACGATATCTTTGGAAGAGCAACCATTATATCCATATCAAGAATCAAATTCAATTAAATGATAGATAAGCAAACATAAAATGTTGCTTCTTTGAAGTCGTCCAACAACTAGTAGGAGTCGAAAACAGAAACTACAGTCTACACTACCGAGAAATGCAATCTTGAAATGGCAAAAACCTCTTTACGCAGCATATATATAAACCTCCTCAAAACTACAGTCTTTATCATCACCACCACCACCATGTCTGAAAAACGACGAGCATTGGCTATAATCAATCAAATCTTCTCCGAAAAGCGCAACCCTCAGTGAGTCTAGCCCGTCCGCCGGTGGATTGACATAGTACTGTCTGGCAGTTTCCACACACCACCACCGTCTGCGAGTGGCTGAACACAGTTGTTCTGAATGTGGAAGACATGACAATCAATCAGATGGCAATAGATATCTATCTGGCTGAATTGAATGAATGTAAGTGTAATAACATATACGATCATCATGCAATAACGCCAATGGCAAATCAAATGCAATAATATAGATAAATTCAACAAAAAATGAAACGATTGAAGAGCCAAACAAATTGATATGCTAAAAAGCTACCATGTTGGGAGATTGAACGAGGCGTTTGAGCTACTGCTTCTTCTTCTCAAGCTCGGCCGGTGGGTTTAGAAGATCGATATCGTTCGACAAAACCTACTGACAAGAACAATTAGTTCATCGTCGTCAATATAGAATCAATAACAGTAAAGACTGAAAATTTCGGTGAGTAGATTAAAAACTCGACGACTTAGCAGATATGGGCTCTGCGATAGAGCGTTCGTAGAGACGACGACAATGCACAGAATTGAGAGGGAATGGAATGGAACTGAACTATATATGTGAGGATTCGAGGTGCGTGCACCGTTGGATGGATACTAGGTTTTCTATCTCGACCGTTCATTGGTTTGTATTAGGAGTAATCTGAAAGGACAATTTTACCCTCCTTTTAGCTCTCATTTCCAGCTATGCCCTCTCTCTCTCTCTCTCTCTCTAACAAAGTTGCCTCAAACCCATCGATTTTGACTTGAATTTCCACACTCCACTCCGATCTCGAAAATTACGACCACCGCAGCCGGCAAAATGCTGCCGCCGGAACTCAATACCCGGCTCTTCCGCCATTATGTTCAATCTGCCTCCAGCTCAGCGTCGTTCCCCTCCCACCAAAGCCCTAATCTCGCCACTCCATCCTCCTTCTACCACCAATCGCCGGCCAACAGTCGCCGACATAGCTCCTCCGCGTCCACTAACCCTAAGATGAACTCGTTTCTCCACAACTCCAGGCTCGCGGTTGCCCTCGTCCCCTCTGCTGCCTTCCTCCTCGACCTCGGCGGCGCGCCAGTCGTTGCCATCCTCGTCGTCGGGCTCATGGTCGCGTACAGCCTAGACATCCTCAGTTTCAAATCAGGCTCGTTCTTCGCGGTTTGGTTTGCACTGATCGCAGCTCAAATCGCTTTCTTCTTCAGCTCCAATCTGTACTACACTTTTGGTTCCTTATGGCTAGCTGTTTTAGCTTCTTTCACCTGCGCTTTGACCAATTTCTTGATCGGTGTCTGGGTTTCGGTTCAGTTTAAGTGGATGCAGATAGAGTACCCGACTATCGTGATTGTACTTGAGAGGCTGTTATTTGCTTGTGTTCCAATTGTTGCATCTGCTATTTTCATATGGGCTACGGTCTCTGCAGTTGGTATGGTCAACGCGGCTTACTATTTCATGGCGTTTAACTGTGTTTTTTACTGGCTCTATTCAATTCCTCGCATTTCATCGTTTAAGTCGAAGCATGAAATCGGGTATCATGGTGGTGAGGTTCCTAGTGAGAGTTACGTGCTTGGGCAGCTCGAGAGTTGCGTGCATACTTTGTTTCTTCTGTTTATTCCTTTCTTGTTTCATGTCGGGTCGCATTATAGGGTAGTGTTCTCGTCTGGATCGGCTGTTTGCGACTTGTTTTTGCTGTTCTTTATCCCATTTTTGTTTCAACTGTATGCATCTACGAGAGGGGCGTTGTGGTGGCTGACAAAGAATGAGAATCAGTTGAGGAGTATTAGATTGGTGAATGGTGCGATTGCTTTGGTGATCGTTGTCATTTGCTTGGAGGTCAGGGTTGTTTTTCATGCATTTGGCCGATATATTCATATTCCGCCACCACTGAGTTATCTTCTGGTTACTGTTACAATGCTTGGGGGAGCAGTAGCAGCTGGTACTTATGCTGTTGGTATGGTATCCGATGCATTTAGTTCAGTTGTTTTCACTTCCTTGGCTGTTGTTGTTAGTGCTGCTGGAGCTATAGTCGTGGGGTTTCCCATTCTGGTATGTAATTTTCATATCAAATGACTGATATATGCAACTTAATTGGTGTATTTGTAAATATTTCCAACTCTAGGTATTTCATCTCTGTGTCCAATCGGTATCATTATTTTCACTTTGGAGGTCTCATTTCTATATTATCATCTCTTGCTTGTGTTTGTTTGACAGAGCACTAGGAACCGAATTGATGTATACCTTCACAAATTATCATAGAAAAGCATTAATATCCCATTGTTTTGTGGAATTTGCGTTACATATGAAAATAATAATGGGTAGGGTGTTCATTCTATAGTAAGTACAGAATGTGATATTGGCCATTCCTTTTTCCTTTGACTTGCAGCTCCTTCCACTTCCGTCCATCGCTGGATACTATTTCGCTCGTTTCTTCACAAAGAAGAGCTTATCATCATATTCGGTGTCTGTTATCCTCGGTAGCTTGATGGTAATATGGTTCGTGATGCATAATTATTGGGACCTGAATATCTGGATTGCAGGCATGTCGTTGAGATCCTTTTGCAAACTTATAGTTGGCAGTGTAATTCTGGCAATGATAGTTCCTGGTTTAGCTGCTCTTCCTCCAAAGCTTCGTTTTCTCACTGAAGCTGGGTTGATAAGCCATGCACTGTTGTTGTGCTTCATTGAGAATAGTTTTTTCAACTACTCTAACATCTACTATTATGGGATGGATGATGATGTGATGTACCCAAGTTATATGGTTGTCATGACTACTTTGGTGGGTTTGGCCGTTTTGAGAAGACTTTCTGTCGACCAGAGAATTGGATCCAAAGCAGCATGGATCCTTACTTGCCTATATTTCTCAAAGCTGTCTCTGCTATTCATGTCATCGAAAAATGTGTTATGGGTCTCTGCTCTTCTTCTCTTAGCAGTTTCTCCTCCGTTGTTGCTTTACAAGTGAGTTTACAGCCTTTTCTATATTCAAAATATAACACTTCATTCTAGTGAGCTTAGCCTGATCCATTACTGTGCAGGGATAAATCAAAAGCAGCATCAAAAATGAAACCTTGGCAAGGTTATATGCATGCTGGAGTTGTTGCTTTATCCGTCTGGTTTTGTCGTGAAACAATCTTTGAAGCTCTACAATGGTGGAATGGGAGGGCTCCATCTGATGGATTACTTTTGGGCTATTGCATATTGTTGATGGGACTGGCTTCTGTGCCCATAGTTGCGCTTCACTTTCCCCACGTCATGGTAAAGTCTACTTGGTGGCATGTCGATGTTTACTTTGATAATCTGCCATGATTTCCTTACATAGATTTGTCGTTCTTAGTTAGTGGACCAATTTACTGGCCTCTAATTTTTACCGTGCATATCATATATTGAGAATCTCTCATGCTTATTGTGCTCTTTGTGGTGAAGGGGTGAAACGAGTACGATCAAGTTGCTGTCTCTCAACATTTAATGACTTATCTTATATGGCCTTTAACGCTGCACCATGAGATTTTGATGACCACTACTGATGAACCATAGCACATTAAAACGAATTTTCATAAAATATCATTGAAGATATTATTCCTTTCGGTTGCAGGCTGCTAAGAGATACTTGGTGTTGGTTATAGCATCTGGCCTCCTCTTCATCCTAATGCAGCCACCAGTTCCTATATCCCCCATTTATTACTCTAATACTTTCAGATACACTCATCAATCCACCGATGATATTTCCATATATGGCTTCATGGCATCGAAACCTACATGGCCATCATGGTTGCTCATTGCAGCCGTCCTGCTCACCCTTGCCGCTGTCACTTCAATCATTCCAGTCAAATACATTGTCGAGCTGAGGACCACTTATGCTGTTGCCTTGGGAATCGCCCTTGGAGGCTATATATCTGCAGAGTACTTCCTCGAGTCAGTAGTTCTACACGCTCTCATCATCGTCACGATGATTTGCACATCAGTGTTTGTGGTCTTCACTCACTTACCTTCTGCCTCAAGCACGAAACTGTTGCCTTGGGTATTTGCGCTGATTGTGGCCCTCTTTCCCGTCACATATTTACTGGAGGGCCAAGTGAGAATCAACGATAACTATCTCAAGGAGAGTGGCATTGGAGATTACTCACAAGAGGACAGTAGGATTGCAACACTACTCGCCATCGAGGGTGCAAGAACATCCCTGCTTGGCTTATATGCTGCAATCTTCATGCTCATAGCACTTGAGATAAAGTTTGAGTTGGTCTCACTGATGCGTGGAAAATTCGCAGAAACAGGTGGGCTCCGCCATACCCAATTGGGTCAGAGCAGTTCGGCTACAATTCCTCAGAGACTGAGATTTATGAAGCAACGAAGGGCTTCTACGATGCCTACATTTACCATAAAGAAGCTGGCTGCTGAAGGAGCATGGATGCCTGCTGTTGGTAACGTTGCTACAGTATTGTCCTTTGTCATATGCCTGATCTTGAACGTGCACCTCACGGGTGGGTCGAACCGTGCTATATTTTTCTTGGCGCCAATTCTGTTGCTACTCAACCAAGATTCAGACTTTTTCGCGGACTTTGGAGACAAGCAAAGGTATTTCCCCGTTACTGTGGCTATATCTGGGTACTTGGTTTTGACTGCTTTGTACAGCATATGGGAAGACGTTTGGCATGGAAACGGAGGATGGGGAATCGATATCGGAGGACCTGATTGGATATTTGCTGTGAAAAACTTGGCTCTTCTTGTTCTGACATTTCCAAGCCATATCCTTTTCAATCGTTTCGTGTGGAGCCTCACAAGAAAGGTTGATTCAAAGCCGTTGCTTACTATACCTCTCAATTTGCCACCCGTGATAATGACCGATGTCCTAAAGATCAAGATCTTGGGGCTTCTTGGTGTCATATATTCCCTGGCTCAATATATAATATCAAGACAGCAATACCTTTCTGGGCTGAAGTATATTTAGAAGAGAGCTGCTGCTGTTTCCTAGTGTGTACTGTATTTTATGATAATTTCCAGGTGAGAGCTTTCAATTTCGAGAGTGTCAAGTGTTTTGTCTTTCTTGGTTATTTCTAGCTATTGACAAAACTAGGTACGTACAAATAGGGCAAGGAAAGGAGACATTCGATCATTCCATGAAGTTCAATGGCAATAACATTTTTTCTAGATCTCTGTGGCTTCATCTTTGAGCTTGATCATGATATTATGCTTGCAAAATTCATCATTGTTATAATGTTCTTTTATACGTCTATTATGATAATTGATCCCAAATATTGTCAAAAAACATCTGATGTTGAACATTGGGTGGGAGTGGGACTCTGCTTATTGGTTGTGCCTTCATACAGACTAATGCTCAACGCAAGTCACCACCTCATTACATAACATATGACTCAGTTTACCTGGAAACTAACAGAATCAAGGCACTTTATTGTCCTTAGCTTCTATTACATGCTTTTCCCTGTACTGATACCTTCTTGCAGCGTAAAGAAAGGCACAGAAGTTGATCGCGCTCAATACCGTGAGAAGCCAATAGAAGTAATCGAACCGCCCGTTGTTTATATTCTGTGAAAGCCACGACTGCTTTCCCTTCCCTGCATTTCCAGTTGCAGACTTGACGATATTATTCAGCCCAGTGGCCCCGAAGCAGCCCAACCCACCTGCGACTGCAGCATAGGACGACCCGATGGTTCTCATAGCATCAGGAGCTTCCTGGTAAAGAAACTCAAGTAAGCCCACCATGGAGAAAACCTCAGCAATGCCTATTAAGCAGTACTGTATCAGCAACCAGAAGGCACTTAAATCAGGCATAGGAGTGAGAAAAACTGCTTCGAAGCCCTGTCGGATCGCATAGTGTCTTCTGTATCTCTCGAAAAAGCCAGCCCACAAGACGGATAAGATAGAAACCGCCAAACCGACGCCTACCCGTTGAAGCTGAGAGGCTCCGTGTGGGTGGCCCGTGATTTTTCTCGATATGGGAACGAAAACAGAGTAGTACAGTGAGAGGACTAGGAGGACACTGAGCCCGGGGAAAACGGGCATGCAAGTGACGGGGAGTTTGAGCCGGCCCATGTGTGTGTTTAGCGTGTATGCTTGTTGTACTGAGAGGGTAAGAA
This sequence comes from Lindernia subracemosa, assembly GCA_028392965.1. Classification (NCBI taxonomy): domain Eukaryota; kingdom Viridiplantae; phylum Streptophyta; class Magnoliopsida; order Lamiales; family Linderniaceae; genus Vandellia; species Vandellia subracemosa. Next base: position 349,480 of record JAQPCC010000042.1, read on the forward strand.
ACTCAGTCAAGAGGAGGTTGAGTATGATAGTGCAAGCTGAGACTGGCACGAGCTTTAGGAGGATCTTGACCTCTTCAACTTGCGTTACGGTGCAGAGTCTCCAAGGGCTTTGATTCTGACCATCATCTTCTTTTGGTTTCAGAGCCGCTTTGTCCAAACATCTGCTGGCGTTAAGTGTTCAGAATGGAAGAAATACAGATTCTACGAAAGAAGTCAAAACTAGATATCACCTGAGATCATCCGTGTGAGCAATCTTGCTGCTACCTTTAATGGCTGATCTTTCACCGGGAAGCTCGTACAGTCCCGAGCAGTCTCCGCTGTCCCACGGAGCGTTTCTCTTTCGAAAAGCGGCGACAAAGACCTGCGCCACGCGGGTCAGAGGGCTGCCACCTGGCAACTTGTGTCTGTAAAGTGGAGTGCCCAGAAAGAAAATGAGGTTCGAAGTTCCCATAGCGATTGCCAAAGATCCAAAGGCCAAATCCCACCCGTGCTCCATTTGAATGTAAACTACAGCTGTAAATGCTGCTATTGCACCCACAGTAACCGATAGGTAGAAGAAGTTGAAGAATCTGTCTAGCTGTTCGTTGTAGTTCTTGCTCCTCTCGTCGAACTGATCAGCACCGAAAGCAGAGACACATGGTCTTATTCCCGCTGCTCCAAGGGCTGTGACGTAGAGGACTGCGTAGAGGTAACTCATCTGCCATGTCTTTGCAGGCTCGCAAAGTCCCAGAAGGAGATTGATCTGATAGCATCCGTCTTGGTTTGGCTTAAGGGCGCTGATTCTTGCGTTAAGGGCTATCCCCGTTAGACCCTTCAAGAAATAAATGATTTGGTGAGCCTTGTATGATAGTATGTGAAGGTTTTGAAGAAGTTAAATCGTCTGACAGTGTTTACCACGAGATAGATTGATGCGAAGATGGCTATAGTCCAGTATCTACCGAGATACGCATCTGCTAAGAAACCGCCAAGAACAGAAGATGCTTGTGAGATTCCTAAGAAGTTGTTCACTGCATTAGCCGAGCTCTCAAAGGGTCGATGCATGATGTAGACCATGAACACCACCATGTTCACAGATAGCCCGTAGTAAGCCATTCTCTCTGCCATTTCATTCCCTGCAGGACAAAAGTTTATTAAACTCTTCAATTGTCTGAAAACGCTGTGTGATGCGAGAAAGTTAAGGAAAGGTCGGAATTTTTCTTTCTTTCGTTTTACCGAAAATGAAAAGGGCAGCTAGCCAACCGCCGGTTTTCGACATTTGGAGGTCGGAGAGAGGCTTTCCACGGATACTGACCGGGGTTGTTCCACTAGTTGTTCTGTCATCAAATTCAACATGAGACATATTATTAAGCCCTTCTGTTCTATGATCGTCGTTTGGCGATTCTAAGCTTAGCGGCGGCGCGCCTTGTTTAACTTCGGGTGGGTTGATTTCTCTACCATTTGCAGCAGCCTTAGCTTTGTATCGTGCAACCTTATTCTAAGAGTTGGAAACTTTTAGTATACATGTTATCTTTAGTAAGGTCACTAAATTTAGTGAAGCCATGTCATAGCCTTCTTTCCTATGATGTCAAACATGTTGGAAACAAACGTAGTGTCGTCCTCTCAATGTCTCATTAGTGAATGAAGTGTCCTCTCATTGTATGCATGCATCGATCGGCCTCAATCACGTCGTGTGAAGTGAGGAGATAATAATAGTGTGGTCAAAGTCAAACCAATTGTGTGAGGTGAGGCAAAGCTCATTGTCTAAATATAAGAAAAGATCATTACAGCATTAATTGCAGCACATGCGACGAACAAGAAGGTGGTTGGCTGGTGAAGGCCCATATCCTTAGTCAAAATCAATGTGTCTCCACGGACCCATTAGCATGTCTTTCTTCTTGGGCTAAGTTTAAGTTAACAACAAATTCCACTCATAAAGAAAGAGTCCAAATTCCCAATCGGCTGATCTATTTTTCAGTGTGGTAGTGCGCAACCTTTATTACATCGCAATCCTTAATCTGACTTGGCCCATCTCAATCGTCCTCTCAGTCTCCTCTCATCAGGTATTGGTTTTTGTCAAGACTTGACAACAATTTTCACCGATTATTATTGCTGGTTATGTTTATTACAAATTCATTTTAGATTGTTTTTTTTTTGTTTCTCCTTTTCCCTATTTCTTTCTTGGGTGGTCCAGATTAAAGCAAAAGCAGCCTAAATAACTGTAAAGTTTCGATTTTTATTTCTTTTTTTGTTATATGGTGGCAGTGGCACTAATCATCATAGTGTTCTGATATTCTCTCGTTATTGAAATCGCAGGGCAGTTTTTCAAGTTCACTTTCCTGGGTACAAATGGAAGCTGCGAAGTCGACGGACGTAGGCAGCAACAAAATCTTGAATGTGGGGCTTTTGCTTGTCGCCACCCTTGTGGCTGCAAAGCTCATATATTGGTTGATACTGCCCATATCTAAAAAGAGATTGCCGCCCACAGTTGGTGCATGGCCCGTCCTTGGTGGTCTATTGAGGTTCTTGAAAGGGCCAGTTGTGATGCTGAGAGAGGAATACCCTAAGCTTGGGAGTGTGTTCACTCTCAAACTTCTCAACAAGAACATAACTTTCTTGATTGGCCCTGAAGTTTCAGCCCATTTCTTTAAGGCCCCTGAGATTGATCTCAGCCAGCAAGAGGTTTATCAGTTCAATGTGCCTACATTTGGACCTGGGGTGGTGTTTGACGTGGACTACACCATCAGGCAGGAGCAGTTTAGGTTCTTCACCGAGGCACTTAGGGTCACTAAGCTTAAAGGTTATGTTGACATGATGGTTATGGAAGCTGAGGTACAGTACAATATGGTCTGCCTTTGCTTGCTTTAGATTTTACATTCGCTCCATATTTTTGTGTGTTATGATTTCTGTGTATTGGTAGGAGTACTTCTCCAAATGGGGAGATAGTGGTGAAGTTGACCTAAAGAATGAGTTGGAACATCTAATTATCCTCACGGCGAGTAGATGCTTGTTAGGCGAGGAGGTTCGAAACAAGCTCTTTGCCGATGTTTCTGCACTGTTCCATGACCTTGATAATGGGATGCTCCCCATCAGTGTCATATTCCCTTACCTCCCAATTCCAGCGCACAAACGTCGGGACCAAGCACGCAAGAAACTAGCTGATATCTTCGCCAGCATCATAGATTCTCGCAAGGAGGCAGGAATCGCTCAGAACGATCTATTACAGTGCTTTATAGATTCTAAGTACAAAGACGGACGGTCCACGACCGAATCAGAGATCACCGGCCTGCTCATTGCAGCCCTTTTCGCCGGCCAACACACTAGTTCGATTACTTCGACATGGACCGGGGCTTACCTCTTGTGCAACCCTAAGTACATGTCCTCTGTTTTGGACGAGCAGAAGAAGGTGATGGAGAAGCATGGTAATAAAGTCGATTATGAGATTCTGTCCGAGATGGAAGTGCTGTACCGATGCATAAAAGAGGCTTTGAGGCTCCACCCTCCTTTGATTATGCTGCTCCGAAGCTCGCATAGTGATTTTAGCGTTGAAACTAGAGAAGGGATTGAATATGACATTCCCAAGGGCCATATAGTTGCCACTTCGCCAGCCTTTGCTAACAGACTGCCTCATATTTACAAGAATCCCGATACTTACGACCCCGATAGGTTTTCTCCGGGGAGAGAAGAGGACAAAGCTGCCGGGGCTTTCTCTTACATATCTTTCGGTGGCGGCAGACACGGTTGTCTCGGCGAGCCGTTTGCCTATCTGCAGATTAAAGCTATATGGAGCCACTTGCTTAGGAACTTCGAGATGGAGCTTGTTTCGCCTTTCCCCGAGATCGACTGGAACGCGATGGTCGTGGGAGTGAAGGGGAACGTCATGGTGCGGTACAAGCGTAGGAAGCTTCCCATCGAGTAATCAACTGACATTGCTTCTCTTTCTTGAATTCAATCTGTCCTTTGTTTTCCCTGTCTGGTAATTTCCTGAACTTATTTCACTGTCCTCTGTTTTCGACCTGCCTTTGAAATAGTATATGAAATTTTACAAGAACAGAATTGGATTTATAACCGTCGATACACTGATGATCGAGGGAAACACCGACCGACTACTATTAATTCAACCCCTATTACTTGGCAGGATTTTAAGAAGCTCAATATCAAACAAGAGAGTCTTATCGATAAATCCTTGATTCTTCAGCACAAAACTGAGAGCTCTTTGGCCCTGCAACCACATTATGTATATGTTCAATGAAACAACACTTTTTTCCGGCCGAACAAGCATTAGCTTAAATGATACGGCGAGAGGACTCACAGAGAATGTTGTCGGCCTTGGACCCTTCTTGTCGTAGTCATTGTCGGGATATCCTAGTTCAGGAGGCACTATAATCCTGGGAATACGAAACAATAGTTCAAAAACAGAGTGACAGATCATAAGCTTTATAATGCCACATTCTGAAGGGTGGCTGGACGAATATATATATTTACGCAAAACCTCCGTATGCCACCAAGTGCCATGCCTGATACAGCTTCCTCAAACGCAGGGATGACCTGCGGCGGCGGAACTAACTAGAGTTGAGAGACATCAACCAAATTTAACTTTGGTTAAGAAATGATATCACACCCACCCACCTCTTGCGATCCTAAGGTGAACTTGTAGAAATCTTTATCATCGCCCTGTATAAAGCCACGGGGAGAAAAAGGAGGAATAGAAAACAAACGTAAGATGACAGCGAAAGAAAAGGCCAAATACCACAAAGGAGCCACCCTTTGTCTTGTTGCGAGCTTCGAATATGCGGCCGTAATACCCAATTGTGTAGCCATCCCAATCAACCTAAAGCGTTCGGTCGTTGATTCATTCATTGTCAGCTTACACTTTGCGAATTCTTCGAACTATTGCTTTAGATGATGTGCTTACCACTACGGTTTCTCCCGACTTAGGAGTAGGGCCACCGCCGACTCGTAAGTCCTGCAATTTCCACGAGCGTGAGTGTGTCGTGACATTGGATTTCTAATACATAAGGAAAAAATGGATAACTATGCGAGTCATTTGAGCTTTTGAAAGGCAGACAACCTTAAACTGAAGGCCTGAAGCAGTTTCCGTGTAGTCGGGATATCGCATCTTCGTCTTTCCATAGTCCTTTCCGCGCAGTGCTGGCACTGTATGCTCAAAGAGTGAGCCTACAATTAGTCTTCAGAGCCATTAGACTGCACATTGCGATTCGATAATTATGCCAACTTCTTCCTACTGATGAATAGTATCAAGAATTTGCTTCTGAGAGACGGTGAAAACTTACATTCATGGTGGTAAAAGCTTTCAACTTTTTTAAAACTAAGGAAGAAATGGTAAAGATAGAGGATGAAATATTACTGTCGGCATATTCAGATGCAAGTGCAGCTCCGTTTGTCGGAGAATCAAACACTCCCACGGACAACAATCCTATGCAAGATAGAACCACCCGCCTCCGATCAATCGCCGGTGGGACTTGCTCCGATTGCCCGATTTCATCTACGATTCATCAGTAAAAAAGAATCAAAAATAAATAATTAAATACATAAAGCTGCGCAAAAATGAGAAAAAAGACCGCGAGAGTACAGCACAGACCGAAAGAGGCTGACCGAGCGACGGAAATTTGCGACGGTGGAAGTTTTGGCGGTGGCGGAAGAGACGGAAAAGGTTTGGATAGAGATCCAACGGCTGAGATTGAAGCCATCGATACTCAGACAGGTAGTTAAGTTTTCTGGTTAGTTCTATATAAGCGTGTAACATAACGATCCGCGGGAAGATAACGGCCACATAGTCCTTTTTCCAATTATGCCCTTGTAACCCAATTAATTTGACAATTACTTTTATAATGGTACCCTTCAATTAATTTATTCTAATTTTATTCTTTAATCAACTTTTATAACACTTACAATATAAAAAAAATATTATATATTTTGATTTTATTGCACATGCATTGCATTGGATGTGCTTAAAAATACTAATTATATATAAAGGAATGTTTTTTAATAGCCACTTTTTAATTAATTTGGTATGTCAGTTTACCTACAGTTTTATTCGTTAATTTTTTTTTATTTCAATTTTACCATTCAATTAAAATATTTTAAATTTATAATAACTCTTAAAATATAAAATAATATTATAATTATCTACGTTATTAATAATTAGTATCACTAGTAATAAAAATTTGGGCTGGTTGACTAACGGACACAGTATTCATATGGGCTGTGGCTCAGATGAAATAATGGCCCATTATTTGTTCGGCCCATTTGTATATAGAGAGTAGGTGTGTGAATAGATTAAATTTTTGTTGCTTTGGCTGTAGAAGATCTTCTCTTGATTAAATTTTTCCTTGGCAGTAAAATCACACTCTCTTCAGCTTTCGTATCAGCTCTGTTCCTCTTTCTGCTTCGGTTAGTGCTGCGTTAATCACATGAATGCTTAATTTGCCGGAATATATTGTGAATTTTTTTTATTTGTTTTCATCTGTCGATTTTCCAAGATTCAGTGTGTGGATTTACTTGTATGAATGAAATCGATGCCTCTACAAAATGCGTTTACCTCTACAGATTGTTGGCCTTTGCGTTTGACGAGAGATAGTTTGTTGGAATGAAAATTGAATTGAGATGCTGATTCATTTGATCTATAACCCTTCTCTCTCTTATCAAGACATTTTTTTTTGCAGGTGGGGGACCAATTCAGTAGTTGATAGCTGTAAGATTCTTGATCCTTTGTTTTTCTTTGAATCGTTGTTTGCCTGGTTATGTGCTGTTGTACTTGTTTATTTGCATCGGATTGTTTGTTGAAATTGCATATGAGGGGAAAAATGATTTGAGAACTCTACGTTTTGTTGCACTAGATTTGCTGAAGTTTCATTGATAAATTCGCTGCTCTAGTGAAGATGCAGAATCCAGAGGGGAACGTGACTGAATCTCTAACGAACACTGTCAAATCGGCACAAGTTTCTGAAAGTGAGGACTGGGCAAGCTTCAGGGATGATGACATTATGCAGCAGCAATCTGCAATTCAGGCTGAAGAAGCTGGGAAAATTCTATATGTTGGTGACAAGGTAATATGAATAATCTAGGAAAATGAATATTGATTTCCTTGGCTTGATATCTTTTCAGGAAATGATAATTGTCTTACATGAGGAACCGAAAGGTTTCATGAAGATATCAAATCATATGCATAGCAGTTATAAGTGATTCTCCATTCATTGGATCCATGGAAACCTCTATTCTGCTCATTTTAAATGATTTTATCGGTCAATATGTTGTAATTGTGCTATTTTATTATAGGAATCTCTTTCTTCTTTGAAAGATGAATATGAATCTGGAAGTCCAATTTTGCTGGAGAAAATCAAGGTCAGCGTGTGTTAGAAGCTTGCTTCGACTTTTAATTCGGTTTTTTTTTCTTCCAATTAGAGGTTTAAGTTCTGCAAGCTTAAACCCCAGATTTTTTCCAATTAGAGGTTTTTTCAAATATGCTGACTTTCATCCCCAGGTTCTGAGTGAACAATATGCTGCCATCAGACGAACCCGTGGAGATGGGAACTGCTTCTTTCGTGGCTTCATGTTTGCTTACCTCGTATGCATATCAACATTCCATCTAAAGATATTTCCTTGAAAACTTTTTGTGTATTTCATCTCCAACAATGTAGGAGCATATTCTGGAGTCACAAGATAAGGCAGAAATTGATGGGATTAAAGTCAACATTGAGCTATGCAAGAATAATCTTCTCAGTTTGGGCTACTCAGAATTCACTTTTGAAGATTTTTTCTCGGTATCATATTTTGTTTCTTAACACGCACTATATGATTTTAATGTGTAACCCCTGATTTTTTATGCGCACTTGGTGTTATCATTCTACGGTAAGGGTCCAACTATTGTATGCACCGAAATTTAGTGAGTATGAGATTTGATCTGTTGCATACCATGCAAGCAATAGTGAAATATTTTGCCCTTCATCATGAATATATGACGTGCACGGTTGACTATTTAGCAGTCATTTATAGAAAACGATGCGTTAGTGAAAGACTTGGATCAGCTATAAAGAGGCCCTGGTTGAAGTATTACTATGACTTAAAAGCTAATGCTCGTGGTTATCTTTCTCATTTTTCAGATATTCCTTGAGCAACTTGACAGTGTTCTTTCTGGGAGTGACGTTTCCATTAGGTTCTCTACCTATTTGTGACTTTACTTGATTATCATTATTTCTTTGTATGAGCCTTCTTTCATTTTCAGCCTAAGTGCATAACTTGTTTTTTATTATATTACAACCACAGCCACGATGATCTTGTCCAGAGAAGTAGAGATCAGGCAGTGTCCGACTATGGTGAGTAATGACCGAACATTTCTCAAGCAACAAGAACACCAAATCTCTGAACTCTCTTACCCCTATCGCATTGCCAACTAAACGATCCTTTCCGGACAGTTGTAATGTTCTTCAGGTTTATTACCTCTGGCGAAATAAGAAAGCGATCGGAGTTCTATGAACCATTTATCCAAGGTTTGAGCAACTCAACTGTGGAGCAGGTTAGCTACTTGTCATATTAACCATTTCCTTACACATCTGTCTTCAGATTCATTAACACAACACCCTTTTGCTTCCAAACTGCAATAGTGTGGTTAATGTGATAAGGCATTAAGTGTTGGATAATACGATAAAGACATGAACCTCCCCTTTTCTTTCTTTAGTTCTGCAAGTCATCAGTCGAACCCATGGGTGAAGAGAGTGACCATGTTCACATTACAGCTCTATCCGACGCTTTGGGTGTACCAATCCGCGTCGTATATCTTGACCGAAGCCACGACGAAAAAGGAAGCGGGGTCAATGTGAATCATCACGATTTCGTTCCGACATGCGCCGGTGATTCTTCAAATGCCAAAGTCAGTGACAATACTGCGGTCAAACCTTTCGTCACACTGTTGTATCGGCCTGGTCATTATGACATATTGTATCCAAAATGATGTTTCTTTCACCATTACTGAGACTCTAAGCTAGTGGCTTTGGTCGGGAGAATATCAAAAATAGTGTTATTTTTAACACTCAATTACAAAACTAGTTAACTTTTTATAACAATTACAAAACTAATCAAGTTTTTTAATTTCAGTTATTATTATTTTCATTTTCACCACAAAACTGTTTAAAATTATAAATTTTTGCTCTCATTATTTCAAATAAGTAAATTAACTATCAATAATTATATTTTCAACCACAATTTATTTTTAAACATTTTTATCCAAAAATATTAATACTTTTAAATTATTTGTTCCACATTATTTATTATTATTATTATTATTATTATTATTATTATTATTATTATTTAAATAAATAAATAAAGAAATGAAAAACTAAAGAAACCTAAACCCTAAACGTCACTGTACATAATTGTTATTGAGAGAGAGCACACCCAAAACGAATTCCACTGCAATCGATTTATTCATCAGCCTCCTCAACAAAAAAAAAAAAATATCAACTGCGATCGATTTTTTCCTCAGCCGCTTCGTAGCATCGTTCGTCTGTTTGTTACCATGTAATAGATTTTATTTTTTATTTCAAGATCGAATGTCTTTGTATTATCTATAAAAAAAGTTTTAATTTTAGTTTTCAATTTGCAGAAATTATGTCGAATTCAGTTACTGTGACGCTATATTGGGGTGGTAATTTAATCACAGTTAGAAATCACACGGTTTATGATCAAGCTCCAAAAGATACTGGAGTATTTTTATGTGATATTTCGTTGGATGCGATGTTAACTAATTTGCGAGAAATTAGCGGAATGCATGACACTTTATTGAAGATATGTGTGCAGTATATGGCATCAGATGATGCAAATCGTGTTGTATCTTTTTTCCACGTCATAGATAGTGATGACGTTCTTACTTATGTCTTTGATATGCAACGCAATGCAACTGAGATAAATATGTACATTGAAGAAGTTTCTTTAACAGCGAATCCAGGTGCATATTTTATAGTGGTTTTAATTTTATTTTCTTGCTTATTTAAACTTATTCCATTATTATTTTAACTTCATTTTTATTATAGACACAAGTCATTTAGACATTTCTGTTGAAGATCAACCAGTTGAAAGTGAACCACAAGTTGAGACCCCTGCAGATGCTACAACAGAGAATCAACCATCATGGAACCCAAGAAATTTATTTACGTCTTCTATGCCTTCGGTATTAGCAGATTCGGTTGGCATTCCAAACAAGGTTGGCAACTGTGCTATTGAGAAGGGGTTATTATTTGATACTACTATATGCTTTGATGCTAAAGAGGATTTTCAAATGGCAGTTCAAAGATATTGTATAGAAGTAACTAGAAGACCGTATATTGTGAAAACTAGTACTCGAAAAGTGTGGGAGGTGCGTTGTCCACAAGAGAAAGGTAGACGGCCTTGTGATTGGAGAATTAGAGGTATATTGAAGAAAAAAACACACGTTTGGAAGGTCTCTATGTACGAAGGGGAGCACAAATGTTATATTAGTAGTAATCTATCTTTAGAGCATAAGAATATAAGTGTGAGATTAATAGCATCTGAAATACTTAGTGATATTAAGGGAGATCCTGCCATCACTATTGCTGAGGTTCGTAGATTAATTAAAAATAACTTCAGTTTTGATATTAATAGTGGCAAAGCAAGACGAGCAGTGGAGTTAGCGGTGCAGAAAATATATGGCACATGGGAGACATCTGTTCCCAAATTGCCATGTTTTCTTCAAGCGGTGCAACAGAAGAATCCAGGTATGAATGCTATTTATTATTGTTGTTATAGTTATTGTACTTTATATTTTATTATGTGATATCTTCAACATCGTTCTTAAATTTAATATGCAGGTACCATTGTTAAATATGACAATATACCTTTAGAGAATGGTGGTTCTATGATGAATTAGATTTTTTGGGCTTTCGGTCCGTGTATTGATGCATACAAGCATTGTCGGCCAGTTATTACAGTTGACGTGACACACTTGCACTCAGACTATAAATGCAAACTTCTAATTGCTACTGCTCTTGATGCGGGTGGTCATATTTTGCCATTAGCTTTTGCTTTTGTAGATGAGGAATCAAAATACTCTTGGCATTGGTTTCTTGATCTCCTTAGCACGCATATTGTTCAAGGGCAACGAAAGACATGTTTGATATCCGAACCAGAGGGTTGCTATAGTTTTTGTATGCGGCATGTAATGTCAAATTTCATGGACAAATACAGAAGTTCTCTTTTGAAGAGTATGGCGTGGTCAGCTGCATATGCAGAAGATGTAGGCAAGTTTGATAGCATCATGGAGAACATTCGGAAAATAAATGAAGGGGGCATATCGATGGTTTAAAAAGATAAATCCAACACGGTGGACATTTGCTCATGATGGTGGTGCTAGGTATGTCTTTCTTTCTTTTCATCTATATTCATTATAATTACTAACATCAATATTATAGGTACGGGTCGGCAACATCAAATTGGTCAGAGATCATGAATAGTGTACTCAGGGGCGCTCGTCGGCTACCTCCTACGGCTATTGCACAAGCCACTTTTTTGCGTTGCCTGGACTACTTTCAAGAACATCGAAGGGAGATAGATCGCTTGAAACAAGAACGTCATTTATGGCCTGAAAAAGTTCATCTTCAATATAGTCGTTGGGATAGAAAAGCTACAAAACATTCTATTCGCCCATACAACACTGTTACTATGACCGCGGCTGTTATTGCTCCAGGAAAACCTGGCCGTCTACCACGAGTTCACCATGTAAATCTCACAGATCGTTCATGTACGTGTGGCAAGTGGTTAGTTTACAAGATTCCATGCTCACATGCAATGCAGGTATTCTTCTTCTTCTTCTTCATCTTCTTCTTATTAATATTATTATTATTATTATTATTATTTATATATTTGAATATTTTTTAATTTGAATATTTATTGCTCTATTTTCTTTCAGGTTTGCAAGTATTTTAAAGTTGATCCATGTGAATATGTTCCAGATGATTTTAGAATCGAAATTTTGGAGACTACATACTCTTATCAGTTTGAGTGTCCATTGGAGGAGTCGTGTTGGAAGCCACATTTTTATCTGGTGCATAATCCTTATTTACGTCCAGAGAGAAAAGTAGGGCGTAAGAGAACACGACGATATCCATGTGAAATGGATCGAAGGCCTCGCAAGAAACACTCAAGAGAAAATAATGCCATTTAAGCATGGAAGGTTGGTATCGGTGCTACTCACTCTTCTAGGTTCATTCCGCTCAAGTGAGGATCACTGATGAGCTCGTTCTTGAAGTTTTTTGACTTTTAAATGTTAATGAACTATGCTGAATTGCTTTTCTTTTTTGTTCGTATGGTTCTGTTGACTTTGAATTGAGAAGATTAATCGTGTTTTCAGTTTCATCTGTTTTATTCATCAAATTCATTATCCTTGGTTTTTTGGGTTATATTTCCATTAATATAAAAGAAAAAATAATTATGAAGGAAATATTATTTCCAATTAATAATCTCTTTAATTAAATAATAATAATAATAATAACAATAATAATAATAATAATAATAATAAATAATGACGTGGAACTTGTAATAAATAATTTAAAAGTATTAATATTTTTGGATAAAAATATTTAAAAATAAATTGTGGTTGAAAATATAATTATTGATAGTTAATTTACTTATTTGAAATAATGAGAGTAAAAATTTATAATTTTAAACAGTTTTGTGGTGAAAATGAAAATAATAATAACTGAAATTAAAAAACTTGATTAGTTTTGTAATTGTTATAAAAAGTTAACTAGTTTTGTAACTGAGTGTTAAAAATACACTATTTTTTATATTCTCTCGGCTTTGGTCAAAAGGATAAAACCTTTGATGAATGATGACTTTTTAAGATACTTGGAATAGAAGCATTGCTATTAGTTTCTACAATAACTCAATTTCGTAGTGTGAAAAATCTCTTAGTATGAAATCAAAGAGAAACCAGGCAAAAACTCACATGTTCAGTTTTATGTTGATTTTATTTCTTACACAAGTTCCATATACAGTTAGCAGTGAACTGATCAAGAACATGAAGCTCAGGCGTAAGACTGTAAATCTTAATTAAATCAAAAGAAATGATACAGACAAATTTCATCCATTACCAACAATCTTAGTTCTCTCAGCGCCCAAAATCAAGAGAAACTGAAAAAAAAACAAGGGCAGAAAAAAAGTGTTGCAGACGAGGTCTATACATCATAATCAAATCATGAGAATCATCCAAAATTTTGAAGCTTCACTTATTGCTCCTCAGTTGCATTTGCTACTGTTAACTGCTCAGACAGACGAATAAATATGCTGTTTGATGCTTTGGTTAGACAAGCATGTCAATATGTAAGGGGGGGTTTCAAAATTCAGAATAATTGCTACATCCCTCTGCTTTGCGTGATGGCCTTGCTACATTTCTAGATGGTTAGCAGTCACATAGTGGAATATCACAACAGCTCAATCCAAATCTTTGCCCATGCCAGACATTGAGTCTCCATTGGAAAAATCATCTACGGCGGACGAATTAGGCAGTATTTCTTGACTGTTTTCCTCGGATGTGCTAGCTCTAACTTTTCCAGGTCTTGATCGAATATTATTACCCAATGGAAAGGGAACCTGCCAGGACGAGAAAAATGAAGACCTTTGCTTATGTGTAATGTTAGAATGAACAAGAAAGGTAACATTTTTTTCTTCTTTTATAACATCTCTCTCTCTCTCTCTCTCTCTCTCTATATATATATATATATACTAAAAAGGGCAGACATAACAGCAGCGATTGGGTCAAGGAGTGGGATCATATGAAGTTGAGCTCATACCTGGTCTCCTGCATTAGGCCCATCAGTATGGAACAGTATAGGACGGCATCTCTTATCTTCGTTCATCAAGCTTGAATTTTGGAAATGTGCAATAAGGGCAGACTTTCCCTGAATCCTTGCATATGCCAAAGATGCCACCTTTTCACTATTAAACTTTTCCCATTTCTTTCCATTGAATGTCTGTGATGGTTTAAAAACACAATCTTCACTTTTTTCCTCCTGGGCAAATGCAAATAGTAAGATATATATGAAAAATCTCACACTGGGTATACCTCATAAAAAGGAACTATGAGAGAAGGATCAGTCATATTTATAAATGCGTAGCCAACATTGCATTTGTTCTGCAACAAAAAAGAAATGATAAGTGATTCAAACGTCGACTTGCTGTATGGAATTCGTAACCGTGCTCGAATATGTCAAAAACCAAAGGAAGGAACTCACCTTAAAATCAATAGGCAGGTAGATGAAATCGTAAGTACCCTTGTGGCGTTCGTCAATAGCGGCTAACAGCATCTTCGACGTGTACCTAAAGTTCAATCACAAATAAATTGATCAATCAAACAAAAGAGTTTTTAAGATAAACGTCCCATTCACCATAAAATTAACCTCTAAAAAATAAACTTTGTCAACAAAATAGTTATAATCAACTTATCTTCGTCGTTGTGTATATGATCTTTATAGAATGAAACTTCAAAAATATTCTTATCAAGCGTACTCAGCTTCGGTATTAATAGAAGGTTCTAGAATGCTAGTGGAAGAGAACATACTTGTTAGGAATATTCTTTATCATGAGGGTTGTCCGTTTATCTTCTCCACGCAATATCTGGTCAACGTCAAGTTCAAACTGTTTCTTGTTGTCTGTTTGATTTAGACTACCTTCGTTTCTACGGTTTCTAGAGCGTTCATTAGGAGAATCAAACGATGTCATCACCGGAAGCATTTGGCCTCTTGCAGGGAACACCAAGCCCCTCTGATTTTGAGGATGTAATCCCATGCTTATAGAAGAGATTGGAACATCCATACCATTTCCGCCAGCCCGAGGGAACATGTTGGGAGGAACAAACTCCAATGGATGAGGTGAATTATTTCCCGAAATTCTCACGTTCCCAAGTGATCCCCGGTGAAACACAGTATTAGCATCAGCTGGCTCACCAGTGTAAGAATGGAGTCTTTCCCAGATAGAATGATTTATGGAAGGCGCTGATCCCATGTGATGGTCATTCGAAGTCAGAGGCGAATTTAGCATACGAGCAGGTGCTCGAGGAAATGAACTTAATTGCTGTGGACGATGAGCACCGATACCATTGACAAACGATGGTGAACCGGGCCACAACATTTGATGAGCCTGTGGATGATGTGAGTTATTCCACATATAGTGAAGCCCAGATGATGGACCGCTTCCATTGCCAGAGGACCCAAAAACTGGAAAGAAACAATGTCATAGAATGTGATAGCTTGAAGATGGCCTACTAGGTCATAAGACTCGCAAATATGTATGTTTTTATCAAGTCCGTAAAACAAAATTGATGGTGCGGTCAAATAAAATATATCTTGTTGCATGCATTATATCTTTCTATCCTCAGAGGCGAATGCAAAGAGTAAAAAGCAGGGTTAGTGCAAATTTTGTCTAATTATTGACGACCTGCTAATGATTGGGTAACAACAGCGGCTAAAACCACAGTAACTGAGCAAACATACATAAAAAAAAGAATCAAGAAGCAAACTATCAATTTTGTTACCTTCATTTAACTCCACGGATTGCACATTAGAGCCAACTCTGCGAAACTGCTGGCCATCAATTAGTTCTGTTGCACGAATGTTTGCAGCCAAGGCACTTGAAGAACAAAATGGAGGCCCATTTGCTAAACCAGTGTGATACTCTGGAAGTGAATGAGGATGGAGACTTGGAGATCCCTGGAGTTCAAACATCAGGTGGTTCCGAAGATGACCAGATTCAGTGATAGTGGGTTGACTTTTTCCCGCTTCACCTCTTGCTATGGAGGATAAGCTGTTCGAAATGCTAGATGATATCCCATGGTGAATCGTATTATCCAGGATTGGACTCATAACACTTCCATTAGTAGAATGAGGGCCAACAATAAGTCCATTATCATTCACGGATGCAGTTCCACAAAGTAAAAGTGGTCCTGTTACATTGTTTCAGTACAATAAAATTATTACGGAAAGTCAACTACTACCCACAAAAAATGACATGAATTTATCCAAAAACCAATTACATATCAGCAGATGAATTACCAGGATAGTTTTTCAAGTTACTTGGTAAGCTATGCTGTTGCAGCAGAAAACCAGATTCTTCTTGTTCCAGCTCTAAAGAAAAAGGCTGCGTTGATCTATACATGGGATATGATCGTTATTGAGAGTCGGGATAATTATTAAAGCTATACAGTTTCGGGTATCTGGCCCCAACTTTACTAATGTTTAATTGCATACTTCAAGGGATGTATGGCGAGAACGGTTAAAAAAGACCAATAAAAAAATTAAAAACAGCTTAAAAGGTATAAAATTAGTTTACCTTGTGCCAGCAGGTTGGCCTGGTTCAATCTTTATCTGCTGCCCAGCAATGTCAAACTTGTTCAATGCATGAAGAGCAGATTCAGCAGCTCTAACATCATAGTAGTCCACAACTTTGTGACTGGATCTATTTGAAGCCTCGCGGATCTACAACCAAGAAAGCATATATTGGTGATCTTTTTGTACAACGAATAAACAGCCAAATTAACTTAGTTTTCACGATTACCTCCTTAATTTCCCCATATACACTAAAATTTTTGAGAAGTTCTTCATTTGAAACACCGGAATCAAGATTCGAAACAGTAAGAGTCCCCTGGCTTGCATCTGTGGGGGAAGGATTATCCTAACAAAAGTAGCCAGTGCAAAAATGACTCAGAGGTCCATGGTCAATTTTGAAACACAAAAGTAAGTTCACGATATTTTAGAGAATCACCTTCATAATTGAGAAATGCATGTCAAGTTTCCTATGCCTTAATGGTTTATTTTGCAGAGCTTTCATTGCATTGCAGGCTGCTCTTATATCAAAATAAGATATAATGACAAACCCACGATGTTTGTATGCTGTATGTAGAGCCCGTATGTCTCCAAATTGCTACAGTAAGAGGAAATATTATCAAACAGAACAGCCACTAAGAAAGTTACAGCAACCATTCAGCTCACGTTAGGACAAAGATGAGCAATTATTACCTCAAAAAGAATGCGGAGTTCAGCATCTTCAACGTCGCTGTTTAAATTTCTTATAAAGAGTGTTCTCGAAGGACGCTGCTGATTGATAGAGTTTAGATCAGACATTTCAATATTCCTACGTGAAAAGCCATCTTCGCCAAGTTCGAGACCTCCAACGCTGCTGAATAGGTCTAGGTCCTCCATATTTTCAATGATATGAGGTCGTACAGAATTGTCTAGCCCATCGTTCACACCAGAGAACAAGTCATCGTCATCATCAGGGAGGAGATTACCAATGGTTTGAGCCTCG
This sequence comes from Lindernia subracemosa, assembly GCA_028392965.1. Classification (NCBI taxonomy): domain Eukaryota; kingdom Viridiplantae; phylum Streptophyta; class Magnoliopsida; order Lamiales; family Linderniaceae; genus Vandellia; species Vandellia subracemosa. The sequence continues at coordinate 366,787 of JAQPCC010000042.1, forward strand.
AGTTCCTCAAGCGATCCTAAAGCGTCGTCCTCATCGTGTTGGGGGGCAGCAGCCCTAACACCAATGGACTGGCCATATGAAGAGTTAAATGATAGCCTTACTGTAAAAAAGAAATATTGATCGCGGACATGTTAATTTTCAATCTCAGCATAAGTAGCCGGCAATAGCAAATATTACAATAAAGGGAAAAGGAAGAAAGAACATACAGTTTCTATTAAAGAGATCTGACAATGAGCTTGAGAAGAGACCATTTTCATGTTGAGTTCCCATGAGATTTACTTTATTTCCATCAAAGAAATGGAAAGCAGAATCCATATCCTGATTAGATCGAGCACCTCGGTCAGGGATGGCAGCACTAGGCAAAGAATGGCTGAATTCTCTTTCTGTTCCCATTATATGCTTCCCAACAGAAATGGGACCACGATCAAGATCGTATTCAGGACGACCAAAACCCTTTTCCATCTCAGAATTCGGAGCTAGTCTGTTTCCAAGTTGTGATGAAGAAATGCCTTCGGTTCGTAATAAGCCATGCGTTTTTAAGCCTGCAAAACACCCCACAAATCAGTCAAAAGTAGATGAAATTTTAATGTGTGAAAATATATTACTCGAATTCAAAGGTAAAAGTTAATATAGACACTAAATTCGGAGCAACCTGCATTAAATAAATATATCCATAAATTGACGTTTTGTGAAAATGTGACTCAATACGCAACATCTCCGCAAAGTAATATACGGAACAAATATCTACACAATAGATCATTAAGTCAAAGAGACCCCTAAGACTGTAGAGTTATAATCAAAAGAAACAAGCACGTCACATTAATTTTGCAAATATCAAAACAATCCAAACAACTGTTTTCGAACTGGCATACTGAACTTTCAAATCTTTAAAACTTGGCGGTTGATTGAATGTAGCTGGGCCTATAAATAGGTTTATAACATAATATCAATATCCCGGGAATGACAATATTAGTCTATAATAATCTAGGGGACATTAGTATTAGAGAGCTAGAGCCACCATCAGATAGTCAAAACATATTATCAATTAACAGCATGAAATATTTAGTTAATTGGGCTATAAAATACAAATAAATAAAGTTGTGAATACTGCAGCAGATCAACATTTAATATCAAAATGCATCCAATAAGGTAATTATATAGACAGACAACAGCATTCATTCAGTAATCTCTCCAAACATAATAGTTCATGCTTCTTGACAAAATTTAGGATGATAAATAATACTTTTCTGACAAAAGTAATTTCTCTTGTTCCTAACTGGAATTTCAGGTCACGTGCATGAGCTGCATTGAAACAAACTAATCATGAAACCTAACCAGAATAACTGTGGTCCGGCTTCCCCGCACCAACCTGCCTCTGAAAAGTATGAGAATAAGCGATCAGCCCTCTCATCAACAACGTGGCAGAAACGTACAGAAAAAGGGGACAATTTTCTTTATTTCCTTCATTAAAAATTGTGCGAACCAGCACCATTAAGCTACATAATCTGGAAAATATTGTACGGAATCAATAACTACCTCATCCGATAAGAAGACTTCATCAGTGAAAAACGACGAAGAAGAAAACCCCGGAGGCTTCATCATTTCAGATGGCATGGTTGATTTTCTAAAAACTAATGAAGCCCGTAGCTATAGCCGCAGAATAAATGCATCAACAAATGTGGAGAGAGTTAAATAGGATTCAAATTACAAGAAAACCTGCACATAGAAAATCATAAAATGGCTCATGTGCTAACAAAATGAAAGTTGGAAGCATAAAGATCACAATGACAAGACAAGATATAAACCTCAAGACAAGCAATCTAGTTAAAACAACATAAGCAGGTAAAATACAGCTGGATTCATCAACAAAAGTAGAGCAGATGCAGTTTGGTTTTTCAGCAGTAATATTAGGTTAGCAAAACCTATTTTTACTTAACAAATTTCACATGATAAAAGTTTCATTGAAGATCTGGTAGCTAAAATGGCATCTTTAAACAAACATTTCATATATATGGAACCACAAAAATGAGTTTTCCATTATATATATATATATATATAAACAATAAAGCAGATCGGTGAAATGAAATCCAGCTAAAAATCACACTAAAATCTCCAAATATCCAGGTCATTCATCCACAATTCAACTGGATCACCCTTAGGCAGCCTCAAGACGCCACCTTTATACTAAAACCACAAAGAATTCCAAAAAATTTAGAACATCAAGACATCCTAAATCCCCAAAACACAATTTTTTTTAGCAAACTCACCTCCAAATACTACAGCACCACCATCTCAAATAAGACAGAAAACAAAACCCATGAGAACAGAAGAAATGGACAAAAAGTTTTAGGAAAGAAGAAACTACAAGGGTGGGTATGGGGCTAGCTAAAAAACGAAAATTAGAGAGACAGATAAACAAAACATGTGACCCGATTATATTAAGACAAAAGACAGGAGAATAAATTGCGGCAAAAGGCAAGGCACGGTTAGAGAAAGATTGTTACTTCGAACAAGAGATAAAGAGATCCATCCTATCTACACACGCTTCAATTCGATGCGGAAGAAATTTGATATCTGTGCCGTGCACACAAGTTCCTACCTTATTCCCCAGCAAAAATAGTATTTTTTTTCCCTTTTAATTCCAAGAACAAATGCAAGTACAAGAAGAAGATGCTTTTCTGACTCTCTCTTCCTCTTTCTTCATCTCTGTCTCCTCTACATTACACGATAACCACATGTCCCCTCCCCATTCCATACTCTCTCTTTCTCATGTCTCAATTATTAATTTTGGTACTATATTATATGATTGTACCTTCTTTCTTTCTCTCTCTCTATTTTTTGTCCGACATAAATCAGCTCAGCTTTATCTTCTGCACTGCAGCTGGCGGAGATTACGTCACAACACGGCGGAGATCGTGATCTCCACCGATTTCTTTACAAAGAATAAAAACAGCAAAATCGAAGAAAATGTCGAGGCTTGAGAGAGATTAATGGAGATATGCTCTTTTCATGTGAAAGGGGTTTGAATGAAGAAGAAAACCAATTGAAAACTAAAAATAGCAGAAAATTTTAGGCTGAAAAGGGAAAGAATGATTAGTACTCCCACAAGAAAATACAACACCTCTCTCTCTCTCTCTAATTATTATTATTATTATTATTATTATTTTCTGAATAAAGATAGATGATGGGCATTTATTGTCTATCGCGAGCTTATCTACACCGTCCAATACTTTAAATCCCATATTCTTTATCATTTTGTGAAAAAAAAAAAAAAATTTGATATATATGTATATATTATATTATCTTATAATTTCATCATCTGCCTTATGGTAATGTAAGCATTATGCTTTTGGGGTGCACTTAGATGCAGAGAATAACACACTCCAAAAAGCATGGGCTGGTCGCCGTTAAAGAATCTTAACGGCGTGAAAACGCCGTTCTAATGGACAGGTCGATAGCGTTTGTTGGACTGGCGTCGACTAATTATTGGCTTCAGTTTATCTAAAATCGAATGCAACGAAATGACCAAAAAGTCCCTGAGTTGCTATCATTAAATGATTGTGTATGATTTTTAGGGCTTTAGGTAGTGAGGGCAATGCAATCCCTTTAATTTGAAGTGGGCCTCGATCTATGTGCCGTCGTGAAATAGATTTTGTTAATATTATATTATTATAGATTTTTTTTAAAAAAATATTTAAAACCACATATTTCTTGAATGTATACATCCACCGTCTTTAATAACACATTGATATAAACCACAATTTCGCGTTAGGATTTAGGCACCATTTCTATGTATTTATAGCGTAATCAATAGTCTCTCTAGTCTTGGTTAGGTAATTATAAAATAAATTTAAATTAAATAAAATAGATACATTATGTTATGCTGTCTTGATTTGATAGGGTCGATGTTCTTTATCCATTTTCCTCTTCAACGGGGACATAATTCATAAATAAAACATGGGCTTGCCTAAGTTTTGAGATTTTTTATTTTTTTTATTTTTTTCCTAAGTTTTGAGTTAGGCCTAGGCGTCCATCATCATACAACAAATGAACAAATCATCTATAACTAGGTTGATTTTAAATAAGATGTTAAATCAATTAATTCCTTGTATTTGGGCCTTATATGGGCTATAAGCCCATTTAAACCACATATTCAGCCCAACAACTTAAAAGGCAGATTAATGAAGTGATTTAACAAATAGTTATCTTTTTTATAATATTTAGATTAGGTAAAGGCAAGAAAATTGGGGGATTTTATTATTTAATTAATTGAGATTATATAGTCTTAGGTTTAGGATAAGGTCTCTACATTCATATCCTGTGTGGACTTTCGAACCTTAATTACCAATAATATCATGACTTTATAGGTTTCTTGTAAGGAATAGATAGTTGAGAATGAGATTAGTGCATTTTTGGACCAAAGCAATAGTTAAATAAAGACAAAAAGTCTAAGGACATCCCAAGCGGCAGAGCACTAATCATCATTAGTGGTCACTAATCTTGCCATTAGCTTCCACTCATCCCCTCGTTTAAGGCCACCTCTCCCACCATCATCCCATACAATAATAAGCACTTGCCCGATAAAATCTTGGAACAAAAAGGCAAACGTAATGGACGACGAGGCGGTGGAGGAGGAGGAGCCGTCGAGCAAGAGCACCGCCGCTGCTCGCCTGCCGCGTTGGACGAAGCAGGAGATCCTCGTACTCGTCCAGGGAAAGCGGGTATCCGAGAGCCGGGTCGGACGGACCCGCGGGTCGTCCCACGAATCCAAGTGGGCCGCCGTTAGCTCCTACTGCCGGAGCCACGGCGTAGACCGGGGGGCGGTCCAGTGCAGGAAGAGGTGGGGCAACCTTTCCGGCGATTACAAGAAGATCAAGCAGTGGGAGGAGGCTAACAGCAGCAAGAGCGACGAAACGGCGTCGTATTGGGCCATGAAGAATGACCTGAGGAGGGAGAAGAAGCTGCCTAGGTTCTTCGATAGGGAGGTCTATGATGTCCTCGACGGAAGCGCGGGTGGTTCTGGCGCTGGCGCGGCGGTGGCGGCGGCTGTGGAGGAGGAGCACGATGGGTCACTTCATCCGGGTCGGAGCCCCGACCCTGCTGGTCAAGGTACTACTTGGCATCTCCTTCACTACGTATTAGAAGTAAATCAAGAATAGGACCCATGAAGAAGTAGACAAAGATGCTTTCTTTTGTTGTCTTGTCCGTAGCAAAAGTAGTGAAGTTGGCAGAGTACATTTGTTGCCCATGTCTTAGACAACAGAAGAAATACAAAAACTGATATTGATAATGGCACTTACTATGCTACTCTTTGTTCCATAGTTCTTGAAGTTAATGCTCGTATAATGGTGCTTACTATTCTTCAACATTAGTGTTACATATGATGATTGTACTAAACTTCAATCGCAGGCTCAGATCATAATCTTAACCTGCCTGGAGGCACATCAGAAGATATTCTCCAACATGACGAAGAAGGAAGGAAAAGAAAGCGATATGCCACAGAAGATGTGAACGAAGAAGGCGTAAGCCTTCATCATCGGCTGATCGAAGCAGTAGAGAATAACGGGAGATTATTCAGCTCATACGTCGAAGCCCACGACGCCCATCTTCGCTTGGATCGAGAGCAACGCAAGGAGCAATCCAACAGCATCGTAGCAGCGCTTGATAAGCTCGTTGATACCTTGGGAAGAATAGCTGATAAACTGTAGTTGTTACACCAGCAAGGTAGGTAAACATATATAGGTTTAGCACACATTTTCTATTACATGCATCTATATGCTGTAGCGTAAAGAAATCAAATGCAATAAGCAGATCGAAGAATGTATTTCAATCAACAGCGAAGAGGAAGGATTGAGGTAAGATTCTTTTGTGTTGTTAGCATATGAAGAAAAACAATGTAATGATGCGTTTGATGTGAAAGGAATATCATCTGGGATATCGTGAATAACCACATTAACGGTTAAATAGTTAACTGTGGTTAAAATTCAAGAATCTCTGCGAAGAAAAGGGTAGACGTAGAGACAAAAAAAAAGGCACTGCATTGTATGAACAACTGTGTGTCTCTTTCTTCGTGAGGCGTCCCCATCTGGTCGGCCTTTCGTTTGCTTTATCTTTTTCTTTTTCCTACCTTCTTTAATATCATTATATATATATATATATATATATTATTATTCTCCTTCACTTTATTTTTACTACGAATCAAGTGAGTTTTGTTTCTTGTCCAACTGCAATATTCCTTGTTCGACAAACTCCATTGTCATGATTTGAAGTTGAACTTGGATCGTTTTTTCTAGAGTTTGAGTGATGTCTGCCATTGATTTGAGAACAAAGCTCGGATGAAAATATCTGGAATTGTTGTTTTCTGTGTTAGTCGTTCAGTACATACGCTATCTCTATATATACAATGCTAACTCATGAAAAATAACAAGAAAGACCCTACAAGAAGAATAATTACAGAAGTGACTTAGAAGAATATTTACAAACAAGTCCTTAGTTTTCTAGCCTACACCCAATTGCTCCTTTGATTTCAATAACTCTTCATCCCCCCCCACAAACTGAGATGGGAAGAAGATTCTTCACTCCAAGCTTGGACAGAAGAGAGAAAAACAGAGGAGCAGCCAAGGACTTCGTGAAGATATCAGCCAACTGGTGCTAAGAAGAAAGATGCAGAGGAACTAGAAAACCTTGGAGATAATGATGGCGAACAAAATGACAATCAACTTCCAAATGCTTAGTTCTTTCATGAAAAACTGGATTCTCAGTGATTTGGATAGCCGACTTATTATCACACCAAAGAGAGATGGGCAAGGACACGAGAACATGCAGGTGTGTTAGCAAATAAGAAAGCCATAAGAGCTCTTTGGTAGTAGTACTGAGAGCGCGGTACTCAGCTTCAGCAGAAGAACAAGACACCGTAGCCTGCTGTTTTGTCTTCCATGACACTAAAGAAGAGCCAAGAAAGATACAATATCCCGTGACTTGCGATGGATCGGATTAGAACCCCAATCAGCGTCACTAAAGGCTTCCAATTTGAGGTTAGACACAGCAGAATAGAATAAGCCATAAGAAGACTTGCCTTTGAGATACTTCAGGACATGAACAAGTGAGTTCCAATGATCAGTGCAAGGAGCATGGACATGCTTGCTTAGCTGTTGGACTGCAAATGTGATGTCTGGTCTAGTGAAGCCCAGATAAAGCAGCTGCCCAACAAGTCTTCGATACTGAGAAGCATCAGGTAAAGGCAGACCAGCTGTGTCTGAAAACTGATGCCCTTTTGGAAGAGGAGTGTGACTTGATTTACAACCAGACAATCCAGCAGAAGCCACGACGTCAAGAATATACTTGCGTTGACTGAGATAAATGCCATCTGGCGACCGTGCAATATCAATCCCAAGAAAGTGTTTGGCATAGCCAAGGTCCTTAATGGTAAATTGATCATGCATGTACGTTTTTACTGCAATGATGTCCTCTTCATATGACCCCATAATCAATATATCATCCACATAAACAACCAAGGCCATGAGAGAATGTCCCTTAGAGTGAATAAAAAGACAAGGATCATGTTGAGATTGTGTAAAGCCATACCTTTCCAACTGTTTTGTGAATTCAGCATTCCATTTCTAGAAGCTTGCTTCAAGCCGTAAAGAGAACGTTTGAGCTGACAAACTTGGCCGGGACCACACTTGTCATACCCATCGGGTGGTAGCATGTATACTTCTTCCTCCAAGTATCCATGCAAGAATGCATTATTGATGTCTAATTGGTGTATGGACCAATTAGAGGCTGCGGCCAGAGCAAGTAATAACCTAACCGTAACTACTTTGGCAACCGGAGAAAAACTATCAAAATAGTCCTCTCCTTCAACTTAAGTGTAGCCTTTGGCTACAAGGCGAGCTTTATATTTTTCCAAGGTCCCATTGGAGTGATACTTAACTTTATAAACCCATTTACTCCCAATGGCCTTCTTCCCATAAGGAAGATCAGTGATCACCCAAGTGTGGTTTTTCTCAAGAGCAGCAAGCTCGGTTTGCATGGCCTCAATCCAATTTGGATCAGTCCTTGCTTGGTAAAAAGTTTTAGGTTCCTGGACTTTATTCAAGCATGCTAAAAACAACATGTGCTCAGAAGAAAAGAAAGGTTGTTCTATAAGGGAATCTTGAGTGGGTGATGTATGAGATGTTCTGTGAAAATGAGAAGAATTAATGCTGAGTAAAGCATTAGATGTTACAAAGTCATTCATCCATAGATGCTTACTTCTTACTCTAGTACTCTTCCTAGTTTCAGGTAGGATAATTGGTGAAGACTGAGTTGGGGAAGAAATAACATCAGAGGATGACTCAGGTGGTAAAGGAACAGCATCAGAATGTGACTGAGGCTGTGGGGAAAAGACATCAGAAGTAGTCTGATATGTTGGCTCTGTGGGTGATATATCTGACGAGATATCTATTGGATTATGTAATGAGGAACTGAGAGAAGGTGCATCATGATCAATTGAGGAAATAAAACCTTCAGCATTGGAATTAGCAGGCCAAGAAGTGACATATTGTGATGACTGTATGGAATCTGGGGTGGTGGCTTTGTAAGGAAAAATAGTTTCATGGAAGAAGACATCTCTAGAGACCATGACCTTCTTATGTATCAGATCATAGACCTTATATGCCTTTTGTCCCGGGGGATATCCTATGAAAACTGCAGGGAAGGCTCGAGCATCAAACTTGCCTTTATGAGGTGAGGTATTAGTAACATGACATAAACAACCAAAGACTCTAAGATTGGAAAGATGTCTAAGATTGAGGCGAGCTTACAGGTGTCTCGGGAATCGAGGAGTGCATTAGTTGAAAAGGGAAAGTAGCACAATTCCAAAGAGAGAGTGAGCAGCTGACTTGCAACCTAGGACTTCATATTTGCTTAAGTGATGTTCGAGATCATTGTTAGATGATGTTAGATAGTTCCAAACGAGTTCCGGAATCAATAGGAGTGAGAATATTTTGTTATTTTGAGCTATCCTAAAAGAGAAGGAGGAGTCCGTTTTCTTTGAATATACTTTCGGAAGATTCTAAGTTGTTAGAATGCATGCCTAAGAGTCCGACTGAAGCGTTTAGAGAGCGGATTTGGGCGCTCTAGCCAATTTTGGAGATCGCCTTTTTTTCTTTTGCTTCTAGAAAGCCGGAGATAAAGGGCTACTTCCAATCCATTCTATCGCAGTCGAAGAACCCGGCTTAACACACCCAACTCGTATAAAGTCTACTCGGAAGATACCTCTAGTCTCTGTTTGTGGTGACATAAGTCCCTCCCTACAACTCATGAATTAAGAATGGAATCTTTTTCCAAAATCAAACTTTGTTGTTCAACATCTTGAACTAGCCATCTTTTCGGGCCTACTCACAAGCAGTTTCCTATCGAGATTCGGAAACGCGGGCTGCTGGTGGGGCTGTGCCCATTGGAACTTACTCAGCAGTAAAAATTTGTACAGCTGTTTCATTTCTGAGCAGAAGAACCGTTTTCAAATAGTGTTCGATCGATTACTTATTAATCAATATTCGATTGAGTAACCGAGTTAGTGCAGCTTCCTTTCGACGAGAAAGCTTCATGGATATCCTAAGGGGACATGAGAGCCTTTTTCTAAAAAAAAGAAAGGCTAAAAACTCATCAGTAAGCTCGGCCGCTGGGGGTGGGGGCGACTTCAAGCGAAGAGAGGGAGAGGCCATTCAGTCAGTAGGGTTTGGCATTAAACATTAAATAAGCTCGTTGCGGCAAATCTGTTCTTAGTTAGAAAGAATATCCCTTTTATCTCATACTATTCTCTCGATACATAATCGAATCTTTTGGAAGGAACTGTCTTTAGCTTCGCGACCAGGCGGTCTTCGTAATAGAAGAGACATTTGGCGAGAAACTTCTAGAAGGTCCCATTTTTTTATCAAAGTGCTTCTCCGATAGCTCAAGACATCTCTTTTCAACTGGAATTTATGTTTTATAGCGGCATTCTCCCTTCTAAACTAAATAAGTAAATGGAGTTTATGGCTTGAAGCAGTCCTTTCCCATTCAACCCGTCCCCCGGCGGTACTCTCTAGTAAACAATACAATACAATACGAATCTCGTCGTAGTTTGGCGACCCACCGCTTCGGATCCTGCTCCGTTAGAAAGTCTTTCCCTGGCATTGGCTAGAAGAGAGTCAACACCTCCAACACTGACTTCTTAGTCGAGTAGTTCTCTTTCTCCTTAGCTTCGGTTTTATCGAAACTGGCTACTCCTTATGATATGCCACCTCGACCTTCTTATGTATCAGATCATAGACCTTATATGCCTTTTGTCCCGGGGGATAACCTATGAAAACTGCAGGGAAGGCTCGAGCATCAAACTTGCTTTATGAGGTGAGGTATTAGTAACATGACATAAACAACCAAAGACTCTAAGATTGGAAAGATTTGGTGGCTTGGAAAACATGATCTCATATGGACTTTTTCCATTCAAAAGCATGGAAGGCAACCTATTTATGAGGTATGTAGCTGTAAGTACAGAATCCCCCCAGAATTGTTTGGATAAACCAGATTGAAATAATAAGGCTCTTGCAACTTGTAAAAGATGCATATGCTTCCTTTCAACTACCCCGTTTTGTTGTGGTGTATATGATGTTGATGTTTGATGTATAATACCAAGATCATTGAACAAAGATTGACAAGTGAAACTAAGAAACTCGGATCCATTGTCTGATCTGACAATTTTGACACATTTTTTATACTGAGTTTGGACCAGTTTTAGGAAGGTGGACAGTATGGTGGCTGTTTGAGTTTTGAACTCCATGAGAAAAGTCCATGTTGTTCTACTGAAGTCATCTACGATGGTAAGAAAATAATGAGCTCCACTAAAGGATTTTTGGCTATAAGGGCCCCATATATCTATGTGAATAAGCTCAAATATTGCAGATGTCTGTATAGTGTTGTGAGGAAATGATGATCTACTCTGTTTTGCCATGGGACATATATGACACGGTTTGGTAATATCTGGTTTTGTAGTAATAGCTGTAATCTTATTCATGACAGGAATAGAAGGGTGATCAAGTCTCATATGCCAAAGATCATGATCAATATTGACAACAAGATTAGAAACATAAGAATTCCTAGAGTCAAGTTGTAAGACAAATGGATGATTGACATAAGTGTTTGTAAAGTTCAGGATAGTGTCTAAACTGAAGGAGTTATTGTCTATGACATAAAGTCGGTTCAGAACCTTTCCAACCCCTATGAGGCGATTAGTCATTTGGTCCTGTAAGACACAAAATGATTTGGAAAAAAAACAATCAATCCTTGTGGCAAGTTTATGCACAGAAAGTAGATTGTACTTAAAAGTGGGTATATGTAGGCAGTCATGTAGTTCAAGATTTTCAGCTAGTTTGACACTTCCAATGTGTTTAACACTTTGGAATGTGCCATCAGGTAAAATAACAGGGGTTAGACATGATGTAGGCTTATAGTGGTTCATAAGGTCAATGTTTGAGCACATGTGTCCTGTTGCACCCGTGTCTAAAAACCAAGAACGCATCAACAATTTACCAGCATAAGAACTTAGAAGTTTACAGTTGGTCATACTTGCAAAGTCCTGTAGATGAGCAAAGCTGGCATACTCAGTTTCCCCATCCTTGAGCTTACCCTTCATCAGCCTGCTCAGCATGTTGTTAGTCTCCTGCTGCAACACCCTGAGATTATTGACCACAGTATGTAGGTCTCCATTAGTATCACCAGACTTCTCATTGCTCTCATCAATATCAAAAGGTGTCTCCACTTGATTAGCTTGAAATTTATAACTTCCCTGATGGGTTCTCATGGCCTTTTTCCTCCTTATTTCCTACCCACCAATCTGGGAATCCCTTCAAATGGAAGCACATATCTTTCGTGTGACCGTTCATCCCACAGTGATCACACTTTAAAAGCCTTTTTGCTGCCTTATCAAGTCTGAAACTATTTTCTCTGGTCATACCCCCCGACTTCGCTTTCTACACCATCAAAGCACTATGATCTGGTATTTCAACTGTCACCATCTGGACCATCTGGTGTTTCTCAACATTGTTGAGCATAGCACATGCCTTTTTTACATCTGGTAACGGATCCATCATTAGAATCTGGTTCCTCACTGCTGAATATGTATCATTTAAACCAGTTAGGAATTGCATCAGTTTGGATCTTCCCTCTCTTGCCTCCTTTCGCACCTTTACACTGCAAGTACAGCCTTTGCAAACACAACCTCCACACACACACTCCTCAGCTGCATCAACCTGTGCCAGCTCATCCCACAACCTTTTCAGCTTTGTGAAGTATGCTGCTAATGTGAGGTTCCCTTGAGTAATAGTATTGATTTCTCTCTGCAATTGATAAATCTGAGTCCCGCTGCTGGTTCTATATATGTCTTTCAGCTCATTCCACAATTCACAAGCATTATTAGCCAGACTATAACCATCAACTAATGCACTTGAAATCGAGTTCAGTATCCATGAGATTACAGTGTCATTCACTCGATTCCATTGCGCATAATCGGGATGTTTAGCTTCAGGCATCGGATATGTACCATATATGAATCGTAATTTATTCTTCGCACTCATCGCTCTTTTCATAGCATGACTCCAGGCAACATAGTTTGAATCATTGAGTTGTGAGCTTATAATTGACATACCTATATGATCGGATGTCAACAGTGTAAGAGGATGCGCATAGCCTCCGTAATTCGCAGCTGAAATCGGCTCAGATTCCTTTTTTTCTTTCGATCTATCTTCTTCTTGAAATTCGGCCATGAGAAATTAGGTTTAGAAGAAACGTTGATTTTGTTTGATTGTCAGTGCAGATCGAAATCTGCTCTGATACCATCTAGAGTTTGAGTGATGTCTGCCATTGATTTGAGAACAAATCTCGGATGAAAATATCTGGAATTGTTGTTTTCTGTGTTAGTCGTTCAGTACATACGCTATCTGTATATATACAATGCTAACTCATGAAAAATAACAAAAAAGACCCTACAAGAAGAATAATTACAGAAGTGACTTAGAAGAATATTTACAAACAAGTCCTTAGTTTTCTAGCCTACACCCGATTGCTCCTTTGATTTCAATAACTCTTCATTTTTCACTCATATATGAAATCTAATGTTATTATGGGGCTTTCTTGATAAGCTTAAGATGTTCTATTCCATCATTAGCGTAAGTTCTTACATTTCTTTTTCTGTCAAGCATCATCATGTAGTGAAGCAATAACTGAGCATATGATTCTTGGCAAATATAACAATATTTATGTAATATTATGCATTATGTATAGGGATAATATATGTAAATATATACATATATACTATTTGCCCATTTTTATTTCAACTACGATTTAGGGTCTAAGACAAAAGATCTATAGGAAATGTAACCATCTAGTCAAAAAGGGAGCAAAAATCAAGGCCATCGTGCCTACTTTAAAATTCTTTTATTTTTTTCTGCTTTTTGAAACGAAGGGATTCATTCATATTATCATAAATATAAAAAGTATTATTTGATTCTCCAATCCAGCGGTTATCCACTAATATGTTTTTCTAATTATAATTGAAAATATGCATCTTTTGCAATGGGCATGTAATGATGGAATCATTAGCTTTCTTTGGCGTCCTAAATAGATTAATATACACTTCTACATATATGCTTAGTTTTTGAATTTAATAAGTCGAATTTACATAAAGTACAATATAATATTAAATAGATTAAATAATAAAAAAAAAAGAAAGAGAAAGCCCAAGGAAAGGGACAAATCATTTCTCCACGTCTTTTAATTGTTCTTTTCCTATGATGTGATACAACTTGATTGTTATTATCTTAGTGAAATGTCCAAAAATTAAATGTCTCATTCCGCCATTAAAACTTAGGATGTATTATAGAGAAGCATAACCAAACGTTAGCGTGGTTCCAAAATCAACAATGGGACCATTCAATTATAAAGTTGTCAATATCATTTACTAGATTATATTCAAAATCGATTGTATAAGAGACAATGCTTGAAGGGAAAAAAAAAATATAAAGTTTGGAAATTTATTAATTTAACGAAATGGGTCTTTGGAAAAAAAAAAAATGATTTATATGGAGAAAAATATTTGGAAATAATATTAAAAAGCTGTCTCTTGTGTGACAGTGTGGGCATGTCAAGGACAAGAAGTGCTGTCCCTATGCCTTCCTCCTTAACACACAAACACCTTTATCATTCATATTGCCCACCACATTGAAAATTTCTCAGGCTTTGCTTTCCATTCCACCACTTCATGTAATAATAACCTTACTGAAACTAATTATATTAATTAATATCAAATTCAAGATTACTTGTATTTACTACTTCAGGCCAAAAGTTGACACCTTTCTTTCATTTTTCAACAAAACATTCATCGCTTCCCTAGAATTCTTTTTCCCCATTGAAAAAACAATCTCAAACATTTCCCAGCTGCACTGTCTTTTTTTTTTCTAGGGTTTGGGTTTTTGTGTGTGTGCTGCTTCACTCATCTAGGGCTTTGTACAAAAAACACCAGCTTGATTGTTTTCTCCACAACCCATCTTAGTTTTCCTAGAAAAATTCCATTAAATCGGAAAAAAGGGGGGAAAAGAAAAAGAAAAAGGGAGTAAAAGAATTTACTTTACGGAAGTAATAGGGAAAAGAAATCCATTTCTAGGTAATTCTTTTTTATTTTTATTTAATTTTCGGTCTGGTCTTTTTTCTGATGGTGGTATGTCGTAGTCCAGGAGGTGGATCAGTGAAAGTGGTGGTGCTGAGTTGAAATGCAGGGTGGGCTTAAGATTAAAGACTCAAAGATCAAGTTTTTATGAGTGAATGTGAATGTGATGTTAATTGAATTTGAGTGTAAAGAGGTTAACAAAGAAGAAGGTGAACAATTGTGCTTGCAAACATGCAATTCGCAAAGCTTGATGACTCTCCTATGTTCAGGAAGCAGGTTGGTTCTACTTTTTCCCTTTTATGTCTTTTGCTTCTGTTTAGGTTAAGTCTGGGCTGTTTTTTTATTTTTTTTTTCTTTTAATTGGGTAGTGTGAGTTGATAAAGTACTTTAACGTTTTGATCGAATTAATGACTTGATTTATGGCCTTTTTTCTGTGTTGGACTACAAATATCGGGTTGAAGATTATGTCCCTCTGGATTTGCTGAATTCATTTGCTATTTGCTTCTTAGATTGTTCTTCGTTTTTCATTTGCTTGCTCGTATGTAATTCGGTAATTGTCCACTAGTATTCTGGACCACCTCGGTTAAGGAAAAATATTGGTAGATGGATTAGAAGAAAAAAGTTAGATTCAATTGCCTCTTGATTTCTGATGAGTGTGCTTGGATTTGGACCAATCTGCTTGTGAGGACATTGAGAATTTGCTCGTTTAAAAGAGATCTACAATACTTGCAATGGGATTGCAATCGCTCTAACTTGTCATATTTCTTGATTCTTACAGCCGTTCTGTCTTTCCATGAACAGATACAGACATTGGAGGAAAGTTCTGAATCCTTGGGGGAGAGATGTCTGAAATTTTATAAAGGATGCCGGAAATACACGTGAGAACATGGCTGTTATGCTGTATTGGTTGCATCATTGATGTTTCTGTATCTTTTTGCTGTTAATCGTATTATGCGATTGCATAAATGATGTTTTTTTACTAAAAAAAAGCTACTATATAATTATGAGTTGCATAACGTAATACTCTCATAAGTGTATGCCTTCATATTTGATGTTATTTGCGCTGTTCCATGTTTAAAACAACTTTTCTGCACCTGCAACTTGATTACTTAATTTTTTTCAAATACGGTTTAGTCCCTGCCTCTGAAAGTCTACATACATTAGTTGTCCGTTCCTCAAAGTCTATGATATCAAAAGGTTTTGCACGTCATACATATTGGTCATCTTGCAGTGAAGGGCTTGGTGAGGGATATGACGGAGACATAGCATTTGCTAGTGCACTGGAAACTTTTGGGGGAGGTCACAATGACCCAATTAGTCTTGCCTTTGGAGGTAATACATATGAATGTCGGAATTGTTTATTTGGTGACATGAAGGGGTCGTCGACATGTATTTTCCTTTTTTTTATTTATGAGAAAACTTTGGAGCTGTCTAGATTTAAAATGGCCCATCGTCAAATCTCGTGGTATTGTGATTTCTTTTGTAATTAATGAGGTATGACTTCCTTTTGAGCAGGGTGTGATATGATTCATCCCCACTATTTTAGCGCTGATTGTTTTTCTGCTACTCATGTAGGAATTCCCGTCCTGTTTGCGCTTAAATCAAAGTAGATGAGATTATTTTTGTTTTTGATATTTTATTTTATTAGTTGTTCTTTCTGGTCCAGAATCTTGGAGATCTGTTCCTTATGTGTACAACTATCACTATTATGATTGATACTATGATCTAAATATAATACTCGCAGGCCCTGTTATGACAAAGTTCACCATTGCTCTGAGGGAAATTGGGACATATAAAGAAGTTCTTCGGTCTCAGGTGAACTTTTCTATCTGGATTTTAATGTTATTGATTCTTATATATTTGCCCCTCATTAATAATTGCAAGCTTAGAAGAAACTGAAATACGATGAGTTTACTATTCCTTCTCCCACACATCCTTTTGACTGACAAATTTCTTGTTTAGGTTGAACACTTGTTGAATGATCGATTGCTACAGTTTGTGAACTTAGATTTGCATGATGTCAAGGTAAGACGTGTCTCAATCCCTTACAATTGGATTTCTGAATGTATTGTCCCGATTTAGTTCCATGTATGTTTGTTTTTCTTTCAAATTCTCACATGAATGTCACCATGCAGGAGGCACGGAAGCGATTTGACAAGGCTAGCCTTCTTTATGACCAGGTGTGTAACTCTTGCATCTTGTCTACTTGCGATATCCTAGAAATCTATTTTGATGTACATAACTTTACTCTGAGTTTTCATCTGTCCCAATTTAATTTGTGACTTATTCAATCTCAAGCTGCATATGCCAAAACACTATGCTGGTTTTATAAGTTTTAAGACGTGATGCTATTACAGGCTCGTGAGAAGTTTTTATCATTGAGGAAAGGGACAAGAAGTGATGTAGCAGCAGCATTAGAGGAGGTATGGTAAACCTACTAGCTCAATCACATGTATATATGTGTGTGTGTATATATATATATGTGAGAGAGAGAGAGAGAGAGAGAGATTGTAACCAATTGGTATGATATAGCCTGATCATGCCTTGTATGTATGCAGGAGCTTCATCATGCTCGGTCAACTTTCGAGCAAGCTCGGTTCAACCTGGTGAGGGATACTTTCCATTTTACGTTGATCACTTAATCGCTGGTGAAAAAGATGTTTCCTTGAGTACATGTATTTATGCTTGTTTTTAATGTACGGTTCAGGTAACTGCTCTTTCCAACGTCGAAGCCAAGAAAAGGTTCGAGTTTCTGGAAGCAGTCAGTGAAACAATGGCTGCACATCTGCGCTACTTCAAACAGGTGAGGTTGATGGATAGTTACAACTTTTCAATTTTACTGTTGCTTCGTCTTTTTTGTTGTTCCAACTTCATTTTTTCGAGCAGGGTTATGAACTGTTGCATCAGATGGAACCATACATCAACCAGGTGAATTTCTCTTTCGTCTTTGCAAATTTACATGCTTTGATTAACTAATTCAATACTCTTGGCTAATGGGTCCTTCATGGTGTAGGTCTCGACTTACGCTAAACAATCGAAAGAGAGGTCGAATTACGAACAAGCCGCTCTTAACGAGAGAATGCAAGAATATAAGAGGCAAATCGATAGAGAGAGCAGATGGTCATCGAATGGCTCCCATGGATCCCCAAATGGAGATGGAATACAAGCCATAGGGAGGAGTTCGCATAAAATGATTGAAGCAGTCATGCAATCTGCTGCAAAAGGAAAGGTAAAAGAATACACTACCACACTGCATTTCTTTGTTTCTTTTTTTGGGTGGAACTATCGGCGTAGATGATTGAGCTTGCAAGATCACAGGTTCAAACTATCAGGCAAGGTTATCTTTCGAAACGTTCCTCAAACCTTAGGGGTGATTGGAAAAGAAGGTTCTTTGTTCTCGATAGCAGAGGAATGCTGTACTATTATCGCAAAAGAAGCAGCAAACCATCGGTGAGTACATTCAGTATATCATATTGCAAAAGGCTATCACTTCCAAAGATCTACTGCTTCGACCCATGTGAAATGATTGCACTGCAGGGGTCTGGCACTCAGTTGGCTAGTCAAAGGAATAGTTCTGAGTTGGGCTCGGGTTTACTCAGTCGGTGGTTGTCCTCGTCTCATAATCACGGTGGCATACACGATGAAAAGTCTGTTGCTCATCACACCGTGAACCTTTTGACCTCCACTATTAAAGTTGATGCCGATCAATCGGATCTAAGATTCTGCTTTCGAATCATATCCCCGACAAAGAATTACACTTTGCAGGTTTGGTTTTGCGCTCGTTGTTCTCTTTTAACGATGCTGTTTTTTTTTTCCTAATGACCCATTGTGTTGTTTCTCTCAAATCGGCTGTTGCAGGCTGAGAGTGCCCTGGATCAAATGGATTGGATAGAGAAAATCACGGGGGTGATAGCGTCGTTACTGAGTTCTCAAGCTCCTGAAAGAGTTAGTTTTCGGTCTATATTCCTACAATCTTCATGCGCCATTCTACGATGTGTGAATGGTTAAATCTCTTGTCTTTTTAGTGCTTTTCTTCTAGCCCGAGGGGCAGCGGTCATCATCGATCCACGAGTGAGAGTAGTTCGTATGAAAGTGCCGACTTTGACCATGGAGTGATCGACGAATATGCCTCTGAGAGACACGCCTCTGTTCATCAAATGGACCGTCACCTAAGAAGCTCGCAACAGCTAAGGATTGGCCCGAAAACTGAGAAGCCCATTGACTTATTACGGAAAGTGCCTGGTAATGACAAGTGTGCAGATTGTGGTGCTCCTGAGCCAGACTGGGCATCCTTGAATCTCGGAGTTCTTGTCTGCATCGAGTGCTCAGGCGTCCACCGTAACCTTGGTGTGCACATATCTAAGGTATGTGCAATAAGAGTTTATATATATATAGATATATATATTGATGACAATATCCTCGGTTTTCTGTACAGGTTAGGTCATTGACTCTCGATGTCAAGGTTTGGGAGCCATCTGTTATCAATCTGTTTCAATCTCTGGGCAACACTTTCGCAAATTCCGTCTGGGAACAATTGCTGCACACAATAGACTCCACAGAGTAGACTTCTTCTCTATTGTTTATTATCGATCTTTTTCATTAGTTTCATTTGCCAATACTACGGTCATTTGTTATCTGTTAAATTTCTATTCATACAGAAAAGCTCGTAATGAAGAAGAAACCATTCGTTTCAGTAAGCCCAGCCGGTCCGATTCAATCTCCAAAAAGGAGAAATTCATTCATGCCAAGGTAAGATTCTCGTCATTAATGGATGAATACTTGTCCCAAATTAATGTAAAAATATCGTCTTGTTTCTCTTACAGTACGCAGAGAAACTTTTCGTTCGGAGGCCAAAGGATTATCATCATCACTCAGCTCTGCCGCAGATGTGGGAAGCCGTTCGAGTCAACAACAAGAGAGCATTGTACGAGCTCATCGTTACCTCCGAAACAGACATAAACGCTGTGTACGAACAAGGAACCAATGATAACCCTTCTCTTACACTCGCCAAAGCCATGCTCTTACAAGAAAGGATAACCTCAGATCCCTACTGCATTAACCTCGAAGGCGAGTCACTGGCCAGGACACCCTCAACCTCTGTAAACACGGCTGAAAGCACAAGCGAAGTCGGCGGTGGCAACACGGAGGACCCCGAGGGATGCACTTTGCTTCATCTTGCTTGTGAAACCTCAGATATCGGGATGATCGAGCTTCTTCTGCAATATGGCGCGAATGTAAATGCTAAAGATTCGAGCTCGAGGACGCCATTGCACAGATGTATTGTTAAGGGCAAAACTGCTTTCGCCAAGCTACTCTTGACACGGTAAATATGCACGCATGTGCAAAACAAAAACCCGATCACTAAATTTATGGGCTGGCCATGATTTTGAATTTCTTTTTTTCTCTTTTGCTCCAGGGGAGCTGATCAACGGGCGATCGATGAACAAGGTAAATCTCCATTGCAGCTTGCTATAGAGTCTGACTTCGACGACGGTGAAGTTCTAGCTTCGCTCTCGGGCTTGCATTGATGATGAGACGAGCAAAGACTTCGACGGATGGTTTCTGCTGCGATAAATGGGACAGGCGATAGGTCGTCCTTAATGATGAAAGTTGTTGTGAATTCGCCGTAATAGTATGTAGTGATATGAGTTGATTTTGACTGGTTTCTGTCTGTTTATTACCTGCCGCCATGTGTTGTTGCCATAGCTTTGGAAGGTTGTAAGATTATGTGGTTGTGTTTTCTTCCTCCTTAAATTAGAGTCTTGAAGTGTTATTGTTGAGCTATGATTTTGCTGTCTTTGTATTGCATTTGCTCTGATTTGCACTTTTGAATGCTGATGTTCTTTTTTTTCTTACTATTATTTGAAATTATAGAAAATAAATTAAAAATTCCATCGCTAACTTAATCAACGGTCGAGAAGAGATGGGCTCGTCCGAGCCCATATATATATCTATACCTTTATATAATGAGTAAACGTCAAATTTGGTGTTTATACCACACCAAAGTCTCACTGTTGGTGCTCAAACTTTTAAATGTGTCGTTTTGGTTCCTAAACTTTGTAAAACCTTTTATTTTTGGTTCTTTTGACCTAACGAACCGGTAAAGGAACCAAAAAGGGACGGTTTTGCAAAGTTCAGGAACCAAAACGACGCATTTAAAAGTTTAAGCACCAATAGTTAGAATTTTTCTTTTTACATACATATTATTATGTAAACTTGATATAAAATTCAGATTTGATCAATCGGAAATTTTTGAACTTCTTATTTTTCTTTTGCTTTAAGAAGTTGAAACAGAAAAATAAGAAGTTCAAAAATCTTGAGTTGATCGAAACTGAATTTTATATCAAGTTTATATAATAGTATGCATGTAAAAAAAATCAAGTTTTAACTATTGGTGCTTAAATTTTTAAATGTGCCATTTTGGTTCATGAACTTTGCAAAACTGTTCATTTTTTGTCCTTTTAGCAGTTGGTTAGGTCAAAGAACCAAAAAGGAAAGGTTTTACAAAGTTTAGGAACTAAAACGACACATTTGAAAGTTTGAGCACCAACAGTGTGACTTTGATATAGTATAAGCACCAAATTTGACTATATAATTGATGAGGACTTTAATGGGGTGACAAATTCAAATTGATTTAGTATGTATTATTAATTACCATTTTACTCTTAATCTTTAAATTTATTCCAATTATACCCCAAAAATCATATTTTAAATTTATAAAAATATTTTTCAATTAAAATTAATATTATAATTTCATATTATAAAAATAATTTATATTTTGTTTATATTTTAAGCACAAGTGTGCGGGAAATACTTATATTATTTAATTTACTCATAGATTCCACTTAAAACCATTTATAACTTACGCACACGTCAAATTATTAAATGAAGTGCTACATGAGATGTTTCAATCATAAATTATAAAATTCGTTATTTTAATTTAATCATAACTTATAGCCAGAATTAGGGATAATAGTGACCCAATACCACACGAATAGTAATATTCGACCATAACAAGTTGGACAAAGGTGACAATAACTCTGTCTTCGCCAACAGATTCCCAAAACCAGGAGGACGAACAAAACAACGCCGACTCGACTATTGTAATAAAATAATCACATATGATAAACAAAATTATATATATATATTCAATTATTAAAGTATTTAATTTGTTTAATTAAGATAGATGACGTGTCATGGAACTAGCATAAAAGCAACGAACCGCAAATTACTATCGATTAAAGTAGTTTTAAATTGCGACATGCATTGCATACGACGCCATAAAATAATTACTGTCTTGTCTGCTTTGTGTAGCTTCATCGTCATCTATGTCGCTTTCCTTTCCCCGACCTAAGCTATCGTCAAAATGGAACTTCATTACAAAGTCACATTTATTTTTAATTTATATTACTTAAAATATATATATATATATATATATATATATAGATATAATTCTATACGAAGGGCAAAAAGGTGACCAGCGTTGTGCTTGCTAATCGTATATATACGCATTAGAGATAGATACGTGACATACTAGCTAGTATTAATTTGGTCAATCTAGTTCATTTGATTTGACCAATATATATATATTTATGAATATATGAAATTCATATATATATATATATATATGTCAGTTTAATAATTTATTGCACCATGCCGGGTCAGACATGCAACTTTGACTATCAATACTTCAATGTAGCTAGCTAGCTACATATACGTATCATCACTTTTCATCTCAAAATGTATATTTATACACACACACAAATATATATATATATATGTTGGGGTGGGGTCGGTCCGGATATGATACGGATGTACAAACTAAGTTAACAGTAAACTAAGATGTTGACCCTAATGTTGAGATAATATTCGGGATCAGAAAGTTTTTGCACAGCGGAAAAATAAACTTAGTTGTAAAGAGATTTAAGCACACGTTGGACACAGAGTTTCAAAATATGCAGCAAGTTATAAAACTTGCTGCGTGCCTTCAGGGCAAAATTCCACTACGAGAATGGATTACGAAAAAGCAACTATCAAAAGATAGTACAAATCAGCCTAGTAACTTCACACGAAACCTCACGTATAGATCCTAAATCCTATACAAAAGTGTGAAGATAAAAACTAGGCACAAAGAGATCGAAACAGATAGATGATGATTGAAAGCTTCCATTTCTTCAGCTCGTTGCACGCCCGTGTCTTCCTATCTGCTATTCTCGATACTTAAGCTCGAATGGAGTCTTCTGTATATATAGACGTGACTCCCCCGATTTTACAGGTTCAGTTGGTTTGTTCCACCTTATACTCCTTCTTCTCTATTTTTAGTAAATGCACCTTCTATTTTTAGCTCTACTCAACTTCCATATCTTTACTCAGTCCAAGTCGTGAATATCTCCTGCACACATTTAAACAAAGCCAAAAAATAGGATAAACGGTTATTTGGGCATGAAAGACAAAACATCGGTTGGACCAGGTCTGAGTCAACGATGTTGACTCAAGCGTTGGCTCCACATTGGCTCCAACATTAAAAATCTCCCCCTTTTTGTCTTTCTTCCCAAAACCCGTGCAAAGATAAATCCAAAGGCTCCCCCTGAAATCATCAAGACACTCAGAACAAAAAGTAGTCATCATAAGATATCAAATATAAGTTATTAGTACAGAACTACTTGGACTAGTCTGAAGTAGCCTCAAATACATCTGCAAAAAAGAAACAAAATAAGAGAATCTAAAAGTTAAGAGATTCAATCGATTCAGAAGATTCTCTTTCAGCAGCAGCTTCCTCTTCAGCTTCTCCATTTCCAACAGCAACAACAGTCGTCCCGGCATCTACTTCAGCACCATCATCTCCCCCTTTTTGGGAAGAAAGGTTTCCTCGTAGTATCTCCCTTTGGGCAACCAATGAAGCAATAGTATCATCCAGATACTCAATGTGACGCTCCAGGACAGATGTTGAACTAACATTCTGTAACTCAGAACTTTGTGAGTTTGCCATGAAAATTAAGAGAACTGGTAAAAACTGGATTAAGATCGAAAGAGAAAAACAAGAAAGCTGGATTTGCAGATATAAACGTAGATATTATAGGAAAGATTTGTGGAATGGAGAGATATCCGGCCAAGACTGAGTCAATAAATAGACCAAAACAGAAAAAGAAATTTTCCAACGGTAAAACTTTATGATCGTGCAGCAATGGTCAAAAACTTTCTTTTTCAAATACCTATAAACTCGTGATTTTATCGGTAAAAAGCACAATAATAGATATGCAAAAGCGGTCAAAAAATCATACAATAATGGAATTAAAAATCGTGCACATAAGGAGATAATATAAATCAGGTTGAGAACAAATGATACTAACCGATGGGCACTCCGATGAACGCACGAACCAAGTGGAGATAACCATTCTTCCCATGAACTTTAAATGAGAGATATGTAACCTAGACACGACTGACTATATATATATAGATAAGAACTAAGACACATACGCAAAAATATAGAATATAGCATCATCAAACAGGTTAGTCACAAATGTTGCCCAACATTTGACCCAACATACTCAAAAACTTTTTCCTTCATTTTCTGTTCGAACACCCTAAACTCATTTTTCTTTCATTTTCTGCTCTACCTTACCTTTTATTTCTGGTGCACTGCTCTTTCTTGATTGCTTTTCCATCAAGGTTCAAGAATTTTTTTTTTATCAGAGAATACATCGTCACCGCAAATGCTGTGTACCTTTGATTTTTTTTTTTATTTTTTTTTTCAGAGAATACATCGTTACCGCGAATGCCGTGTACCCTTGAAAGTTTTTCAGCTTTTCTTGAACCTGTATCTTGAAAAAGGTCATGAGCAATCGTGTGCAAAAGAATAGAGTCATTTCAGAAAATGGTCCAGGTGAGTCAAATCATTTCAGGAAACCATCACAGAGCATGTCGAAGCAAATATCAAACGAGTAACAACCATATTTGACATATGCTAATGTTGATCTAATTACTGACACTGACACAGACCTATAGACTTCTTAAGGATCGAGAACCTTTCAAAGTCTAAGGCTTTAGTGAAATTATCAGCTAACTGACTCTTAGTATCTATATGCTCAATCTTAACAAACTCTTTTTCGACCATATCTCTCAAGAAATGATGCCTAATATCTATATGCTTGGTCCTAGAATGCTGAATAGGATTTTTCGATATATTTATAGCACTCAAGTTATCACAGAACATAAGAACAGACTGACTCTCTACGCCATAATCACATAACATACTTTTCAGCCAAATGAGTTGAGTACAGCAGCTGCCCGCAGCCACATACTCAGACTCGGCCGTAGAAAGAGACACGCAATTCTGCATTTTACTATACCAAGACACAAGATTGTTACCTAGGAAGAAACAACCACCACTCGTACTCTTGCGATCATCTTCGTCACATGCCCAGTCAGCATCACTGAAACCAACTAGATTCGTGTTAGTATCCGTAGAAAACCATACACCGAGATTGTACGAACCACTAATATACTTCAAAATCCTTTTGACTGCATTTAAATGAGAAACTTTTGGCTAAGCCTGATATCTCGCACATACACAAACACTATACATTATATCAGGTCTACTCGCAGAAAGATATAATAAGCTGCCAATCATAGAACGATACAATGTTGGATCAACATTTACCCCAGCATTGTCTTTACTTACCTTCTGCGTAGATCCCATACGAGTTTTCATTACCTTTACAGTATCTAACCCAAACTTCTTGACAGTGTTTTTAGCATACTTCTCCTGGGACATAAAGATGCCATCTTTACTTTGTTTGACCTGCAGTCCTAGGAAGAATGTTAGTTCACCGATCATACTCATCTCGAATGTAAAATTCATAGCATGAACAAACTGATCAGACATAGATTGAGAGGTCGAACCGAAAATAATATCATCCACATAAATCTGTGAAATAAGAACATCATTACCAACCCTTTTTACAAAAAGAGTCATATCGGCTTCACCTCTAACAAAACCAAAGTCCAAAAGAAATGACGTAAGTCTACCATACCACGCACGATGAGCCTGCTTAAGACCATAAAGAGCTTTTTGCAATTTAAAAACATGATCAGAATGATAAGGATCTTCGAAACCTTTAGACTGCTCAACGTAAATTTCTTTATCAATATAACCATTTAAAAACGCACCCTTTACATCCATATGGTGTAAGGTAATGTTGAGCCAACATGCAATAGCAAGCAGTAACCTAATAGATTCTAGCCTAGCTACGGGGGCAAAGGTTTCATCGAAGTCAATACCCTCAACTTGAGTATAACCTTGAGCAACTAAACGGACTTTATTTCTAATCACATTACCATGTTCATCAGACTTGTTTTTGAAAATCCACTTCGTACCTATGACATTAATGTCACTCGGTCGAGGAACCAAAGTCCAAACCTGGTTTTTATCGAACTGTAAAAGCTCTTCTTGCATAGCATTGATCCAAAAACTATCCTTGAGTGCTTCAAGAACGTTTTTCGGTTCAATCTCAAACACATAGCAGTTAAACCTTACCTCGCTGTATACGGAAGTCATACACACATTCTTTACCATAGATCTGTAGTCTTTCCGTGGTTTGTCCCTTGTTTTGCGCCCTTGATCTAATCTTCCAATGATCTGATCAGAAGGATGATCTTTTTGAATTCTGAGAGGAGGATCTCTACGCACATTCATGGAATCATCTTCACTGCCCTGGTCACTTGATGATGTTGAGGCAGGTGCTGGTTCAACATTTGACGCACCAGCATCCTCAGCTTGTCCAAAGACAGGAACTATATCTGAATTGTGAAACATTCTTGCTAAGATCAGAAGCATCATCAAAGACAATATTAACAGATTCCTGAATAGTTCTCAACCTTAAGTTGTACACTCGATAAGCTCGGCTGTTAGTCGAATAACCCAAAAAAATGCATTTATCACTTTTAGAATCAAATTTAGTCAAATACTCACGATCATTCAGCATATAGCAAGTACATCCAAACACATGAAAGTATTTAACCGTCGGCTTAATACCCTTCAAAATCTCATAAGACGTTTTCTTTGTACCTTGACGAAAATAGACTCTATTCGAAATATGACATGCAGTATTCAATGCCTCAGCCCAAAACCTCTTAGAAAGATTCTTAGACTGGAACATGACACGAGCCATTTCCTGCAAAGTCCTATTCTTCCTTTCGGCTACCCCATTTTGTTGAGGTGTCTTAGGAGAAGAAAATTCATGGATAATACCTTTTTTTTATCACAAAACTCTTTAAAAAATTGATTTTCAAACTCTCTGTCATGATCAGATCTAATACGAAAGATAGGAGCACAAGAAGTATTTTTGACCATAGCACAAAAGGTTTTGAAAGAATTAAAAGTTTCGGACTTTTCCTTGAGAAAAAATATCCATGAAAATCTCGAAAAATCATCAACGAGCACATAAGAATATTTCCTACCACCTAAGCTGTCTACTTCCATAGGACCCATCAGATCCATATGAACAAGCTGAAAACAGTGAGCAGTTTTAAAATGTTGAACTATATGTGGATCAACATTATGACTAACATGCGTTTGCTTGCCTCTCATACACTGTTCACAGATAATCTTACCAAACTCCTTTAGATTTGGAATTCCTCTTATAACTTCATGTCGAATCAATTGTTCCAGGGTTCTGTAGTTGACATGACCTAGTTTATAATGCCATAGAACAGTTTCATCCTCGGCCTTAGATAGTTGGCAAAGCTCTATACTCCCGTTCTTATTACCCGCTTGGTAACAGTTGTCACTTGATCTTTTTCCTGCCATAACACAAAGATTTTTGTCGTTAAAAACTTCGCAAAATTCTTTGTTGAATCTTACCTCGAGTTCATCATCATAAAGCTGACTTATGCTAATCAGGTTAGCTACAAGTCCTTCAACATGTAGAACGTTCCTCAAGGCTGGAAAACCGGTGACATTGAGTTTGCCGCGTCCAAGAATTCTGCCTTTTGCTCCACCGCCAAACGTCACTGTACCACTACTTAAAGGTGTGTACTCAATAAGATAATCTTTAGTACCCATCATGTGGCGTGAACAACCACTATTAAAGTACCAAGATCCTGAAACGTTAGCTTTCAAAGATGTATATACCACATTACATTGAAGCAAAGACTCTTCAGCAAGAACTTTCTTTTTCGGAATCCAAACTGTTTTATTCTTATGATAGAAAGAATTTAAACACAAGTCGTCTGAAACGTCTCCAGACATCCTTTTCAACACCGATTCCTCAATGTTGGATCGAATGTTGGACGATTTTTCAGTCAACAAATTTTTTTTGGTAAAATCATCTTTCAACTTCCAGCAAAAAGGTTTGATATGTCCAGATTCAAAATAAGAATGACATTTGAAACTTCTATTTCTGGACTTTCATGCAGCATGCTTAGTTTCATTATTAAAAGCAGCACGAGATTTATATCCTAGACCATGTTTATCAGAAACAGTTAAAGACAGTACCTCGTCAAGTGTCGACTTACCTTTGTTCAACTTTGAAAAGGTCTCTTCAGCCTTTTTGACTTGCTTTTGCAGAGTATCAAGTTCCATATCCTTTCGAGTCAAGAGAACTTCCATTCTACTAACTCCATCCCGCAATTCTTGGATTACTTTCTCAGTATTAGCCTTCTCCTCGATCAGACCCTGTATGGTTTCCTTCAACTTTGCGTTCAGCTCCTTTTCTTTTGAGCATTCAGAGAGAAGAAGTTTGTAAGTTCCTTCAGTGTTCTCAGCGTCTTTATCTGGATTCTCAATTTCATTTCCTGTATCATCAAAGCTCAAAAACCCATCAAAACAGTTCGAGTCATCATAAGCAAAATAAATATATTGTTCAGATGTTGAATCCAATATTGACCCAACATCTGGTACCGCTGTAAACCCGATATGATGCTCTTCTTCTTCATTGTCAGAAAAGATTGGATTCACCATGCTTGTCCATTTTGCAACCTCTTCCGTATCTTCAACAGTCTCATCAGCTTCATCATCTGAAAGACTTACCCAATTCACTTTTCCATACCTTCGAAGAGTGTTGTCACATTCATTCGCGTAATGTCCCCAGCCTTTGCATGCATGGCACTGAACCGAATCCCTGTCAAACTTGTCAACTTTTGCTTTATCAGCAGAATTTCTTCTGTTGATAGGACAGTTAGGCACAGATGAAGATTCTTCAGTATTAAGAACATTCTTGAATGTTGGACCAACATTCAACTCCCTCTTATTTTTCAGAAACTTCTTAAAACTTCGAACAAGCATAGCCCTATAGCCTCATCATTGTCAGAATCAACCTTAGGTTCAGAAACTGTAGGTTGAGTGACTAGAGCAAGACTTTTACCCCTGGATACATTCCTCTGGACTTCGAGATTGGTTTCGTAGTTCTTCATGATATTCATCAGGGTGTTGAAGTCAAGTGTGGCCAGATTGTGAGCTTCCTCGACCGCTGCAACCTTCACATTAAACTTTTCAGTCAGTGATCGAATAGCTTTAGAATTTAACACCTTATTCGAAATTGGTTCACCCAAACTATGACAGTCACTAGAAATATTCAAGAGTTTTCCAAAATAAGTAGTAATATCTTCATCATCACTCATTCGCAGATTCTCAAGTTGACTATGAAGAAGTCTCAGCTTAGTATCTTTCACACTCGCATCACCCTCACAGTACCTTTGAAGCATATCCCAAGCAAGTTGTGCACTAGTACAGTTTTGAATGATTTTGAACATGAAAATATCCACAGAAGAAAATATAGCATGTAAGGCCTTTTCATTAAAATCAGCTGAGGCTCTTTCAAGAGGTGTCCATCCAGCGATGGGTTTGTCTACGACTTCCCCATCAGCATTTGGTTGAGTTTTAGGAGGGGTATAACCGTTAAGAACAGAGTCCCATGCACGTGAGTCAATCGACTTTATGCATTGACGCATTCGAATTTTCCAATAAGCATAGTTTGAACCATCTAAAACAGGAACTTTACCAAAATAATTTGAGTTTAAGGCATCCATATCAAAAAGATCAGAACGCTTAGTGTATCAAGCGGAGGCTCTGATACCACTTGTGATGGCGGGATCTCCCGGATATGGATGCAAAAACTAAGTTAACAGTAAACTAAGATGTTGACCCTAATGTTGAGTTAACATTCGGGATCAGAACGTTTTTGTACAGCGGAAAAATAAACTTAGTTGTAAAGAGATTTAAGCACACGTTGGACACATAGTTTCAAAATATGCAGCAAGTTATAAAATTTGCTGCGTGCCTTCAGGGCAAAATTCCACTACGAGAATGGATTACGAAAAAGCAACTATCAAAAGATAGTACAAATCAGCCTAGTAACTTCACACGAAACCTCACGTATAGATTCTAAGTCCTATACAAAAGTGTGAAGATAAAAACTAGGCACAAAGAGATCGAAACAGATAGATGATGATTGAAAGCTTCCCTTTCTTCAGCTCGTTGCACGCGCGTGTCTTCCTATCTGCTATTCTCGATACTTAAGCTCGAATGGAGTCTTCTGTATATATAGACGTGACTCCCCCTATTTTACAGGTTCAGTTGGGCTTGTTCCACCTTATACTCCTTCTTCACTATTTTTAGTAAATGCACCTTCTATTTTTAGCTCCACTCAACTTCCATATCTTTACTCAGTCCAAGTCGTGAATATCTCCTGCACACATTTAAACAAAGCCAAAAAATAGGATAAACGGTTATTAGGGCATGAAAGACAAAACATCGGTTGGACTAGGTCTGAGTCAACATGTTGACTCAAGCGTTGACTCCACATTGGCTCCAACATTAACAATATATATATATATATATATATATATATATATTTTTTCAAAACTGTATCGATTAATGATAAAGGAAATGATAGAAAAGGAGATCTTTATGCTGTTATCATTTTGATTTGCATTTATTTATTTATTTAACATATCTTTTTCAATCCTTAAATAAAACACGACTAGGTGTGAAGAACCAATTGCAATTTGAGATTTAATTATTTGGATAAATCTTAGCTCAAATATTACATGATATAAAACCTGGGATTTCCATGGCCCCCATCCATGTTAAAGTTCCTTCGCAAGGATGGGCAAGACATTAATTACGATAAAATAAATTAATTAGAATATGGAACTATTATTTCAAATTGTTTTTTTATTTATTATTATTATCATGCACTATAGTTATTATGGGAAGATTCGATGAATGCTATGTCAGAAAATCAATGAGGTAAAAGAAGACTCTCCATCATTAAGATACGATTTTGTATATTAATTGATTATTTTGATTAAAGCTTGGAGTGTGACGGGGAAATTAAATAAATGAGCAATTGGGCATCATTATATAGGAATAATTATCATTTAAGCAAATAATATAAATATTCAACGACATTATTAATTTCTAGAAAACAAATCCGAGTAAATTGTTAATGTCATTACAATGGAAATCCGACCAAAACCCGATTTAAATGGTTAGAAGTTGGAATTTAATGCAATAATTGACCAACCCAAACACACGCTAACGATTTTATTTCTTCCCATTAAAAAAAAAACATTTTTTTTTAAATTAATTAATTTCGTTATAATATCTTAGATTTTTATTTTATAACCTTCTTTGACTTTACCTAAATGTTGACTGACTCTCCAATCATTGTGGAATATACAAATCGAAATTCGTATATTTAGTGGGCAATAGTACAATTAAATAACGAAATGAGTTGTGGAGTTCGAGGCCCATATTATAACTATAAACTATTATAAGGGTCCAATTGCTTCACTTTTAATCAAAATATCATTAATTAAATTAAATTAAACAAATTGCATAATACTATATATTAACTATTTCATATACGTATTATTTTTATAAATGGATGAAAACAAACTGTGTGTAAGCATTACGTCATTCGTGATGTGAGAAAATCCCATCAATATTCTTAATAATAGTTATTATTTATCTTCTCCTATTTGCAAACCAAACATTAGATCAGAAAGAAAAAATAGATGATTACACTAGCAATCTTCAAGAAAATGACCTTTTTATTTTATCTCCATAGAAAAATAAAAATTAATGATATAAAGTCTTTTGAAATATATAATATATGATGTTGGAGGAATGGTAATATCAAGATTAGTAGTAAGTAGTGAGAGTTATACTTTTTATAAGTAGTTTGGCGGTCGGCCGTCCCGTCCAAGGCCCGGCGTTTAACCACTCTCTGCCACCACTTTTAACGGCTCGCTCAGCAAAGAAAAGAAACCTTAAAAAAAAGTAAAACAAAATAAAAAATTATTAGAAAAAAAGGTAAAAAAAAAAAAGAAGCCATCTTTTCTCTATATAACTTCGTCACCACCCTTTCCTTTTTCTTTCCTCTTTCACTTTCCGCTCTGCTGCTTTTTTCTTCCCCAAACACGCAGTTTTTTATTTATTTTCCATTACATTGCAACTGAGCTTTCTTACACTGTAATCCTCTGCTCGCCCATAAATATGTCTACTTAGACAGCACTTTCAACTCCCCCCCCCCCCCCCCCCCCCCCCCCCCCCCCCCGCCCGAACTCATTTCTTGAAAGAAAACGGCTTCTTTTATTGTTTTTTTAAAGATCTTTAATTGAATAGCAGTTTGTGATTCATCGTATTCATGGAGAAGGAATACTGTCTGAATAACGCCGGCGCTGCAATGCCGATTCCATGGAACGGACTAAACCTCGTAACCTCGGACCCAAACGTGGATCACTATTACGCCCATTTAGAGTCAACCTTGAGCTCGATCATGTCCTCGCCGGCACCCACGGCCAATGACCCTTTTGCCCTCCGCGGATTGGTCGCGAAGCAGCTCGGCGGTGGCGTGGTGAGCCCAACGCCTAACCCACTCTTCCCGCCGATTCTTGATCACGTGGGCAGCTGGGGAAATTCGCCACCACCTCCCGTCCCGTCGGCGGCGTGCGATCCGATATTTGCAGGGAGGGTGGAGAAGTTTTCTTGCTTCGGAAGTAGGAGCTTCAACGGCAGGACTACCATGGTCGGCACCGCTGAGTTGTCGAACAGATCCGATCACTTGCCGCCGGAAAATGAGAGATTGCCGAGAGTTTCGAGCAGCCCAGCTCTCAAAAACGGCGGATCTCCGTCGGAGATCAAGAACACGAGCCAACTGCAGATGGGCAGTAATGGAATCTTGATGGGCTCTGACAAGAAATCGAGCTCTAACGAAGAGTCCTCTGTTTCCGAACTAGTCATGGACGGCGAAATGGATTTGAAGAAGAGAAAAGCTGTTTACAGAGTAAGGCCGTCTAAGGTACTTACTGACTGACTGCGATTGTCCTCTTTTAAAGTGTAAGAGAAACTTGTTGTAATAAACTTTGTTGTTTTCAGTCGAATGAAGGTGAAGACGAAGGAGGAGGTTTGAAGCGATCAAAGGCAACAGAAAGTGCAAAAACAGGGCCGACTAATGATGACAGTGATCAGAAGCAAAAGGCCAATCAAAAGCCCGCCGAGCCACCTAAGGACTACATCCATGTCAGAGCAAGGAGGGGCCAAGCCACAGACAGCCACAGTCTTGCAGAGAGAGTAAATGACCACTTTGGCCTCATTCTTACCTAACCATAACACCTCAATCAAACACTTAATGCTCAATGGGTTTCTTCATTTTCCTCTGTCTGCCTAATTCAGGTCCGGCGAGAGAAAATCAGTGAGAGGATGAAACTGCTTCAAGACCTCGTACCAGGCTGCAATAAGGTCACTGGGAAAGCCCTGATGCTCGACGAAATCATAAACTACGTTCAGTCCTTACAGCGCCAGGTCGAGGTAATAAGATCCAAAAGAAAACTTGGCTGGCCTATGTATGAACAACTATGTGTATTGTCTCCTCATAGCTGCTACTTTGATCTGCACAGTTCTTGTCAATGAAGCTAGCAACAGTAAACCCAGGCCTGGATTTCAACATGGCCTCCAAAGAAGTGAGCTTTTGTTTTCTTGCCTGAAGCAAAGGTTTTGTTTTTTCTTTCTTTCTTTCTGATATGAATGATTTGATGGGTCCTTAGGTATTTCAAGAAAACGGAACTCTTCAACAGCAGATGTACAACCGTATAGATAATGATACCTCTTCAGCAGCATTCTATAATCATCATCATCAACAACATCAAAATGTACAACAACCACTGCATGATAATGCCAATGCTTCTTCGGTGGACCCTGTTGGAATTCAATTCCCTTCTCTCAATGGGTTTAGTGAGGTAAAAAGATTAATAACAATGATGATAATAAAATAAAAATATCATTTTTAAGTAAAAAAATCCATCTTTGTTTTGTAAAGTTTCCAGCTTTCGGAGAAGATGAGTTACAGAGCATTGTCCACATGGGATTTCCTGGTAATGACAGAACAATCTCTCTGGGCTTTTTAGGTAAATTGATGATCTTATATTAGAATTATTATTTATATTATTATTATTATTATTATTATTACATGTTTGCAGTTATTGATCAGACCACCGATGTTAAGATCGAACTGTGATTCATTCAAGTAGGAGAAGGAGAGCAAGAGAACAAAGAGGCCCTGCTGTAAATATAAGAGTACTAGTTGGAGAATTATATTATAATATCTACTTTTTCTTTTTCTATTTTTAATTTTTTCAAGAATTACTGAATTGGTGCAAGTATTATTACCAAGGCATCACCATCTATTGTACTACTGTATAAGATGTAAGATAAAGATTTTTCATAGGTATTGTAATTCAACTGCTATAGTAAATACTTGAGTTAATCTATGGTTATAAGTTTACCATGGTTAATCTTTATGTGAGTAGTAGGGGCACTCTTGGTTGTAGTAGTGATAATGACCTCAGTTGAACTCTACACTTGATAGTCAATCACAGTAAGTGCCAGATTTTAAGGAGGGCCTGAGGCTTTTTAAAAATTTACCTCTACAAGTGAAAAAAAAAATAGTAATAATAAAATGAAATAAATAAATAAATAAAGGGAATGACTCGATTTGAGAACTATGTATAACAAAAAAAAAAGATTAGTCACGCTGAAAGTAAACACCGTCCAATAATCATTGACACTAGGGTTCTGCGGATTATGGTGAAATTGTGCTAGAAAAAAAAAATCTTTTTATTTTTATTTTTTAATCATTTAGCCATGGAAACATAAGAGAGAATTCCCAGGTTGTCAATGGTGAGTTTCTGACTAGACCCAACGAGCCTGTAATAAAAAAGATTAATTTAGAATATATTAAAAATTAATGAACAGGAAAAAGGTTTAATAGTGGAGATATTTTAAAGATATATTAAAAATTTAATTAGAGGTTGTTATAAGAAAGTAAAAAAAGTTTTAATTTTTTTTATGGGTTTTGACAAAAGATTCATTTGCAGCTTTCCAATTATTATAATGAGAGCCATTATTGGGTTTCAGATCTGAGAGACTTATTAAACTAATAAGAAAGATTCTCTGAAAATGATCTTTTCATGTAAGAGTTAAACGACTAATTATTTCATAATCTAATGATAATAGACATTGTCTGTAGGAAAACAAAATTTAATTATTAAAAAATTGTAATAGAAAATATGCAATAATGCAGTGGGGGCAGTTAGCACTTTTGTGGCAGTTTCACTGTTAGAAGCTTCCCTTACTGTCTAAGAAATATTGCAGATATATATATATATATATATATATATATATATATTTATCAGGATGAAAATTAGAAACCTTTATAAATATATGCTAAAATAAATATTCGAATAAATAGTCCCATAAATAATGTTTTCTAAACAACGAAATGAATACCACTATGGTTGGATATAATCACAGAATTTTAATAGATTTGAATATTGGGTTAATTAGATTTTAGACCCTTCAAAATAGTATTCAGATCCTATTAAAAAAAAATTATTTTAAGGATCAAATTTCTGTAAAACTTAGGAATAAAGACCTCTAAACTTATAAAAGTGTTATTGAAGAGCATGACCGGATTTGGGCCCGTGCATCATGGCCCATAGCACAGGGCCACACAATTTTAGAGGTTAATTTTAAAGGGACATGGCTACATTTTTTGGATTAGATTTTTAAGGTCCCTATGATATAGGGCCTCACTTTGATAAAAACACTGAGCCACCTAAATTAAAAAAACGATACTGTTGAAGAGGTATCATGCGTACTTTTTGTATTACAAACTATTGATATTGCAAATACTAAACGTATATTCTGACAGAATCTTAAACAAAATTTGCCCCTCAATATTTTCTTAATATTATAGTAAGGGACTCTCCCCCACCCTCCCCCCCTCTCTCTCTATCTCTATTTTCTTGATAATCCCTTCTAAGATATTTATTTTGGCCAATTAAGTGGTAATTGTTATTATTACATTAATCATCAATCAATCACTTTGATTGAATATCAAAATCCATGAGCTGTCTTGTTAAAGAGCAAGACGATTAGTCAAATTCAATAGTTGGTGCTTAGCTGGGGATTATTAACGTTTCTGATTACGATCTTACACAGAGGTTGTTGAGTCGAATGATGATGAATTATGATGTCTTAATCTACACTTCATCGTCAACAACAGCCATCATTAAAGAGTATAAACCAAAGTACAGACTCAGATATTGAAGTGGGATGAGACTTTTAATTATGAAATTATTTGAATTAATCGTATGTTATTACTATCAAAGCCAAAGCAAGACCACATAGTTTACTACATTATTGAAAGGGCAAGAAGCTGTAAGTTTTGCTGCTCAAACTCTGACTGTAAAATGTATTGGTTTGGTCTAAGGACAATCTACTTGTTAATAATAGATGTCTGACTGAAGATTGAATAACTGAAACCTCATTGAGGTTGGTTCATAGTTCGCTCTCATCTGGCATTTCGATGGGTTCTTCGCCATTCAGTGTTTTCCCGTTGACGCCGACGAGCTCAGTGTCGAATATGAGTGTTGCCCCACCTAAAAGGCAACAAGGGGTGCGATGAGTTTTAACATGTAAAAGAGCAGAAGTAGAAAAGCAACATCGAACTACTAAGGTCAGCATCTAACCGAACATTCATGGAGAATATATAAGTCAGATAAGAGAATGTGTAATAAGAGGCCAGAGGATTGAGCTTGCAACGTTTAAAATTCAATTAACACATATAGTCTTGAATTAATCGAGTTACAGCTAAAAGGGATGTCGAGTTAACTTTAATGCACTACCTGGGATTTTAGGCGGTGACCCTTGCTCGCCGTAGCCAAGTTTGGCGGGGATTTTCAACTTTCGCTTCTCCCCCAAGCACATCCCAAGTAGTCCTTGATCCCATCCTGCAAATATAACAGCTTT
Organism: Lindernia subracemosa; assembly: GCA_028392965.1. Lineage (NCBI taxonomy): Eukaryota > Viridiplantae > Streptophyta > Magnoliopsida > Lamiales > Linderniaceae > Vandellia > Vandellia subracemosa. The sequence goes on from JAQPCC010000042.1 coordinate 403,782, forward strand.
AGTTTGTGGTGTTTATCTTCAGATCGAAGCTAAAGTTTCGTTAAGTCAAAGATCTAGTCTGGCTATTGATGCCTGCATGGATATAAACATCATGCAATTTGCCAAATCGGTTCTACCCAGCAGCTTTATCTAAAAATATGATCGATGCTTATGCCCCTGAACCAACTATGGCACCAATTTAAGGCTCCACAGAAAAAAAAAAAAAAAGGAACCAGGAAATGTTGCACACTACAAACTATCAATTCACAACACGAATGGCGAGCTATTGAGAGAGGGATAGAGTAGCATTATTTAATGACCTTTAATCACATGACCACTGCCTAGTTCAAATCCAATTGGATCCCCACGCTCGAAGCTAGAATCAAAAACAGTTCCATCCGTAAGCTTTCCCTACAAATGTCAACAGAATTGGCACCATGAAGGCATACAAGAATAATAACAGAAGCTTGTTGGTGAACAAACATAGTTAACTGGACAAACTATTTTTTTCACCAGGGTAGATAATATATTATAAAAAACTGCACATTCTATTCCCCTGAACAAACTTCATTTTGTTTAACCGACAAGAATTTGTAAGTAAAATTCAATTGCAAAATTGAACTTTTTTTAACTCCAATATTGTCAAGATGTGAGTAAACCCTTTGCACGTCTCTTTAATTCTCAGTTTTGAAAGGCAAAAGAGCCCGTCAGTTCACTCACCCTGTAGTGTACTTTGATATTGTCACCTTTGTGAGCTTGAACTTCACATGTTGTGGGCCTATACTGCAGAAAATAAACAAAAGCCAGAGGTACAAGGTAAATTACACATTCCGACTTTCAGAGGGCTGAACGCAAGAGTATGTAATAGTGAGTCATTCGATATGATTCAGCGTCCATCTCATTCCAAACCCAACATGGGATTGCCATGATGAGTTTCAATCTCATTTGAAAACTCCCCCAAATCTCCCACCACATCATGCTCAAGTAGTCCAATCTACTAATAGTTATCAAGCAAGCAATTCCTCCTAAATTAAATAGAAACTGCGTCTGGTAAAAAAATGCAGCCTAACTTCTCAAACCCACGGTTTGACGAAGATACCACTATGCTCGTAACTCAATACCATCAATTGCATAATGTTGTCGATCTACCTAAAATCCACCAAGTCCTAAGCTACTTAATGTCGAGTGAATCATACACTCAACGCTTTCGTTTAACTCGCTTTACCCCTAAATACTCCCTTTCTCTTGGTCATGTGATAATTAGAGCAAGATTACCGATAGTAGTAGCAGCATTAAGAGCTGAAACTTAGAATTGCATGAAACAAACATCAAAATCGCAGAAGGGAAGAAAATAAAAGGCCATCAACAGCAAAAAAAAAAGTTATCATGGAGATATACATACATTACATAACAAACTTGCATCTTCAACCCAAAAACCATAAGATGCATTTTACCTTCACACCGATTTGTAGATCTGTCACATCACCTGATTTCTTGGTAGAACCTACATAAAACAAATGAAATCGAAATACCATCAGATCACAAATCGACACTTGGGAAAAATCAGCATACGCTTTGGTGCAACTTTAGTCTACCTACTGCTGTAAATTCCACCAATATAACAATTGAAACAACGCTGAAGGTGAAGAAGCTGCATCTGATTTCATTCCGTTTATACATTTTTCCTTTTTTCGAGTGTGATTCCTCACTAGCTCATGCTCACCTACTCTCTTGGTTTATTCAAAGGCCGATAGATCAATTCGATGACGCATCAATCATTGAATGACACGTCATCACGCAACGAGGCCCATAAGTGAAGCCCAAATATCACATTTTGGAATTATCATTATACACAATTTCTCACATTTCATATCTATATATTTCACAAGTTTTAAGAAAATTCGAACATCACATCGATTATGAGCCGATTAGGACTTTCAGTAAGACTAATTTTTCTAACCTACTGATGCAATTCCAACTTCACACATACTGATCGTTCAAGTGGAATGGGCTTATTTGGGCCTAATTGTTATGGGCTTGGTCAATGGGCTTGTTGGACTCAAATGAACCATCGACTCATAAGTGAACTTCGGGCTACAGTTGACTTGTGACACCGTGGTCAAAATCATGGATTCCAACGACGGAGGCAAAACGACGCCGCCGCCACCACTTCCATTTCACCATCGCCACCCCCACCACCACCATCACCATCACCGTCAGGGTTGCCGCCACCATATCTATTACATATCACCCAACTGTCCGTTCCACAAGTCGATATTAGAGCCAAGCAATCACTCCACGGCGTGCTCTTTTTCCACGTCGTACCCCTCGCTTCAAAACCCTAAACCCTTTGCTTCTGGTTATGCTGAGGCGGATGACGATACCCTGTATGTATTTTCATCATAACCCATCGATTATTGTGCCTCTATATTAATTATATGCCCTGATTGAGTATGAGCCTTTTTTTTTTCTTCGTCGAATTGCGTTTTCTACAGTCATGATTATTGGTTTGTGAAACTGCCAGTAGGGTTTTAACTGTTTTGATAACTACTAACATTCTATCGCATGAAGAAAGTTTAAGTCTTTATAGTGTTTCAGCTCGTTCGTACAGATTATTGTGTGTTCATCTGTTGTCATTTTCTGGGGAACTTGAAATCTTTTTTTCGTGGGGGAAAAAGGGAATGGAAAATGATATTTTTATGACAATATTCCAATGTATGGTCTTGATTGGCGTGATAATAAGGATTGCTCATGGCGAAGCTGAGAAGTTGGGATCAGAAGAGGAAGATGAAGAACCCATCTTTGTCCTAACCGACGAATGGAGGGAGTTCTTTGCAAAATCCGAAGCCAAAAGGAAGCAAGGTATCTTATTGCATAGCTACTACATACGTTTGCCATTTAAAAACATTAACTTCACACTTATGCATTCTGGCAATGCAACAGCAAAGAAGCAACAGCAGCAGCTGGCCAAGAAAGGCAAGAAATAGAGGAATCTTCTTATTATTAGCCAAGATGAAGAGAATGGTGTAGCCATTAGTTTCTCCTTTTGTTTTATCATCATCTCCAATGGCACACTGTATCTGATTATCAGAGTATATCATATAGCAATGGTGCTTATTGTTCTTGAATAATATAGCTGGGCTTGGCAACATGGTTTTTACTACAGCAGATCTTTCTTTCACTATCAAACACTTTGCCTGAATAATTGCTGAACACTATCTTTTACGTCAATAAGAGATTATACAGAGAGAAGAAGCATAGGGAGGTTTAGCCGTTTAGGTATATCAGCTAACTGAATGTTTCACAGATATATAATCGTAAGAAAAGCTTGATATGTATTTCAATATCCACACTGGCCAAGTGATTTTTTTTAGTAATATTTTCAAATAATTAAATTTAATATGTTTTCCTGCTCGTTATTTGCAATCTAATCTTTTTGTTTTTAGTTGTTTTCTTTTTATTTTCAAGCAAAGGGGTTTAGGGTTCTACTTCATTCTAATCTCTCTCTCTCTCTCTCTCTCTCTCTCTCTCACACACACACACACACACACAAACAGACGCACAGGCGGTAGAACGAAGATTATCCATCAGCATATAGCCGTTCTCAATTATCTCCAATACCACTATTTAAAGAACAAAGATCCAAGCTTTGCAGCTGAATTTTTGCATCGCAGATTTTGTTATTTGTCGCTGGCTTATTCATTTGTCAATGGGCAGAGGCCCCGCAAAGATCTTCCTTTACCTCCATGCGTATAAGAACCTCAGACTTTTGAGAGAGAGATATATTATTCAGAGTCGTTTGTTGCATCATTGTTGCTCTTATCCTTCACAATCCATTCTTTGCCCTTGCCCTTCGAAGAGGTTACAGTTTCCGCCGCCTCAGCTTGCCAAATTCGTGAAATTTGACAGTTTGTGGAATTTCCATAAGCATTCGCTTTGCACCCTCCCAGAAAATGAAAAGCCCGTTTCAGATTCAGCTGAAAGTTTTAAACTTGAGGAAGAAACGAGCGAAATAGATCGTGAAGAAGGGGTAGTTGGCGCAGACAATGAGAAATGTTCTGGGCTAGAAGAAGAAGGGTTGGATTTTCGTACGTATGCAAATAGGGATCCTATTGAAATATTCAAGGAGCTGAAGGATGCGGAAAATGGCGAATCAAAGGACATGAATGATTTCGATGCTATGAGGGAGATTTTTGGGCGTTTTTCGAAGTCGGGATGGGCTACTGCCCAAGCTCTTGCCGTGTATATTGGTGCCTCATTTTTCCCTCATGCAGCTGGCAAATTCACTACGTTTTTCTTGAAGAAATGTAAGTATGATTTAGCCAAGTATTTGGTGTCTCTTAAGCATGGTAGTGACGCTGAGAAGTTTCTGTTCCCTATATTTGTCGAGTTTTGTATCGATGAGTTCCCCGATGAAATTAAGAGGTTTAGGAAAATGGTGGAGTCGGCTGACATGACCAAGCCGCATACTTGGTTCCCTTTTGCCAGATCTATGAAGCGGAAGATAATTTATCATTGTGGTCCAACTAATAGTGGGAAAACGTATAATGCTTTGCTGAGGTTTACAGAGGCAAAGAAAGGTGTATATTGTAGTCCTCTTAGGTTGTTGGCCATGGAAGTATTTGATAAGGTGAATGCAATGGGTGTATATTGTAGCCTCATTACAGGCCAAGAAAAGAAGTATTTTCCATTTTCAAACCATGTCGCATGTACCGTGGAGATGGTATCGACCGAAGAGCAGTATGACGTGGCAGTTATAGATGAGATTCAAATGATGGCTGATCCATGCCGTGGTTATGCTTGGACCAGAGCGTTGCTTGGGCTGATGGCCGATGAAATTCATATATGTGGAGATCCGAGTGTTTTAAGCGTTGTTAGGAAGATTTGTGCTGATACTGGGGATGAACTTGTCGAAGAAGTCTACGAAAGGTTTAAACCCCTCGTAGTTGAGGCCGAGACCCTTAAGGGTGATCTGAAAAATGTGAAGTCCGGCGACTGTGTTGTTGCCTTTTCAAGAAGGGAGATATTCGAGGTTAAACTCGCCATCGAGAAATACACCAACCATCGGTGCTGTGTCATATACGGGGCTTTGCCTCCCGAGACTCGTAGGCAGCAAGCATCTCTCTTCAACAGTCAAGATAACAAATACGATGTGCTGGTCGCTAGTGATGCTGTTGGGATGGGCTTGAACCTCAATATCAGAAGAATCGTTTTTTATAACTTGTCGAAGTACAACGGAGATAAAATGGTCCCCGTCCCTGCAACGCAAGTGAAGCAAATTGCTGGAAGGGCAGGTCGTAGGGGAAGTATCTACCCCGATGGATTAGTAACCACGCTTCAAGAAGAAGATTTGGACTACCTCGTCGAGTGCTTGAAGAAAGATTTCGACGACATCAAGAAAGTGGGACTCTTCCCTTTCTACGAGCAAGTGGAGTTATTCGCAAGCCAAGTCCCAGAAATGAAATTCTCCAAACTCCTCGAAAAGTTCAGCGAAAACTGTCGGTTAGATGGGTCTTACTTCCTCTGTCACCACATGCACATAAAGAAAATATCCAATATGTTGGAGAAGGTTCAGGGATTATCTCTCGAAGATCATTTCAACTTTTGCTTTGCTCCCGTGAACATTAGGGATCCAAAAGCTATGTATCATCTTCTGCAATTCGCCTCTACGTATGCCCAGAAACTTCCCGTCAATGTAGCTATGGGCATGCCTAAAGGTGCTGCCCGCAATGACTCGGAGCTTTTGGATCTTGAGACTAGGCACCAAGTATTGTCTATGTACCTATGGTTATCTAACCATTTCGAAGAGGAGAGGTTTCCGTATATTGAGAAAGTTGAAACTATGGCCACTAACATCGCTCAGCTGTTGGGCGAATCGCTAGTAAGGGCCAATTGGAAGCCAGAGTCAAGAACTGCAGGAAAACCAAAGACGAAACAGAAGGAAGACGATGGCTATCAAAGGCCAATGTCGATCATCCAATCACGTGAAAAGTGAGTTGTTTGAAGGGAATTTGTTAAGCTAATTTCCACAGTAACGTAAGCACGCACATATGTGACTGGCTTTCGATTACTGCTGGTATTGAAGCTCATATTATTGACGTAGTTTATGGCTCGTGGTTACATTCGTATAAATTTCAAACATTGGGCTTTGCACGTGTGGTTAGTTATCTTCTTCGAATTAACAGGAAAAAGGTAAGAGAAGCAGCATCAGACCGAAGACCATGAGGATAATGTAGCTGCGTGAATTTCTTGCGTTTTGAGGTAAGTCGTATTGTATGGTTCTTCCTCTTGCGGCATTTGTAACAACATCTTCTTTCTTCAAGTGACTTCACAGAGATGTTCTCAAAGCTCTTCAATGTAATAATCTTAAGCAATTGTCATTTGCAGGTTCTTCTAACTGACTGCCCTCGGCAATGTTTTGGTAGAGAATGCAAACGTTTGATGTTAGTTAATGAATAATATTACGTATTCCTCTCTTATTTATACTGCATTAACTGATATTTTATTTTTTAGGTGAGTTAGTTGAGAAAATTTAGCTAATTTCATGGTACTTCTGTTGATTCTTACCCAATTTAATAGCTATCGATCGTCGGGAAATAGCCATGGACTTATTTGTGGTATTCACTGTTTCGATTTTCCGTTCGTCGCCATAAAGATTTGATTTTTGTTTACAATTATTATCCTCGTCGCAATATCATTTCTTCGTTTCGAAGCAAAACTGAAACGAGGAATAATATTGAGACTAAAGTTTTCTACGTATACAAACAGTATTTCTACGATAAATAAAGGTTGGCTTCATTTCTACTTATAAATCTATTTAAAGACCAAAATTACATGTTTGGACGTACTCGTTTTCGTAGTCCACGTGCTTGGTCCAAAGTGGACGGAACTGTGTGATGGCAATGTCGAGCCACGGCTTCATATTCCCGTTGAAGTGTATCACCGCAGCATTCTCTATCTCGTCCATGCTAATGCTAGGATTATAGCCAAGCCCTAAAACATGCCAAGACTTCTCTAGCGGCTTTGTAGTAGAATAGTATGTAATGAGGCCGGGAGGCAATGTCCCCAATTTCCAGAGTGTTCGATTCTCATTCTGAGAAAACATAAAGCCGAAAAACGTCAGCACGGTAAGTAATCCATGGTGCAATGAGCAAAAGCCATCAGAATTATGAGTACTAATCATAAGTGAAGGATATGCTGGTGTAACACAACATGCATTTACACTTACCAGATTCTGCCAATAATGGTACTCTTCGGTACATTTTTCCCTCCTCCAAGCATCTTAGATCGAAGAAGTTCATCCCATAAGCCCATGCGCACGCCTTGGGACTGAACTTGGCTTTGATCAACGGATGGGAGAAATTCATATACTGAGCATACCGATGGAACGAGCCAAAACAAGTCTCCACAGCCCCGTTCACCTTCCCGTCCATATCTATCTTCCAAAGCCCGGTCAGATCTTTTTGCACCACCATATCGTCGTCGAGAAACAAAATCTTGTGCAGCTTTGGGTACATCTCGGGTAGATAAAATCTCAGGTGATTCAATATGGACAGATATTTGGGGTTTCTGAACTTCATATTTGTCGTGTCCTTTGTCGCATTCTCAAGCTTATTCTCAAAGTAGAACTGCTGCAGCTTGGCAGACTCTAGCTGTTTCAACACTGGAACGTACGAAGAGTTTAGAAACTTATAATCCTCCACAGCCCTCACTTCAATATGAGCACCATTATAATCCTTCATTCTGAACATGACTTGCATGGCCCCGAGATTCATCTTGTCTGTTACAACATGGAACACGTGCTTTTGTGGGTCTTTTGTGTTTTTCACGGCCGAATTCACCACTACTGAAGCAGCAATGACATTGTCGGAGAAAATTGCATAGTGATATAGCTTAGGGTCCTCAAACTCTGGCTTAGGGGGGTTTGCTTCTTCTGAGTACTTCTCTGGATGGGCAATGCGTTCTTCCATCAACCTCAACGCCACGCAGTGCAAGCTTTTAGGAATTGACTTGGCAGCAATCAAACTCGAGAAAGCACCTTGCTTTTTCGCTGTAGTTAGCAGCTCATTAATTGCAAATATCGTATCCTTCAACTTATGGATCTTCAATTGATTATCAAACGACTCTTTTGCCTCAGCAATCACTTGCCGTGTGAGCTTAATCCTCTCCTTCACATCCTTGTCATACTGTCTCAGCGAAGACTCATCAATCGATTTTGCATCAGAACTTAGTAACGCCTTGTACGCCGGTTTTGCTATCATATCAGTGAAGTTCCTGGAGAGCTCCATGAAGATCCTCAAAATCTTCGAATTCTCAAGCTTGAGTTTACGTGCATATGATGCATAGGCTGAGGCTAATACTCTGTGATCCTCAGCCTGTTTCCTGATCTGAACCAGCCGTGGCTTCAGTGGATCAGATTTCAAGGCAAGGATCGATCTTCGTAATGAGAATGATTCCAACCCAAAGGCCCTTGGAGAAATATCCTAGATTATTTTGCAGAAAATAGCGCAGAAAGCCCGTATGAAACAAATACGTATTCCCATCCCATACAATATTAACTCCAAAGGCCAGCACAGTGACTAACACAGATTTGCCCAAAAACATTCAAAATCAATCCGCAACGAATTCAGCCCTAAGCTAAGAGGTCTAGTGCCAACAAATACTCAAAATGAATCACAGAAAAAAATCAATTGTAGCAGACATATACCCCAAGCGCATTCGAAATCCCATAAATAAAACTCCATGCAATACGAAATGCATTTCTCAACCAAAAGAAATCAAAAGTCAATACCGCGGTTAATTCAGCTGAATCCGAACAAGAGGGAAGAATCGATAACACGACGAAAATCAGAACTGCGACGCTAACGGAACCGGCGAGGAATCTCGATTTATGAACAGAACGCCGATCCGAACAATTACCCATTCGGATCCGAGCAGAACCCACGGCCATTGCCTGGAGTGTTACTTTAGAGTGTTGAATCCCCGCGAAAGACTGTCGGCAGAAAGTGTTTCGCCATGGATCTTAATTACACGCAGAAAGGGAACGCGGTTGTTCATCGCGTTTGGCGGGTCCCACTTTTATAACATAATTAATTTAATAAATAAAATAATTAACAGTTGAAAAAAAAAAAAAAGAGATTAATAAACTGCTGCCAACCGACTGTAAGAAAAATGGATTCTTGGACAGTAATGGAGGGCTGCTGAAGTTAATCCATCTTAATATGATATAATTGCCAGAAAAAAGCATACACAACAACTACAATGACATATACCTATTAAACACCTAAGCCTAATGCTTATTTGCCGCCGTAAATTATATATTATGAACCTTCTTGCTATGCTTGCTCGCATGGTGCAGCCATCCTAAGCCTTTAATGGCCTTCGAAATCTTGACAAGGTTAGGCTTTCCCATTCCAAAATTCATCTTCCCAGTTGACAGCTTAAGCGCTGCTTGTAAGCAGCACAGCTGACCACCGCCGGCGCCGCCTATTTCTTCCTCTTCATCATCTTCGTCGTATTTGATTCCACCCTTGTACTTCCTCGTCTTCTCCGCCTCGTTCTTAGTCTTTGCCTTGCTTGACTTCTCTTGCTTCTGCTTCTGCTTGTCGGAGTTCACCTCGTACGCCTCCCATAACGAGTCCATGCCTTCTCCTCCGCCGACATTGTGTCTCTCTTCGAACAACTTGCAGGCGAGCGTTCTCTTCCATTCCTTCTCCCTCCTCATCGAGCCGTACGTTCCGAGGCTGCTGTAGTCCATTGTGCGAGAACTGTCGACGCTTGGGCTGCAAAACTCGGCAGGGTTTGCCTTTTGAATGGTCGCTGGTCTATCGCTAGCTTTTGCCTCGGATCCATCTTTCGATGGTTTTCCTTTTCCGACAACTTTATCGGATTTCACGCACTGTGTGGGCTTGACTTTTTTCTTTTCTTCCACATCGCTAGACATCCTCTCGAATCCATCGAGTATCTTCAAGAAGTTGGACGATCGAGATGCATTTTTTTCCAGCTTAGGATCAAGAACAGTCTTTTCTTCTGCTTCACCATCTCCACCGCTCAAATCATCGTCAGGCGATGGTTTTGATGGCTCATCACGAACTGGGACGAGGCTATCTTCTAACTCAATCACAGTAGAGCCGAAGAAAACCTCGTACAGCAGTGCCTCGGCGTGAGTTTGATGGCAACGATCGACTTCATCGTACTCTTTATTAGACCACCCCAGTCTGTCTGAAAAAGCAGTTCGAACTGAGAAATCGGTGCTCGTTAGAAAGGCCATAGAAAGAAGAACAGTGGTGATGAAAAGAGGGTAAAGGAAACAGATTAGTCTGATGAGGTAAGGTGAGAAGAAAATGAAGTAGGAGAAGTAGAGAGGGTGTGAGAGAATGAAAGAGATGGACATGAATAAGTCGGACATCGCCAGGCAAGAAAATTGAGTCTTGGCAATGGCAGTGCACAGCTCATCAGACATTTCTGGTCTTCGGTCAGAGACGGTGAAGAAATGATAGTAAGACTCTTTTTTGGGGGGATGTAAGAAGTGTGTATGTTAGTGTGAAGTGAATTTGCGCCGTGAATAAAGGGATTGAAGATGGATAAAGATTATATCTACACAACCCAGTAAATATTCCTTTTATCCATGACCATATAGTAAATGCAATTAGTTAAAAGAGCATAGAAAAAAAAATGATATCATGATGGTGATTGAGCAAAGAAGGATTTTGATTATTTGTCATTGACCTAACAAAAAAGGAGAAGGGCCCCATGAATATCCCGACAGAAAATAACACTATACGGATCTTAAATCATAACCTTGGTGAGAGGTGTAATAACACTTGCTTGGTTCGGTTTGGTGCAACAAGTAGTCTTCGTGTAAAAATAGGCATTAAATGAAACCTTTATGGCATACTATGGAGAATTAGTTGACAATTACAACCTGCGGTTAGTTCTAGTGCCTATGCATCACATGGTATAGAGAAGTGAACTTAAGAAGTTTGGTTAAGTCTTAGCTGTTCTTCAAGCATCTTCTCAACATCTACTACATTATCATCCGAGACTTTCTTCTTATTGCATTGAAGTGAAGATGATTACACAAGCATCTATTGCAAGACTAGTAAGGTAGGAGGATGATTGATGGTCAGTTAGAATAAAGAAAAGAGACCTTATTTCACATGGGAAACCACTCAATTACTACACTCCATTGCATGCCCCATCTTTTTATGCACAGCTTTTCTTCTCTTTCGCCCTTTTCTATTCCACTTTTCCTGATAGAATGGTCATGGGACCCAATGTGTTTGGTAGTTACCATCTTTTATGATAAAGACAACTCTCACCGTTATGGATCATTTGCTATGACACCTTTCACATTTTCAGCACTTCATTGAGCCATTCTAGTCAGCTACTTCACGAGTCCAACTCACACCCACTGTCAAGCTCCATAAACAGGCCCACAAATCCAAGGAAGAACCATCCAGCATATAAAACAGTGTAATGAAGGCATAGAACATAATTAGAATAGAAGCAGCTTAGAATTATCAGATAGAAGTTGTAGAACAATCACATCCTTGGGCAACAAAAGATAATGCTGACTGAACATGGGATAAGCATAAAGAGAATTCGATGGAAGTCAATTAGTTTCAGAGAACAAAGCTTTGAATGTCGAAAAACATCAATACGGGGAAACATATGGCAAAAGATACACCACTAAAGTTCAAGCATCAATCTAATTGATTCTCAGTACTTCATGAAAACTTTGCCTTCAAGATTCCCATCCAAGATAGAGATCACTCTGTCATGATGGGTTTATTTTCGTTTGCCTTTGGCCTCTGTTCCTTTGGTTTCTGCTCATCCATTTTCCTGTAATTACATCCAAAAGAAAGAATATATAGTAGACACAACAATAATAACAAACCAAAAAAAAAGGATACTTTGTGGAATCTAAAAGGCAGGCCAAGATTCTATTCACAACCAAAATGTGGAATCTTGTACAAGACATAAAAAGCTGGACTTTGTGGTGGAATTAACTCAACAAAGACATTCACAACGAGCCAAAACGCTGGACTTTCGAAAAAGGAAACGATAATCACTTCCATCACTTTCTAAAGAATCAAACCAGCGATAGGACTTAATCTCTAGTCTTTGAATAATCACGCGACATTTCAAACAAGTTATCGTAAAGTCAGGCGCAAACAACAATCTTGAATTACTTAAAAGACTTATTTACAGTCAGCTGACCTTAAGTACGCCAAACGTCGTCCTTAAGAACGTAAGTAAAAAGGTACACAAGAAACACTCACTCAACTAAAAAACTCACCAGTCAATCAACGATTAAAACAATCACGACTAAAAAATTGCCCGGCATCATGACATAACATGAAAACCGATCATCTGGGCATCAATGAAATCTCGGCAGCTAAATACATACCTCTTGTCAGAAGCTCCACCCTTCTGGCTGAGGAAGGAACGGAAAAGAGGAGAATTCACGTCGTAAATCATGTCTGCAAACCTAAGTCAATCTCAATATCCGAACCCTAATTTTCTTTCCAGCTAGCAGAGGAGCTTCGTTAAACTGAAACAGTAGCGAAGCTTCTCACCTTTTAAAAGAAAACTAGCCCGGCCCATATTCAACTAAAGCCCGATGGGCCAGCCCATTTTCCATTATTTATTTATTTATTTATTCATTGACAACGAAATATCCGTTTTTAATGAAGTCGTCGGCATGCAGAGTCTTTCCTTTGTTAATCTGCAACAGACCCATAATATGGGGTGATTGACGATATTGCCCTTGAGATATTTCTCACGGAATAATAAATAAAAATGAGACGATAATAAGGAATATATTATATATTATGAAAATAGGCTCATTCGTTTGGAACCACATATATATTATAAATGATCAATTGATCATGCTTCTCAAATGATATACATAATACTCCAAACAATACAAAACGCATGCAAGACACGTGTAGGTGTATTCATTCAAACAAAGCCAAGCATTCTAAGTTACATATATTTGTTTTTTATGTTGTAATGCATGTGTATTAATTATGTATAATTATTTTAAGTTAATACGATAATTTTTTGTTAAACGGTAGGATATGAAGTATGGAGAAGAAATTATGAACTGTAAATATCTTATGAGTAAGTGAGTGAGTTAGTGATTATGAGAAATTGATTAATTAATATATATTTTGAGTTTAACTCGAAATACTTTTTATTAAATAAAAGAAGTGGTAGCAATGTCGCAATTCTAAACATTCTAAAATTCTATTTATGCATATTAGTTTTTTTTTCCTCGTACAATGCACGAGTAGTAATTATGTATAATTAATGTAAGTTAATAATATAACTTAATTTATAATAGAAAAGACATGATACGGAGTGTAGAGAAGAAATAATGAAACTGTAAATATCATACGAGCGAGTAAGTTGGTGATTACGAAAAATGATCAATTAATACCAATTAATATATATTTTGAAATTAATTAAAAACTAATATTTTTTTTTTAAATAAAATAAGTGAACACCTAACATAATTCTAACCATCTTACATTTTAGATAAGATATGATATATATATATATAATAATTAATAACAATGAGATGTGTAAATGGTAAATTGTCAAGCTAACATAAACTAACTACGCGGGGCCATTTTGCTAAGTTTGGTCTTTGCCTCCAAAGACAAAACATGTCAAATCTAAGCCAACTATGAGTTATTGATATCATTATGTGCAAGTTATATTTTCAATTTTACTTAAATTTCTTAATTATCATAGTCTAAGTGAAATTGAAATAGCATACATATATAAGAAGATTAGTTCCACTAGAAAACATAATTTTCATAATTCGTTTCATACTACTAAAAAAATACACCAAACTATGGGAAAATTCCACAAGGGTACTATCGTCCAATAAATGTCTTGTTAAGTTTTGGGTTGTACCACTTCCCTTATTATTCAACCATCTAATTAACTACCTCCTCTCCCTCTATTACACTGACCACCTTACAATATTATTATTATTGTTATTATTACTATTATTAATAATGGTGTGAGATGTAGTAAAAAAAAGTAACAAATAAAAAAATAAAAAATAAATAAGCAGCAAAAGGTGGTGGTGGTAGATGCATGAGTTAAAACAACTAAATCTTGATGTGTAGAGAGTATTACTTTCAAAATCAACCCTTTCTTTCTCTTTCTTTCCATATGGTCACCACCTTCCTTTTGTAATCCACACAGCCCACCCCACCCCCCTTTAAAGGTTTCTCTCCGCTTTAATTCATCCGTTTTTTTTTCTCCCGAGGTATGGCGTTATCTCAGAACATAATATAATCTAACTCTTCTGTCTGGGATCTTATTATATGCACTATTGCGTCTTTGGCGAGCTCTCTGTGTTTTCTATGTATAAGCTGTCTTTGTACGCATAAGTTGACTTATGTTATTGCGCCCGTTGGTGGCTGCTACGGCGTAGGCCTTTGCATCTGAGCTGTGGGTGTGGCTCGATTTAGGCTTTGTAGGGATTGAGCCACTCGTCGGTGGCTGTCAATTTGCTTTCTCAATTTGTTGTGGAAACCTTAAGCTTTAATTGTTTGGGTTTGTCTCCTTTGTGTTGCTGTCTCCAAGAAAGGTGGTGGGTTATTCGAGGGCTTACTTATATCTTTTGGGATGAAAATTTTGCGCTGGTTTGATTATTAGATTTGCTTTCCTTTTTGGGTAGCTTGACGAGCTTTTAATTTTGGGCTTGAGTTCTTGACAATTTCTGTATGTTTCTCTATCTACGGAATGCTTTTCGATCTAGAAGTAATTTTATGGCAAGTTTGTGTAAACTTGGGACCAATGTAAGGAAATCTAACAACGAAACTTCGAGGCAGAGGCGATCTGCAAAAGATAAGCTTTAAATGAAAAACATAATATGAGTGTTCTAACATGATAGTGCAATTGAGTACAAGGTGTTTGATAATGTCACTTCAGTTTCTGTTGTCCTTTTTGAGTATCTTTTAATTCGATGAAGCTTCAAGATTTTGTTGAGTGATTGCTGATGTTATTGCCGTTTTTTTTCTTTCTTTCTCCCCATAATGTCCTGAGGCTGTCCAGCTGATTCTTGTTTTATAGGATAATCGTGCTGCTACGCAATGGTGAGCATTCGAAGACGAAGGCTTTTAGGTTTGTGCTCTGCTAATCAAGACAAGACATCTAGTGAAGCCACGAAGTTGGTCAGTGCTCACCCTCTGCCATATAGTGCAGATGGCTACAAGCTGAAAGAAGTAAGCTTAGTTCATCATCTTCTTCTTCTTCAAGAAAAGCCAAAAAGATTTGATTTTTCTAACCACTCAAGCTTAATTATGGCTCAGGAATCTGCTAATTCCAGCCCGTTAAAAGATGATCACGCCCCCATTCATCAATTTCCCGGTTCGTCTATGTTTGTTTCAACACATCGTCTTCTTGCTTTTGATTCGAGAAGGTGCTGAGCAATCTTTTTTTTTTGCAGAGTTTAAGCGAAGGAAGAGGCACAGAAGAAAGCATGTCGAGAACCAAGAACCATGCGTGATGAGAGGCGTTTACTTCAAGAACATGAAATGGCAAGCTGCTATTAAGGTCGACAAGAAACAGATCCATTTGGGAACCGTCGGCTCTCAGGAAGAGGCCGCTCGTTTGTACGACAGGTAAGTTTTATTCATTTACTCATCAGTCGTCGCCGAAGCATATTACATAGCGACGACATAAACTTGTTGGTGCAGAGCTGCATTTAAGTGCGGGAGAGAGCCCAACTTTGAACTATCAGAGGAGGAAAAGAAGAAGCTGAGCAAACTTAGCTGGGATGAGTTTCTCGCCATGACTCGCTCCACCATCACCAACAAGAGTGAGTTCCATTCTTATAAAAATGTGTGTGCCATTAATTTTCGAAGTTTTTCGTTTCTGAATGCTCGGAGGTCTCGCTCTGTTTCTTGAATCCTTTAGAAAATGCTCGGAGGTCTCGCTCTGTTTACCAAAAGAAATTCCAAGACAATGATTCCGAGCCGAATAACGGGTCGTCGGGTTCAGACGACGACCCGTCGATCCCTTAAAATTTTTCATTCCCATCTTCGGGCGGAGGCCAGACGAACTCTATGTTTAAAGTTTCGATCGAACGTTTGTATTATTCGGCCTCGCCTTGATTCATAGCTTCAAAAGTATGTTATATTGCTTCAATTTTTCTTTAAGGAGAAAGAATGCATCATTATAGTATTTATCTGTGATTCTATGGCTCTAACAAGGCAACTGCATGAAATGATCTAGGACAATATCATTACAAAATCTTACAACATCTGATGAACAACTAGTTCTATGTATTCATAACACAAGCTTGAAAGAAAACTCTCACTATTGTTCAACGAACCGACATCCACGGGCCAATCCCCGCCTCCGAAGCAATAGAAGGAACAGTCCCCGACGAGCCAGGCTCGAACAGGCCGAGCCTCTCCAACATAATCCCGACCAACTCGCCGGCTGCATATCCAACTCCCGAGCCAGCAATAGCCAGGGAGACATAGTAAGACACCGTCCTAACGTACTCGCCGAACCTTCTGCACCTCTCGAGGTAAGCCTTGGCTATCGCAAGCCCACATACGCACATGCACGCAGCCGCTGCGACCGCTATGATCTTGTAGGGTTTGTTATCACTCTCGCGAAATGCAAATCCGTAGATCATGGGAGGCACGAGGCCAAACAGAAGGAAGGACAGCAAGGCGAGCGTCGCATGGACGAGGAAGTTGTCCCTCGAGTGCCCGAGCAGCTGTTTGTAACGGCTGGCCGAGGTGGGCCCGGGCTGTTCGTTTTTCAGCTCGACGAGCTGTAAAGTACGAAAGCCTATGATGTTAATGAAATTGTATATATACCATTAAGAGTGAATACGTACATATGTATGTATATGTACTTACATTCTGACCGAAGATCCCGACGCTGCTGACGAGGGTGGCTAGTCCGATCGCAACTATCTTCACTGCATGTAATAATGAGGCAACTTAAGCCTATGAATCTGAAAACTATAATGTGGTAATTAAAGTAAGCTAGTTCTTAGTTTACGTACGGGTCGAGACGTCGGAAGCTGCGGCGGAAGACACCACGCTCAAGCTGGCGATAGACTCGGCTAAGCCGCCGTAGACGATGCACTTGAGGATATCGAGCTTTCTGAGGCCGCTGCTCTGTATTGCGTAAGCTGCTTCTGTCTCATCGCCGATGGGAATTATTACATCATCTTCCCCTACCAAAGGTTTCGTCGGGGGACATACTATGATCCCCTCATCTTCTGCTTCTTGGGACGGCTCGCCGGCTCCTTCCTTAATGTCCTGAGTATCGTCGTCGCCGTCGGAAGAAGGTATAGGCTTTCGTTTCCCCCAGAAATTGCGGAAAGGACGTAGCTTTTTCCCTGTAAATATAGTCGAGCTTTCGACGTCGGCGATCAACGCAGAAAAAAACGTTCCGATGTAAAGAAAAAAGATGTACCTGAAGGAGTGAAAATGCTGAAGCAAGACAAGCATCCAAGCAAGTCGACGGGCTCGTCGTCGTCGGCGGCGGACGGAGCCTTCATCTTCATCTTCTTCTTCTTCTTCTTCGGTATTTTCCTCCGTAGAATTACCTTAGTGATCTGAGAGTTGCACTTAGGACAGTACGGCGTGTGAGTGTGGACTTTCTCGGCGGCCCTCTCGAATTCCAGCTCCACCACTTCCTCGTCATCCTCCTCCTCGTCGTCGTCGGCGCTTTCTTCCCCGGCTGAATCAACAGTCTCAGTTACGGCTATTATTTCAACCTTGTTTCTTCCATGAACCTCGGCCGATGCATTTTCCTCGGAGCCCAGGCGATAGTTCAGACCAGTGGGCAGAATATGCTGCCTGTTGACGACGACGGAGGAGACAAGCTCTGAAATGTCCAGACCTTCGAGTACTGCCAAGTCTTTGTTTGTCCTTATTCGTTGGACGAGCTTGGCCTCCTCCGCCTCCGCCGCGTCCTCCGCCTGAAGATGGTGGTCGTAGACGATGCTTTCAGTGGCAACAGTAGCCATCTCTCTGTATCCTCTATTTTGCCTACTATAGGTTTGATTAGCTTCAGTTTTATAGGCAAACAAACCTTGGCATTGACTAAGTAATTCAATGAAATAATAATAATTAGAACATTATTATTATTATTATTATTATTGCGGTAGATAGGAAATAGCAATCTGAACGATTAAAAAAGTATATATATTATTTCATTTTGCATTGACTAGGTAATGAAGTGTAAATAAAAAGGTGATTATTTTATTGTTGCGTGCTGTAGAAGAGGAACAATAGTGTGACAGTTTGATGAATTATTATTATCCATTATATATATAGATGTGTGTGTATTATTATCCCAGTCTGCGTTCTCACATAGATGACGTCAAGTTGATATTATTGTATTCACATTCTTGCTTTTCCTTGTACTCTAGAAGGATTATGTCTGATTATGGCTTGAGTTTCAAATGTGTTAATTGTTGGCTAGTGCCCAATTGTAGTGTGGTGACAGATAAAATTAAACTTTGTATAAAATATAATAGAAAGTGTTATACAAGTCATGCTTAAAAAAATCGTTTGAAATAATTGTGAATGTGATATTATTATTTTTTTTCCCATGAAAGGCGATGATGATAATGTATCAATAAAAATTCAACTTGTTAGGTCCAGCCTGGCGGTGATGTTGGCTCAAGGATGGCTTCATTATCTCTTGGGAGGGAGTCATATAGTAATATATATATAATATATATATATATATCAAATTGTAGGGTGATTTGAATATTATATTAATCTCTACGATACTTCTTAAATATTTAGTCTTAGTCTCCAACTAACATTTTCGTTTAAAGGTTATTTGAACTCATTCATGATCGTAGTTTGTATGGACTTAAGACTAAACATTGATTAGGATGATTACTCATCACCGAAAGCAGTAGTTGTTCTATAGCTGACGATGAAGTACATATACGATTTAGACTACGGATTGTGGGAACCACTTAGCCTTGTATTAAATTAGTTTTTTTCCGTGCAATGCACGAGTTTTAATTATGTATAATATTATGATATTTGTTTTACAACATATGCAAATTATACAAAAATAAATAATTAATTTTAATACTAATTTCAGTTTTTTATAATCATTACAATAGATTTTTCTTAGAATTGATTTTAATATTAATTTTATTATTATTATTATTATTATTATCATTATTATTATTATTACAATAGTAGGTGGTTAGCTTTGATAAATTATAATTTTATTTTAATTAAATAGATAAATTTTGATTGGTTAATTTGTGACACATATCACAATAGTATGTTTCCTACATTTAAATAGTATATAAAATACCTAGTAACATAAATAAAAAAAATATTTATTCTTGAGAATTAATTAAATTCCTAGATTCGAAGCATCTCTTGCGAGATTTATAATAAAGATATATGATTTTTTTATATATATATATATATGTAAACCTAGAATATTTAACAACGGTATGAGGAAGATCTATAATAAACAATAATCAATTTTTTTTTTAAATATATAAATTTTCTACATTACATATCTCTACATAATAATTTCATCTGATTAAATGCAAATTAAAAACTCCAAATCATAAGCATTCAATCGCGAATAGACAACTTTGATAATACCTAAAAGTAAGATCTAAATCACTAACATATATTTAAAAACATTTTAATATAGGAAAAAAAAAGTTAGACCGTTATGGAATAAAATCAAGAAACGTCGTTTGCGCGGGTAGCACTTTCTATAGTGAGAAACAAAAGTGTGTAAATTAGTAAACTTAACAGATCAATGCATTTTGTTTCCTTTTTTAGACGTGCGTAACATAAAGGCTACAGCCATGGATATGGAATTATACGTTCTTGCCGTCGCCGGAGAAGATATTTCTTTCCAAACTCCGACGGCTTGTAGTAATAATAATCCTCTTCTTTGGTATAGATCCTCAAATCTTTCCCATCCTTAAACTCCACGAACACTATATAACTACGCCCTAATCACACACAGTTCATCACCAACGACGCAAACAAAGCTGCCAGCAACAATGGATAGACTCCTCAGAGGCAAAAAATCCAAGCGAAGGTCCGCCGCGGCTCACGAGGAAGGACCCTCCGAGGCGCCGCCTCGTCGGCCTCCTTCTCCTCCTCCCGGAATTTCCCTCGACCCCTACTTCGATCCTTATGATTACTACAATCGAAGCAGCTATGGGTATGGCGGCGAACAAGCTCCTCCTGAGTACACAGTACCACCACTTCAGACTCCTTCTCCTCCGCCGGGAACTTACATGGGACCCTACATTGATCATCCCGACTACTACCAGCAGAACAGTTATGGTAATAACAACAATGGTGGTTATAACAATAGCTCTTACGGCCAGCAAAGCAGCTATGACTATGGAAGCGGCGGCTCTTATGGGTATGGTCTGGAAAGCATCTTTGACTACTCGACAATGTTTCAGGCGCAGCCACCGCCTCCTCCTCCTCCCGGCCCTTCGCTGGAGCAAGACCAGGCGGTTCCATGGCAGCAGCATCCCGCCGGCGAGGATCATCGATACGATCCTCAGCGTACTGTTGATGCCAATAACCATCCCTATCAGCCGTATTATGGTACTGCCTTTACCGAAGATAATGCCAACGGTTGCGTGGTTATGTGAAGAGAGACGATATATGAAGGAAGTTTACTAGGGTTTTTACTATTTGCAGTTTATGGTATTTGATTATTATTTTTATATTTGAATTCTTACTACATTCGTAGGGAGTTGGTTTTCTTAGTAGTACGATGGTTAGTTTGAGGTCGTCGAGTTAGAGTCTTCTTATTTTCTAAGTTCAGATTTATGAAACGTATTCTTTAATTAATTTTGAATATGATGGGAGTTATATTTATTAAGTATGGTGAACATATTTTAGCTAAAGCATGTTTGAAGGTCACTTCGCTGTATATGAATATATATATATATATATATTATATATATAACAGAACCAAAAAAAGGGGAAATTTCATAAAAGAATTGAAAACCTTAAACAATATGGTGTAATAATAGTGCGACGAAAAAGGGAAGATTCATGACAAAAGCAACGACTAATATTGTAAGCAAACAATATCTCACGACTCAATATATATATATATATATTATGAAATACTATGAAAATCTCAAGAATATGAAATACTATGAAAAGCCTCCCACGGTTATTTACATCCACAGAAATCTCTGTTTTCAAGTTTCACTACCATGGGAAGCAGCAGCACTTCTGCATATATATAAAGACAAGAAACGAGGTTTTTCTTTAATCAAAGTAACTGTAAAACGGATTTGATGCAACGGTAATATGTTAACTAACCTTAGGGTCGTTTTGTTGTCTAGTCCGCGGCTCGTGAGAAGGATGCCTCGGAGTGCCCGCCGCATTCCCCGCCCCGGCGGTGTTTCGTTCCTCTCTCACTTGGTTGAATATCTGCGTGAAGTTCTCCGCAGATTGCGGGTCGTTCTCATCCCACTCCCCAAACCTCGGCACAGCCGCGCCTTTATCGGGCTGCAAGGCCATACATTATGTAGATCCTTAGACATCGATCCATACTAAGCATTCAATTGCAACTATGTCCAAACTATGATTAAAATAATCATAATTTATGCTATATTAACATAATATATGCCTCTTACACGTTCATCTCCACGGTTAGGAGTATTATCAGGCCTCAGCCTGGATCTACCAGGTGTGCCATGAGCAACACTATCAACCAAGTTGCTCCTCCCTTCCCAGGCGGGAGACGCGGGCCCCGCGCTGCCTCTCCCGGCGGCGCCGACTCTAGCCTGAGGATGAAGAGGTGACTTGTCGAAGCTGTGATCCGATGCAGCGCTGGGCTTGGAGTATCGAGCCGGCCTTTGTCGGGCGGGAGAGTTCTTGAACTCTCCACGATGGTCTTCCCTGCCGTTGGATCTGCTCCCGCCGGAGGGTGGCCCTTGCCTGGCCGGGTTTTCTTGCGGGTCGTTGGGGTTTATGATCGTCTGCCCACCTCGGTTCTGACGGGCCTCGTTGAAGACCACCGTGTAAGGGATGTCGTCGTTGCTGTCCCAGTCGCCGAATTTGGGGACTTTTGGACGCTGCTAGTTAGAGAGAGTTAAGCAGAGTTAATAGTTATTTAGCTTTAGGACATTGAGAAAGGCTTGAGTTTTAGACACAAAAATGTTATAATTATAAATGCTAATTTTGCTATGTCCTCCTATGAAGAAGATGGGCTTGCTTCACTATTGCATTACAACTGAGAGGTAATCCTTTTTCGTGAAGGCATGAAATTTATCTGCTATTTCATTGTAGATCTGATAGAAACAAAGAAACACAATGGCAGCCAAAGATAATGATGTAAAACTTACAGCCATTATTCTTCCGAAAGTCTTTCAGCAAAGATATTGAGCGTTCAGAGAGTGAGAGAGAGAGAGAGAGAGAGATGAAGCAATAATGAGCAATGAGAAGAGACGAAGATTCAGTAGGTAATAAGAGGCAACAAGGGGTTGATCCAACGTTGACTATTCTCCATTCCTATTTCTTTTATTTTTTGATATTTATATATTTTTTTATTTGAAGTACTTTCTTCGCGGAAGTCTCTTCGGTCTTCATACGCATTCAAAAATTTTCGAGATAATATATAGATAATTAAACAAAAAATATATGTCCGTGTGAATTTATAATGAGATTTAGGTACCCTTGTAATAACGCTACTGATAATTGCGCTATTACTTAATATTTATTTATTTATAATTGGTAAGGACTTGGAAGCTGTTGTAGGCGGGGCCCACGGCGGCTGGCCTTCCATTTATTTTCCTTGTCAATTCCAATTTGTCGCAATTACTATTTATATATTTATTACATAATTTATTTATGTGAGCGAGTAGCTGGCTGGCCACACTTTTAGGTTGCGTTGACTATTAAAAAGGTCAATTGCTAAACAATGACCAATGAGGACTGACGTGTTTTAAAAATAAAAATAAAAATGAGGTCTTTACAAATTATTGCAATCCTATAATTGAAAAGAAAAAACGTAACAAATATCCCATTTCCTTGTATTTTCCTCGTAAATATTAGCTTCCAATAAATCAATTAGCGCTGACATATTATTGTTATTAGTACGATAATTGATAATCGAAAAGAATAATTCTCCATTTATTCATATAACTAGAGGGAAAAAAAAACAATGATCCAAATATACCAATCAAACGACCAAATTAATAGCCGTTAGAATGAAATCACTGCCCGCCCAAATCCTCTCCGCCGCACGACTTGACGATCTCAGCCACGAAGAGGCGGAGGTTCGCCGTCGAAGAGCCTCCCTCGGAAACCGCCCTTACCGTCGCCTCCTTCAGCTCCTCCGACCTCCTCGTCATCTCCCTCCTCCCCTCGCCGTCCAAGTCCATGAACTCCCTGACGATCTTCGCAATCTCCCCGCCCCTCAGCAGCTCTCCCTCCCTCAGCCCCTTCTTTGCGTCCACGCCGATCATCCAATCCTCGACGATGAGCTTCCTAACAGTCATCTGATCCATGATAATCGGAAAGGCGACGATGGGCACGCCGCAGTAGATGGCCTCCATGGTCGAGTTCCACCCGCAGTGCGTCCAGAACCCTCCCACCGAACCGTGCTTCAGCACCTTCAGCTGCCTGCTCCACGGCACCACCCTCCAGGCCGAACCATCCCCACCGCCGCTGCACACCTCCTGCAGCCTGGCGGACTCGCCGCGAGCCACCCAGAGGAACCTCACGCCGCTCTCTCTGAGGCCAGCGGCGATTTCGTCCATTTGGGCTTTGGAGACGGAGAGGAAGCTGCCCAGGGAGACGTAAAGGACCGAGCGAGGAGGCTGGGAGTCGAGCCACTCGAAGTAGTCGCGGTGGAGGCTGTTAGAGTCGGGGCCGTCGTCGAGGTCGGCGTAAGGGATGGTCGGGCCTAAGGTGTATACGGGGAATGGGAATTCTTGCCTTAGGGATTCGATGGTCTGAGGTTCGAACTCGTGGGCCTCGGTGAAGAGTAGGTACTGAGCCCTGGGCAGGTTTCGGACGATGGGCCGGCTCAGTCGGAGCATCCGCTGGTCTTTCATGTGGGCGATCGACGGAATATCGGCCAGGCGGATCGACGGTATTCCCGGGATGTAATCGATTCGTTCTTCGCCTCTTTCTACCTCAGCATTAGGTATGGAAATAACAGCACAACAGTTTAGTCAGACATTTTTTAGCAGCCAAACTGAAGTTATGTTAATTAATTACAACATCGTACTCACCAGACACATCGAAAGGGTAATGGCCGTTCTGCTCGATGAGGTTAAAATGGTAAAAGACGGCGAAGACGGAGGCGGGCATCGGCCAGAGGGATGCCACCGGAATATTCCTCTTATTCCCGACGTCAACGGCCCATTTCAAGAAAGTGTCGGCCATGATTAACCCGACGGGCGGCTCGTCGATCTTGTCCAGGAGCTGCTCGAACGGCTCGGACATCTTGGTCTGGGTGGCTCCGACGAAGGTGGGCATGTCTGCGGCGCGATTCAGCTCGGAGGGAAGCACGTTGGGGATGGTGGCGTAGCGTATGTGGCTCGGCGGCTTGGGATCGGAGCCGAGGATGGCGAGCCACTCCTCCGTGACGACGAAGGTTATGCGGACGCTGCTGGGGAGCTGCTTGCAGAGGTTCATCATCGGGTTGACGTGGCCTCGCCCTGGGTAGGGCACGGCGACGACGTGGCACTCGGTGATTGGCTTACCCATGTTCGAGCCGGCCGTTGTGCGGCGGGTGTGGAGCTTTTGATATATATAAAGGAGACGATAATATTAAGATCATCGTCGCTTTTGTGGTTTTCTTTTAAGTTCAATAATGGAGTGCGCAAGAAGTTCACCTACTTCTTTTTCAATAAAAAAAATTAAATAAATGATTCATGAGCTGAGCCATGACGTATATTTATTAATATTTTATATGTGTGCTTTAATATTTTATAATGTTTAATATATAAAATTATAATTTAAAATGTTCAAATCCACCTTAACTTTCCAATTCCAAACCACACAAATTTAAGATAATTAGGCTGAGTTTGATATGCGGATTTAGATAAGGAAAAAAAAAAGATGTAGATGTAAAACGATAGAAGCCTGACGTACAATTTTTTTATGGGCTGACTTAGTTTTTCGTCGGTGCTTTCCACAAATGAATTCTGAATGCAAAACGCAACCTTAAAGATTTTAAGTAGAATGGAACCATTGAACTTCACTTGAAAATATTAGTAGCTCGACCATATTGATCATAGTACATGCATAATTAATTAAGTTTAAATAATTTTTAGTTATTTGGTTAATTAATAAATTAATTTTCAGGAATCCAATCAACTATACTTAAATATTCCGTATTAATTGGGCTCAAAGGACTAATTTTATTTCTTAAAAAAGATGTATAAGAATGGTCCACTTAAGTCGTCGTGTAGCCCACTTTCAGTCCCAGGCAAAACAGACCATTGAAGGAAAAATGAAAATGAAAATAAATTGAAGTCTTTTAGGAGAGAGAAAATTGAACGAAAACGAACTTGAAACCAACTTGAAATACCATTTTTCATTACATCAAAGCGCAGGCGCGGAAATAACGCTCTGTTGTATGCATAAAACTTATTTTTAGCTTATTGATTTCTGTCTACGACCTCATCGAAGGGGAATGCTTTCGCAATTTGACGTGGAGTAGCTCATAATTTCCCCCGAGCTTGCGTTTTTTTATTTTTGTTGAAGTACCTTGTGCATAAGGGGCAAAACCCTAGGAAATTCTGGTAGACCTCCCATTTGTCATTCAAGACTGCAATTCGCTCGTGATTAATTGATATTCAGGTACTAATTTGGCCAAATGAGTGCGGATTATAGTCCAATTTTGAACTTGCTTTATCTAGCCCTAACCCTAAATTTTAGGGTTTAATTTTGGGGGAATGCATATGGAATTTGTTATTGGGTTTGCCTAGTCCTGCTTTTGGATTTTTACTTGCCAAGAGGGTTTGTGTTTTTTGGATATGGGAAATGCATGCTAATGCTGTTATAGCCATTGGTACTGTGGATCGCGTTTGCGCTTGATATCATTTCAGAGGAGCTGATTTATTGATTAACGCAGCTCAAGCATGATGTGCAAGAATGCATTTTCATTTATTCGTCTGAGTTTTGTGATTAGTGAGTTAAGTTTTTCTAAGAATCCATAGAGCTGCTTGTATAACAATTTTTTCGTTGCTATGCAGTGTTTTAATGTTTGTGCTGTTTCCATAGATGTTTAGTTCTTCTAAGATCAGTAGTTTTAGTAAAAAGTCCTACTACTTATTTGACTGGTATGGAGTTAATTTCACTTTTCATTATATTATCAGTTGTTAGCTGTTCGAAATTCTATAAAGAGAACCATTCTTTCAAACAAGGAAACTTATCAAGAAAAAAAAAAAAGAAGAAAAATGGATTTAGCTTGTTATGTGTTGGATTAGGTACCTCATTTTTCCTAGCACCTTGATGTAGAGTTTCCATATAATACTATTGTCATTTTCTGGGATCCTATGATATACAGAAATGAAGATATATTTCGAAAAGTGAATCATGAATCTGATACCTTGACATTATGGTGATAATACGTATACGAGTGATCATGTTTCTGGTTCCCTATGATATCAGGAAAAAATAACATATATTATCTTTCATTCTTATATCTGAACTCCTCTTATTTTCATTTTCGTAGGATTCTGTTTTCGAATTAATGGAGGTGATTATCTGTGGCTATTGAGCTGAGGAATGCATGTATGTAGTTTTGCTTCTATTCTCATAGTCAATGCCGAAGTTGATTCTATGGGAAGAGTCATTGAAGGTGGCCTTGGTGTTGTTGACATAACTTCTCCACATAAAGAAGCAATTGATAGCGTCCAAGAAGAATTTAGGTAACTATGTTAATTCTGTTTGGTTAATATGCTATACTTGATAAATGTACATTTATTACGGCCATGGGTGCAATCTTTTGATGACAGGCAAGAGTGTGATGTTCGGGACATAAGGCAAAGAGAGCTGGAATTTCTCGAAAAAGTATGGTGCCTGACTATTATGTTCTACAATCATGTTTAGATCAATTTGAGATGTCACAAATTCTTTCTTATTGCAGGGCGGGAATCCATTAGATTACGAGATTGGTAATGCTGCTTCAGCAAGCGTGCAGTCGACATCATTTGTTGGTCCACAACCCGATAAGTTTGTTAATTGGTACTTTCTTTGAATCTATTCAGCATATTAATTCATGTAGTGGACATTGGTGTTGCGATTAAAATTTTTCCCTGTCTCTACAGTGAGGTTAAATGTAATTTTCCGTACTCCGCGTCACCCCATGGAGACTCTGTGGAGAGCAGTGGTCGACCAGGAGAACCTCCTCGTGAACCTAATACTGCTGATAACCTCTTGTTATTTGATGCTGAACCTGTACTTTCTGAAGGTGATCAGAACTCATTACAACCAAGCAGGAGCGACACAGTGCCATCGGAACGGTTGCTTCAGATGGATGGCTGCTGTAGCAACCCAGAACAAGGAGATTCAGCTACATTTATTCTACCTGGAAAAGCGTACAAGAGACGAAATAGGTCCCGCCCAAACCGTGATGGTAATAAGTCTACTTCGAATGACCCAAATTCAAGTCGTGGGAATAATGGCTCTTCTCCCGCCGCTCAACCCAACTCAAGGGATGTTAAAGGATCAGAATCCGATGGGAAACATCGAAATGTATCTCTGGATTGTAATTTAAATCCTGCAAATCTTATGGATGGCACCCCTGCCGGAACTTTGTCAACAGAAGGTATTCGGCTGGAACCTGAGTTGGAAAACTTGAGGTCTGCGGAATCAACTAAAGATATGCTCCCATATGTATCGGACGATGCTGCATTGGATGCATGTGCTCCCAAGAATTTTGCTGACGGGAAACTTAAACAAGGATCGCTGTCAGCTACAAAAGCTCCTAAACAAATGGATTTCGGCACGACTGATGTAATGCAAGCAGCGGATGAGATGACTTCTGCTGCTGTTGAGCGTCATACAAATGAAACTGCCATGGAAGTTGAGAATCAACCTATATCCTGGAAGATGAATGGAAAAAAGGAGGAAGCGATGACCCATGATAGGCACCACGACCTTACTTCTCGTAGTGTCAAGGGTGATCTCGAATCATCATCTACTCAAGCAAACACAAGTAATGATGGAAATAATGAAGATCATATATGCACCAGAGTGAACAGCATTGGCTCCAATGGGGACACTAGGAATCAAAATTTAGCGTCTGAAGGGCCGCAAGTTTCCGAAATTGGCAAGTTAGACAATGAAGAAAAACATCCTGAAGGTATTGACAGTTCAACTTTTGTAAAAACTGAAGAGGTTCCTACTTGTCTAAACCATCGAGAAGATAAATTTTCGTCAGGACCAGTGGGAGAATTAAGCCTAAGCTTGTGTGCTTTAGAAAACAGAAATAGAGATAATGTTATTGTTTCTGCAGCTAGTGTTTCAACTGGATCTGAATCAGGGAGGAAATGTACGGACTCGGTGAGCCATCCTGACTGTGAAAGTGAAGCCGTTCGTCTAGTCAGCCGAAACGATATTACCTTGGCCCCAGATTTCGTCAAAGCTGGATCATCAAACGGGGTTCCCCCTGTTTTAATTGATCCATCAACCTCCTCAGGATCTGAGATGAAAGTGACAAACAAGACTGACGAAGATTCGATCTTGAAAGAAGCTCAGATCATGCAGGTGGTACTTTATTTCTTTTTAATATATTTTTTCTCTCTATTTGATGATGTTTCCCTCCGTTCTGTATTATTTTGTTGGGACCAAGAATCTAAGTTATTTATTACAATAAATAGGCTAAGCGAAAGAGAATAGCAGAGTTATCTGTTCGAACTTTTTCGACTGAGATTCGCCAGCGAGCTCTCTGGACTTATGTACTTGAGGAAATGGCATGGATGGCTAATGATTTTGCACAGGTTTGGTATATATGAATATACATAGACTCACATTTTATTTGATTTCGCTGCAGCTTCTGGCCTTTGTAAACCTCGCATGTACGATAATTTTCTAAATTTTTTGTTCTCTCATTTGCCTCATTTCCTGCAGGAGCGTATTTGGAAAATGGCTGCTGCAGCTCAAATATCTTGCCGTGCTGCTTTTAGTTGTTGCTTGAAAAAACAAGAACGAGATTCCAGCGTGGAAGTGATGAAAGTTGCTCGTAAATTGGCCAGAGCTGTCAGGGAATTCTGGCTCTCTGTTGACCTGAAACGTGAGGTTGGAATGGTGATATGGCTGTTATAATTGTCATAAAACCTGGCTATTGGACATCGGGCAATTTAGATTGGTGTGTTTAACCTGATTATTGGACAGTGAAAAACATAAGCTATAATCTGATTATTTTCAAAAGACCGCAGTTCCCAAACTTTACAACCACGCCTCACTTTCCTTTGCATCTGTTAGGCATTATGGTGCACATTTGAGAACTAACCCCTCCCCCACTGGAGCTACTGTTTTTCGTGTGTGCAACTTTGTTGATGGTTAGTTTGATGGATTATCAAAGTTAGACGTGGAATTGATATGTGCATGTTTTTTGTTTGGTTTGTCTTGGATGGCTTATCGTCATTGTTCCTCTCTCTCTCTCTCTCTCTATATATATATATATATATCGATCTATCTACATCTGTGGTAGGCAGAAACTGGAAATTTTTAGATATGGAGTTCTCGTGGGTATTACAATTTTTGTTGAACCTCTCGATGCCCCTATGCGCTGTTAGCAGCTTAGGTTTCTTACACCCTTAACCCCTTTCAGGCACCAAGTCATTAATGCACGCTTCGCTGCCGAATCCAATGCAAGCAAAAACAAAAACAAAAAATAAATAATGATGACGAGAAAATGATTTAGGGATTTTACAAGCCGGTAATTTTGCAGGAGACTACCGAGGAACTGGACTTGCAGCATCGGAAGAATGGCGCACTCCCTGTCCATGCTTATGCGGTCAGATTTTTGAAATCTGATACGAATAATATTTTCATAGACCACGTGGAGATGCCACTAACACCAGATAGGCCATCTAACTATGGAAACTTCGATATGTCGGTGGATTGTCAATTTCCTGAAGTATGCACATTTATCTGATCAGATATTTCATGACAATCTTTTCATGCTCTCTCTTTTCTTATGCATTTTTAATGCATAGTAGATATTATGACGTAGTGTGTTTGTTGTACTTAAGCTAGAGATGTACCCTTGTTTACTGAACTATCTCATTGGTATTGTTCAGGAGAAACTCTTCTACACGGTTTCCCCTGGAGCTATTCAGGCTTACAGAAAGTCGATTGAATCTCATGTGACGTACTCTGAGGTAGATGTGCAGATGTAGCAACACTTACAACTTATGGCAGTAGTTTGTTAACTGCCTGCTTCATGTTTTGCATTTATTTTTTGTGCTATTTAAGTTATTTATGGTTGTTTGTCTTTCAGTGGTCGATTTTTTGAGCAGATTTATCTGCAGTATTCCAGTTTAGGTGTT
This sequence comes from Lindernia subracemosa, assembly GCA_028392965.1. Taxonomy (NCBI): domain Eukaryota; kingdom Viridiplantae; phylum Streptophyta; class Magnoliopsida; order Lamiales; family Linderniaceae; genus Vandellia; species Vandellia subracemosa. The sequence continues at coordinate 434,311 of JAQPCC010000042.1, forward strand.
TCTCCTATTTTTTATTCTTTTTTTTTTCTAATTAATAAACAATTATTCAGAGAAATGGATTTAGCGCACCAGAGGAAGTGGAAACATCTGCCTGTGATGCTGCGACAGGTGTTCTAATTTATTTCCTATTTGGCTTTACTCCGATGTGGCAATTGCTCTAATTAGATTCCTTTTTTTCTGATGAGATTTGTTTTAATGCAACCTTTGAATCTGAAGGCACCTTATATGATGAAGGCGAGGGGGATACTGGTGCATATTATATGGATGCCATCGAAAATTGCAAATCATCAAGATTTACGCAATTGAAGCGCAAAAGCACTAATTATGCGCATGGCGCAAGGTCTTATGAAATTGAACCTGATTTTGTTCCTATGCATAGTGCCAAAAATCAGTTTGTCGGTCAGCAACCTGCATCATTGGTCAAAAGGCCTGGAAACCATCTTAATGTATCTATCCCAACAAAACGGATAAGAACTGCTGCCAGGAGAGTTGTAAGCCCTTTGAATGCAGTAGGTTCTGGAAGCATTCAGTTGAAAATTAAACCAGATGCGTCAAGTGGTGATACAAATTCATATCAGGATGATCAGAGTACTCCTCGCGGTGGATTGCTTCTTCCAAATAATCTGGAGGTTGAGTCAGCTGGGGATTTTGAGAATCAATTACCTTTTGACTCAGCTGAAGTATCTACAAAACCAAAAAAGAGGAAGAAGTCTACGCATCTGGTACACATTAACCTTCATTGTCTAGTATCTTCCATGGTCTTTACTAATTGTAAAATTTTATTTACAAATTTCTCCTGTTCGTTTTGGTAGAATGGTGATTATGAGGAAAATTGGCAAGGTGATCCCACATTCCATAATGACCAGGTGATTCTAACCATCTCTGAATGCATTACTAGAAATTGTTTGCAGCCTCTTTCATTGTTTGTTTAGATCACTTCGTAACAGGTTCTTTTTTCTGTTAGGATGTGGAAGTATTGTCAGTTGACGTTTTTTTCTTTGGCTGGTTATTAAGTTTCAAGCATGTTAATTTTATAAAAAAAATTATGACATCGTATCCCTTCTGTCATTCCCTTATTTGTTATTATATGCATCTTGAGGATTTTGGATTCGAATTTCAGTAGCTTCCATGGTGACATGATTAATCTTGCTTGCTTTCTTTTCAGCTTGAGAGGGGTCATTTGAAGAAGAGATCTGAGGTTCATCATCTTAAATCTAATGGCAATATTGGTACTGCTTGTTTTATTCACCTCATTGGTTTTCCCCTATTTATGACATTTTTTCAGCTTTACATATTAACATTTTTTATATAGGTTTATTGGGGCAGCCCATAATGAAGAGGCCGAAGGTTGCCCGCCAGCCACATGTTTCTTCTTTTGACAATATCCGACCAACTGGTGGATCGGCATCTTCTCCTGCCACCACTCAGATGAGTAACATGTCCAATACAAATAAATTTATTAAAATTCTTGGCGGCAGAGATCGTTTGAGGAATGAAAAAGGTTTTAAGGTAACTTTTGCCTATGCTTTTAGTCAGTTTTATGTATTTCTCTGTCAATGAACGTTGTGCTTGTGTTGTCTTTGACCTTGAGCATTTTGTTCTCGTTCAGTCACCTTACGGGCAGCTGGGCTCTGGAAGTCCATGGTCACTCACTGAGGATCAGGTTAATATATTACTTATGTGCACAAATCGGCTTGTTGGCTACTGAACATTTGTTTCTGAAACTTGAGTTATAATTGTGTTCTCTCATCTTCTTGTTTGACATTTCAATGATTCGAAACATTCTAGGCACTTGTGGTATTGGTACATGATCTTGGGCCCAACTGGGAGCTTGTATCTGATGCTCTTAGCAGTACTTTGCATTTTAAGGTAGGTTATTTGCAATCTTTCATAATCTCCTTTGTCATCTTCTCTCCTTTTTCGCTTTCGCCATGTTTTTTCAATCTTAATGTTACTCTATGGCTTTTCATTTTCTTTGGGCCTTTAACATTTTCGTGTGCTGTAATCAGTGCATATTCCGAAAAGCTAAAGAATGCAAGGACCGCCATAGTGCTTTAATGGATAGAACTTCTGGTGATGGGGCTGATAGTGCAGAAGATTCTGGGTCTTCACAGTCTTATCCTTCCACTTTACCTGGTATTCCAAAGGTTAGTTAAGTGTTTATCTAGTTCCTTTTTCTGCTGTTTGGGTAGTTTTGCTGCCATCATATTACCTCAGTGTATGATATAGTTAGACAACAATTCTATGAAAAGGTCACTCATTGGCATTTCATTCAGGGAAGTGCCAGACAATTATTTCAACGGTTGCAGGGGTCAACTGAAGAAAAGACCTTTAACTCTCACTTCGAAAAGATCATAATGATAATGCAGAAACAGCATTGTCGTAAGGGTCAGGTATCTACACGAACGTTGTTGCGCACTTTACTCAATCAGTTCTTTGATGAATTTAGCTTTGAAAATGATATCTTTAACATCAAAATTCAGGATCCCAAACCAATTCAAACACCTCACAGCTCTCATGCTATTGCTCTTTCCCAAGTATGTCCAAATAACCTCAATGGAGGGCCCGTTTTGACGTAAGATTCCATTTCTATTCTCATTCCTACTAAGCTCAATATTTTGGAGTTGAAATGATTCATGTTCTTACATGGGTTCTTTTCTATGATCTAATGACTTAAACCTAATCACTTTCGACATTCTGTTTTCCTTGAAACATTGGTTAATAAAGTCCTCTAGATCTATCCGATGCTAACCCCTCCGGACCCGAGATGCTTTCGATGGGGTATCAAGGGCCGCACCCTAGTGGATTGGCTTTTGCAAATCAGGCCAATGGAAATCCGGTGCTTCCTGCTTCTAGTTCTAATCCCTCATTACAGGGTTCTCCAAATGTGATGATTGGCAGTAATTTTGCATCATCGCCTGGACGTCTCAACTCTTCAATGAGGTACTTAACTGTTTCAATTTCTCAGGATTTCAGATGATTGTATCGTCTTCCTGGCTATGGAGGTTTTTTTTTTTATCTTTTCTTGCATTTCCAGTCGGGATGTCAGACACCCAGGTTCTAGATCTGTGTCACTATCAGCTGAGGAGCAGCAGAGGTTGCAGATGTATAATCAAATTATATCTGGCAGGAATATGTCATCATCACCCGGTGTATCTTCACCAACCGAACGCAGAGTTCGTACTCTCCCAGGTGGTAATGGTGTGCGTGTGGTAGGTGTTAACAGAAGTTTGCCAATGGCAAGACCAGTATTGCAAGGAATGAGCCCACCTTCTATTGCCAACTCTGGCAGTGCTGTTTCCTCTAGCATGTCATCTGCAGGCATGCCCTCTGGCTTAGGTCCTAATGGTCATAGCAGTTCAGTGCTGAGACCTCGTGAGCCGTCGCACACTATGCTGGTAAGCCTGAAATGACACTATCGTCCCTGTGGATGAATTCCCATTTGTTTCATGATCTAACGAGTTTCCTCGGTGCTGTAGCCTGGCATGGGTCCGGAACAGCAGAGGCAAATGATGATGTCCGAACATGGGAGCAGTCAAGGAGTGTCTCAGTTTGGTGGTGGGTTAAATGCTCCATATGCTAACCAGACTTCTCCGCCGGTGTCTTCATATGCCATTTCTCATCCGATATCGCTCCAGCAGCCTCATCATCCGCATGTTCAAGGACCACCGGCAAATCACTCCAATTCACAACAGCAAGCCTACGCTATGCGCTTGGCTAAGGAGAAACAGCTGCAACAGCGTTTCCTTCAACAGCACCAACAACAACAATATGTTGCATCGAGTTCTTTGGTACCAAATGTACAGCCACACCCACATCCTCCTCAACTATCTATATCATCTCCAATTCAGAACAGCACACAAGTTCAACCTCAAGCGAGTTCGCCCGTGTCACCTTCTCCATTGGCAACTGCTGCTTCAGTGAAAGCAATGCCTCAGCATCCGCAGAAACCAATAGCACCAAATCCGTTAGTTATACGTGGGAGTGCGCAACCTGGTGGTAGTAGTTTAGCCAGTCCGGGCGGCAAGCAGCGACAAAGGCAACAACCGCAAGCTACTAACAGACAACATCCTCAGCAGCGGAGTCAGCTACAAGCTCAACAGCAAGGTAAGGTTGGCAGAGGGACAATGATGATGGATCAAAACATCTCAATTGATTCCTCTTTGAATGGGGCTTCAACTAATCCAGGAACGCAGTTTGGTGAGAAAGGCGAACCTGGGACAAATGTCATGAAAAGTCAGTCCTTGTATACCACTTCAGCTGTCAGCCCTGTTTTACCGGCTAGGCAATACATGGGGGTTTCTCCACCATCCAATCAATCTCAGCCTATTCAAAAGCTGTATCCTGGCCAGGGATCCCCATTGCCTAAGAATCTTAAGGGAACTTCTCATTCTAATAATGGCGGTCAAGCTCACGGTCAGCCTGTTTCATCTGTGGGCCATCAGTCCGTCTTATCTTCGGCCATGACTGGGCCTAGCTACCAGCAAACCCTTTCTAATCAAAGGTCACCGAATCCAAATCAAGCTGGTCTTCAAAGAGCGGGTCAACCAAATAGCCAAGTAAATTCAAGTCAGACAACAAAATTACCTTCTAAAGTTCCTAATCCTGATCGGCGTACAGCAAGCTCCTCGTCTGCAATGGATCCAGCTACGCAATTGCCTCAGGCTTCCAACAGCTCAGCAAATATTGCTCAAGCTGCTTCCCCGAGCAGTGCTCATCAGTGGCATGCTGCTGAACAAGTAACAGTATCCAATGCTGTGACCTCGGGCAGCAATTTGACTTCACTAGTGTCTATGCCTTCGAACTTGGGTCAGTCTGCCCCTCAAGGAGGGCAAGGCCACAACCAAACTCCTGCTCCGGGCAGCATTCCTTTGGTCAGGCATGACGATGGCGAACCAATCCTACAGCAGCAGTCACAAAAACAACAGCCTCACTCACCATTAAATCAGTCGCCCCAGCAGCTCAGACAGACTCTGCAGCGAACAGACTCTCAGCAACAGATGCATCTTCAACAAGGTGGGAACAGCAATATTTATGGCAGGTCAGACGATCCCTTGTAGTGAAACAGAGCCACAATTGATATGATGGTAGAACCCCTAACTGAGACCATATTGATTGGGCTGGACAAAATTGTTATGTGACTGTATACAGGTGAGTCATTCTTTTTATCGCATTCTCATATATATCATCCTATTTATTTAACTGTTGGGAATATTCGTTGGGCTCATTTTTTCGAAACATCATAGTTCTTCCACTTTTTTCGAGATGTTTACTCTCAAGATCTCTCCTTCTGTTTCAGTTTGTCCTGTTATTTCAAGTGCATGGCATGTTGAAATTAAGTTTTTTCAACAGGAATAACAAGTGTAGGAAATAATATCTAATTCTGGCTTGATCCTATCGAACTTGATCGACGTCCTATTTTATTTTCATTTTCAGTTAGTAACATTCTCCTGATAGGTTAATGTTAATAATTGCTTGCATTTTCTTCAGAAATTTTCTTTATTCTGCAATGGCGCATGTATCTGCATCGAGTTGGCTGACCGTAGGAGTTCTTTATTCTGATGACGAGGCAGTAGGCGGGTGAAAACTTTTGGGACTGTTGTATAAACCTTTCACATGTGCTCCTTTGAAGACATAGATTAGAGGATAGAATAGTTGTATTTATGTATAGATTTTGATCTCCTCTTTCGTAAGCCTTATTGCAACCACCCTTAGGTGGTGTGATAGTTCATTTCGCCGGCGCGTAGATCAACCAACCATGTTTGCTATTTGCATACCTCTGATGGCGATGATATTTGTTACTATGGCCTAAAAGGCTGTGAAATTTTTGTCAATCTTGTGTATATATTGTAGCTTGGAATTTAATTGGCAAAATATGTATCAACGTGTTGCATTTTATTGCGTACGAAATTATATATTTTATTAATACAACCATTTTTTGAACCTATTAATTAATTAAATAATTAAAGGTGATGAAATCCTGGAATTTACAATACTCTCAGATAAGTATCACAGCTCTCCTCGCCAAATTAAGGTTGTAATATATAATACCGAGGGCGATGAAGCAGCCAGCAATCCACAGTTTACATTCTTTATTACCTTAAAAGTTAGTTGGCACAGTTATACTTATGACATCTCCTCCTCTCACCAAACCCAACCTTCACTAACTTGCAAAATAATAAACACAAAAAAAATGGGAACCTTATTAATGATGGTTTTCCTCACTACCCACCAACTTTCCCACCTACACTCAACGCACTCTTCTTACATCCCCTAACCTCTTTTCCTTTTTATGCCATTGAATTGAAGGGCTGCTCGCCTTCTTCTGTTTCTGTTCGATTTTTTCTTTCTGTGGAATCAAATGGCTAAAGTTTTCACCTTGGCCGAGGTTTCCCAGCACAACACCAGCAAGGACTGTTGGCTTGTCATTAATGGCAAGGTATATGTGGAATTTTAATGGAAGATTTGCTACCCCTTTTCTTTGTATCGTCGTTTTGGTGGGCTTGTACTAGTTGCCTGGCTTTTTTACTTTCAGCTGGATTCTTGGATTGCTATTCTTGTTATTTTGCTTAGAACTAACTCAAAAGGACTTGATTTTTATCTTAGGTTTACAATGTCACCAAATTCTTGGAAGACCATCCTGGCGGCGACGAGGTTTTGTTGTCTTCAACTGGTAAATGAATAAACATCTTACTTACGACAATCAATGTACTTAATGTTTCTGCTGTAATGTTTTCTGGTCATAGCATAGCATAGCTAAATTGGGATTGCTTCTTCTATTACTATGTTAGGGAAAGATGCAACAGATGATTTTGAGGATATAGGCCACAGCGACTCAGCCAAGGCAACGATGGATGAGTTCTACGTCGGCGATGTCGATAAATCCACGATCCCATCCAAGACAAAGTACGCCCCTCCCAAGCAGCCTCATTACAACCAAGACAAGACTCCCCAGTTCATCATAAAGCTTCTTCAGTTCTTGGTCCCAATGATCATCTTGGGCGTTGCTGTCGGAATAAGATTCTTCACCAAATCGCCGGCATCCTAAGAAAGGGCGTTTCGTCGAAAACGTCGAAAACGCTGTTTGCATTGAGTCTAAAGTCTTACCTTTTCTCATTCATAGTCCCTTCGTGCTGTGCTGTTGTTCTTAGCTGAATGCTCGTCTTACATTATTATAGTTTTTTCTTTCTCATGATGGATATGTATTTCTTGTGTAATAGTGAACTTTTAAAACTCATATTTTTTCCATTGAATAACAATTCTCTGATTTCTTCTTGAGAAGAATACCGTACAGATTTGAATATTCTTTCAATACGAAAGGTCTTAGCCGCTCGCCGTCGGACCATGGTTTGATCTGTCTGCGCGCAGGCATTCCATTCTGAGATGTAATAAAGGTTTCAATTCTGATACAAAGTCTTAAAAGAGTCGTAACATAATTTGGAATGGATAATCATGTTTGACGTTTGAAAGTAAGCATTGCTTCTGAACTTCAAACAAGTTCGAAAAAGAATCTTTTATCACGTCCCTAAACTAAGATTGTGACGTGCATTTATTAATGAACAGTAAATCTATAATAATTTTATTTAAGTATATAAAGAAGCTTCAGTGGCAAAATAGAATAGATAGATCATATACCATTAATCAAGAATCTTCCCTGTAATAACATAATCCTTTGCGTGCTGTGCAATTTAGAAGCTGACGAAATATGTAAACACACAAGTCAAGTCAGACTGGCCTTCTTCTTCTTCTTCTTCTTCTTCTTCCTCCATTATCATGTGCTTGCCGTTCTAGACCAAAGCCCACATGACGTCATTGCTCATCTAATTAGTTCCTCATGTGATTATATAATCAACGGTCTTAATCTCCTAAAACATGATTATAAAGCCAAAGAAAGGTATTAAAGAAAGAAAATTCCCCCTCATTTCAAAGCTTTCAAACCTTTTCGAATCCTCTAGACCTCATACCATTCATCCCATTTCTTGAGCTTCTTGACAATCATCTAATATAAAAGCCCATCTTCCCCCATCGCAGTTTCTTACCATAAGAGAAACTCAGACACATCATCCCAGATAAAGATTAGTTATTCAGTTAAAGAAGTAAACCATGGGAACTCTCATAGGCCACGTGGCGCCGGGGTTTGGCTTCTTTGTCATAGGGCTGTGGCACCTCTTCAACAACGTAAAGCTCCACGCCCTTAACCACAAGTCGTACGTCACCTCGCCGTGGTTCCCTTCTTCGAGAGTCAGACACTTGGAGCTCTACTTGATCATGCTCGGCAGTCTCATGTCCATATCCATGGAGCTCTTCATCGGCCCTGACCGTCACCAGCCTCTTGACCCCGACGGAACCATACCCTCGAACCATCTCCATAACTTCGAGCACTCGAATATTTCCCTCGGTTTCTTCGTGTACGCTCTCTTCTCCATCGTGCTGGACAGGCTCAAGCCGCCGGCTCAAGAGGGCCTGACCTACGTGCTGGCCGCCGTGGCATTCGGGCAGCAGCTGCTGCTATTCCACCTCCACTCCGCGGACCACATGGGAGTCGAGGGACAGTACCATTGGCTGCTGCAGATCGCCATATTCATCACGCTCGTCACCACCTTATTGAGCATCGAATATAGGAAGAGCTTCTTGAATGGATTCGTTAGGTCCGTGAGCATATTGTTCCAAGGCCTATGGTTCATGTTCATGGGGCTCATGCTGTGGACCCCCGGCCTGATTCCTAAGGACTGCTTCATGAACATGGAGGAAGGCCATTTGGTCGTCAGGTGCCACAGCGAAGAAGCCTTGGAACGGGCCAAGTCGCTGGTCAATATCGAGTTCAGCTGGTTCGTGGTTGGGGTCATGGTCTTCTCGGTGACGCTTTATCTGGCCATGGTCAAGAAGTACCACCACGTCGACGAGGTTGATTACGAATCTTTGACGAAATTCGTACTGCAAGAAGACGGCGACGACGACGACAGTGACGTAGAGTCTCAGAAGAAGACGCTGGGCGATCATCATCACAAGACGGGCGGCTCGTTTCTTAAAATCGGAAAGCAATATGGTGCAACGGATATAGAGAGGTGAACGATGAAGAATGTAATAAGTGTCCTACGTGCTAGGTTTAAGGTTTGTGAAGGAATAGTACCTTGTTTAGTATCATTTTTTATTACCATTTTTTTATTTGATTTTGAAGATATGCCAAGCAGAAGTTGGCTATGTAAGTCACTTGCCTGAAAGGTGATGTGTTTGGTTTGATATGGATTTGATTGGCTTGTTGAAATACATTTGCCAATATTCAAATTATAGATAGTCTCATAGCAAATGTTTCACGAAAAAACACAAGTAAATGTCTTCAAATACAAAACTCCCATCTCGAAAATAGCCGACAAAATCTGAAAACAGCAAAGATCAAGTAAATTCAAAGTCGCCGCGATTACATCCCAGTGAAGGCTTTCTTGCCCCGACCAGAAGAGCCGGCCGGTATCACCTTAAGGACATTGAACCTCACGGTCTTAGACAAAGGCCTGCCATGGCGATGAGTGCCGTCAATACTAAACTTTCAAGAATGGTAAATAAAGTTGGTAATAGAGAGATTCAAGACTAGCCTGCATTGGCCAATGATGACATAATCGCCCTCTTTCACACGGAAGCACGGGGATATGTGAGCTGGGGTATTGGAGTGCCTCTTCTCGTACCTATATGATTTTGTATTGGTAGGGATGAAATAACTAATCGTGAAGCCGAATTAAGGCAAAACAGTATGATCAATAAAGGAAGCATATACCTTTGGTACTTCTTCACCCAGTGCAGGTAGTTTCGTCGAACAATGATAGTTCTCACCATCTTAGCACTGTGGCAAGTCCCAGCAAGAATACGCCCTCTTATAGAGACACTGCCAGTAAACGGGCATTTCTTGTCGATGTAAGTACCTGTCAGAAACAGGCTTCGGTTTATGGAATGGACCAATTTCATCAAGAACATTTTCACAATACTATTCACCAGCGATGATATCTTACAAGGACATCAGATGAAATCTTAATAGGAAATTAGAGCCCTTAATTCATGAAACCGTGGCAAATGTTCACAGAGCACATTTTGTACAAACATTTCACAACCCGCCATGAGAACTATCCAAGTCTCAATTTTTTAGCTAAATGGTATTAAACTATGGAAGTCTAAATGAACGACGCATTACTCCAAAACTAGAAGTGCTGATTTGTCAAAAGAAAACGACGATTAGGTAAAGATAGACCTTCAATTGCCTCGCGGGGAGTTTTGAACCCCAACCCGATGCTCTTCCAGTATCGATTGCCTCCTTTACCAGGTGCCTTCCCCTTTCCAGACTTCTTTGAGCTGCGAAAATCTCAGGTTCACCTTGCGATGCATAGGCAAGATTCAAAATCAAGGAAAAATGATAAAAATCACCGCAACTCACCAAAGAAACACCTTGGGCTGCTTCAAGAAAGCCTTTTCCGTCTGCAAATCGAAGCAAGCAGCGACGTTTACTCATAAACTAATGAGCATCGTATCACACAACAATTAAACAAAAAGCATTGGTCGTGCGCCGATGCCTACCTGCTCAGCCATGATTTCCGAAGTCGGGGTTGCTACTGCGGCGGCGGAGCTCTCTCTCTGTCTAGGGTTTGCGTTTGGCGTCAATCAACGTATTCAGATATTGGATACTACTATTATACAATCCCTTCGGCTGGGCCTTGCTTCATGTATTAGATTGCAGGCTTCATAATTTGGGCCGGGCCCAAATATTATATGGCCCATTAAGAACATTTTCTGTAAATTTTAATTTTAAAATGTTTGGTTTCTGAAGTTGAAAACAGTTTGGAAGTGTGTGATTTAGTCTTTGGCCTCGGACAAGCTTCTTTCAGTTTTGCCTTCTTTTGATCGATCATTGTAATCCATTCTTTGATTCTCTTTCATTTCAGTAAAACCTTCTTGTTATGTTATCTTGTCAAACACTTAGATGGAGACAAACATTCATTAGATGTCCAATATTGAAGGAAGCTTTAATGAGAGATTCAACAATCCTACAACCATAACAGAAGGAAATGAAATCCAAAGCGAATAAGGTCTCACTGCCACAAGCTTAGTTAATATTACTGTGTCATAAAACCCAAAAAAACTTGTGGAGGTATGAAACACTCAGGCAGAAAGCGGCCTAATCATAGGAAGGAGACCTTTTATGGTCCCTAGCAGCTCCCCTAGTAGGATAATCTTGCTCGGGATATGGGCTCCCGCTTCTGCCAGGGCTAGGGCTCCGCCGACCCCTAACTGGACTCTGCCTAGGGCTTCTAGACCCATAAGGAGATCGTTCTCCACCACGACGCCCGTCATCGTATGCCTGTGGCGGAGAACGACTACGAGCCACTGGGGAACGAGGCGATAATGAACGCTGTTTCTCTCTACTATCGTAACTTCTCTCCCGTGGGGACACTGACCTGCACATACAATATAACGATATATAGCATACGCACATTTGGCATTAATTTAATCACACAAGACACATATGTCATATATGTGCAAACCACAGCCCTTTACACTCACGGGTATGTAGGATTATTACCAGGGAATAATCTAAAAAGAGAGAGAAGTATTTATTGAACCTGGAGTATCTTCTCTTTGGAGGAGGAGGAGACTGGTAGTCACGGCCACGAGATCTTTCATAGCGTGGAGGAGGGGACCGAGAATACAAGGGAGAACGAGAACGACGATGTGGCGGTGATCTCCTTCGATCATGACGGCTGCTATAAACAGTGTCAAAAGAAAATAAAAGGAAAAGAAACGCATAAGATTAAAATTATATGATGGTGATATGCAGGTACTCATGTAACTTAATTGATATAATGAAGAAAAAACAAAACTCTAGGTGGAAGAACAAAGCAGAAATGAACCTTCCTCGGCCTCTGGCCCTCATTTCAGTTGGCTTCTTCCGATTCTCCTCAGCAAAGACAACAGTCAGCTCCCTACCCTGAAAAATCTGGCCATCCATCTGATATTTCGCTTCTGCAGCATCACCTGGTTCCACATATTGGACAAAACCAAAGCCGCGAGGTTCCCTGAAGTAAATCTTGTTTAGTGAGAAATTGCAGGTGAAGTGAGAAACACAATCAACGAGGTCAATCTAGAGATGGGAATTTAAATCAAATTAACGGTCATAAAAAGTATAGAGCAGTATGGAAAGAGAAGGAAATATGACATTAACAAAATACCTCAAAGCCTCAAAAACTTCTAAAAGGGGCCGCCATAACAGTCTAAATTAATTCTAAGAATACGGAAGGCCATGATAAGACCGTAAATATGCACTTGGCAGCTAACCTTGGGAGTCATAATTTAAGATGCCTTGAAATTCTTCAAGACTTGAAATCTTGATTGCTTCACATCGTTTTCAAACAATAATTCTTTCAACCTTCATAACCATTTACATCACCTTCAACTTGTTACTCTACTTGTACGATGTCAAGAGACCTTTATCATTATCAATCTCTCAACAGAACTCAAAATACTTCATTGAAGGCTTCAAAACTCTAACTTCTCTGCTAGATCTCAAAGAATCTTAATAAAAATTGAGCTCAAGAGACATGCATCCTAACAAATATGAATTAAACGGACAATGTCACCATCTAACAACCACGCAAAGCTGATTGGTAGTTCATAATTCATATTTAAACAGTATTTATATGTGCAGTGTCAGATGATGTCCGATAATGATCTCTCACCCAGAGTAGTAGTCCCTCGGAAGATAGACATCCTTCAACGGGCCAAATTGGCCAAATGGTCTCCTCAAGTCTTCAGGCCTGTTCACAGAAAATTGCACGTTAGTCTAACAAGTATTTCTTGATTGTCATATTCCTTCCTTCTAGAAGGAAGGAACGAACACCACAAATAGTCAAGCAGTAACATATTGATATATGCCTGCAAGTGTAAGCTGCAACTTAAGGAGCTTTGCAAGTACAAAACTTAAGACGAAATCAAAAGGCTAGGACCAAACGCTTGATTAGGGATCAAATGTGGCAACTCCAATGACACTCACCTACAGTCATGACGAAGGTTGCGAACTAAAATGCTAGTAGGTGCATCTCCTCCACGATAGCGTCCACCTCTAGGAGGGCTCCTTCCTCTTCTACCATAATCTCTTGGTGGTGATGGGGTGTAGCTCCTTCCTCTCATTTGGACAAGTTGATTCCTGATTAATAAAAAGAATAGCAAATTATTAGCAAAGGGAACCATCAGGAACATCGAAGCAAAATGAAGCAACTAGTGGAACAATTTTACAAAGAGAAGGAAAAAGCTAAATCTGGTGGGTAAGGAACCGAATGATCAGTTAGAGCTAATACATGATAATTAGCCATCATGACAGCTATCAAAACACTTCTAATCATCATTTCATCACTCAACACCCACAAAAAAAGCACATGAATACATTTCATCAAAGAACCCTAAATCTTGAACTAGTAGAACAATTTCAAAAGAGAAGGAAAACACAAAATCTGGTGGGTAAGGAATCGAATGACCAGTTAGAGCTAATACATGATAAGTAGCCATCTTGACAGCTATCAAAACACTTCTAATCATCATCTCAACACTCAACACCCACAAAAATAGCACATGAATACATTACAGCAGAGAACCCTAATTCTTGAACTAGTAGAACAATTTCAAAAGAGGAAAACACAAAATCTGGCGGGTAAGGAATCGAATGATCAGTTAGAGCTAATACATGATATTTATCCATCATGGCAGCCATCAAAGCACTTCTAATCATCATCTCATCAATCAATACCCACAAGAAAGCACTGGAAGACATCACATCAGAGAACCCTAGAACGAACGCCAAAACTTAGATTACTAAGACAAAGACGACAAACTCTCAGTTCCTCATTCTCTTGTCCGAAAGATAAAACACGATAGTAGACAGAGGCCATAGGCTTGAGGAAAGCCGATCTAACGATGACCCAACTATCCAAAAAAAAAAAACCCTACACGAGTGACAGGCCAAATCTCTAAATTAAACCCGTAGAAAAGGGGCAAACATCTACGACCGATAATTTTGTACCTGGTGAGGAAACAGATCTTCAGGCAGAGTAGATTGCAAACCCAAGCGGCGGAGACAGCGCTTGACGATGGAGTTAGGGTTAAGAAATGAGAGTCATGGGGTAGATATGTTGAGGGTTCTGACTTCTGAGGGGTAAATATGTAATTTCATGTAGAAGGGATCTGATTCTGATCCTCCTAGTGGGCCGGCCCAGTAATGATAATAGCTAATGTTACTTTCGCCTGGGAGATATTGAAACGCACGACCACTGTTCGATCAAATTCCTCAAAAGAGCATTATGCCATGGAATCCTATGATTTCTGGATACTCCCAAAGAAACTAGCCGATGAAGCCGAGCGTTTATGTCAGGAGATGCCAGAAAGAAGTACCATTTGGTGCGATGCACTGATTTCAGCTGGATGTCGACGTAATGCCCGAAATGAATGTCGTGTCCTAAACTGCCATGGTTATAGATTATGTCGAAGAAGGAATGGTTTCTTACGCAGAGGCATTGTTTCGGCGTATATGGGATTTCATAGCTATCGTTATAGCTCAACATGGCTTGGGGGACAAAGCTCTGCAAGTGTACCAAGAGTGTCTTCATTGGGAGTTCAATCAGATGATGTTACATTCATCGGAATTCTCGCGGCTTGCAGCTGCCGTCAATTTGAAGCCTGTATTGCTGGTTCTTATGTTCTACTATGTAATATCTACGCCTTTGGAGGTAGATGGAGTGATGTCTCCAAGTTGAGGAGCATCAAGTGATCGCCTGGTTTTAGCTGGTTTTCTTTCGTTCTTCATGAATCATTTGCACTTCAAGAACTTACTAACCACGATGTTCTATCAGTGCATACACCCTATTCAATTGATGTCATCTACTTTAGAAAGTTTAGTACTCATCTTGGCTACCCATGTTCATAGTTCTCTGTGGGGTGGTTCATTTTTCAGAATTGCTCATATAGAACAACTCTCTCAGGTTATTTCTTGAGGAAGCTTGCCTTTTTATTTCTTAACCATCACCAGCACACACTCTGCCTCTCCTTGCCTGATGAATATGGTTGTAAGATAGTACTTCACAATGATTCTTTTTCTTTCCCCTTGAGGGGGTATGTAGATATGGCTGCAAATCCTGGAGGTGGCTGATGTGTTTAGGAGAAGACCACCACGAGGCGATATGGTAAGGTCAAGTCAGTTATCTTGTTTGGGTCAGTTTTGCTTTCTAAATAGCACTTTTGGAAGAATCTATTACAGTGAATTATATAGTAAGCAACACTTGCCCGTACGTTCTTTTCTGAAACTGACATCTCTGTCACGTCCTTGTTTTGAAGGATGATGAGATAGTAGTGGATTCATCTTCTGTTTGCACAAAAACTTTGCATAGACTGTGGCTGAGCTGAGCGCTCACCTCCCCTAAAAAAACATTCTTTTTTATCACCCACTAGCTGGCTAGGGCCAACTACTGTTCGTCCACTATGAATGATATGCTGCTTTTATCAAGAAAGATAGAATTCGAGATACTGCACGAGGAAATGTCCCATGTCTTATCGCTTACTACATCATTTAAGTCTACCTGGTAATTATTAGGGTCATTTATAATGCTCTATCCTACTGATGTATATCTCTTTTACAAAATATCTTGAGGTCTGGTAAATAAGAACAACACACTCAATGCTGAGATATTCTTGTCTTATCATATTAACAGAAACTAAATTTAGTTCATGCATCGGCTTGTGTGTTTTCACTGTTAAAAAAAGTCTTACTTCTGCAAGAGATTGTCGTGTACTTATGTCGTCCGCATGTATACATACTCTTATATAATCAAGACTACCAGCGCAGCCTTTTAACGAAGAAAGAGGAGGATTAATCATGGCAGCAGCAGTACTAATTCTTGCATTTCTTATTATTCCTGCAATATTTTTCTTCATTAATCTTGTCAGATTCAGAGGAAAAGAAAGGTATCACCTTCCTCCAGGGAGCTTCGGGTTGCCGATCCTGGGAGAAACAGCCCAATTCCTCCGTTGCGGCGTCGATGGGACGCCGGAGATGTTCATCCAAGAAAGAGTGGCCAAGTACAAATCCCAAGTGTTTAAGACCTCGTTGATGGGGGAGCCCATGGCTGTAATAAGCGGACCAGCCGGTAACAAATTCCTATTCAGCAACGAAAACAAGCTGGTCACCGTCTGGTGGCCGAGCTCCGTCAGGAAGCTGCTCGGACATTGCCTAGCAACTAGCGCTGGCGAAGAAGGCAAGCAGATGAGGAAGACGGTGTCTTACTTCGTGAGCCCCGACGCATTCACGAGGCTCTACATCAAGAAGATGGACATGGTTTCACGTCAGCACATTGACACTCACTGGAAAGGTAAGATAAACAAATCGTTTCCCATCGTTTTATTCTTTAATCAAAGACACTGATGAGTTGCCTCTTGTCAAGGTCGGGAGAAGGTGAAAGTATTCCCAACTATCAAGCTATACACCTTCGAACTCGCCTGTCGCCTATTCATGAACCTCGAAGATCCCAATGAAATATCTAAGCTTGCCTCTCTATTCAACACTTTCTTGAAGGGGGTGATCTCGGTTGCAATCAACTTCCCGGGAACAAGATTCTACGGGGCGAAGAAAGCTAGCTCTGCTATAAAGGAGGAGCTTCGAAAGATAATCCAACAGAGAAGAGCTGCCTTGACACAGAAAGCCACCGACCCTTCCCAAGATCTCCTGTCCCATTTGCTCGTAGTTCCCGACCACGAAAGCGGCAAGTTCATGTCCGAAGAAGTCATCATAAACAACATACTGTTGCTTCTGTTCGCCGGCCACGACACTTCTAGCGTTGCAATGGCAATGCTGATGAAGAACCTCGCTGAATTTCCTCATATATACCAGAAGGTGCTTGAAGGTATGGCCTTTTTACATGCACATTTCAAGACTTATATGTAATGTATTTCTAGATTTCGTAAAGAAATACTATGAAACATCCATTTGATTATTACATCCATAAAACAGAGCAACGTGGGATCGCATCGTCCAAAGAAGGGGAGTTCTTGCAATGGGAGGACGTGCAAAAGATGAAGTACTCATGGAACGTTGTCTGTGAAACCATGAGGCTCTCACCTCCTATAATAGGTTCTTTCAGGGAAGCACTAACCGATATTAACTACGCAGGTTATGACATCCCCAAGGGATGGAAGGTACTTGCTTATTACCTCCTCCGTTATTTTCACAACTAATCAAATTTCAGAAAAAAAAAAAAAACAATCCGAGTTTTTACATAATTATTATTCCGGGCCAGCTATATTGGAGCGCATCTTCGACCCACAGAGACCAGAGTTCCTTCGAAGATCACGGAGACTTCGACCCTTCAAGATTTGAAGGGGTAGGGCCTGCTCCATTTTCTTTCGTGCCATTCGGTGGAGGGCCTCGAATGTGCTTGGGGAAAGAGTTTGCTAGGCTGGAGATACTCATATTTCTACACAACATCATTACAAGGTTTAAGTGGGAACTTCAAAATCTTGATGAGAAGGTTTCTTACGATCCAATGCCCACGCCAGTCGAAGGACTTCCCGTGCTTCTCCGCAGTCACGCTGCCTAAAAATTTTATCTTTGATTCTCTAGGCATATGTGGTTGAGATGCAACATATGATAGGAATACCTAGGACAAGATCGTGACACTGTCTGCAGTAAGTTTGTAGTCGTCGATCTGTACGGAAATAATACGAACTGAAAATTACGCAGTAATATGTTTTCTCCATCGTGTCGAAGCTTTTTCTTCGCTAAATTGTAAAACAAAATGAATCGAATATCAGTTGACAAACTGAAACATATCCTTTATTTTCTGCTGCTGTGTTCTGCCATTTACCTATGTAAACAGCACAGTAGCTCAACAAGAAATCTGAGTTAAAAAGAAAGAAAACGAAATTATCCTTAATTATATATGGTTCGTATCAAGTGCTCGATCTTCAGCCGAAGAATCGTCGCACTGAACTTGCAGAGGCTCCAAGGAATCGACTATATCCCTCATCAAAGGCCTCGCCTTAGGATTACGGTTCAAACAGTGGTAAGCAAGCATGGCTGCTTTATGAATGCCCTTAATGGGATAGTCTCCTTGCAGCCTCGGATCTACGATGTTGAGCACCTTCTTCTTCTCCTTCAGCAAAGGGAGGGCCCAGTCGGTAAGATTCTGCTCGCGGGCTGGCCTCGATTTGTCCAAAGATTTCCGCCCCGTCAGAAGCTCGAGCAGTACAACTCCATAGCTGTACACATCACTCCGCGGCGTCAGATGGCCTATATACCAACCGCAAGATGCAGCTTTCAGAACCATTCATGTTATTACATCAGTTAATACAGTGTAATAATGCTTAGCAAATCTGCAGTTTGTTCTTGAAACTAAGAAAAAAGGCGGGAGCTTTTCGCCACCTGTCATTATGTATTCTGGGGCGGCGTAGCCATACGTCCCCATGATCCGAGTTGAGACATGGGATTTGTCTCCTACTGGCCCGTCTTTAGCCAGGCCGAAATCAGACAGCTTCGCATTGTAGTCCTGTCGAGATTATCATTGAAACGATGAAAAGCCTAATACATTAGCTTGGTCGTAGAGATAGACGGAACTGACCTGGTCCAGCAAGATGTTCGACGTCTTAAAATCCCGATAGATGACGGGCTTCTCTGCTTCGTGCAGAAAAGCTAGTCCTCTCGCTGCCCCGAGAGCTATCTTCATTCTCGTCGACCAAGGAAGAGGGAGCAGTACTCCTGTGAAGTAATGCGTACCATACCATAACGTGGATCAGAAAAAACGATCGAGTTTTATTTAAATTCAACGCCGATGATGAAATATCGATCGCAAAAAGCTCATTATGTTGAATGAACACTCCACCTAAAATCTTAAGCTTGAAGGGAGTGCATCATATTTCAATCTTATATATTATATTTCCAACATGCCCCCTCACGTCTAGGCTGATTTATTCATTATCAAGCCTTAGACCAGTAATTTTTTTAAATGGGTTGCCGTGACATTTCATGCTTATGATTTCTTGGTCTGAGCTCTTATACCGTGTTTAAACGACCAGTACCACTAAAAGCATTATATTTAAATTTTATATATTGTGAACGTTTACTCACGTATAGACTGATTTCATTCAGAGTTCTTACTTGAGAATAGGTTGGTCTCTACGCTTCCCCGGGACATGTACTCGTAAATCAGTACTCGATGTTCGTCTTCGCAGCAATATCCGATCAGCTTCACTAAATTAGGATGAGAAAGCTGTCCCAAAAAGATTACCTCGGCCTAATGGGAGGAAGAACAAAGCACCTAGTTATTATACAGCAGCGATCAAGAAAATCAGAAGGGAGAAATGGTCAGCAGCGAGTCTTATTACCAGCCACTCTCTATGACCTTGGTAGCTATTGTCTCCGTCGTGGACCTTCACGGCGACATGGATGGGCTCGAGGAGCAGACCCTTTCGTAAGTCTTCGGAGATACAACCTTTGTAGACGCTGCCGAAGCCTCCTACGCCCAGCATGTGATCCTGTCTGAAATCGTCGGTGATGGCCTTCAGCTCGTCGAATGTGAACACTATTAGAGGGTTGGCCGCCGTCGTACGGCGCAAGTCCTCGACTTCCTCGGGATTCGACGGCAGCTTCCGATTGATTTCCATCCTTTCTTTGTCTGATTGATCCTTCGGAGTCTCTGACAGTAAGAAACGAAGAGCAAAACATTAACCAATCTGTGAATAAATGTAAGAACTCAAACGTACGTAGCATATTTGGAGAAGAGCATTCAAACTCACCGGCGGGTTTTCCAGTCGACGATACTCTGTACGCCGCCGCCACTTGCCACCCACACCAGCAATTACCCATCATGCAATAAATGTTAGTGAATAGAAACCAAAGGGAGAGAAGCAAAGAAACAGACAAGGGAAAAGGCTAGTGAAGAAGTACGATAAGGGAAGGAAAAAAAGAAAAAGCAAGGTGAAGTGAGGCTTAAGAATTAATAATGGAGATTGATGGGATAGATAGTGGCCTTTATGGTGTGTTGTGGACATGCACTGAGTATCAGTGGGTTATGAAAGACTTGGCGTTTTTCTTTATCATTTTATTTATTTATTTAAAAAATTATCAGCAGCTTAGTGCGTTCTTGGGCACATTTCAGTTCTCCACTTCGGTCTTGTCTTCCTCCTTTTGTCAATGAGACAGCATGCGTGCAATACAACTACTACGTCATCATAACTAGTTCTTTGTTAGTTATTACAAATGGCCAACTGTTTGTAGATAGGTTTCTCAAGAAAGCGTTTATTGGGCCCAAATTATGGAAGAGCCCAAAGGTAAAGGCCCATTTTTTATTGTAGGCCAGTGAGCACCTATAGAATATTTTTTTTCTTTTGATGAATTCATAGCTCTATACACACTACTCAGCTGGGCTGTGAGTTGGAAGTAGTCGAGCGAGCGACCGATCGATAGCGGAGAAAACGTGGGGGAGAGTGGATTCGTCGTGATTAGTTAATTGGCTGAATCGAAAATGGAGGAATACATGGAGGAGTTGCGCACGCCGCCGGTAGCTCTGTCGTGCCTGGTGGGGTGTCCCGAGGTACACGGCGTTATCACGGCCCACCTCCACGCGCAGCAGCCGCCTATCAACTCCATAGCGCTGCCGGATTTCTCCAAGATCTCTGTAATTCCGCCGCCGAAGAACGTATCGGATCCGGCTCCGGCGGCAGGGGTCGGCGGCATTATTAAGAGGGATTGGCTATCGAAGCACCGAACTAGGATTCCGGCCGTGATCGCTGCCCTATTCAGCTCCGCCCATGTCTCGCCCGCTGTGGAACCCACCCAGTGGCAGCAAGTTTGTGCCGATCTGGACTATCTTAAAGCTGCACTCGGGGGGAGGAACAACATCAGATTGGTTCTTGTTATAGTTACTCAATCCCGATATAAAGGTACAAGGGAGGATTCCATTGTTTTCTCTTCTTAATGCTTGTTGAATGAATTGATGAATGAGTTAAGGTATCTGATGTTCTGTTCTACTGCAGATGAGACTAGTGAGGATCGTATCACTGCTTTGAGGAAGCGTGCAGAAGTTGACTCAAAGCATGTCGTCTTCTTTATTACAGAAGACCAATCAGAGCTCAAACAATCTCTAGTCAGGCATGGTGCTCTTCATTTTCAGCTTACCTTTTTGATATTAGTGTTTGGGATTCTCCCTTACATTTTGGGAAGGAGAGAAATAATGCAATGATAAAAGCTAGCTGCATTGTTTCTTGCAGGCTCTCAACTATATTTTCGGAGCTGGCAAATACATATTATAGAGATGAAGGACGCAGAATCAAAACACGCATCGAAAAGAAAAATTTCAGTTCCGTTGAGTTAAATGCCCGATACTGTTTTAAAGTAAGTTTTCCTTTACTCCTCTCTTCATATATATGGTATATTCCTCTCGTCAACAAGTAATATGTCCTTGCTGGTGGAGTTTGATTGTTGCTCACTAAAGATTTGTTTCCCCAAAAAAATTTTCACTTTAAGAAAAGTAATTTATAGTATTCGAAGTCCCTCCATTGTATTTGCGCCAAGTAGAGGAGGAATGATGGAATACCTGAGTTCACTGAAGAGTTGAATATATGGTTGCATCCTATGCTTTATTCATGATATTGAAGCCTGATGGCAACCTCTGATTGTTCATATTAGGACTTTAGAAGAACCGTGCCTTATGCTGCCATTTTCCTTTATCAACTCGAATTCCTTATATTCGTTCTCCTATATTATTATCTAAACTGTATCAAACTTCTAGGTTGCTGTATATGCAGAATTCAGGAGTGACTGGCTTGAAGCTCTCAAATTCTATGAGGATGCCTATCACGCCGTAAGGGAGGTAATGCTTTTCTAGGTAGCTAAACTTTTGCTTCATGATTGACTTGCATAGCATTTAATTGGCACTTCTACTTGCCCAAAAGTTGGTTGAGATAAAATTATTTAGATATATGTTGTTGCACTTCATTCCTGTACACAGGGATTGCCAGTTTTGTTTTTATGTGAGTTTGACATGGATAACGGTCTTCTATAATTGGTAGGAATGGGAATTGTGCTTTCCCTGTTTGACTTTGATACCTGAAAAGTGAAAACATCTAAGCGGAATATTTAATTCCATTTTAATAAATGGCTTTTTCCTATTGGTCTACGTCATTTTATCCCGGACAATTTATATTTTCATGTAGGCTGTTGGATCATCAACACGACTTCCCCCAATCCAGCGTTTAGTTGAGATTAAGACTGTTGCTGAACAATTACATTTTAAAGTATGTACATTGTTGCTGCATGGTGGAAAAGTTGCAGAAGCTATCTTGTGGTTCAGGCAGCATGTTGCTAATTATAGGAGACTTCTTGGAGTTTCAGATGTTGTCTTTCTTCACTGGGAATGGTTAAGCCGGCAATATCTGGTATTTGCTCAACTACTGGAGACTAGCTTGGACAATGTTCAAGTTCCTGTTATGGCATCAGTTCCTGCGGAAAACCCAAGCGAATGGGAATATTATCCAGCTTATTACTACCAGGTAGTTTCTTATTACACTGAGGCATGCATTTTAAGGGACTTGGCTGAATCGTTCTAACATTGACAATTTGAGGAAACAAACAGTTGGCAGCTAGCTACCTGAAGGAGAAAAACAAAAGCTTGGAACTTGCACTTTCCATGTCCGAAGAGACTGATACAGTTGATGGGAGTGCTGAGTCTGTTGTTGCTTCTGCATATCTTGGTCAGTTTTCCGCCCTAATGGAGCGTGAGGACACTTGCATAATGCAATCGTGAGTTTTTTAGCCGGCATGCCTTTCTTGATTTCGCTGCCTATCCTATGTGTTTTTATTAAATTACTTTGCAGCTATATCCATTAAGTGTTGAAAGTGATAAGAAATTTCTTTGCAGTCTAACTGATGAGGAGTATACGCATTATGTGCTTGCTGAAGGGAAGAGGTTGCTGGATTCCTATGAAATTATTGCTCTACTTCAGAGATCATTCAAAGCATACAGTGACTCTAAATCTGAGAGGAGAGCTGCGTATTGTGGATTTTTGATGGCTCGGGAATACTTTCTGCTAAATGATTTCGGTAATGCGAAGAAACTATTTGAAGATATCGCAAACCTTTACCGACGTGAAGGCTGGCTGTTGTCATTGTGGGAGGTTTTGGGTTACTTGCGAGAGTGCTCTAGGAAAACTAGTTCTGTGAAAGACTTTGTCGAATATTCTCTTGAAATGGCTGCTGTGCCCATTACAAATGATGTTGGTGGGCTGAATTTTAGAGACTCTGGGCCAGCTGACCCAGCAAATATTTCACACAGAACAAAAATTCAGAATGAAGCATTCCAGATTGCTATAGGGGAATCTCAGCTTGATTTGAAAGAGTCGGAGAAAAATAACAAAGTAAGCCGTGACTATCCTCTTTATCTTGAGATTGATCTTGTTAGTCCACTAAGGGCAGCACTCCTCGCTTTGGTTTCATTCCATCAACCTACTGTTAAGCCGGGTGTTGCATCACTTTTCACCATTGCGCTTCGATCGCAATTGCCCGTAGACGTTGAGCTTGATCAGCTGGAGGTGCAATTTAACCAATCTGAGTGTAATTTCTTAATTGCGAATGGTCAGAATCCTCAGATGACTTCTGTATCTAATGTGCAAATGGGTCGCAGAGTTGAGACTGCTCCGAAGTTGTTGCTTGCTACAAACAAATGGTTAAGGTTAACGTATGAGATAAAATCTGGTGAGTTAGTGGTATGCCCTTTATTCTTTACCTGCAAGAAACGCTACTCTGAACATATTGCTAGACTGTTTTCCTTTTCTTAATACTGCATCATTTCTTAAATTTTCAACATAAAGATGAATAAGCTAATACATTCATCTCGTCACAGATCAAAGTGGAAAACTGGAGTGCATATATGTCATTGCAAGAATAGGGTCGCATTTCACCATATGTTGCAGAGCTGAGAGCCCCGCATCAATGAACGACTTACCTCTTTGGAAGTTTGAAAACCTATTGGAAGCTAGTCCCACCAAGGATCCCGGCCTCGCATTCTCTGGACAAAAGACCATACAGGTCGAAGAGCCTGACCCGCAAGTGGATCTGATTTTAACTTCAGAAGGCCCCGCCTTTGTCGGGGAGACCTTTGTTTTACCCGTGACAGTAGCCTCTATAGGCCATTCCGTGTATTCTGGTGAGTTGAAGATTAATTTAGTAGATACTAGAGGAGGAGGCCTGCTTAGTCCTAGAGACCAAGAGCCTTTTTCATCTGACGATCTCCATGTTGAGCTCATTGATATATCTTGTGACGAACCTGAAGATCAGTCTGATGCTGATGCCGATGCTCCTTCTGAGAGCATCCAGAAGATCCAGCCATCTTTCGGATTGATTTCTGTACCATCTCTTAGTGAAGGGAAGTCGTGGTCCTGCAAACTCAAAATTAAGTGGAATCGTCCTAAACCCATAATGCTCTATGTGTCCCTAGGCTACTATCCTCACGCCAGTGAACCAACTTTACCGAAAGTCCATGTCCACAAAAGCTTGCAGATCGAAGGCAAAACTGCCCTTACCATCAACCACCGCTATATGCTTCCATTTCGTCAAGACCCTCTTTTGCTATCAATGGTCAAGCCAGTTTCAGAAAATGACCAGACACCATATTTAGCTTTCAACGAGCCCAATCTGCTCGTAGTTAGCGTCGTTAATATCTCAGAGCTGCCACTTCAGTTACTGTCTATATCTATCGAGATGGAAGAGGACAACGGCGCATTCTCTGTACAACCTCAGTGCCAGGAGTTCAGTGAACCTATAGTTCACGTGCCCGGGGGAGAGTTCAAGAAGGTTTTCACAGTCATTCCCAAGGTAAATGGTAATAAGCTGAGGAACGGTACTGTCAGTTTGAGATGGCAAAGGAAGCCAAGGCTACAAGATCGATCAAAACTTTGCTCTACCACATCCCAAATTACGAAACTCAGACTTCCTGACGTGAATGTTGAAGTGCCTCCTCTGTTTGTGAGCTTAGAATGCCCGCCCCACGCTGTTCTTGGGAACCCTTTTACATATTCTGTTAAAATTCGCAATCAGACGGACCTTCTTCAGGAGATCAAGTACTCATTAGCCGATTCACAGAACTTTTTCTCCTCTGGACCGCACAATGACACCATTTTCGTAATGCCACGATCAGCTCATGCTCTCCATTACATGCTCGTACCGCTTGGCTTGGGTTCACTACAGCTGCCAAAAGTCGCCGTGACATCTCTGAGGCACTCTGTTGGTTTTCAACCGTCTAGTTCGTCGACGGTTGTCTTTGTCTATCCCGCAAAACCTTCATTTTGAAGCGTGCCAAGTGGTGCATGAAAAATGATGAGCACCGTTTTATATAGTGTTGGTTGATGATTGGTTCTTCGAAGTTGTTACCATTTGGAAACCGATGATTGACTGTTCAAATCGGAACTCGGAGATTCATTACAGCCGTGCGTGCAGCCTCGGGGGTGGATGTAGGTTCGGGTGTAGGTGTGGTATGTGTGCTAGTTCTGATATGGATCATTGGCAAGGAGTTTCGTTCATATGTGTTTTTTCTTCTGAAATTGGTATTCTGTTGATACGCTAATGTAGGAAAATATTTCGACATGTAATATGATTAACTGTTTTCGTCGGACTACCTTTTTTTTTTTTTTTTTTTTTTTCCGGGTAACGTCGGTTAACTCCACCATAAATGGGTAAACACAGTCTAGTCTGCAAACCACACACAGTGGGAAGAAAGTCACCCTAAACAAACCGGTGATAGGCTCATCTAAAATCAGAGGAGGTATAAATGGATTAATCTTAACAAACTTATAGGATGTCTATAGACAAAGGTTTTGTTAATTTCTATTTCATGATACAGTTAAGGATCACCAAGACATTCTTTAAGAGCAAGGATGATTTTATAACTAAGCTAACACATAATTCACTTGTCGGACAACTTGTTTTGTGTTGAAACATATCTAACGTGAAAGTATGAGGACCGAAAATTAATTACAGATAACATTTGTATTGGAAGTGTATATTTTCAGTTGGCCTATAATTTTTTTTTGGTAACATGATAAAGCTGGCCTTTGGACCTCGAGGACTAATGCACTAACCTACAAACTAAGCCAATTAGGTAGACTATTTTAAGATAAGTCCATGTATGACAAACAGACTCAATAGAAGAATTTGGTAGTTAGGGAGGTTCGAGACCTCTCTTCCAAACACCTCGAGAGTCTAAACTTGACGATTCTATGTATTGAAACATTTGTGGTCAAATTTAAAATAGGTTGAAAGTATGAGGACGAAAAATAAACAAGAGATAAAATATCTGTTCCAAAAAGTGTAAATTTACCGCTAATTCTTATCTCCCTCTGTTTCTCTCCTGCCTCCGCGAGGATAAATCGTCGGAAGCACATAAGACGACATGGAGAGTCTGAGCTCTTTTTCGACTTGTTATGCCTTGTCGTCGTCCAATTATTCCAAAACCCTAATTTCTCCGAGTTTTATCTCCATCTCCTCACCATCTTCTGCTGTTGCTACTTGTTATTCTTCCAAATGCTGCCGTGGCATGCGCCGTGTGAGGCGGAGTTGCATATATTCTCCTCTTGCAACTGGGAATTCCTCGGTAGATGCTGCTCCAACTACTGCTGCTCCTACTGCCGATGATGTGCTTCCCAAAATCGACAAGAGTGGTCGATTTTGTAGTCCCAGAGCTGCTCGAGAACTAGCTCTGTAATTTCGCCTTCTTTTGTTTGCCAAGACCTAGTTTTTTTTTTTTCTGTGCTTATACTGTGTATCTAACATATGCGACAAGTACGTTTGGCTAACTTCATTCGATTTCATACAACTGCATAGGACTATTCTGTACGCGGCTTGTTTAGATGGAACTGATCCCATTCGCCTTTTCGAGAAGAGACTGAATGCAAGAAGAGGTCGACCACACTTACCTTCACTCCTCTCGAAATTGCTTGACCATCTTCTCCTTTTCGCATCTTTGTTTACGTTCTGTCGTCGTATTTTAGCATGCTACTCATAATGTATATATGACCTGCTAGTGTGTTTGTTTTCTTGTCCGTTTAGAAACTGGATATGAGTTCGACAAGACTTCCCTGATGAGATATGACCACATGAGTTTTGGAGGGCCCCCAGTCACTGCTGAGACGATCGAAGAAGCTAACGATATTTTGGAAAGCGATCAAAAGGAGTCTGACATTGGTAACACTCTTGTTTACAATATCCAGTTATGGCTTTGCTTCGGAGAATCCATCGGCCACTAGGATTTATTTTATCATATGTGACAATCAATTTTATGTGTCATATAGCTATTCTTAATTGCTTTCAGAACAGTAAACTATTGTGTGTTCTAACTCGCCTAATGCTTGTGTATTTGTAGAAAATATAGCTACTGATAATTCAAATGTCATGTCCATGACCATTAATTAACTATTTAGCTTCTTTCCCTCAGAAATGGAAGTTCTATCAGCGCCTCCAAAATTGGTATACAGCAAACTAATTCTGCGGTATGTCACCTTCGCATTAGAATTATGTACTGTGTATTTTTGGCATACTCGTGGTATTGCTAGGTACGAGAAGAGTTCACTAATGATAATATTAAACATTTCAGTTTCACCAAGAAACTTTTGGTAGCTGTTGTGGAGAAGTGGGACACTAATGTGCTTGCAATCGATAAAATTGCACCGCAAAATTGGAAGGTTTAATATTGCTTCTCTATTACTGTATACGCCCTTTCATGTAAATTTAATGCCTTGATCCCGCATGTTTTGGAGTGTATCATTGTGAATTCTCATTTATTGTGCGTAGAATTTAACAGATTAGGCATTATGCAGGTTTTCTCTATGTAATAGAACTTTAATTACGAGTTTTCTAATACAACTGCCGGACTGTTAGTCTCTACCTTGCTATGTTTGGATGAATTATGAACATAAATTTTTATAGGGTGGATGGGAGATTCATATCTTGAGGAAGCTTCTTTCTTGATCACGATAGTAGAAATCCATCGTTTTGGTAGTCAATAAGTTGATTATCTATTTGGTTATGCCATTGTTGTTGTGTTCTTTTGTTGCAGAAGGAACCATCTGGTAGAATCCTTGAGTTCTCAATTCTTCATCTGGCTATTGCTGAAATTATTGTTCTTCGTACCAAGCACCAAATAGTCGTCAACGAGGTTGTTTTTTTCTTTTCTTTTCTATAATCTTCCAGAATCATTCCTGAAACCAATTCACGCATACGATTATGATATCTGACATGCATCGGTTATTCATTAAATGCGAATATGTTGGCCCGAAAGCTTCTCTCCTTGCTTTGCGATGCTCACTCAACAAATGCTAATGCCCAACTTTTCGATCCCATGCAGGCTGTTGACCTCGCTAAGAGATTCTGCGACGGGTCAGCTCCTCGTATTATAAACGGTTGCCTGAGAACATTCATTAACGAGATCAGGGAAAACGTCGAGTCCCAAGAACTTAAACTCAACCCCATGAAGTAATTTAGCCATCAATCTCCGTCTCCCTTGAGCTATATATCGACTTGCGATGATCTTTTCCACGAACCAACGGGAGTGAAAGCATAAGCTAAGGAATCAAGAACCCGCATTTTACGGTAAATCGAAATGGCTCGTTTACAGAACATCAGTTAACTCTATTTTGTTGGCATGTACGGTCTTGTGGTGCTGAGTCAGTCAATGGGGAAGAAATCTAGCTTACTTTGTATTGGTTGTTGTAAGAATTTTCTTTAGGTTTCCCACTTAGTGATTCCTTCGTCACAATCCTTGGATTAACTAAAACTTGTATGCATTCTTCATAAAATCATGCACATTGATGAAAATAAAAAACCACTAAAAAGAAAACTGATTACAGAATCTGTACAATAGCTTCTTCAAGCAGTAGATTATGTAGATTATAATTCGAAATCCGATAATTTGGGTAAAATCTAAGATTCCGACACGTATAATGTTCCTAAATTACTTAATTTTGAGAGTTGTTGTCCATATAATGTCAATCTTTAAATTTGATATGTCCATATAATACTTAACCCTAAATTACCTAAATTACAAGAACGAAAAAAATATTTAATCCTAATAATAATAATAAAAAAAAGGAGTTAATTAACGGATGATCCGCTCGCTAATCTCTAGAATAGTCGTGGCCCATCGCGAGATCAGTCGTAGAACTCTCTAGAAACCAACCATCGACCTCTTCTTAAGGACCTCACTTCCCTTGTTGTCACTCGCAATAGCATCACACAAGCTCTAGTTCAATCTGCGGCGACTTACCAGCTTCGACATTTGTGCGTTTGCCAAAGGAGTCAGAAATGGAGGACGATTTCGACATTCCAGCTGCCGAGGGCATGGATGAGGACATGGATCTCCCGGATGACGCGACGTACATGAAGGTCGGCGAGGAGAAGGAGATTGATAAGGATGGTTTGAAGAAGAAGCTTGTTAAGGAAGGTGAAGGGTGGGACACGCCTGACAACGGCGACGAAGTCGAGGGTAATTACGTCTCACGACCTGTTTTCTAGGTTTTTCTGTTTGGGTTGATGGGCTGATCGGAGTTGTTTTTTGAGTTCTGCTGGGTTGTTGTGTGATTTTGACTTGCCGGTCGCACGTTTTTTTACCTCGTACAGCTGAACCACCCAGAGTGTGATTTGATTGCACGTCCGTAGTAGTCTATTCTGCTGCGTTGATTTCTCTTTGGTCGAGTGTTGAGCTGAATGTTTAAATGCCAATTGATTTCCTAAATTTCTTCTCATCTGCTAGCTAATTGGTGGTCGGAGTTTGTTATCTCATAAGGCAATTGTTCCTTCAGCTTCTCTATCTGTGAAAGGGTAAAACATTGAGTTTTGGTAGCGATTGATTTTGGTAGGATAGTGAATTGAAGCATTACATGTCAGTTGCCGAAGATTTTTATTGACACTTGGTTATGTGTGAAATTGGTGCAGTTCATTACACGGGGACCCTGCTTGATGGTACTAAGTTCGACTCAAGCCGTGATAGGGGAGATCCCTTCAAATTTACGCTCGGACAAGGTTAGTGTTACCTACATTACTGAGGATGGGTTTTGCATTGGTGCTGTGTCGAGTTTGATTTGGGGTTTTAGTTGAAATGAGATCATATACGCTCATTAAATATCGATTAAGTTTGAACTATATGGAAGAGTAACCAAACGTTTGGTAGAAACTGTGATATGCGCTATTCGGTTGGCCTGGAATGAGATTGCGGGTGAAAAACCTTTTTTTTTTTTTTTGCAGGACAAGTCATCAGGGGTTGGGATATTGGCATAAAAACCATGAAGAAGGGTGAAAATGCAGTATTTACCATTCCGCCTGGGTTGGCTTACGGGGAATCCGGATCTCCACCGACCATCCCTCCTAATGCCACATTGCAGTTTGACGTTGAATTGCTTTCGTGGGTCAGTGTTAAGGATATCTGCAAAGATGGCGGCATAGTTAAGAAGATTGTGAAGGAGGGCGAGAAATGGGAGAACCCCAAGGATGCTGATGAAGTGTTGGGTATGAAGTTGTTTTTCCCTCTGAAAGCATGTGTGGTAGCTAAATAAACTGCCTACTGATTCTTGTCATTAAATTGTCGTTTTTTTGTGCTTTCCAGTCAAGTATGAAGCACGATTAGAAGATGGCACAGTCATTGCACGATCGGATGGAACTGAATTCACTGTCCAAGAAGGTACAGTACGTAGCTGTGGTGGTTCCAAATGGAAATCTTATGTTTCATTTTGACTTCTATATGACATGGTGATTTTACATTCAGGCCACTTCTGTCCTGCACTTTCCAAGGCCGTGAAGACAATGAAAAAGGGTGAAAAGGTCCTTCTCGATGTCAAACCCCAATGTGAGTTGTATTCAAATGCTTGTGGTTTATTTTTTTTTTTTCCTAAAACGAAATATACTGTCTCACATATTCACCTCTGATGCAGATGGATTTGGTGAGAAGGGCAAGCTAGCCAGTGGTGATGAAGGAGCAGTCCCTCCAAATTCTTCATTGAACATTGAGCTGGAGTTGATCTCGTGGAAGACGGTTTCCAATGTTACAGATGATAAGAAAGTTATGAAGAAAATACTGAAAGAAGGAGAAGGGTATGAACGCCCGAACGAAGGAGCTATTGTTAGATGTAAGGCAATTAACAGATCTGTTTTTGGGTTCTCCTAAGACATTGTTTCCAGTCTAACGATGTTATTTTCCTTATCTAGTGAAATTGATTGGGAAGCTGCAAGATGGTACTGTTTTTATCAAGAAAGGGCATGGAGATGATGAAGCACCTTTCGAATTTAAAACAGATGAAGGTATGAACTTGGGATTGTTTTCCCTGATGAAAAGTTGATATTTTTGTTACATATCAATTCGGAGTTATTTACAATCTGAATTCTGATGCGAACAGAACAAGTTGTTGAGGGGTTGGACAGGGCTGTCACAACAATGAAAAAGGGTGAGGTTGCGCTTTTGACCGTTGCCCCAGAGTATGCATTTGGGTCATCGGGGTCACAGCAAGAGCTGGCCATGGTTCCTCCAAATTCAACTGTGTATTACGAAGCTGAGCTCATCTCCTTTGACAAGGTATGTTAACCTGGCCCAAGCTATGGATGGTTTTAATAATTGCCTGATTGTATGGGGTAATGTCAATAGTTCAAATTGTTTCCTGTCTCAGGACAAAGAATCTTGGGATATGAATACCCAAGAAAAAATCGAGGCTGCTGGTAAGAAGAAGGAAGAAGGAAATGCTCTCTTTAAGGCCGGCAAATACACAAGAGCATCAAAGAGATACGAGAAGGTATAAAAAACATAACTGATCATTTGGGATAATATTGAGTAATGCATTTGCCTTCAGTTCCTTATATTCTTGGAACCCTTGACCCAGGCTGCAAAGTACATTGAATACGACACTTCTTTCACTGAGGATGAAAAGAAACAGTCCAAAGCATTGAAGATCAGCTGCAACTTAAACAATGCAGCATGCAAACTTAAACTGAAAGACTACAAGCAGGCAGAAAAACTTTGCACCAAGGTTCACCACGAGAGCAGCTTCAGCTATAGGGCAATTGAAAGAATAACTAACCAGTAACTTTATTATTTACTTGAAGGTTTTGGAACTTGAGGGAACAAATGTGAAGGCACTCTACAGAAGAGCTCAAGCATACATGAATATGACGGATTTGGACCTGGCTGAAGTTGATATTAAGAAGGCGCTTGAGATTGATCCTGACAACAGGTAGCAAAGAATAAATACTTGTTTTTATCGTAAAGCTGTTGTTTGAAACAGACTTATAACTTGCTCTGCTGTTTGGCCAAAACCAGGGAAGTGAAGGTTGAGTACAAAGCTCTCAAGGAGAAGGTGAAGGAATACAACAAGAAGGATGCCAAGTTCTATGGAAATATGTTTGCTAAGCTCACCAAGGTAAAATAAACCCCACCTTAAAATCTTCAAGTCTGAAGCTTTTAACGATTGTTGATTGCCTGAAGCATTAATGATCGTTGATTGTCTGAAATATTGCAGAACTCAGCTCCGAAGGAACCTGAGCCAATGAGCATCGACAGCAAGGCTTGAGGCTTTAATATTTTATCCATCTCTCTTTTTTTTTTCTTTTTTGGTTTGTTTTCTGGGAGTTATATTAGACGATCTACTTCATCATCATAAGTGGTTGGGTTGTTATCGAATATATGTTGCAATGCAATCCGTACATTTAAATCTCGCCTGAGATGGACACATTCCATATTCATTGAGTTGAGACCTTGAGTACGCTTTTTCTTATTCCTTTCTTGTCTTTTTTGGCAGAATACTTATTAGCAAATTTGTGATATAAATTAATATAAACAATGTACTCATACAGAGCAGGCAAAATTTCGTTTAGGGTTTTAGTATGAAGCTTGGCATAACCACCTTATTATATACGACCGTGCTCTAATGAACGTCAACTTCGACTGCAATATTTCATAACCAAAGATAGAACAAATAATGCTCTTTCTCACCTCACGGCTCAGTATCCGGCAGCCGGCTAAGAACAGAGTGCTCTGGTTTGTGTTCGCATTCATAATCAAGGTGAACAAATGCCCTTTCAACCTCGGAAAGCTTTTCGATATTTATTTGTAGTGATTCCCCGATGGTGTGAGCTTCTTTCAGAGCCAACTCTTCAGGGAGTTCAATATCAACCTGAACCCCCACAAACACAATGTTTACCATGAATGAAATGTTCATATTTTGCTGCTAATGACCAAAGGTTTAGAAACAAACCTCTACAAAGTACAGAACACCAAAAGTGTAAGCACGGACAGTGTCGATTCGTTTCACCATAGGATGCCGTAGCACAAGGTAAGTTAGTTTCTGAAGTACTTGAGGAGGTGCAGATTGTCCGATTAGCGAAACTGAACCATGATAAAAAAACAAAAAAAAAAAAAAAAAAACAGAACTTTAGCACAAAAAGCTATCAAAGCTTCAGATTTTGAAAAGGTTTATGCAAATCACTTGTATATATATGGCTTGACAATTTTCGTATCAAATAATGGAGAAAAGGGGTAAAAGCCTATAAGATGATGGTTAGATTAAATGTGATAACAGAATATCAGATACTACAGATATTGGCCCCATAATGATCACTGATCTCAAATTGGAAAAGTAAAAAAATAAAGATACTCTGTTCAAAAGCATAAGAATAAGAGAGTAAACTTTTACAAACCTGCGTTTTCGAGAACAGTTTTAGACCAATTCAAAATTGTATACAGTGCAAGTATAAGCGCACCAACGGGGTCGATCCACCATAAAAACATATCGCCGAGGACTGCTGCAACTAGCCCTACTACATTGGTCACCACATCAAAATAATGGTCCTGCAAAATTGGCAATGTAAGAGAAGTCAACAGAGTTAGAAGCTAAATATTAAGAAATTGTTGCTTCTGATTTCTAGAGTCATGCATACCTTTGCATAAGCACGAACTATATCGTTTCCCGAGCTTTTGCAGTAAAACCATAGAGCAAGTTTCACAACGGTAGCAGTTATCATTATAGAGTACAGCCACACCAGTTGGTTCTGAGTCATTTTCTCACTAGGCTCATTTTCGATTAGTTGTTCCAAGGCTTGAATCAACACCTGAAAGCCTGAATTTAAGCGCATGCATGGAAACTGGTTAATAATTTTAATTTCAAAACGCTTGAGCTGGAGTTGATCTTAGCAGAGTAGAAGAGCTAAACAAGATGTGAACTACAGCAACTTTTGCAAGTGTACTTACCAAGAGTAGCCATAACGGCAGCAAAGACAATTATGCCAACTGGTTGAACTCTCAACTTTCCAATAGGATATTTGTAGATGTTCACATTTTTCATTGAGAGGTGCGTAAACCATAGTATGCCTCCGGCCATGAGATCAAGTAAAGAATCAAGGGTAGATGCAGCAATGGCAAGTGATCCACTCTTTATTGTCGCGTATATCTAGCGGGAAAAAAGTTGTCCAAGATATATTCGCTGATCAGCTTAAATAAATTAATCAAAGCCATCTAAACTGCAAAGAGATACAGAAGGTGACTGAAAGCCTGATTCACCCCAGGATCTCACCTTTAATGCCAGTAATACAATGTTTGCATAATTAGAGATCTTCATAGCTCTCTCTTGCTGTTTTTGTTCATCTAGATCGTCATCACACTTGCCATCTGATGCCACCGCAGTATCAACGTCTGCAAACGACTTTAACGTTGAAAATTGCCTTTCGTAATACTCCTTCTCCCCTACAAACACGAAATCCTCATGTAAGCCAAAAATTCATCCAGTAATAAAAGGGTTCAAATCCCTGCCACTTAGTAAATCCAAGAATTAATAAAATGTCATTTCGTTCTCAATGAGATAGAGTTTGATATTTGACCAGCCTCTGCCAACCTCCATCATGTCCAAAAGATCAATCCACAGCTTAAGGCCTTTTGTTTTTGTTTTTATAGTTCAGTACAACAAAGATCCAAACGTATCGAAGCATATACCTTGTACGGAGGAACATCCATTGCAGAAAAAAAGTGCAGTTAACATAACATCGTATCTTGAAGATGTTGTCTGCAGCTAATTACATAAATATAATGCTAGGACTACATGGGATACAAACATCAACCTCTTCAATACCAATTAACTTCTTTATCTTCAGCCACTGTTGACAGAAGTCTACCTAATTCGAGCTAATCTTTCGAGCTAAGCTCCCCTAATCTCATCATGTAACCAAAATTTACCACAAGGCCGAACTAGAAAGACCAAAACCTTACTTACATGCACGATAACCTCAGCAATCATACTCACATACCTTTGCTTAACCCTTGAGCTCTTGAGAGATCAACATCAGTAGGTGACTCTAGGTCAACAACTAACCGAACTTTCTCCGGCAGCCGGGAAACGAAATCAGTCTGTAGAGTATTCACCGAGTTCCGACGGGAGAGCCGGCTGCGGCGACGCGTACTTCCGCTGCTCTCCCGGCGTTCAAGCAGCGGGGATTTGATTTCAACGCCGTTGTTGCCTTCCATTTCAGGCGACGTGCTCGAGCTCAAACTTGTGAGGAGATGGAATATTTTCTCTGAAATTGATGCAATGACGACTTATATGAAGTAGAAGAGTCAATATATAGATCCCATCTAGCATAGCATGAAGCTACCACCACGAAATAACCCAATGGTGGGGCCCAAAAGATATAAAATATCAACACATTTGTTTTGTGGCTTTGAATTTTTTTTTTAATTATATACAAATACAGTAAATATTGGTTTAGAATGCTTATTTATATACATAGTACTCTTACTATTTATTAACTAATAAATAAATTAATACCAAAGCATATCCTTATCACCTCAAAAAGGACAGGACATCCACCGTTTTTTCTCTAACGAAAATTTTATTATACTAACATAAA
Source organism: Lindernia subracemosa (assembly GCA_028392965.1). Classification (NCBI taxonomy): domain Eukaryota; kingdom Viridiplantae; phylum Streptophyta; class Magnoliopsida; order Lamiales; family Linderniaceae; genus Vandellia; species Vandellia subracemosa. The sequence goes on from JAQPCC010000042.1 coordinate 470,246, forward strand.
TTTACAACCCCAAAAGATTCCTCTCGTACGACAATCTAAAGGAAATATCTCTCTCATTAGAACAGAAACAAAAAAAACAACCCAACAATAGCGACAATTTAGAGGAAATATAACTCTCATCAAAAGAAACAAAAAACACAACCCGAAAAAATAAACAACGTTTAAAGAAAACAAAATTAAAGTTTGTAAAAAAAAAAAAAAAAAATTTAAAAAAATACTACAAATCAGCCCAATAATCCATAAACATAACTATCAAGTCTCGTATCTTTCTAATTTCAATTTAACCATTAGTATTTTTATTCTTTTAGCAATAAACCCATATTTTTGTATAGCATTAGGGCATCAAAAGTGCATCGACTCTTACAATATATATATTTAAGGAAAGAACCATAAATCAATATATATATATATATATATATATTTTCCCTCTCAAAGGCACAGCACAACACGACAACCTCGGCTGTGTAGTGTAATATAAAGACTACATTTCAAAGCCTCTCAACTCCGCCACCATCAGTCCATCTTATAGGCCCAGCCATGCTTGTCCAGGTAAGCTCTTACAGCTTCTTTTTATAGCCAGATTAGGTACCAGCTGGGACGGATAAAGCGCTTGGCGGGTGATCGGATCGACCTTGCCCACCTAAAATGCGCTAAGGTACTGAGATTCGATCCATATTCTTTTCGTAAAGAAAGAAAATTCGAGAAAGATGTGCAACGACTTACTACCTTCTGCAGATGATAGAGGATTACTGCTCTTTCGTATGTAAAACCGCTAGGTGTAATTAAGGGGTCTCGAAAGATGTCTAAAGTGATCTTACAGCACAGATAATCGGGCACCTATCATATCGATTCATTTGTGTCATAGAATTTGCCAGAGAAAGCACAGAAACGTAGGAAGGTTTAATGTTTTGCTCACCTCTGCTTGAGCATCATCCTCGGCAGCTTTTGTGAATACTCGACCTAAAGCTTCGAACTGAGCAGCGACGTTGGATTTGCTGTTGTCATCGACGAAACCTTCCATCGCAGAATCGTCGAGGGCGTGTTTCTCCTTGAGAGCTTTTTCGCATCCTTGAAAACTATGGCAAAAACAAGAATATCCACGGAGATCAGGATTCTTTAGTATGTTTTGCTACCTTGAAACAGATCTCATAGTCTACATCCCAGCATACGTTCAATCACGCAAAAAAATGCCCCATAATTGATATTAAGACATACTCAGGTGATTACATCATTTAGCACTAAATATTGAATATTAAAGGAAACAGCAGTGAGGAGAAACAGAATGTTACTTTTAGCCTAAAGATGATATGGCCAGAATGGCACAAGGACACTGTTTTACAGCAGCATCAGTTTTACCACAATTATGACATGGATTGAATTGAACTCTAACTTCAGTATATATTTCATATGTACATAAAACAGTTTAAGGAAACATTTCCGTAAAAAAAATGGAAGACAACACCTTTTCCAGTTCCCTTACACCCTATTCTTTCCTCTGCAGCAATGCAAGAGCAAGCATATAATGTCCCTGCATTATATGAACAATTGGACATGTTAGCACAACTTTATTCGATTCACTGTGTCAAATGCATAAATAAACATCTTGCGGTATCAAAAAAATGGGAAACGAATCAGAGATAGCAGAAACATAAAAGAAATATTTAGCAACAGTGGCTGAATGGAAAATAGACTAACTATAGCATAGATTCACGCGACAAGAAAAATGGCCCAAGTTCAGAATAGGAAACTAATATATCCAAAAACCACACAGGTATTTCGCAGAAGATCTGAAGAACAAATGGCCAACAACAAGCATCGAGGTTTTTACTAATTGCTATACCAAATCCAATAAGAAATCATACAGGAAAACGGCGTTGAAGCAACTAATCGACTGGAACACCTATGCTATGCCTTCTAATGGTTCTTCTAAAACTTCCCTGAAATTACATTAAGATGCGTGAAGGTAGGCCATATCTATAAACAGTCATATCACATTGCATAAGATTTATGGGATATCATATCAAGATTCTTTGCAACTCATATGTGGACCTCTTACATAACAAATTACCATAAAGAAAAGTGACACACATGGAGCAGCTTTCCAATATAATGATGTGAGCCTTGATACAAGACAACGTTTTCCTCCTAAAATTTACAAGAACATCGTGTGCACAACACATCGGCATCAAATTGAAACAAAAATCTTGTAGGCAGTGACTCATAAAACCACTGTAAGGAGAAATCTAAAGAAAAATTTAATATAGAAACCAAGATTCAGTTCACCCAAATTTATCAGACCTTAATAGAATGGTGATCAAGCTGAATTGCTCTCCTACAATCTTCCTCTACTCTTGTCCATTCACTACGCCCCAGGGAGAAAAAAAAAAAACAAAAAACCAACTCAAAGACCAAAAACCTTAACAATAGAATAAACAAGTAAAAAACTCTAACATCATATCAAGTTCAGTCTCAGCTCACTCATACTTCCGCTTGCGATAACACAGAGCCCGATTGGTCCAACACACAGCCACATCAGGGCACAATTCAATAGCCTACTAGAGCGTCAATTTCATCAATAAACACAGAAAAAATCTTCAGATCAAACTAAAACGAGCGGCAGACAAAGTAACATTTAAAGTCATCTATACCTCCGTATAAGCATCAATGGCTGCTCCGAAACGGTCCTTCTTGAAGTAAAAGTTTCCATCCTATCTCAAGCGTTCAGCTTGCTCAGCCACCGCCGCCTTCGGCGACATCTTCCGCTTCAAAACTATCCTCAATCCTTCACCTTCGGTCTTTCCCTATGATTCTCTCTGTCTTTCAACGTATAAGAAGTCTAAACAATACAATATACTATAACTAACCTTCACAAAGTTATGAATGGTATAGTATCTCTTAATGGGCAAAATAGTAAGTATAATAAAAATACCAAATTAGTAGTATATAAATTTTAATTCTCTATTTGTTTAAATAATCCATGTATAAATTTATTTATTAATTTCTAGTAATAGTATTCATGATAAAATAGTAATCATATTTCAATTGTCTGAGGATTAACACTTTACATAGAAGTATAGATATAGATATAGATATAGATATAGATGTAATATATGGGATATGTATTTACCCCTAAAATTTTAAAATCCAAGTTTTCTACCCTAATCAATACTCGTCTATGATATTAATGCAGAGGAAGGTCCCTCAGCTCAAACTCAATAAACCCTAAAGCTTCGCCTCAACGTCAATCCGAACTGATTAAACAACATAATCGTATCTTTGTTCTTTGCGTTCCGTTTGCCCTTTGTTGATTTACTTTGCGCTGTGTTCTCATCGAGTTATTGCAATGGCGTCGGCTATTGGATGTTTTGCTCTGATGGCGCCGCATCAAGGTGCCTTTTCTTTCCTATTTTATTCCATCGCGTTGTTGTTTTATCTCCTGGTTTGGGAGTTTCTTTTTGTTTTAAGCTGTATGACGATATCCGCATGTGGACAAATGCTGATTCTATTCTCTGTTCATACTTAGCTTAACAAGTTCATTATAGTTTGTTAATCTTCTTACGGATTATTGATGCTCTGATATGATGCAACGTATGATTAGAGGTGAATTTTAGCTTCATCTGGTGGTAGGAATGATAAATTTTGTATGTTCTTCAGGAAGGATTACGCGATGGAGGTCGCCTAGAGCAGCTGTGGTTCATGATTTTCATTTGCCAATGCGTAGTTATGAGGTTAAAAACAGGTTATGACTCTTCCTCGTATCATATGATCTTGTCGTTACATACTACAGCCGCTAGAAAAATGAAGATCTGCTTTTTGTTATGTTCAATGTTGAAGTAGATGTAGGCATAAATTACTTAACATCCTCTGTATTTGTGGAGAGATATCATATGTAGAACCGCATAGTTGAAGAATCAGAATGAATACGCATTTGGTCTTTAGTACATCTTTTAAAATATATCTTCCAAGAAAGATTCAATACACTGAAGAAATGACATAGCGCATTGACAAATTGATCCAAAAAATAATTCAATAAGTTGGTTGTTAATATAAGTATTCTTTCCGTTCTGCAGGACTAGCGTTGATGACATCAAGTCATTGAGACTAATCACAGCCATCAAAACCCCGTACCTACCCGATGGTAGATTTGACCTGGAAGCGTATGATGCCTTAGTACACATACAGATCGAAGATGGTGTTGAAGGAGTTATTGTAGGTGGTACCACTGGCGAAGGCCAATTGATGAGCTGGGATGAACACATAATGCTAATCGGCCATACTGTAAACTGCTTCGGCGGATTGCTCAAAGTCATTGGCAACACAGGAAGCAACTCGACCCGCGAAGCAATACATGCCACTGAACAAGGCTTTGCAGTGGGAATGCACGGTGCACTTCACATCAATCCTTACTACGGCAAAACATCTATAGAAGGCTTGATCTCCCACTTTGAAACCGTACTACCCATGGGCCCCACAATCGTCTACAACGTTCCATCGCGAACCGGCCAAGACATCCCGCCACTCGTGATTCAGTCTCTGGCAAAGAGCCCTAACTTTGCTGGCGTGAAAGAATGCGTAGGGAATGACCGAGTGGAGCAATATACTAGTATTGGATTGGCAGTATGGAGCGGTAATGACGACCAATGCCACGATTCTAGATGGGATTTCGGAGCTCGAGGGGTAATCTCAGTGACCAGTAATTTGGTCCCCGGTTTGATGAGGAAACTGATGTTCGAAGGTAAAGATCCGTCTCTGAATGCAAAACTTCTGCCCCTGATAGATTGGCTTTTCGATCAGCCAAATCCCATCGGCTTGAACACGGCCTTGGCTCAGCTCGGCGTAGTGAGGCCAGTGTTCCGCTTACCTTACGTACCACTTCCGTTGGCCAAGAGAGTTGAGTTTGCAAACATAGTGAAAGAACTGGGAAGGGAGAATTTCGTAGGCGATAGAGACGTCGAGGTCTTGGACGACGACGACTTCATTTTGATCGGCAGGTATTAGTAGTTAGCTGCATCTAGTTACTTGTTTTTGTTGTGTCCCAAAAAAAGTCACCATCTTTGTAATGAAGCTCTTGAAGTTACTATTTGATCTTAAATTATGATAAACTACTCTGTTATGGATTGTATTCTTCCGTCGTCGTTCCCAACTGCGAATTCATGGGTAAAGGTAGACTATATCTACTTTAAGCCAACCATTTATTTGCTGGAGGCATATTTGTTGGTTGACTTCGTCTAGTTGCAGGTTGTAACTGAGTAAGAATCCATTCGATTTTAACTTTCTTCAAGCACTCAATAATTATAATAACAATGACAATTAGTGCAAAAACTAGTGCGATTAAGGCATTAACCAAGTCAAACTTTGGGAGGATCAACGATGGCCCTGTCAGACAAAGATGTAATTTAATGATGCAATGACAAAAAATGATAAGAAGCTTCCTCTCTAGAACAAAAGCCATACTATTCTTCAATTATTAAGTCAAACCTACTTTTTCTCGTTTTACAAAGTCAGCAATATCTGCTTCTCGGACAACTATAAAGTCATCCCCTTTCTTCTCAGTATTAGTTATCTCATCAGAACCAACTAAAACCTTAAACTCTCCAAAAATGTATCAAACCCTCTGCAGCTTCCTCATAATCCTTCTCTTCTTCACCTCCACGTCGCAGTCCGCCGACCCTTCTTACTACACCTGCGGTGACAACACCAACGCCCAGCTATCCATGAGCGTCGACGTCTTGCTACCGAAGCTCATCGCCGGCACAGTCCAGAACGGCTACATCGCAACCTCGTACGGCAGCATCTACGGCCTGGGACAATGCAGGGGTGACGTCAGCAAGAACGACTGCTCGGCCTGCATCAAGGACGCGGCGGCGAACGCCCGCAAGCTGTGTCCCAACCAGGTGGACGTGAAGGTGTGGTACGACTACTGCTTCCTGAGGTACAGCCCGGAGAATTTCTTCGGGCAGGTCGACACTTCGGGGATATACTTCTACAACGTGGAGAACGTGACTGACCCCGGCGAGTTCAACAAGAAGCTCGGAGCCCTTTTGGATAAGGTCACCGACGAGGCCGTGAAGGTTCCGAGCAAGAAAGGGCTGGGCAAAGGAGAGAGTGACCTCTCGCCTTTGGTCAAGCTCTACGCCTTGGTTCAGTGCCACCGTGATTTGTCGCCGGTGAGCTGCGCACAGTGTTTGGCCGTAGGGACTGAGAATCTTTCGAGGATTTGCGAGGACAAGAAGGGTTGCCGTGTGGTGTATGGCAGCTGCTACATAAGATATGAACTCTATCCGTTTTTCTTTCCGTTGGATTCGCAGGACTCGTCGGCGGTTAATAATGAGTTAATCAAGGTTCACACGCCTTGACGATGATTAATGTGTTGTTGATCTTTATCTATATCTATGTATCTATATTTGTTGTAAGGAATGGAAGTATATGAATAAATATGCATGTTAGTTATTTGATAAATACATGTTAGTCCTTTTTTTCTATTTGTTTCTTCTAGTGTGAAATAAAAATCTCCTTCGTTTATACAATTAAGTTTGAAGTTTCATTCTAAAACTAATTTGATTGCAACTATTAATTATTATATTAATTATTATACTAATGATGATTATATAAATATTAGGGAGATTAACAAAATATTTTATTGAATGGTTCACAACTTTCAATATCATTTTACAAAATACAAATCACAAATTTATATGTAAAACTCTCAAATTATCTTCATAAAATAAAATAGGTTAAATTGCATATAATCCACTCGTGGTTTTAAAAATAAACACCAAAACCCCTATGGTTTATAAATAGCGTAAAATACTTTCGTAGTTTATTTAATTATGCGCTCCTTGTTATTTTCATCCCCTAATTGGGGGTACAATGCTATGTTTTAGACACCATGAGGGTACTGTGCTAAGTTTTAGACGACACATCGGAGTGTTACGCAATAATAAAAGCATAAGGTAGTAATGTGTATTTCAGTATATCCACGTGGGGGTAAAACATAATTTATCCAATAAAATATTACATCATCGATCATTCTAAATTAATATAATATTACATATACCATTATAATTATAAAATACTCACGTCTTACTTTCTCAACCTCCATTCTTAACTATCAATCTTTTATTTAACCATCGTTTTATCCATCCACACAATTTAGTATTTCATTTGAATTTTTAGTCTACAGCCACTACATTATGCAAGTTTGACAAAGCTAGCTAGCACTAGACAAGTGATTTATCTTAAAAAATTTTCAAAAGTATAATTATAGGTTAGCAATAGCATGCTAAAGGATTAATCCTAAATTGGGCCCAAAAAACAGGCCCAAATGGAAAATGAAAAAGCCCAATATCTGGATATTCTTAAGGTTGGCCCAAATGGCAGTCGCTTCACCGCCAATAATCGTCTAGAAAACGCTACTGCTGCCAGCGGCTTAACGAAGGGGTCAGTCAACAAACAACATTACCTACCCAAATCCTTTGTTCCGTGTTTTCACCACAAACCAAACAGACATGGCTGCTTTATCTCTCTCGGTAGCTCAACCCGGCGTCTACCGCCCCCTCGGCCGTCCCGTCAGCCACCTCCTACCCTCGCCGTTGAATTCCGTACAGCTCACCACGCCCAATTCGCGCCTCTTCCTGCCGGCCAAAAGAACATCTCCAACCAGAAGCTACCCGGCAATAGTCTCGTCGGCCCTCCAAAGCTCGCCTCTCAAATCCTCCCAATCACCTCCTGACATCCTCTACGGTTCGACGCGTACGGTAACTACGCTCCTCGCCGCAGCCCTAGCCCTATCGAAGCTCATCGCCCACAAGACCCTATCTTTAGCCGCGCAATTGAGACAACCCTTATGCCTATCGATCGGCCCCGCGTTTTTCGCGGCGATTAAGGATGTCCCGACTGGGTCTTTGAACACGCCGTTCACCGTCGTGGCCGCTGGGATGGCGAAGTGGCTCGATTTGTACAGTGGGGTTTTGATGGTTAGAGTATTGCTCAGCTGGTTTCCCAACATTCCATGGGATAGGCAGCCATTGTCTGCAATTAGGGACTTGTGCGATCCGTATTTGAATCTTTTCAGGAATATAATTCCCCCGATTTTCGATACTCTTGATGTCAGCCCATTGCTTGCCTTTGCTGTTCTTGGGACGCTGGGATCGATCTTGAGCAGCAGCAGACAGTCTTACTGAGCGGCGATAACGGGTCGAAAGTCTTCGGAAGTTTTGGTAATGTTTTGTTCGAAAGCTATACCTTAATGTTGTTTGGATATTCTCTATGGCAAGCTAAGGTTTGTTTGTATTGATTCGAAACATTTGTTTGCTTTGGAACTATTTGGAGAATCAGATATGATAAAGGCCTAGAAAGCTCTTTCTTGTGTTGCATTGCAATGTGATGTATTCCATGAATTTTTCTTGTACGTTTGTTTCGTTTGTTTCGTTTAATCGTGGCGAGAAGTAAAAGACTTACCGTTTGATACATTCGCCGTTTTTCGATGTCTTTGCCATTCTTTCGAGCTGCGTCTAGTCTACCTAACGCTTGCTTCGGAGCAGATTAACTCGATATCATGCTTCTGTTCCCTGATGATTCCATGTTATTTATTACCTCATATTCGTGAATGTTTATTCAGACTTTTGGTTCGTTTTCTTCCATATTGTATAGTCATTTGCCAGTTGGTTGTCACGATGAATTTCACATAGGAAGACGACACCTTTGTTTCTATCAGTAGGAGGATTCATTGAATAACTTTTACCTATATCTGATTCTTCCATTCTATCTGCAATAAATGGCTGGTTAACTGAAGCCACCGTTTTCGAATTATACAATGGTGATTCATTTTGTTCTATAGAGTGATTATATCCATGAAGAACAAAGAAATTATTCCTAATATTCCATACATGTGTATACATATATATATATTATATATATTATATGTACTAAGTATGTATGTATGTATGTATGTATGTGTAGATAATGATCTCAATTACCCTTTCACCAGCACAAAAAACCAACCATTTACATCAATCCTCAAGTCTTCAAATGAAGAACATTTACGTCATATCATATCACGCTCATTACATAAATATAAAAACCATCGATAGATTTCGATAAAGAGTGCCAACAAAAAGAATCTGTAACAGTAATTTGTGGTGACAATGCCATAGTAGTGTCCAGCTTTAGCCATTCAATTCTCTGTCTCCTCTCAGGCACAAGCTGGACGCAGGCAACTGCAAAAGAAACTCCCCCATGTTTTTTTCTGTTACCCATTATGATGCATGCAGCAGTTAGAATAAAGCTAAACAAACACATACTATTGAGAAATTAAAGACGATTAGACAAGAAATAATATGATCATCTAGTCCAAAGGCATAGGCATGTCTTCAACTACTTACCCTTTTGGCGTAGAGGAGTTGAGGTGAAATTTTGTATAGATCTTCATCGACGGCTTTGGGCTGTGGCGGTGGTGCTTCATCCCCGCCGTCGCAACGTTCCTTTTTCCGCTCTTTCTCCTTTGGATCATACCCATCTAACATGCCCTGCACAGTCTAGCCATACATGTTTATGTTCAAGGTAATGAATCAAAAAAGAACAAAAAAAGGAAAGGAGATAAGGTGGGAAGAAACGGACATGAGTGATGACCGTGCGACGAGGTACAACGATGCCAGCAGGTGTTACAACGTCGCTGTCGTACAAATCGCCGGCAACGTACAAATCACGGTCGTCGCAGCTGTAAGGAAGCAGCCCAGCTTCTCTTGCAGACTCGAAGCACCTTGTATAACTAGACACATCTTCCTCATCGTTGCTGCAATAATCCCAGCTGCCGAATGCTGAGATATGGCTCCTCCCAAGATAATAGTACTCCTACGTAATCAATAGACAACAAAAAAAAGGAGAAAACTTTTGAAATAGAAAAGAAGAAGTATCAAATGAGGTACACTATGTGGTTAGTTAGAATAAGCCACTTACGTCCATTGGTGAGGTTCAAGAATTTGGCTTCAAGAAAACTCTTTTAGAATGACAGAATTGGCTTTTTCCTTGCTTTACTAACCTAGTAATGAAATGGGCAAGAAGGATATATAGAGAAAGAACGACTCTTTATCTCTCTTTTACTTTTTGATTAGAGAACAAAGAAGTTAGTAATAAAAAAATGGGTCGTTTTACTTTTGCTCTCCTTTCGTTGGAGAATTAAAAGGCAAGTGTCTGCTGTGGAGTGTAAGAAAAGCAAGAGAGGAAAACAAAAAATGAAAAGAGTAAAAATGAAAAGAATGAATATACATACGTGCGAGGTTATGCTTTCCTCTTTCTCACAAAGTTGATTTTATGTTGTAGTAGTAAAATGTCTTTGACTAGAGAAAGCTTTAGTGAAGCCAATGAAACTAAACTATAGAGTACTCATTTCTAACTGCTAGCCTTAAACAAATATTTTTCTTTTTTTTTTTGTTATTAAAAAGAAAAACTAATCTACAATCCCAGTTGGGCTTGTGTCTTGGAGGTGGAGGGAACTAACGGACGGATATATAATGCGTAAAGGATCGAATCAACGCCCCAACCTTATAAGCCTTAAGCCTTGTGGGGTTTCATCCTAAAACCAATTGGTAATAGAGAGAGTAGCCCACAAGCTTATAAACAGGTGACCCATCTTCGAATTATCCGATGTGGGATTGGGTTTGATACCCAACAATCCTCCCCTCAAACTCAAGACCACCGAACGGGCCTCTCCTTTCAACGATAATCATCCAATCGTTATTGCAAGGGCCCGGGGATACGTCATCCACATCGTATTCGGGTTCTCCTTCGGTTACTTGATTCTAGATCCACGATCGATTTCTTGATCACGCGCTCGATCCACGCTCACCGCACCATTTGTAAAAGATCGAATGGATAAGGGCGGTTCGGGGTTGATTCGATCTTTTACATAATGTAGAGTAGAAGAAAGTACCATTGAGGTGCCTTTTACTGCTCTTATACCACCTTTTTCAGACAATGTTCTCTAATAATTCTTCATAATAAATACTATTGGGTGTTTTTCTGTCTAGATCCATAATTGACGAAATGATTTAATATTTAGACAAATTGAACGTCTATGCACTGAAACAATAAAAATGCGTTCTTGAAATCAAACCCTTCAATGCTGAGTTTTTTTTGTTATTTATATCTAATAGCTTTATCTTCCTTACCACGGATTTGTACACTGTAGTCAAGTCAAACTTGCTCCTAAATTTATTATATATATAAATATATAACGGGAAATCTTTGAAATAATAAAATAAAATCGATTGAGTGTGTCAGATCATCATGTCTACATCATTTAAAGGTAGGTCAAACTCCAATTTCAAGGAGAGTAAATGGTATGTTAGTTAATTACAAGCTTTTGTCTTCTTTTTCCATTGGTTGTTCGTTGTCTTAACGAGTTTGACTCCTACCCGAACTAAAACGGAGCGTATCCAAATATTTGGTATCTGAAGTTTCAAGTTGTTCAAGATTTGATGAAACAAGAAACACTAAGCATTTCTTTTTTATTATTATTATTATTATTATTATTATTATTTCAAGAAATATTTGAACTAACATACTGTCAAGACATATATACACATTATATAGGGCTATACTCCCATATTTAGCGATCCGAAATACCAATCACTCAATCAACTATGTGTTTGAACCTAACCATATGGCCATGCCCACCAGCCCAACAAATTAACTATACTAGTATTTTAAGCACACTCAATATACGTGTTTTAAAAGTTATATATATAATATTATTTTATATGAATTATTTATAATTCAAAATATTTAATTATGATATTATAATTTATTTTAAATTAAAGATTATTTTAAAGTATATAAAAGAAAAAGATAATTTGTGGGATATAATCGTAATAAATCAAAATTAAAGAATCAAATTATAATATATAAAACTTGACATACTAAATTGAATTATTTTTAAGTGATCTCACCAATAATATAATGGAATAGATATGACAGTCAAGATTTTTTGAACTAATCCCAACTATAATATATAGCAAACAAAAGGCTACGAAAAATCAAAAGTAGTCCATTTATCTCATACAAAGTAACGATTACTGCCATCGAAGTTGCTGATAAAAGAATATGAAGTGAAACAAAAATTTATGGCTTATATGCAGTATATATTCCGAATATAGATAAAAACAGTCTCAGTCATAGCTAATATTTTGGAAACATGTGCAGAATGTTGTATAAAAAAATAATCGCCGTGCAGAGCTTGTGCTTACTATTTTCTATTTTTTTTTATTTACGTTATGTTTAACTAGCTATTATCCCTATATAGTAGGATTGAGACATAATAAATGAAATTACCAATAAATAAAGTCGTCAGTCAGTAGTCAGTCACGAGTCCCGCGACAACTACTATAATTCTTTGAAACAGCTTTATTCTATCTATTATATCTTAGGGACACGTGGCCAAAAATGATTGGGAGCATATATCCAGGAGGCCTTTTCTCTTCATCGAAAAAGAAAATATATAAATATATAATAAAAGGAAATCAGACAAGTTTTATAGATTAAGCCGATAAATAAAACCATGGGTTTTGATTAGTCAGAAAAACAAAGCCCAAAACAAGACAGTGATTCTTCAAAGCACTGTTAAAGAGAGATTAGCTAATACTAAGTCGTAGTAGTAATATTTTAAGCATTAGACAATGTCATAGATAGTTAGTTAATAGCGAGGTGAAGAAATGCATACTAATTAAGCAGCTGCCACGTCAGCGTCTTTCTTGGGAAGACATATCATCCAGATATTGCCGTAAGGGTCCTTCACCTTTCCCACGCGACCGCACGCGCCGCCACCTTCGCCTTCAGAGATCTCGCCTTCTGCAACAGCTCCGGCGGCTACAGCATTAGCAAATGCCGCTTCCACGTCCCTTGTTTCCAAGCAGAAAACGGCGCCGCTCACGGCGGACTTCACACTGGGGGCACAAAAGACATTGTTTAAAAACATAAAATATAAACAAGAGCAGCAAAATAAATATGAGAGAGGAAAAGGAAAACGTCTACGTACGGAGCAGAGTTTGAGTCGTCCATCAGGTCAGACACGACGATCGACGACGATCCAAGCTTGAGCTCGGCGGAGACCACGAGAGGAACCTCCTGCTCAGCCTTCCTCTTCGGATGATTCACTCGGCTCAGCTCTTCGAAACCGAAGGCCGACTTGTAGAACAGTACGGCGTCGTTTGCTTTCGGAGCCTCAACCACCAGCCACGGCTTCACGGCGGAGAACACCGCCACCTGAGCAGAAGAGCCGTTGTTGCTGGTCTCGGACGCTACGCCGTTTTGCATTTCCTCTGCCATTGTCAGACTTTCGAGAAACCCTAGAGAGAGAGAGAGAGCGAAATGGTGAAATGGAAAAAGTGTGTTGATGTTACTGTTTGTTGGGGATTTTAATAGGAAGCGGAAAAGCGAAATCGTTGTGGGTCCCACTCACGTATATTTTCGTTTTTTGTCCTTATTATTGCTGACTTATTACAAAATTAACCCTATTACTACCGTTATTTACCAAATTACCACTGGTGCGGTCAAAAAGGAATCATTTTCCCTAACAAGACAACAATAGAAAAAAAAAATCACACCCCCCACGAGATGGATATGAAGCCATGCCATGCATAACAATAAAAAGTAACTTCAATATATATATATACATATATTACATAAACTAGCAAGGCAAGACAATGTTTTGTTGGCCGATTTACTCTGCGTGATTCATTCATAAACATAGCATGATAATAGTTCGACAGAGTGCAGTACGTTTCTTGCATTAATTACTGAGCTTTCTGATTGGGCCGTCAAGCATTAAACAACGACGATGCAGACAATTCATTCTCTTACAATATGAAGCATAGGCTAAGGCTGTGATCTTTGCTAATATTATTGCAGGCCCTTTAATATAAGATAATGACTTTCCATTTTCCGACAGACATGCTTAGTTGCACACCACTTTGCAGATAAGAGAAACCCTTGAAGCATTTATTTGAATAAATCAATGGCGTATAATATATATGATCAATCACTTCTATATATGGACATACAATAGCTTATTAGACGAACGAATCGTACGGTGGCTTCCCATATTTCTCTCCACTTTTCGTGGGATTCTCTTCCCCACAAGTCACAACCTCAAGATTTCATCTGCACCCCAAAACAAAGTCAATCTTTGTAATAATTTCTCCAAACAGCTAAAAAAAAATCAAAGAAATTCCCACCAAAAGATTCAATACATTTTTCTTGATTCAACTCGTCGATGAGCTAACCAGGCCAGTTTCCGACAAGTTCATCATCTAATGAGCATTCTTCCTACCATTTAATCTTCTGCTTATTTCAAAAAAAAAAAAAAAAAAGAAAGAAAAGAGAAGAAAAAAAAGAAAATGGATTCCACCGAGCTGCAGCGAATATTCGCCATGTTCGACCGCAACGGCGACGGAAAAATAACCCACAAAGAACTCAGCGAATCCCTGCAGAAGCTCAGCATACACATACCCGAGGCAGAACTCCTTCAGATGATCCAAAAGATCGATTCCAACGGAGACGGCCACGTGGACGTCGACGAGTTCGGAGCCCTCTACGCCACGATGATGGAGAACGACGGAAAGGAGAGCAACGGCGAGAGCAACGAGGACGACGACATGAGGGAAGCTTTTAAGGTGTTTGATCAGAATGGGGATGGATTCATCATGGTGGAGGAGCTGAGATCCGTCTTGGCTTCCCTGGGGTTGAAGCAGGGGAGATCGCTGGAGGATTGCAAGAGGATGATCGTGAAGGTCGACGTCGACGGCGACGGCAGAGTTAACTTCGACGAGTTTCGGAGGATGATGAAGGGCGGCGGATTCGCAACGTTGAGCTGATGATGAATGGATGGATGGATGGATTAAAAAGGGATGCTTTTTCTTTTTTCTTGATGTGATTGTGTTTATCTTTTTCATACGCTGGCATGGTGTCATCAACCCTACGTACTTCTCCTCCAATAATTAGCATATTATCAACATATCGAAAAAAACGTTATATTTATCATTAGGATATACACAAGGATCTGTTTATGTTCTCTTAAGCCTTTGCTAAGTAGCACATTGTCAACTGTTGGAAAAGAACTTAAGGTTTATCATTAGGATATGCACAGATATATACGCAAGGATCTACATCTGTTTTCTTAAACCCTTGTTAAATGTCTAAAAAATTAAGTTTCAGTGAAACCCTTGTTAAATGTCTAAAAAATTAAGTTTCAGTGAAGTATATCATATTTTAACTTTATATATCTTACTTCAGCTAGACTACTTTTTTTTTCTCATCCTGCTTAAAACGTATAATTTTCTCTAATTCATATTCATCACCTAATTTTCTCTAATGAGAATTCATATTCATCACCTAAGCTACGATTCCATTTGGAATAAACTCCACTTAAAGCTTTCATATATCATACATTATATACTTTATTTCAAGTTTAAGCTTTAATAAGGAGAGGTCGTTAAAGAACCCTAAATACAAATCACATAGGCTCTAAGATCACACACAAATAACTTAAAACATAAACATCATGAACATTAGACAACAGTACGATGTTAAGAGGATATTAGGTTTACAATAAAGTTCAGATTAAACAACGACGTTTCCACATGAACATTAAAAGCTTGAAGAAGTGAAGAGACAGATCATTAAGAAAAGGGTCAATACTAACATGTCAACAGATCAACATCAGTCTCACATAGGTTTCTCTCCATCCATTTTGGCATTAGTGCAAATATGCAGCTTGGTGATATTGGTAGGCATTCCCGAAGAAGCCGCTGTGGCTCGGAGTGAAGTTATAAGGGGGGGCCGCGCCCACGAATGAAGGGACATGGCGGTCCATGGGGACGGGGAAGGGATAAGCTCTTTCATAGCCGAATTGTGGGTACCTTTCGTCGATCCTATTGTAGAAGTTCTTGTCAGCTGGAGCGTTTGGGACCCGCGGTGCGGTGTGAGGATTGTAGTTGCTGCTGCTATTGGTGGCTCGGGGCCTTTTGGACTGTGGCTTTGAGATTTCTGTAGCTCGTTTCTTGTCGGCCTTTGCCTTCTCGATTTCGAGGACCTGTTTTTGGAGAGGTTCCAATGGGAATTGGTCTTCGAGTTTGTGATCTTCGATGCACTTTATAACAGCTTTGAGTGCCGTCAGTTCTTTCTCATTCACGCCGTTCTGGAGCAAATGAAGAATTGTTACAAAAAAAAATGAAAACTTTAGAGGCAAGAACTTACCAATTATGGAGCTGATTCTGCCAAGATATTGTTATGGAAAAGGCCCCTAATACGAGAACTTTAAAAAACACACGAATGAACATGGACGAACTGAGTTTGAATAGTAACTCCTGATATTATTTTCTAAGGCTTGTTTCAAAACGACAATCGAGAATAGATTTTTGGAAGTATCCATGACACATGAACTATCAAGCAGAGCCACAAAAAGAGTGATTGAAGATGCATACTAATGTACATCAAGGTGCAGAAATATGTGATGTAATCCGCGGAAAGTTAAAAGTCTCACCTAAGACTAAGAGTATAGGCCACAAAGAAACAAAAATATGAAGGCTTAAGAAACAAACCTGCATAGAAGCAACAGGGGATCTGTTTCCAGGTTTGGCAGGAGAAGGAACCTTTTTGGCTTCAGACAAGTAGGATTTCAGCAAAGGGATTGGTGGGAACTGATCAATAAGCTCAAATGCAAAGGCTAAATTGACAGCATCAATTTGCCTTCCGTTTTTCACCAAAATATCAATCACACCTGACGAGACGAGGGAAGAAAAGGCATAGAACATACAAGATAATTAAAAATTTATTAAAGCAACTTTCAATGGGAAAAGAAGTTACTGCATATGGCGACAGGCGAAGCAACTAACCTGGCATTTTATCGGACAATCCAAGGAGGCGACATAATTCAGCTGTCTGTCGGCGGCGAGACACCATGGGTATTAATTTAGACAAGAATTCATTATCAAAATCCGAATTAATGTCAAAGGTTGCCAGAAGTTGCAGGAATGCATGGGCCTCCAGGGAATTCCCGTTGCTGGCATCAATGTCAAGGTCGTCTAGCTTCGGTTTCCACTCTTCAGCAATTGCTTTCGCACGCTCCTTAGCATTCCCAGAGATAAGACCAGGGAGGGTATTCATGCCAAGACTGAGGAATAAGCTGCTAAGGCACTCCATCAGCATAATACAGGTTCGGCGAAGTCCTAACATAATAGAATCTTTTCTCATATCCAAGCTTGGAACACTCGTGCCATAAAACCCTTTTAGAGAGTCCAGAATTAATGAGGCAGGATCTAATGCAGCCTTTAATGCAATAGGCAGTTCCTCCTTTAGAGTAACAAGGTCCTTGCGGTTTTCAGATATGAAGTGGTGAAGTCCTTCAGAATTCATCTCCTGGCACAATTTGATGAGCTGAGGATAAGCCTTTACTTGTGCATTTATATTTTCAAGAGAGATTTTAACACCATCACTGGCAACAGCAGCTAATGTATTCGGTGTTTCCTCTGCTTGGGAAGGATAATTAGATACGCCTGAACAAACAAAGAATGGCTTCTCATGCTTGCCCATGGCACTGAAAATGGCCGACACAGCGGCATCTCGCTTCTGTTGAAGCTTCTCAAGTGAGGATTGCTCTTTATCCAAAATAGCAGCTTTGCGTAGATCCAACATCTCTTTGGATTCAACTATTTTAGTTTCAAATTCCTTTTCTTGTTCTTCAAGTTCAGTAAAACGTCTCTTCAGAGATTTTTGAAGCCCATGAAAATGTTCTTCAATCTGCTTCCATTTCAAGTTGAGAGTGATGGCTCGATGACTCTCAAGTTCGGCAAATGCTTTTTGAAGTTTTTGGATCTTAGAGGTCGTGGATTCCATTAGAGAATCAACTGATAAGTTGTTTTCCATGGCATAAAAATCCTGGAAATAGGGCGCATAATGATCAGTTCACAAAGAATACGAATTTACTGATAGAGGATAACTACAAATTTTCAACTTACACAAACCATAGAGTAGGCGACAAAAATCACGTCACACCTCAAAAACTCCTTCGAACAAAGAAAGCAAGATAGCATTAAGATATAATTTTGCTCATTTCGTTGATTTATTTGCACGTTTGCGCAAAAAAATATATGATTTCGGAGATTGCACCATAAGTTGACTTTAGACAGAAAAGAAACACCAAACAGTTAGAATCCCTAAAACCAATTCAAATTATCCAGCCGCTAAAGATCAACATAAAGAAGTCATTATCAAATATACTTGACAAAACCCAACATGAAGGCAAAAATAACCTAACTCAACATTACACCAAAAAAAAAGCACACAGAATACAAGCAAAAATATAAATTTTCTCAAAAAATTTAAACACAATACATGAAAACCTATTACCAACCTCGAACATACAGCTAAGTAATAATTGACAGCTGAAACACTTTCATCAACAAACTCTACGACGTATTAGAAAACAGAACACAAAATATAAGTGAAAATTAGCAAAACGCAACAATTCAAAAAAAAAAATGCAACCTAAAATTAGAATTCAAACAAGACGAACAGTAACTCAGAAACAAGATAATCAAGCTACAGAGATACGAGACTCGATCTGCAACTATACATCGAGCTAGCTCGAGAAGGAAGTACCAAAACGAAGATCAGAGGCTAAAGAGTCAAACCTGTGATGCAGCTAACGCAGGGCGAGACTGATTAGCTTCGTCGAATCGAAAGAACTCCAGCCATAGTTTTGCCGAGGGTTTCCTAATTGAGAGAGAGAGAGAGAGTAAAGTGTTATAATTTTTTCAGGTATATAAGACGAGAAGTTTTATTTAATTAATTAGGGAGAAAACCCATTTTGGTCCCTAATGTTTACCCATGCGGCTAATTTAGTCTCTTATGTTTACGTTGGACCAATTTAGTCCCTCATGATCCTAAAAATGAACTGATTTAGTACCTCTGTTAGAATTATTGTTAATTTAACCGGAAATATCACGTGAGCCGCACGTGCGTCGTTAAGCTGGGGCGTAAATTAATTTTAAAAAGTTGTTTAATTGCTAAAAAGACCCTAAAGCAATTAAATCCCCCAAAATTAGCCCCCCAAAATTATAAAATCCTAAAATAAAACCTAAACAATAAAATACCCAATTATATAACATAATTGAAAAAGTAGGGTTCATTCATCACAAAGGAGATCGCGATACTCCTCAGAAAATTTGCAGGGTCGAAATGAGCAGCAGATCTTCGGCCTCATCGAGCTCCGTTAACAATAGAAGACCACGATACGAACCCACAAACCCTGGTAATATTCCAACGCAGCCTCTGTTTTGCAAATGCGGTAATGAGCTTCCACTGTTGACGGCATGGACGAAGCTGAACCCTGTGAGGAGGTTTCGGATGTGTCCTCATTATCGGGTTTGAACTAGTTTATAATTTGATCATTTCGATTTGTTACAGAGATCGTTCGGGTTTTAACTAGTTAATCAATTTTCACATCCTCATTATATGTTACAGAAATCATTCGGGTGTAATGTTTTCGAGTGGTGGGATTCAGAGATGAATCCAAGATCGAAGGAAATTATTATTTTCATGAAGGACATGATTGATTGCTTGGAGCAAGAATTGAAGATTCATGGTAATTCCACGTATGAATTAGCAAAGATAGAACGACTGGAAAGTGAGGTTGGATCATGCAAGAAAATGTTGAAGATATATGAGAAGAAGGTCGAGGCTATGGATAATTCTTGTAGAAGGAAAAACTACATAATTATAATCTTGGGGTTGTTGTTGGTGATAGCATTTTTTATGGTATGAGTTATGTAATGCTTTAGTGCTTAATTATGTAATGCTAATGCTAGTGATGTTATGTGTTTTTGAAACTGATTTTGAATGTTATTGATCTTCAATGATGTTATGTGATGTTTTGAAACTGGTTTTGAAGGTTAGTGATGTTATGCAGTTTATGCAGTTTTTGGTTTTGGTTTGAATACTGAACATAAGAGGAAAATAAAGTACAAAAAAGGTATGAATTCAACATTTCATTGTTAACAAAATTCTAGTGCCCAACATTCAAAAGGCTTAAATAAGACGACCCACAAACCAAAAGTATCATGACCAAGCATGCATAAACTAACCATCAAAAGTGTCATGACCAACCAACAAAAGTCTGAACCAACCATCAAAAGTCTCACACCAACACACACATCATAAACTAACACAGCATACTAAGGTTGAGAGGAATGCTGTCTTGTTCCAACAACAGAAGGCGGGTTGCTGCTTGTACTGGGCTGAGAGGAGAATTGGCTTGAGCTGTCTCGTACAATCTTGCCTCTAAGAGCGTGCATCGCCTTCAATCTTGATACTGTTGTGTAGGATGTCCCTCCTTTGACAAAAGCCAAACTAGGATCTTTCTGCACTTACAAACAGAAAATAGTAAGTATTAAGCTGAATCGGACCTATATAAATTCTAAAGTATTAAGCTCATTGAAAATACCTTTGAAGTCGGACTCTCCTTAGGTTGAGCTTTACTTTGGCTTCTTGTTGTCCTGGTTCCCAAATTCCTTCTAACTTGAAAAATATATAAATTGTAAAGTTAATTTTCTAGTCCATTCCTATTGATAAATGAAATGCAAAATACCCGAATTTTTTTAGGTCGGGGCTGCCTGCTTGGAACTTCAGGTACTGGTGGTGGAACCTCCGTAGACTCAATAACTGCAAAAGTGAACTCTGATGCGCGGTCATCTATGTCTGGGACTGGAAACTCATGGCCTTCATCAGCAGCTACCTCATGGCCTTCATCAGCAGGTACATCATGGCCTTCATCAGCAGGTACATCATGGCCTTCATCAGCAGCCTTCTTGTGGCATCTCCTAGCATTATGCCCTCTCTGACCGCAGACACTACACTTATTAACTCTTGGCAGCTTCTTGGCATGTGTCTGTGGTTGGCTCGGGGGTTCATCAGGTTCCCTTCTTCTCAGCTTTTTAGGTCTGCCTAGTTTACCTTTGTCATATATGGGAGGCAATGGTGCTGGTAGAATGCATTTAGGCCACAAATCTGCACCATTTATCGGCAGAATGGAGCCTTGGTAGCATAATTTATATGCCTCAACACTATAGAATTTATCAACATAAGTCTCCGGGTCCTCATTCCCGCACCAAATGGCCGAAATTGCATGCTTGCAAGGTATTCCAGTCAAATCCCATTTCCTACAGCTGCATGTTTTCAATGCAACATTAACAGTATGCTGATCATAAATGCCTTTAATCTGGTACCTCCACTCATCACTTCTCATGGGAATCAACTCAGCTGCGGCCTCAATATTCTTCCCCAACTGCTTAACTATTTTAGGACAGATTGATTCATTCCATTTCTCAACTTTCTCTCTATTAGCAACAAATCTAGCCATCAACAGATTCCTTATAGTCTCAAACATGGGAAGGATTGGCTTTTCTCTAGCATCTAAAATGAAGCTATTAAAAGACTCACACATGTTATTGAGAAGTATGTCACACTTTGAAAAAGTCCCAAAGTGTGCCCTTGACCAGTGAATTGGATTTTTTTTGTCAAGCCACTTAAAAGCCTCCTCATCAAGCTCCTTAATCTCTTCCATTCTCCTACGGAAATCCTCCAGCCTTGTTGCCTTGGCAGCTGCCCACAAGGCCATTTTTACTGCAGTCCCACCAAAACCATCCCTCTTCATATTTGTGTGCATATGTCTCACACAAAACCGGTTCTCAGACTCAGGAAATAAATCTTCAAAAGCAGGAATCAGACCTTTTTGTTTGTCAGACATAAAGGTCCAATAGTGTTGAGGCTCAAAATCGATATCACCATCAAGCAACTTTAAAAACCAAGTCCATGTATCTTTATTTTCCCCCTCTACTAATGCAAATGCAATCGGGAAAATGTTATTATTGGGATCTAAGCCTACAGCTGAAAGCAACTGCCCATCCATCTTATACTTTAAGAAGCATCCATCTACCCCAATTAAAGGCATGCATGCCGTTTTAAACCCATTCTTGCAAGCTGTAAAGCAAATATACAGCCTCTGGAATCTATGGCCATTCTCATCCTCAATCAGCTTAAGGATCACTGTAGCATATGGATCAGCCCTTTTCAGCTCTTGACAGTAGTCTCTAATCCTCCCAAACCGCTCTTCAATCTTCCCATCAATCATATCCATTGTTTCTTCTTGGCTAAATAGGCTTGCCTTCTAGAAATGTCCACCTTCAAAGTTCTGCACACTTCACTCCTAAACTCAGATGTACCCAACTTCGGATTTTCAGTGAACTTTTTAAGAAATGTCTTACCTAACCAACTAGACTTCAGACTTCTGTTATGATAGTTCCAATGGCAGTTATTATGTTCGGACACATAACTCTTAATCTGCCAAGTTTGTTCCCCACTTACTCTAGACACATACACTGACCACCTACACTCTGCTTTCCTACACACAGCCAACAACCTTCTATTATCATTTTTTCTGAATCTAACCATCATCCCACTCCTAATACAATGACTTTGAATTGCAAATTTCGCTTCTTGTTTAGAAGAGAAAACAAGTTTAAGCTTCAAATGTGGATTTTTCATGTCGGTTAATGGGTTAAATCTGGGATAGCTACCTCTCCTTTCATCATCAGACTCACTTATAAACTCATCTTCACTCTCTACACAATCAGGGTCACCATTCTCACACCTCATTCTATTAAACATATCCTCGGACACAAACTGAGGATCGTTTATAGCTTTCTTACCCTTACCAAAAGAGCTCGAATTTTCAGGATCTTGATCAACATGAGCATCAAGCAGTGTATCATCATCTTCAAAATTATAATCACTGTCATAGAATGCTTCACGTTCATCATCTACATCATCACTTAATGGGTCATCATCCAGTCTGACTCGATCAGAAACCCCTTCGGGGTCATCTGGATACACCCACACGCTACCAAGCAAAGGTTCACCTACGGGTAGGGTAAATTAACAAAAAGACGGACTTTGAATACGCCACTACGACCACAACAACGACAACTACTAAGAAAAATCACCACAACTGAAATTAAGTCGAAACATGCATACCTCTCGACGAACTGCCCGCCATTACTGTCTCCCTCCTCGGTGTAGTGCCGCTCTACTCAGTGTAGTGCCGCTCTACTCGTATTTCCGCCTTCTACCGTCGATCTCCTCAGCGTCTGCAAAGTGATGAACGAACCTTCTTCAGTTGGGTGACTTCGATTTTAGGGATTTAAGTTTTTTTTTGTCTTTTTGGGTATTTTATTGTTTAGGTTTTATTTTAGGATTTTATAATTTTGGGGGGCTAATTTTGGGGGATTTAATTGCTTTAGGGTCTTTTTAGCAATTAAATAACTTTTTAAAATTAATTTACGCCTCAGCTTAACGACGCACGTGCGGCTCACGTGATATTTCCGGTTAAATTAACGATAATTCTAACAGAGGTACTAAATCAGTTTATTTTTAGGATCATGAGGGACTAAATTGGTCCAGCGTAAACATAAGGGACTAAATTAGCCACATGGGTAAACATTAGGGACCAAAATGGGTTTTCTCCCAATTAATTATTTATTTTATGGAGAGGAGAGATATTGTCTGATTCCGAAAGGTACACGCACAAAAAGCACGACTGACTGACACCACATGCACTACCTTTGCTTTTCTTTCTTCCACTCCTCAATTTGCTATTTCCAATCCTTCCCTTTTTCCCCCACATTTTTTCTTTTCTTTTTCTAAATAATATTTTTGGAGTTTTTAAATTTCTGATTTATATTTTCATACTGATGAAATGAGGGTATAAATTTCCCGTTTTTCGGAATGGGGACGGAGAAATTTTCTCGCTGTCGACGGGGACGGGCGGGCGGGCTAAAAAGATAACAGATGACCACTTAAATATACAAAATAATTCAGTATCATGAAGACCATACCAATCATAGTATTCCTCGGGACAAAATTGTGTAGTGGATCGCATCTTTAATAACACAAACATTATGAGAAGTAACAAAACGACACAGCTGTCTAGTCTAGTACATTACTAAACCAAAGAATCAAGCCAAAGGTTTCTTTACCTCTGCAATAGATAAACTATGATGAAGGAGATGATCTCACGACAAGGACGGTCTTTTTCGACGTTGTTACTGTACCTCAAATCCACCACAAGTATAGCTCTGCATGGCAAAGAGGATACAGAGTAAGACCTTATGATTAATACAAGTTAATCGAGACTTCAGGAATATCAACAGTACATATGACCATCATTCAGCGTATTACAATCATCAAACTTCGACGAAACGTGACAAGTGAAACTGGAAACTCCGACATATTTGATAGGCCCGGCCCTTTCTATTGTAATCTTGAACTTCAGTTTCAACAGAACTAGAAACTTCAATGTACTACACAATAACCTAGTCATGTACTGGAAACTCCAAATATGTGTGATAATAAACTAGTTGTATACTGAAAACTCTGATATAATCGATAATCATCTAGCTATATAGTCAAACATTGTGCTGGAAATATTCGTTAGGCTTACATCGCATACTCTAAATTCATCAAAATTCTCACTAGAATTTTACATGCTGTAATCTACAAGGACTATAGCATGCTGAGGTGAAATATAAAGCTAGTATAGGTCGTGTACGGTTGCCGGCCAATGTTAACAAAAGAGAGGCAAATCTAAACAAACATGGTGCTGTAAATAACATAGTGAAGCAGTAAAAGGGAAACAAAGATGGTTCTGTAGCGGTGAAACGAATTAATCGTCTCATCTAGAAGGATATGAAAAGGGAGACACCACACAGACAAGAAAGCATAAATAAAGATGAGACGGTTTGGGGTTTGTACGAGATGGGTATTGTGTTAAATTACTCTTCTCTATAATTCTAACATAAATTTTCTTTGAGACCTTATTCCTTCTATGATTGAATTACGAGGAAAGTATCACAAAGAATAAGGCAAATAGTGAGGGCAAAGAAGGTATGATCAGGTGACTATATACCTTAAAGAAATTGACAAATTAAGAAAAGCATCCCTCTGTTTTCAAAGTCCACATATGATGATAAAGTTCTCTGATGAAAGAAAGACTTTTCAGCCAGCCACTTTGATTGCTCCCATTTCGTCAATCTTCGCGCTCTTATGCTGCACAAGTTTATGCATGAGAAAGAATATGAATGAAGTACAGAAAGTGTGGCAGGAAATAACAAGGGAAAATGCTCAACTAATGGCTTGGTTGCACCATAAAAAGAGATAGGACAAAGTTCAATCACAAACAAATAAAATAAACCATCAAGTTCTCTTCTTTTACCTTACTTTTCTTCAGTTTACTAATATCGTTGGGATCGTCATCACCCTCGTGCTTTCTCTTCTGAAATCATTGAACAAAATTAGGAAGACAAACAGATTAGAGGTTAATCAAAAAATTCAATACAAATCTAGTAACCTAGGTAAGGTCAAATATGATGCAAATCAAATCACATGTCAAGAAAAGTAGGAAAGGGCAAACTTTGATGAAAAAGTTCAATCGCATATCAAGAAACCCAGGAAACGTGAAAATTTGATCAATTATGGTTCAAAGCAAAAACTGTGCCATCAATTCTCATCTAAATCACACAGGGCCATCTCACTCCAATATGACAAGTGCCAAGTATAAAACTTCGTTGATTGATCATTCTGACAGACATAAACATAGATTCATGGTATTTTAACATTTTGGACTCCGAAATAGCTTCAATATTAGATTAAACTACTGCGTATTCTGCAAAGGCACCCCTAATTGCATGTTAATCTTAGCAAACAAAGCAGGTAGGTATCACACAGCACAGGAACCAAACCTTCTCATGATGTTTTCTTGAGTGGTCATTGCCAGAGTCATAATGGCCACTTTTATCTTTTTTCGTATCCTTATTCTTGTCCTTGTCCTTACTCCGATCTTTGTGCCGATGTTTGTGCTTCTTGTGCTCTTTATCCTTGTCTTTGTGCTTCTTATGCTTCTTCTCCTTCTCCCTAGGCTCACTTTTTGATTTGGCAGCAAATGTAGGAGTACCCTTCTCAGACTATAAAGCATCAAGAACCAAATATCAGTTACAGTTTTAATATTTACAGACAGAGAAACACACTGCAAAGGCTCCTTATAAGAACCTCAGTAGAAAGTACATAAAATTGAGCAACCCTCAAGAGAAGAATCTTACAGGAGGTAGATCAATTGGGGCTGTTTCGCGCAGTTGAAGGGCATCCCTAAGAATATCCAAGTCAAAAGGTTGAATACGGGTACTGATTCGCGATAAAGGTCTATCTTGGATTAGCTGATCCATTTGCATTCCCTCGCCTTTTCTGATTTCTGTGTCTCCAGCCACATTGTGAAGGTAGTGTGTGTCCGAAATTGAAACAGGAATTGACCTCTTGCAGAAGAAATCATGGTGGGGCAACAATTTGTAGTGACTTATGAGATCCACAGCACCTGAAACTTCTCTTGGTCCTGTTTTTCAAGAATTATCATGAAAGAATGGGTTAATAAAGATGCTAGAGCTAAAATGCAAGCTCCATGAGAAAGGCATAGCTTGGACATGGATCGATAACTAGAATGCAAGTACCCAAACAAACTAAACAAAGCTTTCTATGATATTTTGCATCAACACAAGACAGATTCAACAATTGCTGCAGTATATAATGTACCTTTTCTTTATGATGCATTATTTTCATTTCATCTAAAATTATTCCATTAAATTACATTAAATATTATTGACAGGGTTAATGTTGAGAAGCCAATTTCGTCAATCTCCATTATAGGAAGACTCCTAAAGAAATCTCAACAATTAGAATCATACCATCAAAATCCTACGCCAAAATTTTATTACAACAGTCTATTGACAACCACAGAGTGGCTTGCAGGAGTAAGCTATAGATTAATACATGAACGTAGGCTACAGCTTTCACCACTTCCTTTTTACCAACAACCAATTTGAAAGGGAGATAAGTGGATCACAATATTAAAAAAAAAATATCATATTATCCTTTCTAATAGATGATATTTTTTTACCAATTTGGAAAATATGAGTGTTTGCCTCTTTTTTTAGTAGCTCTACTATGCATCATCACCAAGACAATCTGAAATACCAGTAACTTACTCCCAACCACAGCAACATTTGGTTCAATTGGTCCAAGTCCAACCAAATAAGGAAAAAGAATAACACTAAACACACAAGGTATTAAGTTTTGCATCTATGAGTCTTACCTCTTCCAAACTTCCCGTAATCTGGATCCATCAGTCAGTGCCTGACAAGATCATAGCACATTACAGCTTAGCATACACAAGAAGGAATAAGGGCAATCAACATAGCAGTGACCTGTAATTTCAAATGATCAGTATGCGGCACAACACCATAAACAAAAAACCATACTACTACTGGAAAGTTAAACAACGGAATAATTTTAAGGAAACAGAACACCAGGAAATATGTTAAAATGTTCTGATAATAAGAGACTTGGTTTGATAGACTCGCATGCATTACACGAAATGAAACAGCTTAGACCATATAATCTAACCATATTTCTGATAATTAGTGAACCCATTTAATCTAACCATATTAGGAAAATAGTCCAAACGAGCGCAACGATCGATCTTGAGTTAAGAGTCGTCAAAATGGGTCTTAAAGCGCAATCGTGATGGGGATTAAAAAAAGAAAGAATGTAGGAAAGGAATAAACTGAAACGGAGAAAAATGAGAGAAAGAAAAGGAGTCGTAAAAAGGCAAAATATTTTCTAATTTGTGTAGAATGAGCTGCATCACTAATAAGCTACTCGACTTATAGCTAAACTTAACTTCTGAATCATGAGATTAGAATTCAATATGAAGAAGAGAGGAAAAACTTACCAAGAGTAATGTACCCTAAGACTGCAAACTGACTTGTCACCTGTACGAATGGTCAAAGAATAAGATCTAAGAAACGTTTTTCAGAAAGGGAAAAAACGATGAGATATAGTAACATAATGTACTCATGATATGATTACAAAATTAGCCCACAAAAAAACAGTGTAGACCAAGCACTGGTATCTTAAACAACGAGATATTCATAGTAGTGAAATATTCGTATAACGGTCTTAAAGCATCAATCAACAACTTATTCTTATCATGTCCCAAAAGATTAATCCTATATGCGACCCTCAATAAAGATAAACAATAATGAGTAATCATCTATCGAAGGTCACATTTCACTACAAAACAAATAGTTCGAAAGAATTCCACAACTGTATGTCATTTATTGTTCAATTCTTCTCGGGTTTGGTTGATATCACTTCACTCACGTGGCATTAACTTGCACATCGGGGAATTCACACTGGGATACACCAGCGACCCTATCAATTGCTATGATTAGAAGTACAGGCCGATACATAGAGAATACAGCCAACAGGACCTAGATCCCGGAAGTTTTAGATCCATAAAACAGACCAAAGTTCATAAAGGAAAACTTGAGCAATAACAATGATAAACAAACCATGTTCCCGAAGCAGAAGTCTGAAGTTATATTACCAAATCATAAAAATTGCAAGTGTGCCATTCAAACGAATCCCATCTAAAAACGAGGAAGCGCTAAACCCTAAATCTAAAAGCGTACACAACTAAACCCTAAAAACCGCATAGCAAGAGATCAGCTTTTACAGAAAACAGAAAAAAAACTCCAACATTCAAGTCCGACAAGAAGAAGCAACCAGATAAGTAACAGAAACCGGAGAAAAATCATTAAAGCCTCACCTTCCGAAAAAAATATCGAAATATAATTGAAGCCCAGCTCGCGGACACGACTGATCGCCCTCAGCGAACGGTGAGTGGAGGGAGAAGACCGAAGCTGGCAATTGGGAAACGAAAGAAGAGATGATTGCAATGAAAATGATTTGTAATTGGAGGGAGGGAAGGAAAGGAATAGATAGCAATTAGGGGAATCCCTAGCCTTGTGCTTGCGAATAGGGGGATCAGTGTGCGTTGATTGTCCTCGTTGGTTTATATTATTACAAATACAATTTGTCTCTTTGGAGGTGGCTTTAACTAAAACGTTACGTCTCACTATTATTCTCTAATTACTTTTCTTTATTTTTATTTTCCAATACATAATCTACATTAGTGCACTTTTAACTGCTGTAAAATTATATATATAATATCAATAATTATATTAAGTATATTTATATAAATATTAGAGTTAAATGTTAGAAGAGCAAGAAATTCTAGATAGAAAGCAGCAATAAGACGTTGAAACTGAAGCTAAAAACAGTGCAACTCATCGATTTTTTCGGGAAACAAAACAACAAACACTCACGACATAAAGGAATGCGTATCTAATGGAACAAAATCCAAAAAGGACCCAACTTAGATTACTAAGGACGATTATATGTTTACTCGTCGTCGTCATCCTCGTCATCATCGCCATTCCCGGCTGCATTTAGAGCATTCAACCTCTCAATCAACTTGGCTTTCCTCTCTTCGTATGTTAGCTTCTTAAGGTTGTATCTGCACATGCAATTCAGAACAAGAAGTACATGAGTAAATTTCTCTTACCACAACAAAATTACCAGTTAAATCAGCCCTCGGCTTAAAGAATACAATGCTATAGCAATTTCGGAGGGATTTAAAAATATAGTTAGTAGGCACGCAAGAATGGTTACCTCTTGTGTTGCTTAGGTGGCTGCTTCTCGGATTTCTTCTCTGTGGGATCAGCACGGATATCAGCATGGACTTTCTTGTACAACTCTTCAATGTTATCTGGCTCTATGCCCTTTTTGATGAACTCACTAAAGTGGGCCTGGTATTTTTCTGGCTCATCCTCCATCAAAGTCTGCATATTTAAGGCGAAAGCCATCAATTACTACCACTTAAAATAACAGGGACTTCTCTTGGTCTAAATAACCAAATCCAAAGGAATTGTGTTTGGACCATGTTCTAATCCTACATAATCGATGAAACAAAAGGTTAAAAAACATACATTCATGTAAGCAGCAACGTGCCCTCCATAAATATACTTGCGATGGGTTTCAGCATCAAGCTGCTTGTTCTCCTTGTTAAACCCAGCAAATCTCTTATCGCTGTGTGGGATATCTAGTCCACCATCAAGAGCTCCCTGAGAAATCAAATTAACTGCAGATGGTAAAAGAGATATATACACTACATGAAACAGATTATAGTACTCTGGAGAATAATATGTGCTATCATGAAAAGGTGAAAGTAGCGAAGTAACTGTTGAACTTCAAAAAGTATTGTACCTTGAGGGCACCAAAGACACGGTTTCCAGTTGTAGTACGGATAAGACCGACATCAAGGAGAGCACGGAAAGGCCTTCTGCTTTCAGCCGGTTCAACAGAGTAGTCTTCGCCAGTTGCCTGAAAAATGATTGGTCATTACAAATTCAATTCCCAAAATATAATAGTAACACAAGTATCACGTGAATGAAACAAAAAGAAACTATTCATTGGTAATCACAATGAAGCCAAACTTACATAAACTTCTATCAATTACCTCAACGTTTCCTTCGTACTCATCATCCATCTCAAGCTTCTTCAAAACTCGGCGAGCCAATAGTAGTCCAGTGCAGTAAGCTGACACATAATTAACAAGTAAATATTCTAAAAAAACCTTATTAAAATGTACAAAAAAAAAAGAATGCCTATCAAATAATACCGGCCGCATAGTTGGTGAGGCCAACTTCAAGACCATAGCGAGGCAGCTCATGTGCATAAGCAGCGCCGAGTACATGATCACCAGCGATGCTAGCAGATACAATTTGGGCAATGATGTCTTGGTTTGTCTGAAACTCATGTCAAGGCACCCAACAATGTCGAAACCATATACTGATAATAAAGGTATGTGTGACACATCAATACCAACATGAAAATGACGATTGTCAGCACGAATAACATCCCCACATAAAATAGAAAAATATAGATAAGGATACAAATCTGACAACAAAGCGATATTTAGGAGTGTTGTATTTGTTCTTGTCCTGGTTGATAAGGCGAATTCTTGCCCTGTAGTCGGTCTTTCCCTCTGCATCAAGAATTATTTATCATATCAAACGCTACTATGAAATGAACAAATTCAACAAACTTAGTTGGGGCTAGACTTACGCCTCCTCCTCTTGTATTTAACTTGAAAACGCTTAAAGTAAGCCCTTGTCTTCTGGGCCTTCACAAACGCCTGCAGAAAGAAATCAACACACAAACATAATCAATCCTTTTTCTCATACACAAGCATACATTGCACACATAGTTGTCATATGCAGCTGCTAGAAACAATAAGCGCGCGCGCGCACACACACACAACACATAAAAATCATACAAAACACCTACAGCTAAACAGTAACATCAGTGACAACACAATCGAAGTCAATTAGCATATAAATTCTAACACACCTACTCAAATAAATGAATAAAAGAACAGGGAAAAAACTTCCGAAAAACATAATACTTTTCGACGAAAGCGACCACTAAACCATCTAATGGATACATTAAGAATTGTGATCCGAGAATCTCACCATTTTTACGATACAAATTCCTCGATGGTGTTCCAAGTCGAGAGTGCCAGAAGGTGGAAAGTGAAGGCAGCTCTTATATATCCTTAAGACCTAAAGCCCTAGCTACGTTAACTGGGCTACAGTGGGCCTATTCTTTTCATGGGCCTCGGCCCATATTCCTTTTATGTTGGGACTTTCCGTCTAATAGTACGGACTCATTACACTATATAGGCCCAATATTACAAATAAAATAAAAATAAAAATAAAAATATCAATCAATTTATATGAGAGAGAGAGAGAGAGAGATGAGCAACGAAGAAATCTGATGATTTTTCAGCTAAAGAGGCGAACGATTCCATTTCCAATTCCCTCCGACAATTACTACACACTTATTCACCTGATTTGACCATAATACCCCTCCGATCCTACGCAGACTCTCCGCTTCTCCTGCCTCCGTTCAGCTGGGGAGATAATCCGCTGTCCTCAGATCCGCCGGCAGCCGGGATACCTTAGCCGTCGATTCACTTCCGATGGACGATCTCGACGTATTAGTCGGGCTCGGTGCGCGTGGCACCGGAAAATCGAATCCTATGCGTCCCGATCGCGGATCCGTCAATGATCCACTCGGCTTTGATTACGATTCTATTTTCAGGTCAACTGAGAAAAATAATTACGGGAGTAGTAGTTTTAATAAAACGTCTACGTTTAATGACAGTAGGGGTGGTGGTGGCGGCGGCGGCGGCGGCGTCGGGGGCGATGATCTTCCTGTGTACGATAAGCCGGTCTATGATGATGATATATTCGAAGGGTTGCCTGGACTAAAGAGTAATAAACCGAGTGTTGCATCGTCAAAAGAGACGAAGTTTGAGAATGATGTGTTTGAATACGTGGCAGGGAAGGGTGGAAGCGAATTTGATGATTTGCTGGGAAATATCAGCAGAAACGATAAGACTACGAATGGTAAAAGTACGACTACTGCCAAGGGTTTTGATGATTTGTTGCCTGGGCTCGGCAGTGGCAGTTCTGGTGGTAGTGCCAGCAGGTAATTGCCTCTGTTTTATTTACTTGTGCTTAGTTTTTAGTAGCTTGCTTCTCGTTGGAGTCTAGGTCGGTAACTCGATGTATGGATTGCTGATTTGTAATGGGGTTACATTACATTGTGGGGCTGTCTTTGTTATGCGTGGCTAATAATAAGCGTTGGGGTAATTTGGTGAGTGGATCAGCTCGATACTCGTATAGTATTAAAGTTGGTTGGTTATTTTTATTGATGTTTGCATCTAGTTTATGGGGATTAAGACAGTGGCAATTGGCATGAAAGAAGAGATGGCAGGTATTAGAAGTTCAGGATAGCATATTTTCCGTTTCATAATTTGTAAATTTTGTGTCACGTTTTCGGATATTGTTCTTCAAATGCCAATTATTGCAATGTTGTTATTGCAGAGTGACAATATTTGCTTTCCGCAGCAACAAATATCTATCTTTTTTGGATGTTTCTTTGTTCCTCGTGCATGTGCACGTGCAGAAAAGTCATTTACGCATTACAGACATACTTGCATCAGGAAAACTCAAGATACTTGCGCAATATGCCAAAGTTATATTTGCCTTCTTGGGATGTATGCATTTTTTAACAACCGCATGCACGTAATAGTTTTCGTTCTTTTTTCCTTTTATCTGGCTCAGACCAATATCAGAATCAAGGTGGGGCTCTGTACCGACTGCTGGTAATAAGCAGCAACCAATCCTTGACGATCCTTTTATGGTTTTTGAATCAAGTTCAACCTCTGGTTTAGCATTTGATGGTACTGCTCCTCAAGACAAGATCAGTAAGTATAGTAAATCCAAAAGTGCAAAGGTTGATGTTTCATCTGGAAGTGCTGCGGTATTTGACGACTTAGACCCCCTCAGTAGTATTGGGAAATCAAGAAATGCATTTTCCCCTCAGAGGAAAAACACCATTAGTGATGGAAGCCCTCCAAGGTCCACAACACCTCAATCTGCTAGTACCAGAGAGCCGAAGGGTAACTCATCCAGACATTCAGAGAGCAATATTGGTGAATCTGTTCCCGTGGACATTTTTCAGGAGCCTCCATTGTTTGATATACCAAAAGTTTCAACTGAGTTCCATAGGTCTTCTGCCCAGAAAGCTGCTTCTCCTCCACATCCTGAGACAGGCACACATGTTAAAATGTCGACGACATCAGGATCAGCAAATCCATTTGATGATATATGGCTCACTGTATCAGAGATTCCTCTTTTCACGCAGCTTACTTCTGCTCCCCCACCAGCGCGCCCTCCGCCTCCCGTGCCTCGACCAAATTCAAGGTCTGAAACTAGTAGCTATTCTTCAAGTTCACGGAAAAAGAGTGATGAATCCTCTTCACCTCCGAATTCTGGTCTCCAATACCAAAGTCCGAAGTGGGGTAGACCTGAAGCCAAGGCTCCTCCAGTTTCTCAGTTTGATGAACTCGAGGAGTTTGCCATGGGTAGGTCACATAACAGTTACGATGGAAATGCCGATATTCATTCTAGTATGGATGGTGATGCATTCTCGGCAGCCGCTGCCTCTGCTGCTGCTATGAAGGATGCTATGGACAAAGCGGAGGCCAAATTCAGGCACGCTAAGGAATTACGGGAAAGAGAATATGCAAAGGCTGCTAGAAGTAAGGAATCTGTACAGCTAGAAAAAGATGCTGAAGCAAAGCAGGAGAAAGAACTTAGGGAAACCCAGGAGAGACTAGAGCGCGAAAGAAAACAGAAGGAAGAGGAAGAAAGGGAGCAGAGGAAACTTGAGAGGGAGAGGGAGATCAGATTAAGGGAAATAGAGAGAGAAAGAGCTAGACAGGCTGTAGAAAGGGCTACGAGAGAAGCTCGTGAAAGAGCAGCAGCTGATGCCCGTTTGAGAGCTGAGAGGTCTGCTGTTGAGAAAGCGAATGCTGAAGCTCGAGAGCGCGCTGAGAGGATTGCCGTTCAGAGAGCCCAAGCTGAAGCCCGTGAAAGGGCTGCTGCTGAAGCTAGAGAGAGAGCAGAGAAGGCTACTGCTGAAGCCAGAGAGAGAGCAGCAGCAGAGAAGGCTGCTACAGAAGCCAGAGAGAGAGTAGTGGAGAAGGCTGCTGCAGAAGCGAAGGAAAAAGAAATGCGAGAGAAAGCTGCTGCTGCTAAGGCCGATGCAGAAGCTAGACGACGAGCTGAACGTGCCGTTTTTGAAAGAGTTGCTGCAGAGGCTCGTGGAAGAGCTGCCACTGAAGCTCGAGAACGTGCTGCAGCAGCCACTAAGATGAATCAGCAAAAGAATGACGATGATCTGGAATCTTTTTTCAGTATGGGCCGAGCAAGTAGTGCACCAAGAGCACGCTCAAGTGCCACCGTAAGTGCTAGTATTTATTCGAATGTTGTGTATCTGTTGCCTTATATCTGTCATGGTAGATTTTCATCACTTTTCTTCGTATTTGGTTCTTTGGTATGCATAGGATCCTTTCGATTCACAGTTCCAAAGCAAGGGAGTATCTGATGCTCCCAAGGCACCGTCATCCACGGGAGCCTCATCTAATATGAGGAAAGCTTCTTCCACTACGAATTTTGTTGATGATCTATCTTCTATTTTTGGAGGTATGCTAACTGTGTATCATGATTCATAAGTTATCTGGCATGTTTCTCATGCTGACCATCATGTTCCACTTGAAAATCGTCCTCCCCTAGCTGCTCCAACTGGTGAGTTTCAAGAGGTTGATGGAGAATCTGATGAAAGAAGAAGAGCCAGACTGGAACGTCAGCAGCGTACTCAAGAGCGTGCTGTATGTTTTTGTTCTCACTTGGAAATAATAGTTTCTGTTTTTAATTTCCATCTTTGACAGTTTGGCCTTTTTGCGTCTGTTTTTTCTTCATAATCCTTGTTTTTTGAATTATTCTTAAATGGTTGGGTTTGGTTACCGTAGGCTAAAGCATTGGCGGAAAAGAATCAGCGTGACCTTCAAGCTCAAAGGGAACAAGAGGAAAGACATGTAAGTACATATAGAGTATAGTTTTAGTTGCTTGCTTCATCATAGCATTGGGTTTCCTGAATTCTGTTTGAATTTCATCCATTCCAAGCTTCGGGCATGCCAGTCTTCTAATTGACCATCCATAACAGATTACCTAAAAGCCTCTCTCTCTGACTTTCCCTTGTCTGTTACAGAGAATTTCTGAGACATTAGATACTGAAATCAAACGCTGGGCTGCTGGAAAAGAAGGAAATCTGCGCGCTCTTCTGTCAACTTTGCAATACGTAAGCTTGCTAATTTCATTTGATTTTTACCATGCAAGTATTGCTTCTGGAGCAGTTTAGGAATCTATCTATGCTTTGATTTGTGCTCCATTCCGTTTGCATTTTCTCACCATAATTTACATATTCAGAGCTGCAGCTAACATAAGTTGTTACTTCCCTATTATTTTCCATTTCTTACGAGCGCTGACTAGTGATCCATGTCACGGTGACCCCAGGTGCTTTGGCCTGAATGTGGATGGCAAGCCGTTTCTTTGACAGATCTGATAACTGGCGCTTCTGTGAAAAAGGTCTATAGGAAGGCTACCCTGTGCATTCATCCTGATAAGGTGCAGCAAAAGGGTGCCACTCTTCAACAGAAGTATATAGCAGAAAAGGTGTTTGACTTGCTTAAGGTATGATTTGTTGAATATTTATTCCATTTTTATTGAATTGTAATTCTTTTTTCCCTGCCCTGCCTAGCTTTAAATAAATTTCTATTCCTACTGCATCCGTGGGTCTCCTTTTAAGTTTGGGTTTGGTGTTTCTTTATAGGAAGCCTGGAATAAGTTTAACTCTGAGGAGCTTTTCTAATCCCTGCTGAAAATTGTCACCTCCAGCGAAAGGAACCTTTGCATTTGGTAAGATGCCTCTGGGCTGGCTTTGAATCGTACGTTTCACTTGAGCGGCAATAGTTCCATGCTCTTTTACTTGGTAAGATCCCTGGGGCTGTTGAGATGTTCTTAAATGTCTGTATATGTTGGCATCTATTTGTATATCAGGTTGGTTGGCTTCAAGTTGATTAAAGTCTATTTTAAAGCTCTGCTATGGGATATATGTCATAGTGAGGTTTTGCAAGAATTTAATTCGTATTTTCTTGTTGATTTTTCGGGATGGAAAATTGTGTGCTCATTACCATTCGTGATTTGGTACCTATTCTTTTTCATGTCATATGTATGTTGAATTTCTGTTAAATCATCTGGTTTTTGTTCGTTCTTGTTTGTAGCAACGGTTCGAAAAAAATACCGTAACTGAATTTTCAGTCACCTTGTATGGTTTGAACCGACGGTTTTACCGTAATTGAATTGGCGGTCGCCTTGTATGGTTTGAACCGACGGTTTTGGTTGAATCGGCGGTTTTGGGCCGTTAAAAATTTATTATTTTTTATTCATAAAATTTTAAAAAAAATTAAATTAAAATTGGTTTAACCAATAGTTCGAACAGTAGCATGAACTATATTTTCAAACCATAATCGAAACCGATTAGAGGACGATTCGTCCAATTCGAAAATCGCAAACTGAAGAGTTTCTTAAGGGTGCGTTTCGCGTGTAGAAAGCACGACGAAAAACTAAATTAGCGCATCAAACAATTGTACATTATGCTAGTACCTTACACATTTCTTCTTCTTTTATCATTCTGCATATTAATTGCAGCCTAAATTAAAGGTAAATTCAACAAAGGCGCACTTTTGCATAAACACGCTTCACCTCAACACACACAGCCTTGACTCTCTTGGCAATGCCGACGAGCTTCATATGCCGATCAAATGCTCGTCGAATCACATTCCCCTCTCTGTTATACCTTTCCACCGCGGCAAAAGCTTCCATGACATCTTCTGCTTCCATCACTACGTCCTCTATTTGCAGTACCAAATCCCTTACGGCGTCGTTTCTGTAGACTTTCACCTTCCTGGCGTCTTTGAGGAACGCTCTGAACATCCTTGTGTCTTTCTCGAGCCTGTCGACTTGATCCTCGACGTTGCGGCTCAGAAAGGCGTTGTAGAGTACGATTTGCTTGAGATTCTCCAGCAGAAACAGCACTAGGAGCGATTTCTCTGGGTTAATCGAGCGCTTCTGCTTCGGCGGCGTGCGCGATCTCGTGAAGAGGTAAACGCCGGTGAACGTGGCGACTTTGAATGCGAAAACTAGGAGCTGCTTCATCTCATCGATGGTGCTGTCTGCTTGGGTGGGCGAATAATGAAAAGCTGTTGAATTGAAGATTCTTCGATTTTTTTTTTGGTCTACGATGATGACGATGAGGAGGAATGGCTTTATCACGTCACGCGGACTGTGAGTAGGATTCGAACCGACCCGCTGACCCTTATTTAATATTGAATATTATATTACTTTTTACCTTAATGCACCATAATTATTATTGGATAACTTATGCAATATGATATGTTGAAAGCATGTTAATATTTTATATTTTTTTATTTTTTTGTGTTGTCTAAGACTTGTATTCTCGATGTTGTCTCAAAACTTAGTTTTGTACCCTAGTACAATGAACATATGATTAAAAAAATTACAAAGATATTTTATGCTATTTAGAAATCAGAAAGATTTTGATACTCTTTTTTTTTTAAATTAGCCATTATTATTTACCTTTTTTTCTATTTTACTTTATTTTTCTTTTCCTTATTTGTCATGGATGTTGCCTCCTTCATATGCAACTAAACACAACGTAATACGTTGCCGCATATAACTTGGTAATAAAGGTTTAGATTAGATGCAGAGATGAAATTCAAAGAGGGGTACCACAAGTCAAGAAATGCTCTCAAGCAATACATACACTAAATGACCCTATATAGACCATTCTTTCTGAATACCGAAAACTCGGCCTCGAGTTGATTTAACAGATCGATCATAAACTTTTCGTCCGATCCACTGAAGTGATTGAGTATTTCACTAAGAGAAACCTGCATTTCCATGCACAACACGTCAGTAAAAGTCCCCTTTATTCGGAGAGAAACGTAGATAAAGTTGTGTTGACGGGATTAAGGTTTTTATATGTAATGATTCTGATCGCATACCCCATCTTCGAAATTCTCAAGCCAGCTCATTACAGATTTCTGGGTTGCCTCTTCTATGGAAGGGTTTTCTGCTGACGGTTTGCTGAGTTTCTGACGTTTCCTAGGAGAATGTAAGTCGTCGGTAATAGCAGGTTCGGGCTCTTTCATATCGATAATATCCGTATGCAAGTCACTAGTTGCATCTTCCGATTTTACGACAGAACTTGCCACTTCTTCAGACAAGGTTTGGGTAGTCTCTTCTGGCGCTTCACCTGCTTTGCTCTCATCTTTAGCTTCTTGTGTAATAACTTCTGCGGAAACTCCAAGCTCTTGCATTACTAGGCATGCTTCAATTTGAGTGTAGCTTACCTGGAATTTTAACAGTCACATCAAAGGTAATAATGTAAATTAGTAGAGCTTACCTCTTCGGTTAGTCAAATTATACGATGGGGGGTTTAAACTTCTCATCGACAATTCGAAAAGGGTTGCTTGTTTCAGTCATAGTCTAGAGCTTACCTCTTCGGGTAATTCGTCTTTTATTGGCCTTAATCTTTCTTTTCCAACTTTCGATACAGCATCTTGAGCGCGGTTAAATGTCTCTCGTGTCAGTTTGATTTCTCGACATAGTCTGGCCCACTCAATCAGGCATCCTTCTTTTGCAGCTTCCATGAGATATTTGAAGACTGTTTGTTCTTTAATTGGAGCTGCTCTACTGGGGAAATTCTACAAACAAGAATGTATAGATTGTATCTTCAGAAAACTTTGAAGCTGAGGAACCATTTTCCATGCAAGTAATCGTATAACTAAGATGCTTCTCACCGCAATTTCTTGAAGGGTAAGGCCGTCTTGTTGCCACATTTTCCAAGCTTCGAGCTTGGCAGGGGTTAGTCGATTAGGTTTCGGTATGGTTATAATCTTTCTTGACAAAAGATGGGGTGTTGCATTAGGCTCGGTTATGACCTCGGCCCCATCCAGTGAAAGACTAAGATTTTGTGAAATTTGATGAATGGTTTGTATCAACTGATCTCCATATGTCTTCACAAAATGCTGCAGCACCCAAGTTAAATTGTGAGGTTATATAAAGGTAATAACAGCATCATGGTTAACAGTAAAGATACCCTTATCCATTAAGAAGGAAATGACTAGGACTAGGACGAAAAGTAAATCATCGTTCAACTTGCAGAAACATCACTCCTTTTCACTACGACTACACCTTCTTTCATTATACAGAAGCTTCTTGTCTTAATTTACGGTGCAAAATACTGGATGGGCTCAAATTGTGCTAATGTCAATTTTCTGTAAGGAGATTCACTAGACGAAGTAGAGATATCTGAAATCTGTGATCTAACAACAAGAACATGCTAGAGTGCGTAAATTATACCTGGTTTATACCATCTATATTTGCTAGCCTTGCTCTGGTCGATGGCCTTGTCAATGCTATTCTTGTAAGCGCTTGATCCCCACACAAAGCATATCTGAAAGCTAAAGAAGATCAATCAATGTGCAAACGACAGAACCGTCAATTTCATATGATCAATGAGTTACATCTTTGCATGCTCGTGCAAAGAAAAAGTAGTGCTCAACATTCAACATAAGAAACAAGAAACTTACGGAGCTGTTCCAGTTTGTTTAGCAAGATCCATCCTTTTTTCAACTAGCAATTTATAGAATTGTTCCTCCACCTAAAACTCGTCACATAAACAAAGATAATTAACAAACAAGATGTCAGTCAAAGCTCATATTTGCATTTTGAAACCATATCCCTCATTGAGAATCTACGATGTAAATTGTCAGTGGCCCGTAACATTAGAAGCATACAACCATTCATATTTTACTAAATGATACAATGAGCATGATTTGCGGTCGCAACTGAAAAACTACGCACAAGATAGTAATGGGTTTTGGGATATATTCATACCTCAGATAAACTACGGAACGGCTGCTGGCTTGAACCTTTTATAATGGCAACTGCATCTACATTTTCCTCTTCAGCAAGCAATGACAGATATAGTGGAGGCTGATGATCGGGAGTGCATGAATTCAAGAACTGCGTTCCTTTTGGTCCAACTCTGGCACATTAAAAAATAGGTTTTCATTCATTAATATATTCATGTTAGTATTGGAATCTTGTTAACTGGAATATAAGTTACAACTGAAAATTGCTGGCTTTAGATAACAGCCACTAGGAATTAGACAAAAACTCAACTCCTCAATAGCAATTGTCTTTACTAAAAAAATATAACGGCAACATGAAATACCTTCTCGCATGCTTCATCCAATTCTCAACATTTCCCAAAACATCGTCATTCTAGGATGATTAAGTAT
Organism: Lindernia subracemosa; assembly: GCA_028392965.1. Lineage (NCBI taxonomy): Eukaryota > Viridiplantae > Streptophyta > Magnoliopsida > Lamiales > Linderniaceae > Vandellia > Vandellia subracemosa. The sequence continues at coordinate 511,107 of JAQPCC010000042.1, forward strand.
TACCCCTATAAGGGTCCATACGTCAAACTACAGGATTCATCAACTGTTTTGATTTTTTCTTATCCAACTAAATTAAGGCTAGCACCTAGAAACCAAGAGGATCAGTTGGTTACTCTTTATATGAACACTAGCAGTTATCACTGTTATTGGCAAAAGCTTATTTGTAAATCCTCGTGGCCCTAAAATTTATTCCAAGGATAGTGTCCCACACACAGTGATAAAGTGAAAAGAACATGCCTAGTAGATTCAGAACTCACCGGACAGTTTTGTAGAGATCCTTGAATGTCTCAACCAAATAATCTGTAGAAAACCCCAGAATAATTGTTACATTTCAAACAGGAAAATCGGCATACCTAGTCTTTAAAAGTGCAAGATTATTAAAATTGAAAAAAAAAAGGTACTTAAAGAAGTCATCATATAGGTCAAATGACATCATCATTGCTTCAACTGACACCATATGACAACTGAGTGCTTAGCTATCTTAGTGCAAAAACACAATATAACATATCAGACTTAAAAGGAAAAGTAACTATTTTGTACCAAGTGAAATCAGCTGATAAGCAAGTGCCTTCCACCAATTAGCTGGAAATTCTTTTCCCAAGCCGTGAAATGGAATCTTGTCAAACTCAGCTTCAAGAATTTTCTTTGCCTGAAGCAAATGAGAAGGGTTTCAACTTTTAACAATATTGCATGCAATTATCACGCAATGTTTCCACTTTGTGAACTCTATCTTCAGAATTGATATTTGATTATTTGGAACAATGAGAAAAAAAACATTGTTTTCCCTTTTGCCTTTTGCATGATACTTATGAATGATTAAGACAGAAAAGAGACGGGGACTTTGACGATATTTAAGCTGAATGCCACAAAGCCACTAATTCACTTGCTCCAACTCCATCAATAGATAAACTTCATCGACCTATAACTGTTGGCTGAGTCAAATATGAGCCGAGCTAGAGTAATTTGAACTTTAACATAAGTTTCCCTTATTTATCAAAATTAGCTCGAGCTAAACATCACATTATGCCGACGAAAAGATGTTTTTGTTTTTCCTTTAATTTTGGAACATATTACCCACAAAAGAGCTCAATCCAAATATCAAGTAGCTGCCAATCATATACAGTTTGCATTAACTAAAAAGCCAATCGCAAAAGCTTACTCGAGACCCACGAAGAACATCTATAGGTAGATTCAAGCCCCAGTGACCCCCACACGAACGAATGCACGCCATTAGAAGAAATGCCTCCCTAGACATGTCACTCTCTTTCTTTGAACTTGTGCAATTATCGCATGTCCCTGCAATCACCACAAGCATATTTTTAATTTAAAAGTAAAAACAAGTTATCCCTTTACTTAGCAAGGATATGATTTTTCCTCAAAAAAAAAACAAGGATATGATCTCTCTCTCTCTCTCTCTCTCTCTCCCTCCCTCCCTCCCTCTCTCACTCTCTCATAAAGGTAGCGAAAAGTGTTATTCATAGCACCGGAGTTTCTTTAAGAGGCTGGTCGGTAAATAATAGAGGATATCAAGTGTTATTCATACCACAGCTATCAAACGTGCATTTCTCTCCAAAATATTCCAATAAAAATTTCCTTCGGCAGGTTGTCAGCATACAGTAGCGCTGAGCTGCCATATATGATTCCATTATCGCTTTTCTTTGCTGTGCCTGGTTAAACCATATAGTCATTGTAACTATTTGTAATAAAGAGATTCAAAGAAAGATTAGCCACTAATAGCCCAAATTATTTGCAATACATTAGACTGCCAAAGTTTGAACAACATACCGTGCTTGCTTCAGAACAATAAAAGTCAGCTTTGGCAAAGTCGCTTCTTGTGTAATATAGTCGGCAGTTTGAAGGAACACCATCTCTACCACAACGTCCACTCTCTTGATAATATGACTCCAAACTCTTGGGGCATCCATAGTGTGCCACATACCTTATGTTAGGCTTGTCAATACCCATACCAAAAGCTATTGTTGCAACCATGACAAAATACTCATCCCTGATGAACAATCTGAAACAAGACAGGATTATTTAATTGGCACCACATCTATAAAAAACAAGACAAAGCGAGCTTCTCAAATTCTAAATGTCATTTGCTCTCTAAGCTATTTCACATAGCACAACATACAACTTCTATTCAGATTAGAGAAAAGTTAAAAAAAAAGGTGTGGGACAATTACCCTTAAGTTATTTCACATAGCACAACATACTACTTTTAAGATTAGGGAAAAGTGCAAACAAATGTGTGGGAGAAGCAAATAAAGGCATAAAACCTATGGGACTCCTCACGTGCTTTGTTGGACATTTGGCCATGGTAGATTCCAGCATGAATCCCAGCTTGACAAAGGCAGTTATAAATCTACGGAATCGAGTTAAAGAAATACAATATCAATAAAAAGAAATATAATATCCTCTAGTAACTGCAGCTTACAGAAATGAAGATCATAAAGAGGATTGAAATAATGTGGAAAAAATTAATGACCTGTTCGACATCTTTGATGGTTGTACAGTACACTATGGTTGAATCTGCTTTGTTTACATAACTTGATATTTCTTTTACAAGCTCGTCCATAAAAGCATTACTGCGGTCGAAAGCTTTGACACCATAGAATAGATTTTGACGATCAAATGAGCCGATGATAATATGAGGAACTTTCATCTTCAATGAATTTATAATGTCACTTCGAACTCTGGAAAAAAAAAAGGTTTAGCTTAATGGACATCCAAAAGGATTAAAATTTGATTAACTATATAACAAAAAGATCGTTAGAAAACCACAAGGTTTTCAGAAATTTTAATCAAGAAATGGGAACCATGTCAATAATACATGTGCAAGGTGCAATTGACACCTCATTATATCTGAACAACCTTAATATTATAAGTGGCTATTGTAATGAGTCAGAATAGGCTAAAGGAAACCAAAACCTCAATCAATATTCTTACTTTTCTGTAGCAGTTGCAGTTAATGCAACAAAAGGAATGCCCAGAAGAACATCACGCAACTTGTCTAGATGTTTGTATTCCACCCTGAGAAGAGACACGGTTATAGAAATATCTTTCTAAGGACCTAATGTCCAAAAAAACAAAAGGAAATAAGCAACAGAAATCAAGGTAATTTCAAGCGAGGGTGTGTCCACAAGACTTTTACAAGAACCATTTACCTGTTACATAGAATCAAAACTTTTAACATAAACAATAATGAGCCAGCAAACTAGAACACGTCGGTAATGAAGTTATGCATATTCAGAACTAACCTGAAATCATGACCCCACTCTGATATGCAATGTGCTTCATCTACAGCCACTAAACAAATTCCTGAATCTTGTAATCTTGACCAGAAACTGCAGTGGGGTAATGTATAACAACATCTTGATCACAAATCACAATGTATATATGCACATTAAAAAACTAAACAAAGCAAGACTACTAGACTACTATCAATAAATAAATAGATTATCACTTATTGAAACGCGAACGCCCATGAAACCTATCGAAACATAAATTTGCTTCCAATTGCAGGATAAAGTTCATGATTTGAGTTCAGTAATAGCATCTACCAAATAATCCAACGGTTATTTGAAATTTAGCAATAGCTAAATTAGCTCAACTTTCAACACAATGCACACCATCAGAATCTCACAGAAGTATGTTCACATAGTAAATATCCGCATAAGCATACTATTCAAGAAGCCAAATTCAATCAACAAATGCATTCCAGAAAAATTTACCTTGAGGCAAGTGCGCATGCTTTCTCCGGTGTCATGTACAATATGTCATATTGCCCACTCTCCGCCTTACCATGCACACTACGATTAGTCTGGGCACTAGAAAGATACTCAGCCCTCACACCCCTCTCTTTCAATGCCATCACCTAAACAGATAGCAGAAAACATCAGCATGAAGATCCCAAATACACATCAAATGCCCATGAACAAAAGAAAGTAGTGTGATAACGAATACAATACATTGACAACCCCCATATTATTTAATCACATTAAGAATCTCATCATCAAGCAGCTAACCAATTGAAAGAAACGCATAATGAATTCCAAAGTGAATATTCAAAACTATAGGATAAAGTCTCAAAGACAAACCTGATCCTGCATTAAGGATATAAGAGGGCTTATAACAATCGCCGTCTTTCTCGAGAACAATGGCGGCACCTGATAGCTTTATCCATGCAATGTTTCAGCCAAAAAAAAATTAATTTTTTTTTTCATTCTGGCTTTCTTTTCGGTAAACACTAAACATAAAGAACTTTTGAAATAATTAGAAAATTACCACAAGGATTTGCCACTTCCAGTAGCCATTACCACCAAGCAGTCATTTCCTCTCAATATGTCCTCGATTATTTCTTTCTGGTACGGCCTGAACTTAGAAAATCCAAAGTACTCCTACAAGAAAAAAGGCAGTGCAATGGACAGTGAGCTGAAGCAAAACTAAAATAATAATAAAAGGAAATCAACAAAACGAGCGTAAGCTTTGGGGGCTACGAAACGACCTTGAGAACAGACTCCATTCTTCTTCAAGACAGTTCTTACTTCTTCGTCGTGCGTGAAGACGGCGAATAAATAAGGAACTTTGGGGAATTTCCACTATATAGGGAATTGATTTTCCCGCTATTTTGTAGAGAAATAGTTAGTTTCCAATTTTACCCATTTGTACTAAATTAAGATAATATTTAATTAAATCCATATTCTTCCGTCGCCATGTAGGTTTCATTTCATAGACTTGCAATTTATTTTATTAGTTTTAGCATATATATGTTGAGTGGATCGACAAATATATAATAATATATCTTAGAAAAATATCAAATACTATGAGTCATGTAATAATTAGTTATCATATGTTGTTTGGCTAATCATAACAAAATGATTCCCACATATGGTATTAAATAGTACAGTAAATGCAGCAGATTGATAATCCCCTACGCTAAGAGCTTTCGGTATTCATCTGCCTCGGCAGCCATCTCTTCCACGCTTCTGTCTTTCCTCTCCTTGTCCAGGTCAAGCTTCTCCTTCATTTCGGTCTCTTTCGAATCAATCTGTTCAATTTGATCAAACGTCGTGATATATAATCACAAACTAGATAAAAAGAAATTTTCAAATTATGTGCTTTCTTACAGCATCATATATATCGTCGTTTTTCTCAAAGTCGCCAGTTTTGCGTGGTAGTATGTGGATATGGACATGAGGAACTGTTTGTCCCGCCTGAGGCCCGTCCTAAGGTATTAAAGAATTTCGAATAATCAGTAGTCATGAGAAGTTAAGAGTCCAGAATGCAGATAAAAGTCCTGTAAATTGAGGACGTAGATGCGTAATTGCAAGAACGCATGTATCAGGAAAAAGGTTACGCAATTCAAGTATTTTTTTATTTTTTTTCCAGATTTCCAACAGTGACATTTCTATACTATACGGTACCGACGTCTGATGGGTTGTGTGACTTCATTCAATTATTTGCCAAATATATAAAACAGCTTCTATTATTCAACAACGCAAAGTCCTCGGAGTATATGATACAAGCAATAGGCGTGCATTATAGTGGGAGCAGTCTGTCACATAAGTGCATGATGTAGTAACCATAACATTATATATGCAACCAAAAGCAGAGAAATAAGGGAAAATATAGTATTACCACTGACCACATACGTTGAAGAAGACTGAAAATGGAAGAAAGGAGTTGATTAATGTAGTCAGTATAAAAATATTACTTGGATTGTGAGCGTTAGAGAGGTTGCCTTGTGGTAGGACTCCAGCTGGGAACCAATCTTCTGAGCGGTGAGCCACAGATCAGTAACTTCATCAGCAGTGAGATCATTAAAGCGCTTCACCTCACGTCTCGGGCAGACAAGAACATGTATTTTTGTGTTAAGGGAGTCAACAAAAGAAGGAATGATAAGTCTGGGCATGCACAAATCCACAAGGAACTTGAACTCAATCCATGAACCATGATAGGATGATGGGTCAGGCATGATGCAAACAAAATGACAAAACTAGTTGGCTGGAGAGAGATATGAATCACAAACTCTTAGTCAAAGTTCATGTAAATTGGAGATTATAAGAGCTTGAAGTATACTTAGATAAAGCAGGCTTTTTTATAGCAAAATCTTCAATATCGAAATTATATTGCTTAACTATACGACTTCAATGCTGCTCGAGTTGTTTGTTCTAGCAGATGAACATGGTAGTGAATAAACTTGACTAATGAAGGACCAACACTACTCCAGCATCTATAAGATACATCAATCGGTGTAATCAGTTCAAATATGAAAGAACAGAAGGATATGACCTGCAAAGTTAAAGAAAACTCACAATCAATACAACTTGCAATGATGACTGAAGCAGATAGAAACACAAAAAAGTTTGACAGTAATACAAGATCACTAGCATTCCTAGCAGAGTATGCTTCTTAGAATTGTCTTTCAGTTATATGCAACCAAAGCCCCAATTCATCAGGTCACTTACAATCTTGGGCAACATTTCGTAGATGCAGTCTTAAGCAAGAATACATTTCATAATCTCAAAATCCAAGTTACAATAACAAATAACGAAAGGCAGAGGTCGACTTTCCAATTTCTCTTGTCATGTTTTACATTATTTGGTTGCTTTTTTCACCATAATATGCTCTAAAATGTTTACACAATATAGTATTAATCATTGATAAATTAAGAACAAGCAGCTTTGGGAACTACCCACAAGAACAGCATCCTAATGAAGAATGTATAGATCATGCGTAATGAAGAAATCATAAAAAAAAAAAAAGTTCAAATGAGAAAAACATCACGAACCAGGGACAACGGGGCGCAGATTGACCAGAGCATAAGAAAGCTGCGTCGAGTAGAACACTTCCTTAGGGTTTATCTTGTAAGGACCAAAGCTGTAAGTCTCACTCCCCATCTAGGGTTCACAAATTGGAAACTTGCGATTCAGACAAATTTAACCAGCTAAAATTGGACGAAAAAAAATAGTAATTAATAGATCAAAGGCGAATGCAAAGACTTCACTTGCCTGAGTGAAGGAAGACGAAGCTCGGATATGGTGGCGCGTGAGGGGGAATAGAGGGAAATATTTGGCGTGAAAATGGTATCGCGGGGATAGAGCCAGCAAGGGCTTTAACATCAGTACTAATTACGCGGTGGCGCGTGTACTATCTTCTCTCTATTTCAATTCCAATAAGGATAATTGCACTCTTACAACCCTTAACTATTGAATAATTACATACAATACAATCTATATTTCTATTTGGTCCTTCCTGCAAAAATATATTTTAAATCAGTAATAAATAGACAGAGATAAGGTTAGCTTTACTCTTTTGTCTTGCACTTCCATTATATCATCATCGTTTTCATTTCTCCTTTCTTCATCGACATTCTCAACCCATATTACAAGCAGCCATGTTAGCTTCAACAGCTCTGAATGTTGGCTCTTTGAGTAGCCTGCACTTGAACACCCCTACACCCAGCAGCTTTCAAAAGCCTTTCTTGATTCCACAAACAAAAACAGTCCTAAAATCTTCGAACCCCATTGACAGAAATGACTGGAGATCGACCATCTGTGTAAGAACATCAGTTTCCGCTGTTGATTCGTCGAATCCAACTGAAAAGGTCCGTTCTTTTTCTTCTGCTTGTTCTCTGTGGTTTGAAATTTAGACTGCGGTGCATCAAGATGATTTTTTTCACATCCACTAGCTACTAAAGATGTGCTTTATATTCAGAAGACACGGTGGAAAACAAAAGATAATGTTACTGTTGTAGTAGATCAGTTGTTTTATATGGTGAGTTAACTAACAGGCTGAAGAAGGTGGTGGAACGAAGACATATCATTTCGTGGTGGCGAATGCAAAGTTTATGTTGGACGAGGAGGAGCATTTCAAGGAGCTTTTGTCTGAACGGCTTAGGAACTTCGGTGAGAAGAGCTTAGAGCAGGACTTTTGGCTTGTGATAGAGCCCAAGTTCTTGGACAAGTTTCCAAACGTTGCAAAGAGGCTCAAGAGACCTGCGGTTGCTCTTGTCTCCACCAATGGCCCTTGGATCACGTAAGAACCATCATATAAATACGAAGGATTGATCTTCTGTTGTTTATTTGTGTCGTTTTTTCTATGAAACTCATGGATTTTCGTACATTAGTTTGGTTTTTGCTGCTAATTTTGGCTCTAAGTTAGTGATTTCAATCGTTGCATCTCGTAAACTGGACTTAATGCAGCTTATTACATGGATGACACAAACCACTTCAATTTTTCTGAGTTGTTTTTTTTTTTGTCTGCATTTGAAGGTACATGAAGCTAAGGCTCGACCGTGTTCTACAAGAAAGCTTTGAAGCCAATAGTCTAGAAGAAGCTCTGGCTTCAAATCCCATCGATCTCAAGTTCGAAAAGCCTGAGACTTGGACAGCTCCTTATCCTAAATATGAGTATGGTTGGTGGGAACCGTTTCTTCCTCCCAAGACATCCACTGTCTGAAGAGTGCTCTTGTTTTACTTCCCCGATTTTTGTTACCTTTGTGCGGTATATTAGTAGTTAAGTATAAGATGGACAGGATATCGGGTTGTCGAGGAATCCTACGACTTTGAACGATTGAGAATTTAGTGGCCTACGCATGTGTTGAACAGCCATCTAAACATGAAAGCATAAGTCTTTGTATGTATCATATAGTGTTATCCCAGTAAGTAATTACATTCAGTTTGGTAATAACAAAGAATTTGATTACAGCAAGCTGATCCTACATTCATAACAGATGCTGTCAAAGGGCTCCATGTAATTTGCTTTGCTCATCATATACACAATGCAATGCAAGTGACCGAACTATACAGATAACAATACAAGCTTCTATCCGCCAACAATCGAGGAAAAAAAAATGCCTTCATAAAGATGTAAAGAAAATCCCATCGTCGAGACCGTCCTTGTCATCTTGGTTTAATGGTTGGGACGACTCCACTAACAAGATCGCTTCCCGAGATATCGTGCGAATGGTCATGATTTCTGAGCAATGCTGATGAAGCTGTAGTAGGAGTAGTGGAAGCATCAGATACTGAGGATTCAGTGATCTTTGAGTCTGAGTCAGGCATCACAAGCCATATGTTTTCAAGTTCTCTGACCACCTCGGTCATGGAGGGTCGGGCGTGCGTCTCCACCTGGCAGCATTTAAGACCGAGGTCTATGAATTTCTCGAGGCATTCCGATGGATACGAGCCCATTTGCTCGTCGACGATCGAGAAGATCATTCCCGAATCATATGCACTTTTCACCTGGTATATGCAGAGCAGAAAGAAACACAAATAAGTTATCTATATAAGAATTCTTTCTTCGATTAAGGTTTGTCTCAAACATGTTTGAGAAGATGTGTGTCAGAAAGTTCTTATGAACAACAAATAGAATCTCACAAGTTCTCCAGGCCAAAGAGAATCTAAAGATCTTATCTCTAAATTATGGGCGCGACAAAAAGCTTAGAAAGCAGCAGCGTCGACGTTATTGTTACCTCTCGAACTATGTTTTTGCCATGTGAAATAGGGTGCATCCCAGTCAACATCTCGAGAAATACAACACCGAGGCTATAGACATCGCTTTTGTCTGTTAGCTTATGAGTTAGGAAATATTCTGGATCAAGATAACCCTGCACATGAATGATATTATAGCCATTTTTAAAGTTATGGAAGATGATAGAACTTGAAAATAAGAAAATGTAATGAAAATGGAAGCTGCTGCTTCTATTTTAAATTTGTTTTTTTTTTTCTTATATTGCTCACCGGCGTCCCTCTTACGACCGTGGACACATGAGAAGGCAAATCTCCTCCTTCAATCTCCACGACGGGAGCTAAGCGTGATAACCCAAAATCTGAGACTTTTGCGACGAATCTCAAGTCCAAAAGTATGTTAGTCGCCTTAATGTCCCGATGAAATATCGGAGGATTGGCTTCAGTGTGAAGGTAAAGGATGCCTTTGGCCGAACCTAATGCTATTTTCACTCTCAGAGCAAAGGTCAGTCTCGGCTTATTACCTGTCATGAGAACTTGTACAATGTTACGGTGAATTCACTTGTAGTAATAAACAAGGATTTAAAACGAACACTTTAAAAAATTACCAGATATATGATCTCTTAAGGTGCCATTCGGCATGAATTCGTAAACCAACATCTGCAACGAAAAAAAAAAAAAAAAAAGTTTGACAGTGCGATAAGTGTCTGAATTAAATGCTTATTTCTTCTGGTAAGAGATGCTTTTTTCGATATTTATCATCAACGGTTAATATTGTGGCTCCATCGAGAAACTATAAAAGTTTTGTAAGGTACCTGTTCTCCTTCTTCATCGCAATAACCAATCAACGAGACAAGATTTCGATGATGCAACCTCGACAACAGCTCGATCTCTGTAAGAAACTCCTTTTCACCTTGAAGTGATCCCTCCAGGGCACGTTTTACGGCTACAACGGTTCCATCAGCCAAAACGCCCTTATGAACTTTTCCATAACCTCCTTGCCCAACAACAGTTGAGCTGCTAAAGTTGTTCGTTGCAAAGACGAGTTCATCATACGTGAAATTCTTCACACCGTCGATTTTGATAGGGACTCTCGATGCTAAAGACAGAATGTAAAAGTTCAACTTCAACAAACACACACAATCGAAGGAACAAACGTTTCAATTATGGTAAGAAAACAAGGTAGAAGTTTCAATGCCACTCACACGGACGTCTTCTCTTTGGAGCGGCAGCAGGCGACTTTCTTACATGACGTCGCAGGATAAGAAGAGAAATAAGCGCTGATATTGTAACTGATCCCGCGATTGCCCCGAGTATAATCCCGGCCAGTGCTCCCTTACTAAACTGATGGCGGGTGGTAGTTGGAAATTCTGCAGCAAAATAAATAATTCAAACCGTAAACATTTTATATCTGTCGACTTAAAGCCTAATACGCGACTCTTTTTCTTGTTGTCCCGACTCTACACCAAGGTGAACTACATACAAAAAAAAAAACCTTTTTTTTTTATTACAAGGGACGAAGTCGTACCATCTCTGTAGACATCGGGAAGAGTAAAGTTAAGAAACTCATAAGGTCCAAAGACGGGACTCTCGGGAATGATCCATCCGCTGAACATCTCACGGATCCAAAAGACGTCGCTTCTGTTGAACAACCGCACGCTATAATTGACGTACTCGGGAAAAATCTTCAAGTACATGCTCAGACGAGGCCCCTCTTGCCACTCGGCAGAATCGATGTCGAACTGATAGATCTTCATCTTCATACCAGAACTCAAGTACTGTTTGAAAGGTAAGACATACGGAGGAAAGTCCGAGAATCCAGGACTCTTGAGTCGGTATCCAACTAGCACGGGGGCAGCACAGAAGCATTGTATTAGAGGGGACGGAGGTGCGTATTGGTAAGGGGGCGGACAGGCTTGAGGCGGGCAATAACTTAGGCTTGAAATGTTGATCATGTTGCTGAAACCTTCTGCTTGAGGACCACAAAAGGGTGCTGAATTGTTGCCCGGGCATAGAGGATTTCCTTGAAGCCTGAAAGTTTATGCTCAAATGATTTCCCGGAAGGAAAATAAGTTTGGACAGATGTGTGTGTTGATGTAATGATGTTTACGAACCCGATAGTGATGTTGGGAGCGACGAAAAAGGTACCAGAGATATCTGAAAATCCATTGTTCTCAAAGTCCCTAGAAATGAATCAGATATGCGACTATGGTCAAAACAGATTCAGTTAATTCGTAACAGAGCACAATAGGATTGTAGGGACTGTGACAAGATAATCTATGCCCTCGGTCATATGTTCGAAACAAAAAAAGTAGCTTCAGGCATATATGTGTAAGAAGAATGTATACAGGGAATGAGTAGTTCACAGATTAAGGGCTTACAATATCACTGTCTCAGTAGAATTCAGAGTCCTATTCTGCCATATGGCGGATGAAACAGAGCCACTCAATTGATTGTTCGCAACCGACCTGCAAGAAGAATAGTTTCGTCAGAATTTCTGGAACAACATGACATGTGGTCTAAGAGTACACACACACACACACACACATATATATATTATATATATATAGACATTGAATCAAATTTAGATTAAATGTAGTTCCTCACAATTTTTGCAAAATTGGAAGCCCTGAAAAACTCTGAGGAAGAGTTCCATTTAGATGATTGCTTGACAGGTCACTGAACAAATAGAAGCAAATGTCAGTTTGAACGTCAAGATATTACAACATTGTACAAGACTGTCAAAAATGTCAAGTTTGATAGCTAACATAGTTGTGATATTCTTCGAGAGTGTGCCAGATGGTATGGATCCATTGAGCTGATTCAGACTTAAATCTCTGACATAATCAAACCAAGACAAGGAAATAAGGTGAAGAACCTTAAAGCAGAAATAGAGACGTACAATTCCCAGTTAAAAAGTAAACTTATACTAAGTGGTGGTGATATCTTTGACTCACATGTAAGCAATATTAGGCATACCGCTCCAATCAGGAATAGGACCTTGTAAACTGCAATTTCTTAGACTCCTGATATGGAAACAATGAAATGTAATAAAACCAAAAGTCATCAGAATTAGTAATCAAGAAATGCTTGTTGTTCCTCTTGGTTATCAATATTTTGTAGCACAAAATGAATCACGGGGACCTTTTAAGCGCAAGAATGAGAAAAAAAAAAGCGAAGAAAGTGAGTGTTCTTACAGCTTCAGTAGGTGGGACATGTTTCCATATGAAGAAGGTATTGTGCTCCCCCCAAAGTTGTTGTTGTCAAGTTGCCTGGGATGGTAAAAAAACACTGAAAAATAAGAATGAAGCACATACAAGAGAAGAAAAGATGTCTAAATAAGAAGATGGATAGTAGAGCCCGACAAACAGTGCATACAATATCTGTAACTTAGGCATCATCGAAAGTTCAGACGGTAGATGTCCCGATAAGTTGTTATTATCAAACAACCTGTAAGAAACATTAAATCGGTAAACTAAGATCAACTAAATGGTCCAAATTCATGGAACTGAAACCAAAAAAATACAAGTCAGTTACTCACAGATGGATAAGATCAGGAAGTCGGTACAGCTCCGATGGTATTTGCCCGCTCAGAGAGTTATTGTTCATGTGGCTGCACAAAATTGAAAAAAAAAAACAGATAAAGGAATTTAAGGTCAAGAACTGCATAAGTTTTATTACAATAAACATAGGGAAAAAAATATCATTACAAGTGTTTCGCATTGCTCAAGTTGGCAAATGATGTAGGAATTTCTCCAGATATAAAGTTCTGGTCAATTTGTATCCTATTAAGGTTGCCTAGATTGCCAAGCTCATAAGGCAAGGAGCCCGTCAGCTGGTTTCCATTCAATAGCCTGCAAAACAAGTAAAAGCAATATCAGATCATAAGCTTCCAAGAAAGTAAAGAAAACATATTACAATGATTCGGCGGGATGTCATAGGATAGACATAAGAGAGGTTCCCACTCACAATAGTTCTAAGGTTGTGATGCTGCCTATTTCCTTGGGAATACTCCCCGTAATTTTGTTCCACATGAAGTCCCTGAAAATAACAATGGAGAATGATTTAGGGATAAATATTACTAAACGTCGGAAGATATATCGATGTGGTACTTACAGTATCTGTAGATAGGACAGCCGACCAAGGTCTGGAGATAATGTTCCGGACAGGTTTTTATTTAAGAAAAATCTGTTGAGGAAGAAAGAGTGGAAATTATTCAAAATCATGATTTACAAACATTTTGAACATCGTAAGATGTTTGTAATGAAATCTTCAGAATCGAAAACATTCTGCTCCATCATAAAACTGACTGAAGCAGTCATCGAGCGAGTCACATAAATAAAGCAAATGCTAATTCGTGTAGAAAGGATGACTGTTAATGCCTAAAGGTGACTAAAACCATACAATTCTCTAACATGAAGGTAGCCATCGTCGAGTGTTCTGTTATAGCATATAATCCCCGTCCAGTTCGAAGTACATGGATCTCCCTTGTTCCAGTTAGTGAGATGTCCAAGTGGATCATTCAAATTCTTCCTGATAGATTTCAATGCATCCACTGCAATCGAAACAAAACAATTCTATCACGGTACCATTTCATTTACAAGGAATATACTTTTCGACATTTTTCATCAGACTTCGGTCAGGATATATAACAATCATCTAATGTTCATTGGCCGATCATTCTTCACAACTATTACCTTCATTTGGATCTGTTACTTGACCATATGTTGTAATAAGCAGCAAACACCAACAGAGACATATCGACAAACTCGTCCTAAGCATTGTAGGGGCCTTTCGATACATCCCAAGAATGACCATTTGCAGAAGATCGTTCAATTATATCTATCACTTAGCACCCAAACCTGACATAATCATCAAGAAAAATGTCAAATTTCATAAATCCACAACAACCTTTAAACACTATCATCGGAAAACTTAAAGAAGAAAACACAAAAATGAACAAAAATCATCCATCTTCAGAGAATAACAGCAGCTAAACTCCATACAAGATATAACATTACACAGTATAAAGACGCCGAATAATATACAAAAGCGTTCAAACTAAGAGAAGTTGATCATATATGCACTACCCATTTTGACTAAAGAAAAAAAAAAACTAAACTTTGCATCATCTGAACACACAGCTCAATAGGGCTGGCTTGCTCTTCCCAGCCCAAAAGAAAAGGGTTGAGAATATCGAAGAGGTCAAACCGAAAAAAAAAAAGCTTAAAAAAGAAGAAGAAGAAGAAGAAATACAGACCGAGTCCCCGATAAAAGGAAGGTATGACATTCATGAATAACGTTGGCGATGATGGCGAAATAATAAGACAATCTTTCAATCTGGTAAATTTTCAACGGTCTAATATTGAATTGTGAACTCGTCGATAATGCAGGCCAAGAACAGTGGCTGGCACCATAAACCTTTTTTACTAAGCTTAAGTAAAGGCAGGTTCGTCTTTGTTGACTTTTAGGGATGGAGAGCTGTTGTTGAACAACTTCTTCTTACATTATTTTTTAATGATTAAAGAAAACAATAATCTTATACGAAAGTATATGAGAATGGTATCTCCATGTTCACATTCATGTCAACCAAGCTTTTTATATATTTATATATAATTAAAAATTATAAGAAAAAAATATATATATCACGTTAGCCAACTACTCTTGTTAATTTAATTTTTTGTTAGATAAGTTGATGAAGTAAGGAAAAAGACATGTTGCGACTTAGCGAGATATACAAAGATATTTTACGACTACAGTGGAAAACAAATAGGACTTAGTCTTTGGTTGAAAAGATTGAGTTATGATATTAGTAAATAATTCAAATACTATTGAGGAATTTTTAAATAAATATGCACAAATAACTAAAATCTATTATGAAATTAATAATGTGGATGTTTTAAATAATAATATTAGTTAAATGATTGATGATTTGGAAGTATTGTATTAAATGTTGATGAGATGATAAGATGATAAGATGAGGTGTTTAATTGAAAAGTATGAATTTTAGTGAATTATTAGTAGTATAAATAGGTGATTAGAGATCATTGTAAAATACACCAAGTATTGAATACTTAATCTCTCTCTAATCTCTCTCTCTCTCTTTATTATTATAAGCTATATTATCATTATAATCTTAATATAAGTATAATTATAATGAAATAATCTTAATATAATATTAATCACAATTAATATTTTTATAACAAAATCAATATTATTATTACTTTTTTATTATGAAATAATTAAATGTGGATGTTTTAAATAATAATATTAGTTAAATTATTGATGATTTGGAAGTATTATATTAAATGATGATAATGTGATAAGATGATGTGTTTAATTGAAGAGTTTGTATTTTAGTGTGAGGTGTATAATTGTAATTAATGTGATTAGTTGTAATAGTGAATTATTAGTAGTATAAATAGGTGATTAGAGTTCATTGTAAATCACACCAAGTATTGAAATACTTAATCTCTCTCTAATCTCTCTCACTTTATTATTATAAGCTATATTATCATTATAATCTTAATATAAGTATAATTATAATAAAATAATCTTAATATAATATTAATCACAATTAATATTTTTATAACACGTTATCAGCACGACCGCTCTCGGTCGTCAAGATCAACCTCCGTCGAAGATCTCGTACGAGTTTAGTCGAGGTACGGTAATTTAATTTTTAATTTATACTAATCATATATTAATTGTGATTAATTTAAAAATATATATTATAAAAGTATCATTTGAAAGTTTTATAACTAAACGCCATAGCTCGAGTGGTTTCGCGGAATACCGTCATTAAAATTGATGGGAGGTCCAGATTTCGATTCCCTATAGTGGCGTGTGGATTTTTTTATGTGATTTACGATTCAAGAATTTTATGCACGTACACAACACTAAAAGCCCACGAGGTCTTGTGGTTATCCCCACCTCAGTAGCGGCATATTATTGAGTTTTTTTTATTGACCAATCTTGAAGTAATTATTGGACTGAATAGTTTGGGACAATGGACAAATTTTATTCCCGTAACCTTATCGGAGATTGGACAATAATTATGAAATAATAAAGAACGAGTTTTATGAAACAAGTCATATATTATATCATTGATTTATATGTTATCTGATTATTATGTTCTTTTTCATGTTATAGAATCATGTCGTTTTATACAAAGATGGATCTTCTGTTGCTTACTTTATTTACGGTGATCCTTATGGCTATGTGGATAATGTTTTTACCAATGTTTTTAAAATATAATTATTAATATTATAATTACTGAAATATATTTTATTTTGAAGGATGACGTTTTGTCCGATGTTTGATCTATTACTTATGTTTATTATTACGGCGACAGTTATTTGGATGTGGATATCATTTTTCATTAGAACTTTTACAAAAGAAGATATAAAAGAAGAATAGTTATAATTTTTCTTTCAATATGTTAATGATGATTTTATTTTCATGATATCAATAAATTAAATTTTGCAAAACTTTGATTTATCACTCTCGATTTTATACTTGATTTACACAATTATTTCGGTATATCATAAAGCATTCACCACCTTCAGTCCATCGAATATAATACGAATAAATATCGTGAGAAAATGATCAGAAAATATTATGATGGATGAATGAAAATCATAAGTCCGACTAAATGATTATGTTGCATTCCCTGAAGTGAATGTATTCGCAAACAATAAAAGTGGTCGTGAACATTATATTTACCGTGATTATTATTAATATTTCCCCCGAAGTGGAAAACTAGTAAATGATTGAGAAAGATGTATTGAGCAATATAAAGGTTATTATAATATTATCGTTGGTTATTATTCACACCCAAAGATCACGTTGATCTTTATAAAGAGCAATTAAAAGTGAAGTGTCGATGAAATTAAATTTTGCTCAAAATTACGATATTTCAGAAAATTGGTACTAGATCCTATGCTCATTTTGAATATTGGGGTTCTTGTTAAAGATCCAAATAAAGAAAATTGATACATCGTTATAAATTTTATTTAAGCATTATTTATTTATTTTATCTTTATATATATAATTTTATTTTGACGCTTATTTATTTAATAATAGTAGTTATTATATATTTATCAGTACAATGGATACAAGCATGTGCAATGGGGAGTTATGTCTTGCAGATTGTGCAACGACTAATACAATTCTAAGAAATAAGAAATATTTCTCCCATCTTGAAATGAAAGAAACAAGTGTTATCACTATATCGGGTAGCACAGATATAATTGAGGGCTCCGGAAGAGCTAATGTTATACTGCCCAGAGGGACAAAGCTGATAATGGAAAATGTCTTATATTCTCCTATGTCTCAAAGAAATTTATTGAGCTTTAAAGCTATTCGACATAATGGATATCACATCGAGACTGCAGAAAAGAGAAATATTGAATATTTGCACATTACAAAAGTGGTTTCGAATAATAAAAGAGTTGTTGAAATATTACCTTCATTTGATTCTGGATTGTATTACACGTATGTTAAAACAATTGAATCACATGCTATCGTAAACCAGAAGTTTACTGATGATAATACATTTGTTGTTTGGCATGACTGGTTGGGCCATCCCGGTTCAATTATGATGCGGAGAATAATTCAAAATTCACGTAGACATTTAATGAAGAACCAGAAGATTCTTCAATCTAATGAATTATCATGTGCTGCTTGCTCTAAATGGAAGTTGATTATTCGGCCATCACCAGTAAAAATAAAGAATGAATCTATAAGGTTTTTGGACCGTATACAAGGTGATATTTGTGGACCGATAAATCCATCGTGTGGACCATTTAGATATTTCATGGTATTGATTGATGCATCAACTAGATGGTCTCATGTGTGTTTGTTATCAACACGGAATGTAGCTTTTGCGAGATTGCTTGCTCAGTTGATTCGATTAAGAGCACATTTTCCAGATTCTCCAATAAAGAAAATACGTCTTGATAATGCTGGTGAATTTACTTCCAAGGCATTTAATGAATATTGCATGTCTATTGGAATTGATGTTGAGCACCCCGTACCACATGTTCATACGCAAAGCGGTCTTGCAGAATCGTTGATTAAAAGGTTGCAATTAATTGCAAGATCATTATTAATGAAGTCGAAACTTCCTTCATCTTGTTGGGGACATGCTATGTTACATGCAGCGGCACTAATCCGCATCAGGCCAACAAGTTATAATAATATCTCCCCGATACAAATGGTTTATGGTCAGGAACCAGATATTTCCTCTGAGAATTTTTGGATGTGCGGTATATGTTCCAATTGCTCCATCACAACGCACTAAGATGGGACCTCAAAGGAGGTTGGGAATATATGTCGGATTTGAATCTCCATCGATAATAAAATATTTAGAACCTCTAACTGGAGATTTATTTACGGCTAGATTTGCCGATTGTCATTTAGATGAATCGAATTTTCCGACATTAGGGGGAGAAAAGAAACAGCTGGAAATGAATATAAGTTGGAATGAATTATCGCTAAATCATTATGATCCTCGAACGAAAGAATGTGAACTAGAAGTTCAAAAGATAATTCATTTACAAGGTTTAGCTAATCAACTGCCAGATAGTTTTACTGACCTTAAAAGAGTGACTAAGTCACATATACTAGCTGTTAATGCTCCTGCAAAAATTAATGTTCCTGGAGAACATATAAGGATCGAGCCTAAGGCACAATTAAAACGTGGTAGGCCCTTGGGTTCCAAAGATAAAAATCCTCGAAAAAGAAAAGGAGCAAATAATAAGAATGGTCCAGTCGAGGATTTATCGACTCTAGAAGAGTCAATGGGCATTAATGATTATGAGAATAAAAATCAGGTAACTGAAATTTATGAAAATAATGATAAAGAAGAGATCTCGATAAACTATGCCCAAAATGGAATTAGATGGAATCGAGAAAAAGTCAACGTTGACGATAAATTCTCATTTAACGTAGCGCTACATGAAATGAATGAGATAAATGAGAATGAGGATCATGAACCAAGGTCTGTAAAAGAATGCAGACAAAGAAATGATTGGCCAAAATGGAAAGATGCAATCGAGGCAGAATTAAAATCTCTTGAGAAACGAAAAGTTTTCGGACATGTAGTCCGCATACTAGAAAATGTAAAGCCAGTTGGATATAAATGGGTTTTCGTTAGAAAAAGAAATGAAAATGGTGAAATTGTGAGATACAAAGCACGGCTTGTTGCACAAGGCTTTTCACAACGGCTTGGTATTGATTATGAGGAGACATATTCTCCTGTGGTGGATGCAACTACTTTTCATTATTTAATTGTCTGGTAGTACGTGAAGGACTCGATATGCGTCTAATGGATGTTGTCACTGCTTATTTATATGGATCACTTGACAATGATATATATATGAGACTTCCCGAGGGATTTCAGTTGCCTGAAAATTCAGGGCTCCGAAATGAGTACTCAATCAAGCTAAATAAATTGCTTTGTGGATTAAAGCAATCTGGACGTATGTGGTATAGTCGCCTAAGTGAATATTTATCGAAAGAGGGGTATAAAAATGATCAAACTTGCCCGTGCATATTTATGAAAAGATCTGGAGATGAATTTGTCATCATTTCAGTTTATGTTGATGATATTAACATAATTGGAACTCCTGAAGAGTTATCAAAAGCCGTTAATTGTTTGAAAAAAGAGTTTGAAATGAAAGATCTCGGTAAAACGAAATTTTGTCTTGGACTGCAAATTGAATATTTAAAGAATGAGATATTCGTACATCAAGAGACTTATACGAAAAAGGTATTGAAAAGATTTTATATGGATAAAGCTCATCCATTGGATTCTCCAATGATTGTTCGATCTTTAGATATGAATAAAGATTCGTTTAGACCTTGCGAAAACGATGAAGAACTACTTGGTCCTGAAGTACCATATCTCAGTGCTATTGGAGCCCTAATGTATTTAAAGAGTCATACGCGACCTGATATAGCGTTCGCTGTGAATCTATTGGCGAGATATAGTTCGTCACCGACTCGTAGACATTGGAATGGAATTAAGCGGATTTTTCGATACCTTCAAGGAACAACTGATATGGAATTGTTCTATTCTAATTAATCAAAAACAGATTTGATTGGGTATGCAGATGCTGGTTTTCTATCTGACCCACATAATGCTCGATCGCAAACGGGCTATTTATTTACACATGGCGGAACCGCTATTTCATGGCGGTCAGTTAAACAAAGTTTAACGGCTACTTCTTCTAATCATGCGGAAATTTTAGCTATTCATGAAGCTAGCCGAGAATGTGTTTGGTTGCGATCGATAATTGAGCATATACAACAAACTAGTGGGCTAGTATCGAAAAAGTTACTTCCTACGATTTTATATTAAGATAATGCTGCATGCATTGCCCAATTAAAGGAATGATATATTAAGGGAGATAGAACAAAAGCGTATTTCACCAAAAATTTTCTTTACACACGATTTAGAGAAAAATGGTGATATTGATGTACAACAAGTGCGATCAAGTGAAAATCTTGCAGATTTATTCACGAAAGCACTTCCCCCAATAATTTTCAAAAGATTGGTATATTCAATTGGAGTTCGAAAACTTCGAGATCTTAAATGATGTCATCATCAGGGGGAGTAAATACTCGTTGCACTCTTTTTCCCTTCACTGAGGTTTTTTCCATGTGGTTTTCCCAGTAAGGTTTTTAATGAGGCAACAATCGAAAGCGTATCTAAAAGAATCATGTACTCTTTTTTCCTTCATTAGGTTTTTATCCCATTGGGTTTTTCCTAATAAGGTTTTAACGAGGCATATTCTTTGAAAACATCCAATGGGGAGTATTATGAAATAATTAAATGTGGATGTTTTAAATAATAATATTAGTTAAATTATTGATGATTTGGAAGTATTATATTAAATGATGATAATGTGATAAGATGATAAGATGAGGTGTTTAATTGAAGAGTTTGTATTTTAGTGTGAGGTGTATAATTGTAATTAATGTGATTAGTTGTAATAGTGAATTATTAGTAGTATAAATAGGTGATTAGAGTTCATTGTAAATCACACCAAGTATTGAAATACTTAATCTCTCTCTAATCTCTCTCTCTTTATTATTATAAGTTATATTATCATTATAATCTTAATATAAGTATAATTATAATAAAATAATCTTAATATAATATTAATCACAATTAATATTTTTATAATATTTTTAATATATATAATTATATATATATATATATCGTATGGGCTGGGCCTGAGACGAGTAGCTATGCTAGTGACGTTCGTGTAACAATATAAATATTTATTTTTAATTTTAGTTTGGGCCTTGAAAATTATAATCGATGTGCTGTGGCCCATTTTACAAACGAGCCCATCTTATATATTGTGATTAAATTCGAAAACAAAAATAGCTACGAGCAGTTATTTGACATGTATAAATTCGATAAATTAATATTCGATTATTTAGTAAATTTTTTAAGATAATATGTTTTGTTGGTGTCGTTTTGAAGATAGATGCTAAATTAATAATTTATTAATATTATTAAATAATACATTATGATAATTAATATAGATATCATATAAAATATAAATTAATAATTCATTATATACTTCCTAAAATAACATAATTATTTATGAAGGTTTCTTCAAAAATTTATTCAGCTGTTTTTTATTTTTTGTTTAAATTAATTTAACATTGAATCTCAATAAAAGATTGAAGAAATCTTTGAAATACACAATATAATAATTAAATTGAAGTTTAAAAGGTATCTTATTATAAATTAATAAAATATTAATTAATATATAAATTAATAATTTTATATTAATTATTAATTTTTTAATTAATAAATTTTAGTAGTTTCAATTTTATTGATGTATAGAGTTTATAGTGTACCGATTTATCACTTATGAGAATCATTTTCCTACTACAATTCCTTAAGTAATCCCCGTGAGATTTATTTCTCATGACTATCGTTGTCAGGTGGGTTTGGGACGTATTCATCTGACCCCGAGAATTAGTCAGACCACTAAAGTGTGTGGCACAATTGAGCCTCCGTCAGGTCCGTGTGGCGCAAAGCGTACGCCGGTATTTAGGGGCTAGTCCATAACCAGATCGGGTGGGGATACCTCCGGACCGAAAGAAAAAAAAATCTAGAAAATCATTTCCTTTTTTTAATTAAAATAAAATGCAACATTATTTAATTGTTTATAATAAAAAATCTTATCTAGAAATTATTCTTTTTCTGGGCCCCACCAAAACGCTATCGGCTATACGCTACGCTGCGACGCACAAACACAAAAAGCCGCCACGGAGCGTTGATTCCACGCTAATCTCTCATTTTAGTTCTCTTTTTTTTTTTGGCTGGACAGAATTTTCTAGAACAACACTACTTCTGGGCCCCACCTGAATTATTGCTTATAAATCAATTCGATCTCTGTAGTTCGTATGAATCAATGAATATCTACCTCGTTTCATCCTCAATCGAGCATAGTGATTCAGCGTTCATCTAAGGTACTGCCTTTGTTTGAGGCCTTTAACGGCCGTCTGGTTCGGCGGTCTTATTGTTTGTGATCTTAATTTGGTTGCTGTTGTTTAGGGTTAGGGTTCGTTTGCGGAGGTATACAAAGCCGAAGAGGAAGGTGATTTTTTTTGCTGTTAATTTAATGGCGTCAAAAAGAATTTTGAAGGAGCTTAAGGATTTGCAGAAGGATCCTCCTACCTCTTGCAGTGCCGGTACGGACCGATTTTGTTCCTTCCCTCGATTGCCATGGTTGTTTGATGATTTTGGGTTTATATTGCCATGTGAGGTTTTGTGAGTTGCATCTTTGCTAATTTGTTTGTTTGTTTTAAGCTGGTGGAGACCTTTGAAAGAAAAAAATTAAGCTTTCCGAGGTTATGGCTTTTGATTTGGATGGAGTCTTTGAATCATTAAAACAGTTGTTTGTTAGATTAAACTTAATTATAAAGTCTGCAATAGAAATTCTTGTCTTGTGGCATAAATCATAATGATTAAGTTTTTGCAGAAGTCTTTACTCCCATCATTCAAAATTATGCGGCCCTTACAGAGTCTTCACCTTCACCTCTCCTATTTTGTACTTTCTGGAAACTTGTTAAACGATTTATCAGACCATTGATAGATTGTATATTTCATGTTATGTATAGGTTCCACTGTTAGCGGATTGTTTATTAATATATTGTTATATGTCTTTTTTTTTTTGGGAGGGACTTACTCTGCTAAGTGCTACCTTTAGTAAAGGAATTGAGCATTGCATGCCAAGGGGACTCCTTTCTGCCTATAACATTTGTTGGTGGATGCAACTCAAGTTTAAACGAAATTTTATATTGCAGGTCCTGTAGGAGAGGATATGTTCCATTGGCAAGCAACTATTATGGGACCTACTGATAGTCCTTACTCAGGAGGTGTATTTTTGGTTTCCATTCATTTCCCTCCGGATTATCCTTTTAAGCCACCAAAGGTAGGGATTGTTTTCATTCCTTGTTTCTCTTCTGCAGTTTTCATTAGTATCATATTCTGGTCTTAACATCTACGTCTTTTAGCGGAATGCTGGGTGAGGCTCCAAAAGTTTTATTGATTCGTTCGTAAGACTTTAGTAGAGCAGTGGAAGCTGATAGCATAGTAGTTATTATGATGGCATACTTTGTTGAAGTTTGCATCTTCTATTGAAACCCAATCATAATTTCCTACACAAACTTGCTTCTTTCCTTAGGCATTTGCATTGTCGTTGTAGCCACATTATAGCCCGACATACTTGTTTATCAATATTGGCTTATGTTCAATTATTTTTGTTGCATTGAAGATTGCAAATGTCACTATATGTGCCTTTTAAAAAGAACCTCAAAAGTTTTCTTGCAAATCACTAAAACGTCAACGATTTCATTGTTCGCAGGTTGCCTTCAGAACGAAGGTATTTCACCCCAACATCAATAGTAACGGAAGTATCTGTCTTGATATTTTGAAGGAGCAGTGGAGCCCGGCCTTGACGATATCCAAGGTATTATCTAATAGTTGACGATCTCTATGCACTCTTGCCTTTCTTTCAAAATAAACCCGATGTACTTGTTAACATCTTGGGATGAATATTCTATCCAAATTCAGATCTTCTTAGCAGTAACTGATTCAAGAATGACATGCCCCAAAATTGTATTCATTATGGTTAGAAATGAGTTTTAAAACGAGACAATGTACTTAGATTTCCGATGATGTTGTTCAGGTCCTTTTGTCCATCTGCTCCTTGTTGACGGATCCAAACCCGGACGATCCTTTGGTGCCCGAGATTGCTCACATGTACAAGACGGATCGTGCCAAGTATGAGTCCACTGCTCGCAGCTGGACTCAAAAGTACGCCATGGGATGATCATTATATTGTTATGATGTTTATATAGTCATCCATGATTTCTGCTTCAGACATAATAAGAACCATCGTATTTGTGTTTGCTTGAATTCTTAAATCTTTCAAATATTCAACTTTGTTAGAAGTTTTAAGTTTATTGATGGCCGTGAATCGTGATTACTTTTTTTGGTAAGTCATCCTATTATTTATCCATCTTCTGAGAAAGTCGCCCGCCCGTTATTGCACCCCCAAGAATAAATCTTTTTTAGTGTTAACCGACCTACAGTACAAGCTAAGCTAGGATTAGTACGATTAATTAAACTTCGGTAAGAAATGTTAGCCAAGCTATATCTACGTTATGTATTTAATTACCTATAAAATAATTTCAGAGATGCATGTTCACCAAGTTGCCACGCTTTCCCATGCGAGGGAAATGCAGACGTATATTAAATATATATACACAGTACACACACGAAGTCTTGTATAAAAAGAAGATGGAATCTTCAGTACATACTTTCAAATACAGCCCATAACACACTGTCCCTATTTCCCATAATCTTCTCCATCTCTCTCTCTCTTGCGGGATTTCCAAGAATTGGTTAAAAGGTTAGACATGGAACTTTCATTTGATTTGTTCTAAGATTTCCCAATTCTTACAGATGGTGTGTGGACTTCTACTCACTCTCCGAGGTATACGAAGAGACTCCTTCCACCTGCTTAAAAACGTTGACGATTGAACTTGCTAGGAAATGCCCATGTGTTTTCCTTGGTGCTGTTTATTTTCTTTTAGTTGTTCTTTTTAGCTGCACTTTATGATCCCACTTCATTTAATCAAAGAACTGTCTTTGCTCAATCGTGCTACTTAATTATCTATCTCCTTTCTGCATTTCTTTCAGACATGCACCATTCGTTCAATTCCCTCTCCACATGTTAACTGTGGCTTAATTGTTTTCTTGCACTTTCCAGTGTGTATTATTACTACTACGTCTACCTTTAAGGTAAAGTTCATTTGGAAGGTAACTAAAAATGTAACCTTTTTCACCATGCATCATGGGTTTCCCTGCTATTTTCCCAATTTTGAATTTTGAGAAAAGAACAATCAACCCTTTTTTTTTCCACGATGTTTGAACCTTCAAGCTTGAGGCTCGAGCCTCGGTAGATATTTCATTATAGGACAGTTGAGAGAGACACGAGCTTCTTGCTTGTTATTGCTACGTTATATTACGGTTTTTATAGTGGTTGATGAGAACTTTACTCATAAACACTTGTTTATTACATAATGTCCCACGTATCACCCTCATTGCTCACAGAATAATCGTTTCATTACCAGCCTAGCCTTTGTCTTCCATACTTAATGATCTCTTTCTGCCAAGTCTTTGCTGACATTTAATGGTAGATGGTAGTTGCATCAGAGTCAATTCTCTCATTCAATGAGGAACACAAAGTGATATTAGGTATGGGCCATTTGCTACCACCCTGGCCCTTTTCTGCAGCTGATATTTCTGACCATTATGTCTATGTATCTACTTGCCGTTTGGCTATCAATCAATCAGGCAGCTTCATTGTGTTATCTTATGACAAAGTTTATTTCATAAGATATGAGATTCTGAGTTTGACTGTAAGCTTATAGTCATGGCACACCAAGAGATTAGAGAATCATAATAATTGCCATTTGCTGCTATTGTGCTATTACGTCTAAAGATTGTTGGATTTTAAGAGTTGTGTTTGATTCATTTGATGTTTGTGCTTATATCAGGCAATCGACTTTGGATCGTCCGTAGGCTCTTAAATAATGGCATCCACCCATGTAAGAAGATTGCTCAGACTTCTTTGCATTGCATCTTCTTTTCCTTTACAAAGTTATCATTTTGTAGCAACTTCTACTTCTTACATCTTTGTTGCTCTGTGAAGCTGCACAAACTGAAGAAGACGGAATCGAAGAAGGCTCGCTCGTGGTTGTGGGACAGCCACATAATTCCCAAGAACCACAACAAATGGCTTCACGAAAATCTCGACGGTACGCCGAAGCTATTCATTTTCAGCCTTTCTTTTAAACCTATGTAATTTCGATTATTACAACCGATTTCAGAAATGGATGAGTACGTCAAACGAATGATGAAACTCATCGAGGAAGACGCAGACTCCTTCTCCAAGAAGGCCGAACTCTACTTCAAGAAAAGGCCCGACTTGCTCAATCTCGTCGAGGAATTCTATCGAATGTATCGATCGCTGGCCGAAAGGTACGACCATGTGGCTGGCGAACTCCGCAAAAGAGTTCCCTCGGATATCCAATCCCAAGATTCTGGTCTGTCGGAGGCTAACTCCGAACCATCGCCGGACCAAAAGCCGAGCCGTACCAAGTCTGGCCCACGTGCTGCTGGGTTCGAGGTTTTCTTGGGAGACCGTAGAAGTAGTTCGGAGTTTGGTGGTAATAAAGGGGAAGAAGAAGAAGTAGAAGTAGTAGAAGAAGAAGATTCGTCATCTCTTGATTCTTTATCAGAATCTGATGATAATTCATCTGTGAATAACTACTCGGAGGAACAAGAGTTGAGGAAAAAGATTGCCGAGCTGGAAGATGAGGTTCGGGATTTGAAAGGAAGGGTTCGACTGCAAGAGCAAGAGAGTTTCCAAGGTTGTAAGAAAACCCATCACGAGGATCACGACGAAGTCGAGATCAAAATAGCGGGTCTCGAGGGAAAGCTGAGTTCGGCGAAAGATAAGGTTCAGCGGTCTGAACATGAGATTGCGCATTTAAAAGACGAGCTTCACAGCTATAAAACTTTGGTAGATGAAAAAGATCGGTTTTCTCAAGACAATGCTCCAAAGAAGAATGATTCTACCGAAAAAATTAGGGTTCTCGACGAGGAGCTCAGAGTCGCGCGGGAGAATCTTTCGAAATCGGAAGAGGAAGTTGCAAGATTAAGACAAGAACTCATCAGCAAGGACGGTTTGGTCCGAACCATGCAAGATCAGCTCAAGTCTAGCCAGAATGAGGTCTCTACTCGGACAAACGAGGTCGAAAAAGAAAAAAGAGAAGTCACAAAGCTTCAAGATCGCTTGGCCAGGTACAAAAATAACCTCTCGGGCCGTGACCAAGAAATCAGAGGACTCAGAGAGGCAATGTCCAATGCGAACAAAGCCCTGTCCGAAGAAAACGAGCGGCTTCAAGCCGAAATAAGCAGAATCACAAAGGATAAGGCGTACCTCGAACATAGCATAAAAGAGATCGACTTACGTCGCCAATCTTTAGAAACTGCAAAATCCCAGATGGAAGAAGCGTCCGTATCTCAAATCGAGCAGCTCAAGGCCGAACTTTCCGAGAGAAACAAAGAGATCGATGAGTTCAAACCGAAGTACGATAATCTAAGTGTCAAGGTTGAGACGCTAGGCGCAGAGATGAGCTCTAGACAAGATCAGATCGAAAGTCTGAACCACCATTTGCATAGCTTGCACTTGCAGCTCGTCGAAGAAATCTCTAAAGCTGAGGAGGCCAAGGGAATCGAGGGCAAGCTGAAGTCGAGAGTCAGAGAGCTTGAGATGGACATAGAGAAGAAGAGCGAAATCATTATCGAGGGAGCGGAGGAGAAAAGGGAAGCAATAAGACAGCTCTGTTTCTCCCTCGAGCACTACCGCAGCAGTTACTATACTCTTCGTAAGGCCGTCGTTGCGCACAAACGGCCCGCCGTGATGGCATCGTGAGTTCTATTACATATCTCCTTCGGTTTAATGTTCTGCAGTTTTCTGTTTTCAATAATGGTGGGAATTTTAATAATTTCATCCTCTCATGTAATAACCCCTTTACATAGTTGTCTTGGATTCGATTGGAAACACACAGAGACACGCACTTGAACGTATATGTTGCAGAATCATGAGATTGATCTTGGCTTCAACACAACAGATTAGTGCGTTTTCATCCCACATTGGTTAAGTGAAAATTGTACGGCCGGCATATAAGCGTGTTATTACATCTATTATCAATTGGTTTTATAATGCAACTCCACTGGCCTATATTGGTCTCATGAGGCTGAAGGGGTTTTATTTCCCAACACTTTAATTGTATCATGTTTATTGTTTTCAAAGAAGTAGAGTTTCAAGAATATGACCCAGCCAACTCATAACATGATCAAAAGCAAGTAAACTTGGGACAAAACAGAACAAACCTGCTCTGCTATATTGCTTCATCTCACTCGTAAGTGTTCTCAAATCTTCATGTATTCCTTCTCTCTTAAGTCACTGAACTCCGCTCAGACTGAAAAACCCTGCTAAAAACATTCATTACCAAGTTATTTCCGATCGGCAAAACTACCAAGCATGCTGCCACGGACGAAAAACTAGTTCAAGGAGAAGTGGCTGATCGATTCAACTAATGACACAAAACTTTGAATTTTTGGAGGCCACTAGTTTTTCCGCTGTTCGTAATGTTGAGAGTGCAAGTATAACGAACAAATACCTCAGGAGGGTCGAATTTAGCCCCAAGGTTGCTGAGTTTCGCGTGGGCTTCAGCGTAGTCTTTAAAGAATGCATCTTGATCTACAGCGTATTTTTCTGCGTATTCCTGCTCAGAACATGTAAATGTTTTCATCTTCTAAAGAATGCGAATTCTATCAAAAGGTCCTTGAGAAGAAGATACAGTTGTTTATACCTTGAACCCAGGATCTTCGAAAAGAACAGCATCGGTAGGTAAAACCAAAAGATCTTCATCTCTTCTTTCCTTGATGTCCTGTATATTAAATGAATTACACATTAGAAAATGGCCATTCTAATAAATTCAATAAACTAGAAAGAAAAGGAAACACAGATGCTTTATCACTGAACATTGCACCTTGAAGTAAGAGTTGTCGAATTTCAGCCACTGTGCTGTCCATGATTGTCCTCCAGGTGCTCCTGGACCATCTTTCTGCAATGTAATGACAAATTAGGAGCTTGACATTCGCACTGCATGCAATCAGGCATCAAATAGCAACATTATGTACTATCACTGCATAGTTATTGTCATATAATGCTCCACTTTCCTACCGTATATTTAGTCTCGGGTTTGCCCCATCCACTGCGTTCTGGTCTGGACCTACCAAGCGTGTGAGCACCGGAAAGTGCTACTATTTCCTGGACATGAAAAGAGTCATCAATTATCATCTAAATGCCATTATTACTGGAGAAACAATTAACAGGTTAATAGAGGAGATCACATTAGATTACCTTATCAGTCAGTCCCATCCGATAAAAGACATTACGTAAATGATCAGCAGGGGATGGGGGACCAGCATCTGATCCATGAAGAAATTCATTGAATAGTAGTTAAGAACATATTAGTAATACTTTTGCTAGAAAGGCATTGTAAAAATTGATCAACTAAATTTGATGTTTAAAATAAATCAAAAGCTACTACAATAATAATCAAACCATGCTTCCACAGACGGCATAACCATGAATAAAAAAGTTGCAAGTGACTTTACCTGGGAGCCTCCCTTCTTCTGGGCATTGTTCAGGTCCAGTCACATCTACTCTTCCGTATTTCATGGGAATCTTGGGACCTCCAGCTTCCTACAGGTGAAAGAAGGATCGCATTTGGTTTCCTACTAATATAGAACCTAAAAGAATGACTAACCTCTATAGCTGCAGCACTAGCCAATTGGAATAAATCCGCATAGGTCACATTAGGATACTTATCCTTGATGGGTTGCAGAAGATTAAGAGCATTGATAAGTCCTGGCACAACCCTCGAGATGTTAAAGCAATATAATAGATCAAATCAATCAAGAAATGTGATCCCCAGAGAAGCACAAAAACTCACCAGCATTTGCTCCATGCTTCAGTTCAACCTCAAATCTTAAACTTCCATTAGCGCCACCTCTTTGTGGCCACTCTTCAATGTTCTTGTTGTACGTACCAGCATCGTGCCAACCCAATCGGACCTATTTGATACAAGAATCGTGAACTTACATTCCCAACACCGTTAGTAAAACTGCAGGTAACCTATTACACTGCACTAGCCATTCAAGAAACTCTTGCCATTAGTGGCATCAACGAATGAAATCCAACCATAATCTAAGAATGTTGAGACATGATCGAATGTGGGTTTAGTTTCAAAGTTTGTTCTCACTAAAATTGATTGGCGATATAATTGCATTTATTCCGGCAGCACGAGCCCAGCTTAGGTTGATACTTCCATGTGTGTCTGATAGCATCTAATAAACAATGGGGAGCTAAGCAAGCTATATATTCTCAAGCGTTTTTACAGTCCGAGACATTTCAGTTCACATAATCATGTATAGAAGCTTGATATGCCGTGTTAAATGAACAAAACTATACGTTCAATTCCCACTAGTTCTAATCATCGAGCACAGTTGTTAGCTTTATAGGTTATAATCGACCAAGTTACTCAGCTGATAGTCTATCTTGAACTCATAGATGACTTCGACATGGAGATTCGGCTTTAATACAACCACAATAAATCAACGGGAGACTCCGTTCCCTTTCAAACGGAAAAGGATTAGGGAAAGAAAAGTTAATTACCAGAATAGGATGACAAAACTTAGCATCGAGAAGCTTCTTAATTTCCTCTCTGGCACCCTTCAGCTCCTCAACGCTCGACGCGAAGCATTTCGGAGACGACGTCGCAGAGTAGTTTCTTATCCCAATTACTCCCACACTCCTCTACGATAATAATAAAAAAAATGTCGAAACATAACAAAATAAAGCCTAAGCAAGAGATGCGCGACTTGTATGTGCGATTCCGACGTACCTGAGGAAGAAAGATGTGCGCGAGGCGAGGTGACGATTGAAGCGACTTGAACGCGACTGAGGAATGGCATATCATCTTCGCCGTGCCTGTGGCGGAAGGAAGGCGGCGAACGGCCGCGGAGGCTGAGGCCGTGGTTGCAGAGAGAGAAGCCATCGTTGATCGTGCGGAGAGAGAGAAGATCGTTAATGGCGGGCGGAATACTATTCAGAGGGTTGCTTATTTAAATATGAAGGGGCGTTAGGTGAAAGCGTAGCTCAGCTGCTGAAGCTCGTCAGTCGTCAGGTCAAAGACGAAGAAAAGTAAATATTCTTATAAACAAAATTAAAATATTCTCGAAGATGAAAGGAAAACCTTAATTTTTCCAACTTTTATTATCATTATTTAATATTTATAATCCCTCCAGAGATATTGTACATCGTTTTCCTATATATATATATATATATATATTTATCATTTGAGAGTAATTGTATGAACAACACGTCGCCCATATAGAAATTTCCACTAAATGGCTTCTAGAAAAGATCGGAAGTGTGTTCCACCAACGGTTGTGATTGAATCGATGAGAACGGTTTCTATTTTGGGCTTTATCGTAGTGGGGCCCACATTGATACGAATGGGCCTAATATTTGGGCCTCAATCGTCCGTGGCCCAATTACCTTATGGAAGAAGTCGTATTTTTGCTTGTCGTCTCACTTCTTTTATTTTATTACTCTTAATAATAACAGCAGCTACAATACAAACTGATGATGACTGAAGTGAAGCATTATTCATTCAATCATGGCCTGTAATAACAACAACGCTCACACTGCGTGCGCCACCATCGTTCCCAAGAGACTGTTCTGCAGCTAACTGCTGCCTACAAGTCGGACACGAAGAACTCGCCTCCAACCACCTATCTATACACTTGGCATGGAATCCATGGCTGCACTTGGGAAAAACACGAAGGCCCTCGCCTTCTACGAATTCTCCCAGGCATATATGACAGTCCGTCGCGAAAATACAAAGCCCCGAGCCGTAATTCACTACAGGCATTTGCCTTGTCGTCGCCTCTTTCTTGAGGACAGAAGTTGCAGAAGAAGAAGAAGAAGAAGAAGACAAACTTGTCTGAAGAACCTCGCCGTGATCCTCAAATGAAAAGGTTCTTCTGCATCGTACGGCGCAACGAACGATGGTGTTTAGCCCCAGGGCGCATATGAGCGCGCAGAGCAAAGCTGCCAAGATTACTACCATGTTGCTGTCGAAGTTTGCGTCTTTGCTGTAGTAAGATGTAGACGATGGTGATATCTCGCTTGCAGTTGCAGCATTAGTTCGTGGGAGGGTTTTTGAGTTAGGGTCGTCGAGCAGTAGTGGACGAGGAAGGTGATGCTGACGTGTCGCCATTAAAAATCCCTTTTTGGAGTTATTACACAGTAGATTATCTACTTGCTGTGATCTGTGTATAATATGGCACTGTATAACTCATATATAGATATGAAGCTTGAAAGCTTTGGTAGGCTTAAAGGAATGCAAGAATCTTAAGCCCTGCAGAAGCATGGATAGTTGGAATGATTCCAACAAGATAGATACATAGAAAAAAGGTGATCAAATTGGTAATGAAGATAAGGCAGATGGTGAACAAAGGGGTGAGTTTAACTAATCTTTTCTTGCAAGTTTTTGGACCAAAAGATCTCGATCAAGAAATGGTCCTGAAGAACATAGCTTACTCAGCTGAGAGAGAGAGGTGTTACCTTCAATAAACTATTACAAGTGAAGAACATAGCTTACTCAGCTGAGAGAGAGAGAGAGAGAGAGAGAGAGCTGTTACCTTCAATAAACTATTACAAGTACGTAGCTTAAAGGGTAATGAAATATCTTGCTATACTCATGAGGATACGATAAAATCTATATCACATTCACATACATCAAATTGAAGAGTGACTTCTGTGGCACATGGAGGATGACGCAGCGCAGATTATAATTGCAAAACGACAAGACTAGATATTTTTGAAGATGAACGACATAAGAATTAATGGTAGCTTTCGAGAGATATATAAGAATCAATATTAGCACTTCCAAAGACAAAAAGATTGCTATTATAATATATAGATTAAGCCCATTGCGTTATTTTAATATGGCATTGTGCTAGCTCAAAAGTAGATAAAAACGACCACTTGATAAAGAAGCATCAACTTTTTGATAAAAAAAAATTACAATAAAAGATCTTATATTATTCTTGGACGACCAAACGATCGGACTTACTAGCCGTTATAAGCACATTCCGGCGGAGTACTTGAAAACCTCGGCGTATCCTTGCAGTAATCATAGTACATGTAATCCCTACTAACACGCCTCAACGCCCTCGAGTCCTTACCGTTCAACTTCGAATACCTCATCTGATTCCACCAATAGCTCGACGAAGCGCAGCTCGACCCTTTCGGGCAGCCGCCGATCTTAAAATCCCGATAATGCCCGTTGAAAGGCGCGCTCGACCAGTTAACCTTCGTCTTTCCGCCGTCCGTCGCCCAATCTTCGCCGTTGTAAACGCTGCCTGTTACTTTCATGGCCTCCCTAGGGTACGGTACGCCCTTGTTAGAGTTGTTCTTGTACACTCTTATGGGAGTATCGTCCACATAGAACCTGGCCAGGACAAGACGTAAATAATCTTTGTTTTTACAATCTTGATTATGTATTACGATGCAATAAAAAACGATTTTTTTTTACGTATTTTATTACACTATCTGGTGAGTGTTCCACATGATCATGTAGTTGTGGAAATCCGCGGTGGGATCAAACCAGAAAAAATGCCTTTGCTCTCTACATCCTTTCCCATTGATGAAGACGTTCGTCTGCAAAGTGATGGGCCTATTCTCTCTATTGCCCAAGAACTCGAAGTCTAGTTCGTCGTGAACGTTGCTATTCGACATAAGCTGCAATGTTAACATACATATATATATATATATATATATATATACATATGTTCATTGAAGAAAAAGGTTATAACTTTAGCAGTTTCTTTAGGTTTTCAATCCATATACTTAACGTAGAAGGAGGTTACAACGCCGGCAGAGTCTCTTTTCGGCACTTTGATTCTCATGTGAAAAAACCCTGATTCATAGCTCAACTTTGATGCAAACCCAGCCCCTATTATTACAACATAGGATACAAAGTCATAACTTTTAATGAAATCGTCGATATATACATATATATGATGTCCGAATGGATCGAAATTCGAACAAATACATATTCTTGTCCAAAACCCATATTTAGGAGAACAAAATTCCTTGCATACAATATGAAAAGTTTGTGCCTTTATCTGAAATCAAGAACACATATACACACACTCATATATAATATATATATATATAGAGGATTAACCAGAGTATTTGTCCATAGAAAGCTGAAGTTCTGTCCCTCGACTGAGAAGATGAGCATGGTCGTGTCCCCATGTAATGACGTAGTTGGAGTGGAATGATGTGTCTTGTGCTCGAACACTATTATAAGTTAACAAGAGAACAATGAAGAACTTGATCAAACTATAATCAAATGATTCCATTTGATCATTTACACAAGAATAAAACCCTAATTAACCTTTTTTTTTAATATTATATTATTATGATCGATGGCTAATATATTGTTTTATATAACTCCCTTTATCGTTGAAAACAACCATGGCTTATTTATAATGTTTCTTGATCGAGGCATGAAATGTGTGAACGGATTATCATACTAATTTAAGCAGTCCATTCGCTTGAGATAACCCCATTTTCATATAATTAGGTAACATATTAACTAACATGCCCACATTATTATATTACATAATATTTAAAACGATTAAAAGAAAAAGGCAATGAATTCGGTTTATAAGTATTTGAATGTTACTCATCGAACTACAAACGTTAGGGTTTTGAATTTTCGAATCGAGAAATTTCGGGCCAAAACGACGTCGGTAAGCATAATAGATTTTGGCCCGAGAATCCAACGTTTTTAGTCTTTTGGACAGATTTATTCTTGTAAATGAAACTATCAAACTCCTCACCCATTATAAGCACACTCGGGAGGAGGTTTGGGAAACCTCGGCTTATCCGTGCAGTAATCGTAGTTCATGTAATCTTTTCTTACACGCCTTAACTCCCTCAGCTCCCTACCATTCAACCTCGAATACTTCATTTGGTTCCACCAATAGCCAGTCGAAGCGCATTTCTGCGAAGACATCGTAGGACAGCCGCCGATCATAAAATCCCGATAGTGGGCGTTGAAAGGCGCACTTGACCAGTTAACCTTAGTCCTCCCACCGTCCGTCGCCCAGCCATCGCCATTGTATACGCTGCCTTGTATTTGCATGGCCTCTCTCGGGTAAGGTATGCCCATGTTCACGTTGTTCTTGTATACCCTTATAGGGGTTTTGTCCACATAGAACCTGCTTGGCCAGGACAAGGCATTAACTAATCTTTAATTTATTACGACGTAATATATATGTAAGAGATTTTACGTACACGATTTGGTGAATGTTCCACATGATCATGTAGTTGTGGAAATCTGCCGTGGGATCGAACCATAGAATCTGTCTTTGCTCTCTACCTCCTTGCCCATTAGCAAACACGTTAGTCTGCAATGTGATGGGCTTACCTTCTCTATTGCCCAAGAACTCGAAATCTAGTTCGTCGTGAACGTTGCTATTCGAAATAAGCTGCATCACATATATTTATACGTATTCGATATATAACCACTATTTGTGTAAAGAAATAAGCTAGAGCATTAGAAAATGTTTGATTTTCTGTTCATACGTAGAAAGAGGTTATAACTCCACCACAGTCTCTTTTGGGCACTTTGATCCTCATGTGAAAGAACCCTGATTCATAGCTCAGCTTGGATGCAAAGCCAGCCCCTATTATTACAACATGAAAAAGATTGTCTTTATTTGAAATCAAAGAAAACACACACACACATACACATACACATACACATACACACACAATATATGTACATATATATATAGGATTAATTAACCAGAATAGTTGTCCATGGAAAGCTGAAGTTCCCTCCCATGATCGAGAAAACGAGCATAGTCATGTCCCCATGTGATGACGTAGTTTGAGTCGAACGGTTGTGCTCGAACACTGCAAGATAACAAGAGAACGATGGATAATAACTTGATCAAATTATGAAATGATTCCATTTGATCACTACAACAACAACAAAACCCTCGTTTGCTAATTTATTTATTATTAGGACAACTATAGCTTATTATTTATATTGCTTGAGGCTTGAATTGGGCGTATCATATATTCATAGTACGTAAGTTGTCCACACGCTATGTTTTCCTCCATAACTTCATGGCCATAACCTTTGTAATAAACATAATTTCCCGTCAGAGATTTACTTGTGAGGAATAGTTTCTAAGTGGTTCACTCTCATTTGCAATATATAGCTTGGAGAGATTGTTGCTTTTGATCTATGATAGGCTATGAAAAACGTCGTCGTATTGTAGTCCTGGGTTTTGGTTTAAACTTGTAATGGAATTGTTTCTGATCATGTTGGGATTTAACAAAATGATGGAACTACATATATTATATAGACATGACATACTTATGACAATGAAAGGCACTTGATTTGCGATTTGCATGGGCTATAAATGTGACAATTAAGATATTTTCTCAACCAATTATGCGAGTTTTTGCATTAAATAAGAAACTCTACGAAGAAGAAAATAGGGGAATTGGGTCTATAATATAAACGAATTAGCCTTAAATGATTGTATATAGTTTGAAGAAAAATGAATTAATAGCGATAGGCGTCAAGGAGTCATGCAATAAATAGAAATAGAGATAATAAAGATTCTAAAATGGAGATAACAATCAAAGATTTTGGAATGGGGGAAAAGGAAGAAATGGTGGATAAAAGATACTTTTGGTGGAAAATCGGTAAGTTAGGCAGTGTAACCCACCAAATGAATTTCTTCACATCGATCTTTGTTGCTATAAAACTTGTGACACAATGTGAATCAAAACATATATTATCTTATTTAGTTTTAAACGTATTCTTGAAATTGGACACATTACTATACGTTCAACTACATTTGAGCACTCTCTTATGTTTCTTAAGTTTATAATTTATTACAAAACAAATTTCAAGTCCATAATTAGATACACCATATTAAAAATCAAGAAAAAAAAGCACACAAAAGTATCAACGGCCTTAAAACACCATCGACTAATAGAACAAGCGGGTGAGTGCTACTTTCGTCACCTCACCACTGCCTAATACTATACATAATAATCCTCTAAAACTGACCGCCTTCAAAGGTCTGCCCAAACTGCCAATCGCAAGGCGCCACGTCGTAGCTAGTCACCGTCCGACCGTCGCTCGTCGTCACTTGGAACGACAGACTCTGCCCGTCGAGCTTTGAGTTGCTCTGCCAATTCTGGCCCCAATTCCTCGACATGGGCTGCCACCCCGACGTCGACCCCTTGATTGAGACCGCGGTTATGTCCCCCGCGCCGCCTACATTGGTGATCAAGACCAAGTTGAAGTACGAGTGGCCGGCGACGGTGTACCTAATCCCGCCTTTCTTCACGCACGACACTCTGCATTTCCCAATCATTGGATTAATTAGGTAAATTGCCCTCGGACAAATGAGTTTTTTTAAAAGACAGCCTTCAAATGTGTTAAGATCATTATTCCCTTACTAAAATAGGCCGATTATTAAAAGGGAGCGTTGAAGGACAGTGATTGTGTAGTCGGTTATCTAAGTAGTTTAGGGTTCGAATCCGTACTACAATATTTTTTTGTGCAGAGGACTCTTCCTGTTGTATAAACAGGAACCCTTGTCGTAGTTGGACTCATTTATATAGGGGGATGATTCATGTAAAATGACAAAAATACCCTTAATTTGTAAAAATGATATATTCGTAGGAGACCATTTATACGGCGGAATGATCCTTGCAAAATGACAAAAATACCCTTAATTTTAAGGTCACCGACTAAAATGTCTGGTTAAAAAAGCTATTTTTTAAAAATTCATTGGCCAAAGACTATTTTTAAAATGAACCCACCAATCTTTAGGGTTTTCTGCAATAAAATAAAAATATACAATTGTTTTAAGAAGAAAAAAAAGGAGAAACGAACCTTCGAAAGTTGACGGGCACGATGCCGGCGCGGTACTTGGCGATCTGAAGAAACGCGGGTTGGGCCATGTCGAAGTGCTGGAGGGGCGGGTTGCACCACCCGCCGTCGTCGTTGGGCAGGGCGTAGTTGGGCGGGCAGAAGTTGGTGGCTGTGACGGTGATGGTCCCCGGGAGGCACCATTGTGAGCCGCCGTCGCACCGTAGCTCGTAGCACGAGCCGCACGACAGGCCGTTGTTGAACAAGGCGGTACTCAGCGCTGCTGTGTTTGTACCGTATCCTTGGCTGTATAGGTTTCCATATCCACACGCTCCTCCTATTATATATATTACATTACATCATATAATTATTTAATTAAATTATGTTTTGTGAAAATTAATATGCATGAGATTTTGAAGTGAAGAAAATAATGCCTGTGCTTGCTTACTTACCCATTGTGCCCGACGCATCGCCGCCGCCGTAGAAGGTGGCATGGGCGCTTTGCCATTCTCCATACTCAGCTTTGCATTGAAGAGCTATAATGTGAATAGTTTGAATTATTATTATGAAATAAATATTAAACAGATGCAAAGCTTTCTTAGAAGCCATATTAGAATTTAATGCGTCTGATAATGATGTATATATATTTCTGATATTTTGGCTTATTGTTGAAGTGTGGAAGAAGTATATATGGATGGCAATGTATTTATAGTGATAGTTAACACAACTATATCTTAAACATGTAATTAATTAAATTATATTTTAGCAGAAGATGTAAAGAGAGGAGACAGCAGACAATCATGGGACTGATAACGCAAGCCCACGAGCATATCGAATAAAAAATATTTATTAAACTGTATTAATATTTAAAATTAAATTTGGTAAGTAGTGCACATGATTTGATTCTGGTTGGGTTGTCACGTACCAACTTTTGTATTTTTTGTAGCTCCAATCTTTCTACCACATGCAAGCAAATTATTATTATTATTATTATTATTATTATTATTATTATTATTATTATTATTATTATTATTATTATTATTATTATTATTATTATTATTATTATTTGTATTAACGAATATATATGCTATGATATGTTTCTAATTATTAGTTTGTATATCTGGTGATATCCCTACCTCATTATGTTATCAAATATTGGAGAAATACATTGCACCAAAATTTAATTGTGACGGTATAGAAATATCCATATCTAATAAAATATATATGTACGATCATATTCGTTATCGACGAAGTTATATTACAACATATGCATGTGTGCGTGTAAACTGGACAATCATACGTGTTGATGCCTTTAATTTATATGAAAGTCGGCGAAAGTGTATTAAATTAATTTATCTACCTATATATATATATATATCTTTAGGTGAATATATACCGTCAGATTTAAAATATTTTTTTATAGATGATTTACGTTTTTTAATCACGGTTCAGTTGGGACGGTGATTATTATCGGAGATTACGGAAGTAATTGTCGAGTATAGGACAACGACAAATAATGTTAGCTTAAGCATGATTATTAATTCGGCGCCTACTTAATTATAACATTTTATAATTAAATTGCAATTATCGGATCATTTATTTTATTTATCTATTCCATTCACACCATAAAAGTGATAAACCGATCAGAGAGAGACACGCACTTCCCGAAGTGATTTTATATATTTTTTTTAACTTTGTCCTGAGGTAATTAGAAAAAGGACAAAATGGTTAAACAGTGAATAATGTAATAAAATGAAAATACATAACCTATGACAAAGTCCTTTTTTTTTTTTCCTTTGTTATCCATGCACCGAAAGGCTAAAAGCTCGACATGACAATATGCGATTAAAAAGTTAAATAAAAAATATTCTTTTGGATGATATGTAAAGGGAAATTAATTTAATTTTATTACATTATTCTGGCATTTGTAGATATAGTTTTATAAGACTATAATTGTTTAATGAAGATTGATGGAGTTCATAGGAATTAGGCCTACTTGTGAAATTGAGCTAATTGGTTAACGGCCCATATTTTGGGCCGCTCGATTATTTTGTGAAAAGCCCATAGTTTTGTATGATTATATACTCTCAATGAACCCTAGAATAGAAGCCCTTGCATAAGATAGAACATCTGCGGCAGGAAGAGATCTAGGGAAGCTAACCTTCACGAACGAAAATGGTATAGTAGCATTTCTTGTGAAATCGAGTTTGTCGCTGGCTCGAAATCTGTATTATTTGTTTTCGTTTGTTGCTGATCAGTTCGTTTTGAATTCTTTTAGACGTTCAAAAGAAGGAACGGTGGAAGAAACAAGCATGGTCGTGGCCATGTCAAATTCATCCGATGCTCCAACTGTGGCAAGTGTTGCCCAAAGGTATGTTAATTTTTATTTTCAAAGATTTGTAGCCTTTTTTTTTTTTAATTTTATAATTTGAGCTGATGGGCAGTGTTTAAAATGTTCATACTGAAAAAGGTTGGCTTTTTAGACTTTAATGATCAACAATTAACCTCTTTGATATAGGCTTACTCATTCATGTTGATGAGCGAAGAAATCTTTTTTGTGTTGAAAGAGTATATGTGGTCATTCTGTA
Organism: Lindernia subracemosa; assembly: GCA_028392965.1. NCBI lineage: Eukaryota > Viridiplantae > Streptophyta > Magnoliopsida > Lamiales > Linderniaceae > Vandellia > Vandellia subracemosa. The sequence goes on from JAQPCC010000042.1 coordinate 552,331, forward strand.
GTCTGGATGTTTAGTATGAGAAGCTATTAAACTGTTTAGATTTTGAGTTTATTCATCAGTGTTGATGATGAGCTAGCTATTCTTTATGCTTCTCATGGGTCTTCACTTGATTGATCCTGATATAAATGGTGTCGGATTTATATTCGGATTACACCTTTCCATTACGTCCCCATTCCAAGAAATGATCTTTATTTTCATTACCTTGATTTGATAATAGGACAAGGCAATCAAGAGGTTTTTGGTGAGAAACATTGTCGAGCAAGCTGCTGTCAGGGATGTTCAGGAGGCCTGTGCTTTCGATGGTAAACACCATTTCTTGGTGCTTTAACTTACTTATCATGGCCAGCGCCATTTTATCATTACATATATGATTGCCATATATACGTAGGCTTATTATGATAATGTATAATTTTGTTGATGTTCAACAATATTATAGGTTACACCCTGCCTAAGCTCTATGTGAAGATGCAGTACTGCGTCTCTTGTGCCATTCACTCCAAGGTGGTGCGTGTTCGATCCCGCACTGATAGGAGGAACCGTGAGCCTCCACAGCGCTTTAGGCGCCCGAGGGTTAGTTTTACGATTGTCTTGGTAGCTACACATCTAGTATTATGTCTTGGTAGACAAATGTCCAAGTCCCTTTGTCGTCCCACAATGGTGTCTTGATTTTGCTGCTGCATACCGAGGCTTGAAATGTTCTTTACTTGTTATTCTACAGGATGACATGCCCAAGCCAGGCCAAGCTCCTCGCGTCGGTGGTGCACCCGCACCTGGCCGTGCTTGATTCCTCCTATCGAACATCGACTGCTGAGTCCAACATTGCTTATTACATTTCATGCTTTTAATCGCTATCGATAAACTAAATCGTTTTATGAATTTAAAACCATGCTGTTAAGATGATCGACAGAGTTTTTGTTGAATTTAGTGACAATGTGGTCTCTTTGTTTCCCATTTTGCTGCCCTTTGCCTGTAATTGCTACTGTTGCTGCTTTGTTGAACTTATGATTATTTACTTCTTACAATATTGATTGTATTCGAAGTAGGCTTGGTAATGGGCTAGGGATTCCCGATTTCACGTGGGGTCAACCCCGATTGAGGTGGCGATTCCTCGTTTTTCTCTCCCTCGTCAGCCCAACAATAGAAAATCAAAACCATACCTGAATAATAGTAGCCCACAGAGATCATTGTATTCAAACTAGGCTTATCGCAATGGAGCCCAGCCCATCGAGGTTTTGTCGACTCAGACGTGATAATTCAGTTATTGCAGCCCGAAGGAAGTGCCTAGATTGGTGAGGAAAATGTCCCTCGCCGGAGAACTGTCTATTAAGACGGTTGATGCAGTCGAAGAAGTCAGCCAGAATGTCTTCTTGGTAGTTGGCTAGAAAGCTTGCTAGTGAATCTCAAAGTATGTATGTGGTTGTACCTAAACAAGATTTGCAGAATATACTAATCCGTGATCAATATAGAATACAAAATGGTTAAATAAATGCAAATATATATATGACCAAACATGTGAATAATGCTACCTATCATATACGCTACATCTCTACATGTCTAACTAACTATAGCAAATGCCTGGAAAGTGCCAAAAACCATTGCCATTTAGTCTTCAAGGACCAAAACTCATATATTATGGCATAATCATAATGGCCCACGTTTGAATGTTTCATGTAATAACTTGAAAATTTATTTTCAATCTAATACTTAAAATCGCATAATTCTTCAAATTAATGTGAATGGTCCATCCAATGGCATGCCAAGTATGAGAAGACATGATATTAAGAGATGGAATGTGTCCATTCTTTTATGTGCACGAACAGCTAAAGGCATCTCATTCCATCATAGCAACTCGAAAGCACCTTTGCTTTGTGGTCCTACATGCTTTTAAAGTGGATATTTGCCCTACAACTCTCAGTGTTCTTTTTTTTTTTTTTTTTCACACGACAACTCTTAGTGTTCCACTCTATGAAAATTATTAACCTTCTTTATTAAAGTGATGTATATATCAGCTATTATTGCAAAGATAAGTATGTGGGCGTGGTGTAATAATAAGAAACCTTACTCTGAAGTCTTGCGTCTTTGCAGAAACTAAACATCTAGTTAAGGAATGTAGTTGACATCTAATGGAACAAACCCTTCAGAATCTGTCAGAGTTATAGATTGTGTCATATGTTAATTACTTTGGAAATATTAAAAACATTCTCTTCTTCAGAACTATTATGATAATATACAGACAGCAGAGAAGCAAAGGTAGCAAAGCTAATTATTAGACATGCTTTTTACAGCTTTAACTGAGACGAAGTCAATGAGTATAATGTACCTAAACTCACAAAAGAGGTTTATAGATAAACTGTATTTTATGTTCATGGTCTATAACACAGCATCAGGACCAGGAAAGAACCATAAATGGATCAATTATACGAAGATTCGAGCGAAAAATCATTGTCTGAAAGTATTTATGTTTCTATAATTACAAAGACTATCATTAGATGTAGTGCTACTTTTCACTACAATCTGGGAAATTAAACCATATTTGCATGAATGCCTTGATGATGATATCATGGTATTGATTCGAATTCAGCGAAAGGTAACAAGCGAGTAGTTTTTCCAAGTCCTTTGATGCCCTTATGTTATTCTCCACGATCATTTCAAGCATTGAGTCTCTGAAATCTTTCTCAGGATCAAATGAGGCCTTCACTATGGCGAAGCTATCAGAATAAAACAAGCCCTTGTCTTGAATTCTTGCGTTGCTTCTCCGTCCATGGACATCACTTCTCTTTCCGGAGAAGCTGCTTCGTATTTTCACTTTCCCCGTGCGGGACAGAGATCTTCGCGCTGACGATGAAGAACTTCCCGTGGTCGTCTTGGTCGAGCGTTTCTTCTCGGGCTTAGTTTCGCTGCGTTTAGGGTTTTTGACAGCAGTTGTGTTCTTGCAAGAGCTCGAAGATTTCTCCATGGAGTTATGTTTCGTGGGCTTGGTGAGGATTGGAGGAAGTTCAAGCTCTGATATGAGATCAAACCCTTCAACTCTTTTGATCCTAACATTTTGATGATGGTACGATGTTTCTTCTTCAAAGTCTATGATGACATCAGCTGCCGACGAAGAACATAACTCAGCAACTTCGTTCTCATGACGATTGAGAGAATCCGAGTACTCGAATTCAGACGCCGGAGATTCGTAAAACTCATTTCCAGGGGATGAATAAGTATCATCGTCAACAACTGCAAATTTCCTTGGAGATGGCACGTAAACAGTCTTTCTTTCGGTTCTTTTATTCGTCGATTTTCTCGAAGAGGCGTAAGAAAAGTGCCCGTCGAGGACTTTAAGGCTGTCCGACGAAGCTTGTTGACAGACGAGCTTATCGTCTGCCCTCATGTCCGACGATTTTCTGGGCTGCGTCTTTCGTCGTGTTGGAGATAAAGATGGTAACTTTGATCTGTTGATGGTCTGAACTGTAAAGGATGATGACTGATGAGAATATGAATGGCTTTGGCTTCTGAGCTTCGCACTGTTCATATCTCTAAGCTTGTAAAACCAGGCGTTTGGGATCATATCTGAAAATCTGAACTTATGATTTCCCATTGCAAGAAAATAAAAATGGAATCTTTTTTCCTTTCTTTCTTTTCTTTTTTCTTTCTGTGTGCGTCTGCAAAATGAAATTAAGGAAGATAGAAGATGATGCTATGTTCTTATAGAGAGTTTGTGACTTGTGCCTGTGGGCAGACATCATCGTACCTTAGTGTTATCCATAATATAATCAATACAAGCATTTACTGTTTAGATAAATATATAAAAGGAAATTGTACGGACACATCGAAATTCAACAAGAAGATACATAGACTTGAGCTTTAACTAAAGTTTTTCCAAGCTTAAACCCAGGCATGACCATGAACTCAACTTGGCTTTCTTTTTTCCTCATATTCTTGAAGTCCTTCAGCTCATCGACCACATCCATGTACAGATTTGAGAACTTACTCCCTCTTCGAACTCCGAAGATTTCAGCTTTGGGTTCGTTGAACACGGTTAATCCAAGCAAAAGCCAAACCCGCCCCGCCATTCTGACGAATGCGCGATAAAATGGAGTTTGCGGATGTATCCCATTGGACACGAAAGTTCGGTGGTCTAAGTTACCGAAGAATGAAGCTTCCATCTCGGGATGAACTACTAGTAGATATTTTGTCCTGACGAACTTGGCGAAATCAGATTGTGGGTATCTTACCAGGGATTCGATTGGATCGTCCGTAATCATCACATTCTCCCACGTGCCAGGTCGTGAGAAAGAACTGTGAAACATTCTTCGAGAAACGTATGCTTCAAAGGCGTACTTTTTGTGCGATCTCTTACCGTATGCAACTGATTCTTGTACAGCTTCGACAGCCCTGTCCAAATCCCAGTTAGAAGCTTTCATTAGAGCGATCAATGGCTTTGCGAATTCGTGAATAGCTTTTCCAGCTGCCACAGCAACGTTCTCGAGCGAATACTGATTGTCCAAAACCTTGAGGCATTCCCTCTCTCTGCCCTTACCTTCTTGAGCCAATTTTTCGTTCTTCGCCTCCAAAACTCTAAGCTTTTGTCGTAAATTAGTCAGCTTTGCGTCCTTATTCTTCACTTGGCACTTCAATTTCTCTAGCAACCCTTCTTTCGCCTGAATCTCTGCAAGCAAAAGGGCAGAACGTGCAATAAAGGGATTGGCTTGCTTTTCTAGCTTCTCTTTATAAGCCTTCTTGATCTTGCTGAGAGCGTCTAGAGTTGCTACGACGTCCCAATCTGCTGCTCTTATTTTCTTTGGATCGTATGGGACGTGGGCTTCTTGAAATTTGACATAAGCCAATTTCAAATCCAAAAGCACATCGAAGAGTTTCGATATCTCCACATGACCAAATCCCGAGCCATTTCTTCCCTTGGCAGACTTTGCATTTTGTTTTGTGCCATCAAACTCTGATCTCTCTAGTACATTATCGATGCTCTTTTCGTCATCTTTTGAAATCAACCTTTTGACATGCCCTTGATCTGCGTTTTCCAACGAAGGAAACACGCCGATGGACCTAAACTTACTGACCTCGGCAAGCTTCGATACGGTATCCACAATATCAGAATGTGGTTCCCAAGCATCAAATTCCATTTTCTGTGTGCTCCCCTCTAGCCCCATTAACATAACAAAATTCTTCTAGAACTTTTTTTTCACTTCCCACAAGGTTCCGAAATCAACTATGAAAACTTAAGGCCTTCAAAAGGAATGAGTAGTATAAAGTTCAAGCTGAGAATGCTTAGCAAATCAAACACCCACCATAGGAAAAGAGCTTGTCAAGATTCTGAAATCAGCTAGATGAAAACTTAAAGGCCTTCAAAAGGAATGAGTAGTATAAAGCTCGAGCTGAGAATGCTTAGCAAATCAAACACCCACCATAGGAAAAGAGCTTGTCAAGATTCTGAAATCAGCTAGATGAAAACTTAAAGGCCTTCAAAAGGAATGAGTAGTATAAAGCTCGAGCTGAGAATGCTCAGCAAATCAAACACCCACCATCGGAAAAGAGCTTGTCAAGATTCTGAAATCAGCTAGATGAAAACTTAAAGGCCTTCAAAAGGAATGAGTAGTATAAAGCTCAAGCTGAGAATGCTTAGCAAATCAAGCACCCACCATAGGAAAAGGGCTTGTCAAGATTCTGAAATCAGCTATATGAAAACTTAAAGGCCTTCAAAAGGAATGAGTAGTATAAAGCTCGAGCTGAGAATGCTCAGCAAATCAAACACCCACCATCGGAAAAGAGCTTGTCAAGATTCTGAAATCAGCTAGATGAAAACTTAAAGGCCTTCAAAAGGAATGAGTAGTATAAAGCTCAAGCTGAGAATGCTTAGCAAATCAAACACCCACCATAGGAAAAGGGCTTGTCAAGGTTCTGAAATCAGCAAGAAAACTCAAGGCCTTCAGATGGAATGAGTAATATAACCATAAACAGAGAAAATGCGAAGTACCGAGCAGTTAAATAGTCACTAAGTGCAAAAATAAACGAAGAAGATACACAAGATTCACAAGTCTTAACAAAAGATGAGGGAACTTTGAAAGAAGCTGAAATGAAGCTTACCAAACGGGCGGAGGGTTCAGAGGCTTCGCCGCCTCAAAAATGAGAGGAGGGTTGCATCAAGAACGAGACAAAACCAAAGAGAAACTGTGACTCTGTGTGTGTGTGAGAGTGCGCGTGAAGAACGACGTCGTTGAAGTGAATTTTGTGGCGTGTGCACTGCATGCTGTGCTCTCTCTGACACAGAACAGTTTACTTGTTATAAAATATGGAGCTATTATATTAGGTTTCACAAGCATCAAACGACGTCGCCCCGCCAACAATGAATTGTTTTATGAAAGAAGATGATTAAATTCTTGAATTCCGTGAAAAGAAGGGTTCTTTTTGTCATTTCACCGTAAATAACTATTCGAATTCACAAGGGTTCTTGTTGCAAAAAGATAGTAACAAATACAAAGATTAATGATAAAATAATAATTAAAAAAATACAAGCAAATAAGGACTGACCAGTTTGGCCAGTGGCCACCTCAATTTTAATATATTCTCAATATTGGAATTATGTAAAAAAAATTGGAAATTGTATGTTTTAGTTTAGTTGCAGATATCAAATAGTATTCGGTTTGGAGCGATAATGTATTATAAGAAAAATATTTCAACGGGGAATGGGCAAGGTTAAGGTACGGTTTGTTATAGAAGAATTATTGATATGCACTAGTTGTTTGATGTTACCACGTCTATTATATTATTTAATTTAATATTTGATCAAATAAGTCCTATGTCAACGTATTGAAATATGCGAGAGCTATTTATTTTATAAAAAAATAGTACCATGGTATTTTTAGGAGAGCCATGAGCCTCTTAGACTTTTTAACTTTCATTTATCTACGTGGACTTACGATTATGCATACATACTAGAGAATTAGAATTGTCCTTTAATTGTTCAAATTCTATTTAAACTGAATTTAATTGTGAGATAGAAACAACTTAAAATATATTAGTCTAATTGCCAACGTTGAAATTTAGATTTAATTCAAATTAAATTTAATCAAGTATGAGATATGGAGACTATGGTAACATTTTTGCGATATTAAAAAAATATATATAGTAATTTAATTTTGATGGAAATGGAAATTATTGAGCTAATAAGTTAAGGGTAATTCTATTGGCACCCCCCTTTTTTCTATTTGCACCCCCTAATTAATAATTAAAGTAAACTATTAAATACTTACCAATTTTTAAAGTAATTAAATAGTTAAATACTTACAAATTTGAAATCATTAAATACTTACCATTAACCGCTTCAGCAAGGCAGTTTCAAACCACTATATCTGTGTTTATTTGATATTAATATATTAAATATAAAGTTTTAACTTTTTTAAATTTAATAGAAAACTGCAGCGATTAATATAAGGAGTAATATAATTAGTGGTGTTCAACCGCTTTCAGTTTCGGTTCCCGTGGAATCCCAGGTTTCGGTTGCATCAAAATCTCAAACCATAACCGAACCGCGATTAACTACGGTTTGGAACCGTCGGTTCCATTTCCAAACCGGTTCTTATTATTATATTTTTAAATTTTTTTTATTTTTTTTGTTCAAAATCGTCGGTTTTCCAACGGCCAGTAAATTATGGTCGTTGATCTCCAACGGCCACGAGATCTGAACCGTTAATAATTATTTTTTTTATTTTTTATTTTAGAAAAAACTGACGGTTAACCACGAATTTTCGGTTTTGAAAATATAAAAATCGGAACCATTGACTCCGATTAACCGAACTATTGATCACCGGTTCGGTTCAGATTTTTCAAGCCGTCTGAACATTTCTAAATATAATAAAAAAAATTAAATATTATATCGATGTACCTTGGAAAAATAACTTAATTAATATTTTTGAATAACTCATGCAATTAATGTTGTTAAAAATAAATTATAAAATAATTATTGTTGAATTCACGTAGTTATGTAAATCTTTTTTTTTTTACAAATTTTATGTATTTTGAGGGGTGTAAAGGGAGTGTGGGGTGTGAATAGTAGGACCCAAGTTAATAAGAAATGAAGAAAGAAAGGGTACCACACCACCACCACCCAAACGCCAAAAGGAAAGAAGTTCGTTTCTTCTCCATAAATCCTAAATATGCAGAGAGGAAAGTAAAATTACGATGAAATTTTGAAAAAAAGGAAATCCCTAAATAATAAATAGGAAAAAAAAATGTGTCCTTTGAGAATAATTCTGATCTTCCTCTCTGCTACCGTCGCCGGATTTTTCGTCATCAGAAACCTCAATTCCTCGCCGAACGCGCAGAAAGACGACGCCAAGGAAGAGATTGAGACTGAAAACGCCCTTCCATTTTCGGCCAAGGTGAAACGAACTCAATTATCGTTTTTTTTTTGTTTATTTGATTGTGCGGTCTGAGGATTTGAATTGTTCTCTAGTTGGAAGAGGATTCGATGGAGGTTAAAATTGTGAATCGATATTGATTTGAAGGAGTTTTGGGTTTTATAGTTCAGTTTGATGCACAATCCGCCCTCTTCTTGGTTATGTTTGAGATTTTATACCTTGATAAACACAATTTCACACATGAAGTAATTACTTTTGTGATTGATCAAATTTTTCCTTTCTTTTTGGTTCTTGTTCATTTTCTAATATCTTGCACAGTATAGCCTTAGCTACTGTTGGCACTCTAAATGCATTTTTGAACCTTGAAAGGAGTTATAAATCTCAATCTGTGTTCAATACGGTTTACCATATGTTAGTTTCCATTGTTTGGGTTCACTTTTTACAAAATCCTCAAGCCAGATGGAGTATTAGGAGGGTAAATAGAGGAGGATCCCCCTTAATTTCAACAATACCATTTTTCTGGGAGTCAGCATATTTTTAGAATCTTTTATATTTTGGTGCTTTCAGCACTCGAATTCTTGAACTTAATCGTCGCTCTTCTGGCCCTGATCGTCTATTTTTTCAAGGCTTTAGCCAACCTGTAATAATCTGAAGAAATATAATAGCTATGCCAGTTCAAGATTCATAGTATCCATTCCTTATAAACTTGTTGATTTGTGTATGTCTTTGGATTAGGCTTCAGCTGCTCTGCAAAAGTCTTTTTGGACATTCGTCGACATGGCCAGTGGGAGATATCTTTGGAACAATTTGATTGCTTCGTCATCATCGTCTTCGATGTCTTCTTCTACCGACAAAGATCATCGTGCAGAATGATTCTCGTCAGTAATATGCTGTTCTTAAGTAATTTCCGGCGATTCTCTATCTCCTCTGCAGTATATTGTATGTTTTCTTCCTCGTCGAATGTTAGGGAATCCAAATTTTACCAGAATGTATTCTCTGAAAGATTACGGAAACTTGTCTTGTCAGTAATATACATTGCTTTTTACACTGAACTGAAAATTGTGATGTACATGATATCAAATCGTTATGTTCTTTAGTGATTGATTTTTTTTTATTTTTTTTTTTATCTTTGCTTATGATGATCATCTTGTAAACCAATGAACATGATAATAGCTTTGTATCTTCCATGTTATCTTTGTTATAATAATATAATGGTTTCCAATGCAGATGAATTTGTCTTTGAGTAATATGGTGGTGCTTACATATTACAGTATGTATTAATTAATGTAGCTAATTGTCTCGTTTATGGAATGGTTGAAATAAAGGATTTTCTAGTGCGTAAGTAATTAGTCAAACCAAAATCTTAATCCTTCCTAGTTAATGGGTTAAGGTTGAGTGGGTAGGTGGGAAACGTAACATCTCGACCAAATATTGCCATTTCTTTTTCATTGTATACCATGCATAAAAAAAGTAGCTCAGTGACTATATATCTATACTTTTATATAAAGCATAATCACCTTATTGATATGTCACTCAATTGAAATCTGAATCATTGATTTTATTTATATTGAATGGTTATGATTTATCTATATCTTTGTTTTCTAGCAATTACTATTTTGCCCATCAATATCTTAATTTATCCAATTATATCCTCACAAGTTAGTTTTTACTTATATATTCAAATTAATATACAATTAAAATTAAAATTATAATTTCATATATATCAAACAACTTGAATTATAAATAACTTAGAATATAAAATTATATTACATATTTATATATTATAATACACACAATTGAGTGTGCAAAAAATACTAGTACTAATAAAAGCTTAGTCAATATTCAATAATATATAATATTATAATAGCCATATTAGTAATAGCAGACCTTTCTTTAATTTTGGTGGATTTTTAAGAAAATAAGGCCCCATATAAAAGCATATTAAAATTTTGATCTAAAAATTTGGCTTAAAATTCTGTGGCCTGGATCAGGATGTACAGACCCAAATCCGACCCTGAGTAATAGTAAGTTTGTCATATTATGATTTTGCAAACGAAGGTAATCAAATAGAAGACTTCTTTCAAAAAAAAAAAAGGAAAATAGAAGACTTCTTACACGTTTGTCATGTTATATGAGTAGTAGTTTGCCTTATTTTAACAGTTGGTATGTTGGATGCAAAAGAATCAATCACAATTAAAATAGGACATCAATGTTTTAGACTCAACCATTTTCTTGCATTGCTCTCTCTCTCTCTCTCTGTCTCTCTCTCTCTCAAAATTAATGAGAAAGTGGCCGAAATATTATTTTTCGAAGCCCTTTCATTTCAGGCCCTGTCCAGATTGAAATTACAATATCAACCGCTCCGAATAATAAATAAAGAAACAAATATAAAAATAAATACTATAATAACTGAGTCGCAACGGTCAATTTTCGAAAGGGAACCTACCAACCATTGATTTGATCTTTAATCATCTCGGACAACGAGCACGAAGCGAAAATGAGGAAAAGGAAGACCCAAAAGACTATCATTCCGACGACGGAGAGAGGCGGCGAAGACGAAGAACGAGCGGAGGGATGTCGTGATAACTATAAAGAGGATAATAGCAAGTTTCACGCCTGCTATCTGCTGACGTCACTCTGTCCCAGGTTCAAAGGCCATACGTACATCGGGTAAGAGTTCTCCGATCTATGGTATCTGATTAGATATGGTATCGAGTAATTTTCTTGTTTGCTGATGATTTTTTTATGTGATTGTAGAATTTCTGATTAATTATTTGCGTTTTTTATATTTTATTTCTTGGTGGGGTCGTGGCAGATACACTGTGAATCCACGGCGGAGGATAAGGCAGCACAACGGCGAGATCGGCTGTGGGGCGTGGCGGACTAAGCGCAAACGCCCGTGGGAGATGGTCTTATGCATCTATGGTTTCCCCACTAATATCACTGCACTTCAGGTGATTAATTCTCATTATTTATCATCGTTATTATGGCCCTTTTTCCAGTTTTTAAGCTCCTTGAAATTCAGTTTATGCATCTTGAGATGATAGCTAAGGCATTCAATTAAAGATGGTACTAAATTTCCAACATAGCTTCATGAAAAGTAACTTGTGAGTGATTACTGTTTGATCGAATCGAACAACTGTGCAGTTCGAATGGGCTTGGCAGCATCCACTTGAATCATTAGCTGTGAGACCAGCAGCTGCAAGCTTCAAATCGCTCTCGGGACTAGCTAACAAGATCAAACTCGCATATGCGATGCTTACTCTTCCTTCGTGGAAAAGGTCGGCCGACGTATTTTTATTCTTTATAAGATGATGATGATGGTGAAGATGCTAGTAGATTCGAGCTTTACGAATATGTTGCTTCGATCGGACCTATCTGATGATACTGTCTTTTCTTTCGTTTTTTCTCAGCTTGAACCTTACCGTGAACTTGTTCTCCACAAAGTACCAAACACATACCTCAGCTTGCCCCACTTTGCCGGAGCAAATGCGTATTCAAATACGTTGTATGGACGAACTGCCCCTTTATAATAAGCGTCATGGCAACTCAGATGATGAAGATTTGGATCCAAGTTATAGTTTTGCTAAATCAACGGTTGATGATTCTCCGGTCAATCATGGTGGTCTTGAAGAGCGAAATTCCGTCGAAAGGGACCAGGAAGAAGATTATGAGTACTGTGATTTAAGGAAACGTTTGGAGAGAATCGCCGGTGAGGAGGTGAAAAGCTCGGGGGAAGATCATAATCAATCTTTCTGCATTGACGATAGCTATGACTCTCCCATCAGAGCACCATCTTCTTTGGTCGCAAGCCCACGTGATGTCTTCACGAGCAGTTATGTTATAGATCAGCATTCGTCGCCGAAAGAGCCAAAGATTACTACCACCTCCTCTATAGCCGATACAGTAGAAGAATCCTCGGTCAAGAAGTGTCCTGCTTTTGGTCTAAATGTTGAGGTCATCGACGTTTTCACGCCTTCGCCGAGCTTTACGAAAAACGTGAACTCCTCCAAGAAGAGGAGGAAGGCAACTGCGTGCCCTGATATCATTGACCTGACAAGTTCTCCTATATTTGTTTAATTTGCTCTTTTGATTAAAACCAGTCAGCACTCTGAATACTGAGCTATGTCTATGTGTATGTACATCTGTTGTAATGGTATGAATCTTTTTCATAACCTTTCAAATGAAAAATAAGCGTTTCTAGCGCTTGAGTACTTGAATGAAGTTCAATGCATGAATATTTGGTCTGAATTTACAGTTTTTTTTTCTGAATATTTTGTCATAACTACTATGTATATATTGTGATGTAGAGTGGGCCAAATGTAAGCATACTTACGATGTTTTGTCCACATAGAGACAACCAAAGGATTAACACGTGAAGTTTGGTGGCAAGCAAAGCTCTCTCACATGTTTAATGTGCTTACTTTTTCTGGCAGGGCTTTGATTCATGTGTTTGTCCTTTGTCTTTGTCATTACATTGTAGGCTTACCAAAATCTAGCCGACGAGAAAACATCTTTTGGGCATGGAAAAGAAAAGAAAATGTGTAAGGGTACGAGCGTATTGTATCATTGTTTGATACATTGCAATCGTTTTTCGTTGTCTTTTTCACGCATTGATTCTGCATACCAAATTGTACTCTAATGTTATTTCATCCAAAAATCAATTGATAAATCGAAGCAAGAATCTTTTCCAAAACAGTTGCAATTACCAGAAAACGGATATAAATAGTTAGAAACTGAGGTTAACCAAACTTTTCATGGAGGAAAAGTTTTTATCAAGGATATACAGACAACTGTGGTTTTGGCTCTTACAAGGAACCACACTCACCTGTGGTTTCTATAGATGGCTGTGATAACTATGTATGGGTAATAAGCTGCCTCGATCGATAGAGTTGAGGCGTAAATAGCTCCCCTTAAAGAGCGAATAAATAAGAGAAAAGGAAAAAGGGACCCGCCAAGCCCGGCAGTTTATTCTTGCAACTCTGATTGCTCGTGTCTCCGTTGATGTGTTGCTTGTTCAGATTCTGAATCGTAGACGATGTCTTGAAGGCCCGGCCTGATGCCCTCGTTCAAGACTCTGAGGTACTCGAATGTGTCTCCGTTCGTTTTCTTGACTTCCACCAAGTGAAAATTCGAGGTCAAAACGAAGATCTCTACGTCGATCGATAGTACCCCGTTTCTGCTCTCTCTCAGTCCTTCGAGCTTAAACAGTCCCCCGTCCTTTTTAGTTACCTTCAGCTTCATCCGTCTGGCGATCTCTTCCAACCTTGAGATGATTGTGGACGCGGGCTTTGAAGAAACGAACCGTATCTCCTTTCTCGCGGACTGTTCTTCGAACAACCTCGATATATCAAAACCATGCGACATAGAAATAATATCGAATGCGTTCATACTCGAAAGCGTGGTGCTTCCTTCTTGCCCATTGTCCGATGAACTGCTGGCGCTGCTGATTTCTGACGAATGCTTTGCATCTTGTATGGATTCCAAACCGTGTCTGAACCAAGAGGTTTCCTTAATCTCCGCGATCGAAATCCTACTGTAAGGATTCGGATTTAGTATCCTACTAAGCAAAGCACGAACTTCGTGCGAAAACCAACGAGGGTATCTGTATTCAGCTCTTGCTATTTTTCTGTACATCTCCATTAAATTCGAGTCATGAAAGGGAAGATAACCAGCCAACAACACAAAAAGAATCACCCCGCAAGACCAAATATCAGCCCTGGCCCCACCATACCCTTTACGGTTCAGCACCTCAGGCGCCACATAAGCTGGAGTGCCACACGTCGTGTGAAGGAGGCCGTCTTGGCGTCTAGACTCGGCCAGAGCACTCAGACCAAAGTCCGAAACTTTGAGGTTGTCGTTTTCGTCCAGCAGTATGTTCTCGGGTTTCAAATCGCGGTGATAGACACCTCTGCTGTGGCAGAACTCAACCGCGCTTATCAGCTGCTGAAAGTATCTTCTTGCAAGATCCTCCTTCAGCTTTCCCTTGGCCACTCTGTTGAAGAGCTCTCCTCCTTTAGCGTATTCCATAACGAAATATATCTTCGTTTTGGTAGCTAGGACTTCGTAGAGATGAATGATGTACGGGTGCCTCACGAGCCTCATGATGGAGATTTCGCGCTTGATCTGATCTACAATCCTTACCTTCGTAATCTTTTCCTTGTCTATTAACTTTATCGCCACGCTTTGTCCGGTCTGGATACTTCTACCGTAATAGACTTTGGCGAACGTACCTTGACCTAATAACCTCCCAAGCTCATACTTTTCCATCAATATGTTGGTCTTATTATCCATAACTATTATTGTTATTACAATCCGAGTGTGGAAAAGAAGGTAATAACCTCGGGCAAGTGGGTGAAAGCTCTATCCGAGCAAAAATGTGTTTGACACATATGGTTTAGTGCGGCAATATCATATCATGTGAAAGAAAGCGCATAACCCCACAAAATTACAGATGGCTCGAGAATAAATAGATATTCTTTGGTTTCCCTCTTTTGAAAGCCGACAAGAATGCTACAGAGAAAACATAAAACAAGATTTCAGTCCATGCCATAGAAGGAAAGATGATGTCATAAACGGAGATCAAGCATAACTCAGAGAGAGAAGGAGAGATATAAAGTAATGTAGCTGAGTAGCACTGCAATTTCCATAACTCACTTAGATCTATTCAACTGCAATTCTGTACAATGGCAACTAACATCTAAATCTAGGACATGAGATCGCACCTATAAGACAAGTTCAATTGTCTTAAGGATGAAGATGATTAAACATTATGATGCCATAACATTTTTATTAAGATCCTAATCCATGTATTAGTTGAGAAGATTCCTGGAAAACCCTCAATTGAATTAAGCCGAAACTATGTAAATAATCCTTAGATGCATAAACTAGAGTTACGATTAGTATTTGCGCATAGTAAACTCAGTGTCTTTTCCTTTTCATTCATGCCTAGATATCTATCTAACTTAGCAGATGATCCAACTTCGGCAGCTAAGATTCAACAAAATATCGAAGAACCTTTGCAATCAGAAACAGAGATAAGTATCTCAATCTATAATTAAAAGAAACTATTTTATCCAATCAAGTGCCAATCTTTAAATGCATATACTAGTAACAATTAGGATCTATGCGAAGTAAACTCTCTGTCTTTTCCTTTTTCATTCATTCCTAGATATCTATCGAACTCAGCTGATGATCCAACTTCGGCGGCTAAGATTCAACAAAAGCAGTCAAAGAACATTTGAGCTGATGATCCAACTACAACACCTAAGATTCACCAAAACAGTCAAAAGAACATTTGCAAACAGCAACAGAAATAGCTATCCAAATCGATCATTATAGAAAAAAAAAACTATTTTTTATCCAATCAAGAGCCAAAAGGGGAGAAAGGTAATACAAAAGAAGTTGGTCCTATTTTCTACCCATATCCCAGAAGAAGAAAAAATCTACAGAGTATAAACGTAAATTAATATCCAGAAAAAGAGATCAATATTCCCAGAAAAAAAAAAAAGAATGTAACAGCAACAATCCCGAAATTCATGGCATCATCAAATGAAAGACCTTCGATTCAACTTACCTCCTCGATTTCGCGAGAGGGAGACAGATAGATGCTTTGACCGTCGAGAAACCGCGTTGACGCCTAATTTATCAACAGATGTTTATTTATATCAGATGTGACAAAAAAACAACAGGTCGAGCTGAGCTGTGTCTTTTATGGCCATGCGAAGGATTCTTATGAACTTCAAGGAAAAAGGGAATCTTGGGAAGAAGAAAAAAAAAACACGTATCGTATAATATGATAAAAAAATAAATTAAAAGGACCAAAATGCAATTAAATAAAGTCAAAGGGTTCCCAAAGCTTAAAAGCTTTTCCTTTTATAAAGTGCTGCTGTATCTTCGTGATTTTATCATTTTCATTACCATTTTTTTTAAGGTAGTCACCCACATTCACTCGAATTTGAACCTTATTATCGTCCAAAAGAAAGACAAAAAGTGATTAAATTGCATAAAACTAAATTTGTATCACTTCTCAAATAACCAACGTACAACGGCTATAATATAAGACTTCTGAGGAACCTCTGACGAGGTGAGGAGCAACGACTCGCCGGCCTGTGGTCGGACATTACAGAAAGGTCTGTGTAAGAATTGATGAAGAAGGGTTTGTGTAATGAGAGAATCCAAGAAGAGTCGCCATGCTTGGATCATTGTTAGGTCTCATAGAGTGCTTCAACAACTTGTAAGATATCAAGAACATCAACAATATGATAACTGTCGACTGTGCGATGATATCCATTATTCTTCTGTGCCTTCACTTTCATTAATTGCTATGAAAAGAATAGTTGGTTGTTTGCGTATCCATTTATAGAGGACGAATGGGTTTTAATAGTAATTTTATTATTTTCCTATTATATAATGTAGCTCGTGCTCCATCACCTTCTTACAAGAAATAGGAAAATAATGAAAATGTATATATATATATATATATATATATATAATATAATGGGCTGCCTAACATGTCTGATATTGATAGTACCTCTTTGCGATGATCTTCACTTGCTTACTCTATTTGCGAGGGCGCCGTTGAGTTTTTTTATTCAGTTTAATAAAAAAAAAAAGAGATATTTATTATACAAAGATTGAAGTAATATAATTCTCAAACTATTGTAGTGGTCCAAAGATTGAAAACACATCATATTCATATGTTGATGGGTTCCTTCCATCATACCATGATATGCACGAGCCTAATGTCAATATCTCTGCAACTTTTTACTTTCTTTTTATTTGATTTTTGTTTGATTTGATTTTCATTTATTGGATTTTTATTTATTTATACAAAATACATTACAATAACGTTAAGTAGCACCAGTGGTCTAGTGGTAGAATAGTACCCTGCCACGGTACAGACCCGGGTTCGATTCCCGGCTGGTGCATTTAATTTTTATTTTTTATTTCCTTTTTTTATTTTTAATTTTCGCCGCTTCTTATTTTTTATTATTTGTGATTTATTATTAGTTAGTTTTTCCAATGTTTTTAATTTCTTTTTGGGTCTCCTCGATTTATTTATGGTCTGGTCTGAAAGTGTGGCGCCTACGCATAGTGGTGGAGGAGAAAAATGAACGCGGCGGGGACGGCGGTGTCTCCGGCAGACAACGGGAGCTCCGGGAACCACTCCGACGTTAGCTCATCGGACGACGAATCCCCCGAATACTATCAACCAATAACAACACTCGACGACGAAGATAGCAGCGGAGAAGAAGAAGAATTGACCAATCAAGATTCCGATCCCGATTATCAGTGTTTGCCCAACGGATGTTTAGGCGGCGGCGTCTCATCGTTAGATCTGAGCAGCGAAAACGAAGAGGAGGAGGAAGTGGAAGGAGATGGTGAGATCGAGCGAGCGTTCACCGAGGACGAACGGCGCCGCCACGCCCCACTGCCTGCTGAGAATGCCGTCAGGGTCATCGAAGCCATGCGCCGGGTCGAGTTCCCCGGCCCGGCTCCCGATTGGGCGGTTCGGGTCTCAGACGAACAGTGGATTGAGAGGCTGAGAAGAATCAGAGGGAGGAACTCGTAAGTGTTTCGTATGAGGCATTGAAACAAACAGTTTCTCATCATATGTTCTCTACTCTAGCCTTCTGCTGTTGTTACGATAACAGTATTTTCTTCTATTGGGTCGTTTGATGCTGTAATGAAAGTGATTAATATCTTCAATGGTGCATTTGCTCATAAACATAGTCTTGTCTTTGAGTTCTATGCATGTTTAAGACATATAATAGTGAACATTATTTTGAAATAAAAAAAAAATATCCCATGTACTTGATGCTTAAGTTATGCCCAAAAATGAGCATATGATCCATAATGTAAAGGATATGACATTTGCTGATGAACATAATTAACGATTACTGTGTTAGAAGAACAGCTTTAAGCAGCTATATTCTCAATATCTGCAGCTTTGTCCATCCTCTTCACTATGCCTGCTATGACCTATAACATACCAAGACAACGAAACAACCGTAAATATGAGATTGGGAAAATCTCGAGACTCAAATGTATTAGACAGTGACAAGAAAAGGTAAGGGATATGTAAGATTCGAGAAGAGTTCAATTCGTAGCTAGAGAGGACGAGTTGGGACCATGACGAAAATCTCAAATTCAACATTATGACAGAAAAGCATTCTTTATACCGTACCTTTCCAGGCCCTAATTCGTAGCTCTTTTTCAACCCTTTGGACATCAAATTCTTTACCGTCGTCTCCCATTGAACTGGCGAAGTGACCTGAAATATTCGTAGATGAGGGAAGTTCAAAAATAGTTATCTTGAGTTAAATGTATGCATTACTATATTCATTCGCATCGATGTATATGGACCTGGCGAGCAAGTATTTTTTTTATTTTCTCTGGATTTGCATGAGGTTCGGCATCAACATTGGATATAACTGGTATTCTTGGAGCTCGAATCTCTGTTGAGGCTAAAGCGGCTTCTAGTCGCGATACAGCTGGTTCCATAAAACCAGTGTGAAAAGCGCCGGCTACAGCTAGTCGAACCTGATGTAATAATATATGATGTCCTTAAAGTTCCGTAGCATAATAATTGGGCAATAGAGATAGAACACTGTCATTAAATTACCGTCATTCGAGCTTTGAAGGACTTTGCCTTTGCTTCGACTGCTCCTATTCCTTTTAGACCTCCAGAGACTGCATAGTTTCCCTACAATATTGTTAATCAAGTTAGGATTTATGTCGGGAATTTAACATCCAAAAATATGGTGACATACCACGAAAAATAAGAGGGAAAGGAAAGGAAATAACTTACTGTACATAGGAAATTTGCTATTTGAACTCTGTCCGCTTCGTCTACCTCTTGATTCGCTGCGTCACAAAGCTGCTGCACCTTGTCGGAGTCCAGCCCAATAATACTTACCATGGCACTTTTAGCAGCATCAGCTGCATCCTGATGATGGTATAGGAAGTTGATTCATAGTAGAAAACTCTAACTATAATTTCAAAATAGGAAAATGGGAAATGAAAAATTTACCTGCATGGCTTCGCCCCTTAACTTCACTAGCTTCAGCCCGTCCTCAAAGCTGAACGATGAAAACAAAATCATTACAAAAGTAAAGAGGTTAAGCTAGATATAGGACAGCATAAGATGTAAGTCTCAAAAAAGTTGAAAAGTTAGAAACCTGAAGGCTCCCGCGAATGCAAGGGCGGTGTATTCTCCTAGACTCAGGCCACATGTCACATCCACGGAGTCAATTATTTGCTGACCTCCATCACGAGCTCGGAGGACTTCCACTGCAGCTAGACTCGTAACATAGATTGCTGGCTGCGAAAATTGATTTAGAAAGAAAACTAGTCTTTAACTCATCAAAGGAAGAAAAAAAAAGACAAATAACAAAAATTCTGATATTAAGACAAGAATATGTGTATACAATTTAGACAAACACTCTTCATTATATTGACTTAGTATGTACATGCTTTCTTGTACATAAATCCTCTTACATAGAAAGATATGTAATTTTCCATCTTTGCATTTCTTTCAATTTGCATCATCTACTTGAACAACATCTGCTGGGACTTGAAATATGCTATACGTAAGGTAAAATAAGAAACGAATGTATGCCTATGGTGATCCAGATAATAAAAATATGTTATCCACAATTTTAACCACAACCGTCACCCATGTTCAGGGACAATTGATTCCCTTGCCCCAATAATTCATAAAGGGCGCTTCTCTTGTTCGTATAAACAGGTTAAAAACTGTACTAAATAGTTAGACAGTAGATAAAATGTCACAACTCCTACAATGACATCAGACCTGGCTTAGAACAGTGGAATTAAGCTTTTCCTTGGGTCCATTTAGGCAAATTTCCAAAAGGTCATACCTTCATTCAACAACAGAAACTAAATGTTAGATGTGGACAAATATATCATGGGAACTTGGGAAGAATATACACAATTACAAATAAGCATAAAACAAGCTCAAATAGGAAGTGATGGGAGAAAGCGGGGATTAACAAAGCATATAGCAACTGAATTTAATATACCCCAAAACTTCATTTGCCCTCTTGAACAATGCAGCTGCAGCAGGAATTGTCTGAGCCTCTGATCCCATCCCGACGGCTTGTGCACCCTTGAACAACGAAAGGCCACATATCAAACACCACGATGCGATTAGTGAATGCTATCCTAACTAAACTTGCTGACACCAACTTGAAAGTAATAGTAGCTCAGCTTTTCCTCCACACAATGATCAATAAAAGCATTAAAATCACAGTTCACAGCTTGTCCCCAAGTACAAATGTAAACAATCAACAAGAACATACTAAACTTCACTGAAGAAAGAAACACCTTTCCTCCCTGCCTAATATGGATGGACACAATTCAGTTCCCGGCCAACTACATCGACCACCACCAACCAATATTCATAATTCAACGATTTACAGCAACCTCTCAGAACAAAAAAACTACATATACCAACAGCTCCACGAACACCAAAAAATAAAATACTAGAAACAATGAACTAACCTGGCCAGGAAACAAAAACGCAGTGGTAGACTGATAATCCTTAAACAACGCATCATCCACAGTAAGCCCCTCCGATCCAACAGCCACGCTCATCACAACCCTAGATTGAGATCTACATTTATCGAGCTGCAAGCGCGAAATACCATTCTTCGATCCCAAACGCTTACAGAAAGAGCCCCCGAAATTCTTCTTGTTGAGCGAAACCGAAGGAAGCAGCACCGAAGAACTCATTTCCGTCGGAAAAAACGAAAATTTCGCAGATGGATTGCTTCTTGTGAGAGTGCGGGTTAACAGACGATTGTGGTGGAAAAGAGTAGCGCTGCGCAGGCGCATCTTAATATAATAAGCTCATTGTTTATCAGCTAAGCTAGAGCTAGACGGAGTTTACGAAGTATGTTAGATTAGAGCTTCAAAGATGTCGTCACTTGCTAACTAACGCCAACGTCTAGGAATGTAAAGATTGCTGCCACGTGGCATCGGCGTCGTTAATTACAAAAAGATGATGAATTACATTGGCTAGAAACTCAATATTTTAGTTTCCTTTTTTTTTTTTTTACATTAAGAATGAAATATCTTTATATTAAAGGAGTAGAGATGTCCTTTTGTTGATATTTGATTTTGATCTAACGTTTGGAATTTTGGTTCCATCCTCACCTCAACTAAAACACTATCATTCAGACAAATTTACAATCCAAAACAGAACTGATGTACTAACCTTGCATTGTAAACATAGTAAGTACTGTTAGTAAATTTAAGAACTGCTCTATCCAAATATATATATATATATATTAAAGAGCACCAAATCCTCACTTCATCATCGTATGGAGATGACCCAACCCATTGACTTTGCTGCCCTCTCATTGCATTATTTCATTTCAGATACTCATCACTATAAATAAATACGAAACTTCATTCCTCAAACAATACAACACAAACAGCACAAAAGGGAAAAATGGCTTTCGCCATGCATAGCACTCTTTGGCTCCCCACTATACTTATTGCAACGTTAGTAGTCCTCACTCTTACAAACGCAGAAACTCACTACCATCAATTCGTCGTAAGTGTCTCTCTGATCCTTATTTCATTACAGAATTTTTAAGAGTACAGAAAGATTCAGGCGTTTGTTTCTTTTATGTTTTGAGCTAAACACTTGAAATTTGCTGTGTGTTTTCTTCTTCAAAACAGATTCAGCCGACGCCAGTGACACGGCTCTGCCGAACCCACACCGTGCTAACCGTGAACGGTCAGTTCCCGGGCCCCACCTTGGAAGTGCGGGACGGCGACACGCTCGTCGTAAAAGCCGTCAACAGCGGGCGTTATAACGTCACTCTCCACTGACGTAATAATTTGCACGCTATTGCGTCAGGCCCCGAGGTTTACTTAGCTGTAAAGCTCATGTCATTACTAAATAAAAAAAAATTATGTCATATTGAGCGACGTTTTCGGCCTTGTTTAGGAACGACGAGACTAACGGTACAACCCGGCGAGACGGTCCTATTGAGAATCATCAACGTGGCGCTCAATCAAGAACTATTCTTCACTGTTGCCAACCACATGCTGACCGTGGTCGGGAACGACGCGGCCTACAACAAACCCTTCACGACCCGGGTCGTCATGATCGGGCCGGGCCAGATCACCAACGTCCTCCTCACGGCGAACCAAGCTCCGGGCCGCTACTACATGGCCGCCCGGGCCTACGCCACCGCCCAGAACGCACCCTTCGACAACACCACGATCACGGCCGTCCTAGAGTACAGCTCCGCCTCGTCATGCGCCGCGACCGCCAACTGCCCCAGGCCATTGATGCCCCAGCTCCCGAGGTTCAACGACACGGCCACGGCTACGGCCTACACGAGCCAGGTGAGGAGCCTGCAGAGCCCGAACGGGCCGACGGTCCCAACCCAGATCGACCACAGCCTCTTCTTCACCGTGGGGTTGGGCCTCATCAGTTGCAGCCCCGGGCCGAGGTGCCAGGGCCCGAACAACACGCGGTTCGCGGCCAGCATGAACAACGTCTCGCTGGCCCTACCGCGGAGGACGTCCCTACTGCAGGCTTATTACCAGGGCCTGCCCGGGGTGTACACCGCGGACTTCCTGCCCGTCCCTCCGACCGTGTTTAACTACACGGGGAACGTGAGCCGCGGGCTGTGGCAGCCGCCGAAGGGGACCAAGCTGTACAAGGTGAGGTGCGGCTCGACGGTGCAGGTCGTGCTGCAAGATACGGCGATCGTCTCCACCGAGGACCACCCCATGCCCCTTCATGGGTACCATTTCTAAGTCTTGGGTCAGGGGTTCGGGAACTTCAACCCGTCCGTGGATACGGCCCGGTTCAATCTGAACGACCCGCCCGTTCGCAACACTATCAACGTGCCGGTCGGCGGATGGTCCGCTATCAGATTCGTGGCGGATAATCCGGGTGAGATTAAGGGCCGAGATTGAATCTTGATTAGTATATAAAAATGGAAAAAATTAATAAATATAATAAGTAAATTGGCTTTATTTTTGGCAGGAGTTTGGCTGATGCATTGCCACATAGATTCACACCTCAACTGGGGGTTGGGCATGGCGTTCATAGTTGAGAATGGGGCTGGGCCGTTGCAGTCCATTGAGCCACCGCCGCCCGACCTACCTCCTTGCTAGCCAGAGAGAGAGAGAGAGAGCTGATGAAGAAGAACGTAGTATTATTACATTCTTTGTGTTGCCATTCTTCCATTTTCGCAAGATTTGTTTAGTCCGCAGTATTGTCATCTTTTTTCCTTGTTCTTGAGAAAGATTTGTTTGTAATCCATTTTAAGTGTCCAATTGTTTACCAAAGATTCGTAATCTTCCCAAGTTTTACTTCCACAAATTCATATAAATCGAAGCTACAACATGAGAACAACTTAGGAAAAAAAATAAAAAACAGAGCATGATAAATGATCAAATCAACAACGTTCTAGCTTTGAATCCTTGCTTCTGATAATATCTCTCAGCATTGTGGCAGATCATAAGGGGGCTGTTCGACGGTCTGCGACTCTCCTCGCCCATTCTCGACCAAGAACGCCATCGCCAATCCCCAGGTGAAATGCGAATCTATGTGGCAGTGCAGCAGCCATACCCCTGTTTTTCAAGACAAAAAGCTTACGTTATTTTATTACACCTAACGATCAAAGGCACTAAAAAATTGCCAGATCATCCTTCTCTTACCCGGATTATCCGCCACGAAACGGATCACCGCCCACCCGCCCACCGGCACGTCGACCGTATTACGGACCGGAGGGTCCACGAGATTGAACCCGGCCGTATCCTTCCTCGGGTCGAAGTTCCCCGTCCCTTGACCCACCACGAAGAAATGGTATCCATGCAAGTGAATAGGATGGTCCTCCACGGCAAAAATGGCAGTGTCTTGCAATACGATCTGCACGTTCGAGCCGTACTTCAGCCTATAGAGCTTCGTCCCGAAGCTGGGCTGCCACAGAGCCCGGCTCACATTCCCCGTGTAGTCGAACTCCACCATCGGGCTCGCCGGAAAGTCCGTCGTATAAATTCCCGGCACCCCGTCGTAATAAGCCTGCAATAACGAAGTGGCCCGAGGCAGCACGAAGGAGACGTTGTTCATGCTGGCGGCGAACCGAGTGTTGTTGGGCCCTTGGCATGCGGGGCCCGCCGTGCAGTTCACGAGCCCTAACCCTACGGTGACGAACAGCTCCTCGTCGGTCTGGGTCGGGACTCGAGCCAGTGAGGGCAGGCCCTTCAGTCGGCTCGTGAACTTGGCCACGGCGTTCGAGTCGTTGAAGGCTGGCAGCCGGGGAAGAACGGGCCGGGCCTGGGCCTGTTTCCGGGCCGGGGTCGATTTGTACTCTAGGACGGCGGTGGTGGTGGTGTTGTCGAAGGGGGCATTTGGAGCCGAGGCGTAGGCACGCGCGGCCATGTAGTAGCGGCCCGGGCTCTGGTCGGCTGCGACGAGGACGTTGGTGGTCTGGCCCGGCCCGACCATGACAACGTCCGTGGTGAAGGGCTGGTTGTACGCACCGTCGATCCCAACCACGGTTAGCCTGTGGTTAGCCACGGAGAAGAATAGCTGCTGGTTGAGTGCGGCGTTGATGACTCGGAGTAGAATCTTGTCCCCTTCGTTTGCTTGTACTCTAAATATCCCTGCGATTATTACACACATGTACATTACATATAGACTCATCGAATCAGACGACTAAGTTCGTCGATATAATTTCGTCGAACTTCACCTTGGCTAGAACATCGATAAAGATCGCCGGGCTGGCCGTTGATCGTATACGCATCCGAAACGTTCGGGGCAGCCCCCGAGAAAAGCGCCTGCCTCATTACATCGTTGATATCTCTGTCCCACCATTCGCCTGTTAATTATTACTCAAAACGTTAACGATATCTTACTACACTCTTTGCTCGGAATATCACTACATACGAACCGAGGATAATCGGGACATCTATCTTAGGAGCCGAGAACGTGGGGTACAGCGAACCAGCCTTGGGAAATATGACTAGGGCGCCGTAGACCGTGGCTCTTAGCCATTGGCTATGAGCGTGCCACCACAGCGTGCCTTCTTGGTTGTCGACCTTGAACCGATAGGTGTAAGTCCCTCCCGGCTTGATGGGGCATTGGGTTACGTACGCTGGACCGTCGGCCCACGGCGTTCTCATCTGGCGAACTCCGTGCCTATACGCAGAAATCAAAACAAATTTAGTTATTACTGTTTAAATCTAAAACATAGGCAACTGCGCAAATTTTTTTTTTTTGGTACTTACCAATGAAGGGTTACGTCGTAAAGGGCCCTATTCGTGACCTCGATGACTAAAGAGTCGCCGTTTCGTACGGCGATGGTCGGCCCGGGGAATTGCCCGTTAACCGTGATTATGTTGTTAGTTCTGCATAGCCTTGTCACTGTTGTTTCTTCAACCTAAGTATCAATTGGTGATCATATTAAACATATAAATATATATATATATATATATAGATATTGATATTATTACAAATTAAAGAGTAATAGTGGGATTTTCTTACAACAAAATGATGGAACTGAGTGTCTGCATGTGTGAAAGATGCTACTGAAGAAAGTAAAGCTAAGAGAAATAATAGGGAAAATGGCTTCATGCAGCGAAACTCTCCCTTCATTTTTACTTAATTTTATTTATTTATTTATTTGTGGTGATGATTAGGGTTTTGTATGTGAAGGGACGTATTTATAATAGAGGGAAGCAAAGAAAAAAAATAATAACCAAATATTTAAATGAGTCTAAGAGACAACATAAGTCAAAAATGGTAAGAAACTCGACCTACCTACCCACAATTATGTATTAAAATAAAACTAATGACGACTCTTTCTGATGCTTTTGAGTGTAGAAAATCAATCACCTTCCTAATGTTGTCTTTGTTAAGCATCATTAATTAAATTATTACTTATTTAATAGATTCGTAAAGTTTCATATTGATCGAGTCTAACTAGAAATCAAAATTCTAGATCAGTTGAAACTTATTACTACTTGAGAGGAGTCAAGACAAGTTGAATTTTTCAAGTAGCACAACTTAATATATTTTTTTAATCTTTTCTTTTTATTTATTTATTTTTAGTTGTCTTATAAGTTATACGTATAGTGAGTGCATGATGGTGATGGTGGTGATTGAATTTCTTTATGCAAGACATTAATTATCCATGACAA
The DNA here is from genome assembly GCA_028392965.1 of Lindernia subracemosa. Taxonomy (NCBI): domain Eukaryota; kingdom Viridiplantae; phylum Streptophyta; class Magnoliopsida; order Lamiales; family Linderniaceae; genus Vandellia; species Vandellia subracemosa. Next base: position 578,886 of record JAQPCC010000042.1, read on the forward strand.
TACATTCATAGTGCTATAATTGTAAGAAATAAACCAAGTCTCTTTTATATTTGACCAAGTAATTCTACGATTAGTTAACCGAACAATAAAACCTAACATAGAGCTATTATTATATAGATAATTAAATAAGTTTCATTCAAAAGGAAAAAAATAAAATAAAATAGGGAGTGTGTTGACTTATCTTCTATATTGGAGAATTTGTTAATTATTTCAGACGTGTGAAACAATGGAAAAACGTTGTGTAATGCTGAAATATGTGAGTGTTGTTTTAGGTGAATAACTCACTTAATTGACTTAGTTTTTACCTAAATCCTATTTTTTTGCTGACTATTTCCCTCTACTCTTTTTTAGAAAGTGATCTTTAACAGCTTCTTAATTTATTCGATCGATATATATATATATATATATATTTTCTCGGAAAGATTTGAGTCCTGATATTGCTTGGCCCTCAGTTTATGCACTAGAGAAAAGAAATAAAATATATCAAATGACTGATAATTAAAATGTGGAGAAATATGAAAAAGAAGATGAAATTAGAAAAGATAACTAAAGAAAGAATGGAGGGGCAGGTGACTATAATCATGGCACTAATTAGCAAATGCTGACTATTTGCAAAAAGCTTAGGTGCACCTTTTTTGACATATAAATAATATTCCCATGTGTAATCTTGTCTAATTATCTCCAATGGAATAAAACATTATAATAATTTTATAACATTATCATGGAAACCGCTTGGAGCATCGGTTCGGGTCGGGCCAAAAAACAATAATTGGTTCGCAACATTTAAATATTTTTTTAAAAAAAAAAATATTTATTAATAAATTTTTAATTAATTGTAGCAGTTAATCTAAACGGCTCCATTAATAATTACTGTGTCATTATTTACTACTGCATTCGTTAGTTATATAATCATCAATTAGAGCCGTTAATTAATATATTCATTAATTTTAGCCGTAATTAATCAATAGAAAATTAATTATATCCACTACACCATATTATTACAAACGAAACACTAACATGGGGAGAGACAACGAACGAGGTGATGTCTCATAACAAACAAACAAAAAAAAAAACATATTACTATAATAATAAGATAACAATGCACATATATATATTTAGGTTGCATTTGAATTGAAGCTCACCATCTCTTACATCTTCGACATCGTGTAGTCCATCGCATCCACAAGAAAATCTGCCAAAAAAAATAATACAAAAGTAAAAAAAAAAAAAAAAATCTCCCATATGATCATCATCATCCATTATTATACCATAGAACAAATGAATGCATATATAATATATATATATATATATATATATATATATATATATATATTTACCAGCATCTTCTTTGGTGAAGCAAAGTGGAGGAGTTATCCTGAATACATTGCCCAACATACCTCCTTTTCCTATCAGAATCCCCATTTCTAAAACACAGAGAGAGGTTTTTTACCATCGTTAGATCATTGAGAGAGAGAGAGAGAGAGAGAGAGATGTGCATAGTTATTACAACCTCTCATCTGATTCATGATATGGAGAGTCTCATCCTTTGCAGGTGTCTTGGATTCACGGTCAGTCACAAGCTCAACTCCGAGGAGTAATCCTCTTCCCCTCACATCCCCAATCACTGCAAAAAAATTATAACCTAAGACATTCAAATCTAAAAGGGCATTGCATGCATGCTGCATTTCATGGCATACTCTCATATTTCTCCCCTAAAGAAGCAAGCCGCCGCTTCAAGTACGTCCCGACGGTCAGCGCATTTTGCTGAAGACCTTCCCTCTCTATTACGTCGAGGACGGCGAGTCCAGCCGCCGTGCAGACGGGGTTGCCTCCGAACGTATTGAAGTAGTTGCGTTGGGCCAAGACCTCTGCGATCTCAGGGGTCGTCACCACCGCCCCGAGTGGTATCCCATTTCCAATTCCCTGAGCAGAAAAAGAAAAGTTGATTCAGATGGAATCCTTCCTATTGGGGATGAAAGGGGTGGGGGAAAAAAAACTTGCCTTAGCCATGGTCACGATATCTGGGACAACGCCGTGTGCTTCGAACCCCCAGAAATGGTCGCCAGTGCGTGCGAATCCCGACTGGACCTCATCGGCTATGCAGAGGCCGCCCGCCTTTCGAATGGTGTCGTAGGCAGACGGCAAGTACCCAGGTGCTAACTCAATTATTCCGCCAACTCCCTGCCAAAAAAAAAAAAAAAGATGATCAAAAGATTTCAATGAGGATCGATGAAGTTGGAAAGAACATTATGAGGAGCAGCGATGAGAGGTTATTATTACACCTGTATAGCTTCGGCAATGAAAGCCCCGACACGACCAGATGTTCCGTAGGTAATGATATCTTCGACATCTTTTGCGTATTTCAATCCGTCGGAGCCAAAAACGCCGCGGTATTGGTCGGGATTCAGGGCGTGGTGGACTCCACTCTTTGCCAGACAAGAATTAGCACAAGGAAAACTCATCAGAACATATAAAAAATATATGCTTACAACGCAAGATCAAGCATTACTATACCTGGACAACATTGTACTTATAACAGCTTTGTGCAGTAGCAGCCATTGTCCCAGCACCGTTACCATGATAACCGTTCCTAATCGAGACAACGTCGTGACAGCCCGTGTATAGTCGGGCCATCAACAAGGCAAGCTCGTTCGCCTCCGTCCCAGAATTTGTGAAGTAAACAACCTAATAGAAACCACAACTAGCTATAATAAAATACCCAAGAAGAAGAAAAACATCAGCTGTTTATTTATTTATTTTTATTTCAGCGAATGAAACCTTGAGATCGCCGGGGCATTTTGATGCTAGAGCTTCGGCAAAATCTGCTATCGCAGGGTGTAAGTAAAGGATCGTGGAATGCTGCAGAAGGTTTGTCTGTTCTGTGATTGCTTTGACGACGTCGGGATGACAGTGGCCGCAGCTCACGGTGGCTATGCCGCCGAACGCATCCAAGTATCTCCGACCCTTGTCGTCGAATAAGTACTGCATCTTACCATCTACCAAAATTAGCTGCACCCAGAAGGTAAGAACATCCAAAGTTAAGTGTATTTCAATCGAAGAGAGGAAAAGGGAAAAGACTAATTGAAAGAGCTAAAAATCAGCCCAAACACTACGACAAAAGAACTGCACAATGCCTTCAATATTATGCATTTGCACACCCACCCACGTCCAAAGAGTCTTACTATTGCAAAACAAAAGGATCAAACGCTACGCAAATCATCTCTAACCTCGCAGATCATCAAGTCTATCATTCACGATAAAGAAAAAATAAATTTAAATGAAAAAAAAAAACATGAAAGAGCATTAATTACAGGCTTCTTGAAGAAATGAAACACAGCAGGGCTCAGAAATTGCATCCTCTTTCGGAGAATCTCGTCCGCTGAGGGACCGTTGTAAGGTGGCGGTGTGTAATCAAAAGGGGGCATTTTGGGCACACTTGTCGACTCATTTCTTCGAACGTCATGCGCGAGAGTTGATTTCACGGCGTGGGCCTTTCGGTGGACGAGGTGTGTCTTTCCGTAGACACTCCTCCGTAAGATTCCAAGCATCGTCATGGCCATCGTCGTAAGCTAGAAAACACAATAACAACGTGAAATACATATAGAGCGAGCAAAATTCGCGGGATGGGTCGGGTGGATGGACTTCAAATTATTATAGGGAAATTCTATTCACACCACCTTGATTCTATTTAGACCCCTATTAATTATCACATAATTAATTACAGATTTAATTATATATACTTTGACTAAACATTAATTCACTTTTATAACTTTGACTGGTTTATATTGACCATCTTTTTATCTTTGAACATCATTCCACCTTTTACAATCTCAACTATATATAATTATATATATATATATGTACACATCAAATAAAAAATGAGAATACTGTCTAGTTGGCAGAAGCTTTTTTGAGCCATGAATCAGGTATGTACTTTCCTTTTTTATATATAATATAAGAGTACAAAATGATGCCTTTCGTGAAAGCCATCGTGTACCTATTTTTTATTTTTTTCCCTACGTAACATGGTTATGATATTTATTTTCGCAAGTTTGTAACAAAAATATATTTAATATTTATGCATATTATATATATATATTTCCTTGTGTTAGTTTAGTTTCTAATAAATAATATTATTTCTAGGTGTTCAATCTCGACAAAATATGAATGTCGATGTTACTTCTGAGTTTTATATTGCCGCTTCGGTCTGCTCCACCACCATGGTATCATCACGTCGCCGTCGCAATCGGTCATGTTAACGGTAATCATTACGTGAAAATTTCATTATCTGGTGGGTATCCGATGCCAATTATCACGCCGCAATGGGTATCATCACGTCGCCGTCGTGAATCGTATTAATAATTATGAAAAAAAATTACGTTCTAATTGCAATACTACTGTTATATTGGACTGATTTAGTATATATTTGGTGGATATTTATTTATACCTATATGCATGTTGTGTCTGGACAGTTTAATAATTTAGAACCAGTTTCAGATTTTTCTGCACTTCATGCGATCGATCTTTGAAACACCTTTTAATATTGATTGAATCAATGCAAAATTATGAGGAAGATGATGCGAGAAATAGTTGTTGCTCGTATTTTGAAAAATATAAGAGGCATAAGTCCACAACTTTTTGATTAAATAAAGGAGTATTTTTATTATATCATTTTTTCAAACAATTAAATATATATGTTGCAAGATATATATATATATATATATTATAATAAGCATGACAAAAAGATGTCGATTATTATATAAAATATAAATGGTTTTCTTTCTCCATTAACTATACAAGAAATTTTTAAAATTTTTTGAAGGAAAAAATAAATGAAAAAATAAATATAAATGCAACGCTAAATTCAATACAAATAAAAAATAAATTGTTTTTTAAATTTATATTTCCAAAGTTTTTTGCACCCCATAGGGGGTGCGAATAGTAGTACCCTATAATATAATAATAATAATAATGCTTATCCATTGAATTTACGTGATACTTTTTCTTTGTATTTTCCTTTCTTGGATTCATTTTCTTTTTTCTAGTTAATATGCAAATTTTTTATCTTCTCTAAATAATCTCCAATGGGTATTTTCTTTGTATTTTCCTTTCTTGGATTCATTTTCTTTTTTCTAGTTAATATGCAAATTTTTTATCTTCTCTAAATAATCTCCAATGGGTATTCCTTGACGATCTTCATGCACCCAAAAAAATGCAAACTTATTAAAATCAGAAAGATTCATTTAAAAAGACAGTTAATATTCACATTAACTATATGGCACATTATTAGGAATCATTGATTTTATCCATTTGCATTACGGTGGAAAGTAACCGAGTTCAAGCCAAATTAGACTCTACTCGACGTATTTTTCACCACTAATTTGCATTATATATTGAGATACATGGAAGTCCCATTTCAAAGGACTAATTTTTTTTTTATCATAATAATATTTCCACCTTCAAATTCTCATTCACAATAGTAGAACACAAACCAAATATCAACCCTCTTCTTGAAGCTAAAAGAAGTTTGCATGAACTGAAAAAGGAGGTCACCTCCACTCTTCATCGTCGTCATCATCATCTTCATCGCCATACAACTCTTCGAATACTTCATCTTCATCGTGCAAGTGGTAACGTCCTCCTGAATCATCATCATCATACTCCAAGGACTGATGGCTTTCCCTTTCGAGCTCTTCAGATGAATTTCCAAAAGAATTTTCACTTTCATTCTCAGAATTCTCATCGGAAGATTCGTTTTCGACGTCATCCTCAGACAACTCTTCATCGGGATAATCATTCAACGGATGGTCTTCCGCTGAGTAGTCAGTCCACAGCACAATGTGTTAATGTAAGTCCCCTCATGAGAGAGAGAGAGAGAGAGAGAGAGAGAGAGAGTACCATTAGAATCATCAGTTTCATAGTCTGAATCATCTGGACCATCGTAGAAGTCATCGTCTTCGACTTGAACTCTGATCCAGCGTTTTGTTATTAAGTGACTGAGATGTAAAGTACATAAACATGATAGCTATGCACTAGGTAAGACTTACAGAGGCAGTTCCGCGGCATGAGTTTCATCCTCATTCACATCCTCAACAGCATATAAATCATATACAAAACCATCTGAAGATGAAGCATATCATTAGCACATAATATGTAAAAAAAAAAAAAAACACGTAAACATAACGCCTACGGGACCTCAAAAGTTAATATGCATGAAAAGGTTATGAGACGATGCAGGATTGAGTCCCGTTCGCAATGGCAATGAAGGACATAAATCACAACAGTTTCACAATCACTATACCAAAAAATTATAAATAAATGGGATGGGAGGTTTGTTTTATTTCACAAGTCATGCTACAATAACTGCAGAAACGGAGACAACTTCACGAATTCTTGTAATGAACAAATAATTGGAGCAAACCTTTTTTGGACAAACAGTCATGTATGTCATTTTCAATCTCCTCGGCAGCAGTAGGGAGGACATCTCTTAAAAGAGGCAGATATTGGGCCATCATCTTGCTTTCCTTTAAATCCTGATCCCTACATGAAGAAGTTAAAACATTCAGAATTTGGCACGTTTAACATTGGCATAGTTACATGAGAGAGACCATTCATTACCTTTGCGCCTCGGCCTTGTGCTCATCGACATCAACTCGAACAACGTCATAAAGCCTGCACATTTCGTGTATAGCTTCAGCTTCTGGAGCTTCATTGTTTACCTTCCGGCTTCTCCATATTTGCTCAAAACGAGCAGTTCGTGACAAAACCTTAAAAATTGTTGAAATGTGTGATTAATCACCAAATAAAAGATATGTAACCCGGATAACCATGAGGCGGCAGCGAGTATGGAATATTAAATTAGAACAATCCTATAATCATATTGCACGGTGACTGGTGAGGAAGTACAACTATCATAATTACACTTCCTTTAGATAGGATGCACTCAAGTTACCATCATGATCAAATATAAAGTCGTCAATTAAAAATGGTCTCGATTGAACAAAATGACCAAAAGGTGCATGTGGATTGATGTAATTATAACGTAATTCGCATCACTATCTCCACAAACCAGAAACATCTCTGGTGCGTGGATCAATGCCCAGTAAAACAGGGTATGGCTGTCATTACTATCAGGAATGTGAACCAGCACGTACAGAAAAAACAAAACGAATACAAATCAACTTATGTTCCAAATGAACCCTACCTCTTGCTTCTGTTTAGCTTTGAACAATAACTGATCAAGTTTCTGCAGGCATATCAAGGAAGTCAAGGTTAATCACTACTGTATAGCTCATCATAGTCAGATAAAAAAAGAAAGCCACCGATGAATAATTACTAAAGTTATTCAATGCCCAAAAGCTTTTGAACTGTATTAAAATCACAAATATCCAATCATGACACTGATAAGAGACTAATCTCATGCGTAAGCTGAATAACCTTAAGTATAACCCATACAAAGGATGATCCAAACGCCAGCTTGCTTAAATTACTTTCACTTCAAATTATTTTCGTAATTGAGACAAAAAAAAATAAAAAAAATGGACAACTTACATTCACAGTCTTAATGCCGTGCCTTCGTTCTCTATCTTCTACTTTGGCCTTCAGCCCACCGGATGAACTTGGCTGTTCAACAAACAATAATGATAAATACTTAAAAGCTGTCCTTCCAACAACAACAAGATCACTATAAAGATAATGCAAATAGGCTGTGCCTGTGCGCAGAAAAACAACATGCAAAATCATGTGGAGCTACTTTGGTGGTGAGACTAAATCCCTTACCACAAAACTACACAGCACATCATATGATTCCTGAGAGGTAGAAACTGTTTCCACATGTCGGACAAGAATCTTCCTGGAGTTTAATTCTTCAACCACCGCTACATCCCAACAAAAGAATATTGCAAAAGCTAACAACATAGAAACTTAAAAGATGAATGCATAGAATTTCAATTATGCTTGCCAAATTGCTCAAATTATCAACAATCTTTTAACTAAGTGTTAAATGAAAGTACCGAACGTACTAGAAGAGGTGAAAATTTGAACCCCGACCAAACATCAAGAATCATGTCTTGTTTCGTCAATACTTTCTCAAAAACTAAACAGAAACCACCGCCACGCTAAAAACTACCGCATACTAAAGCCCGAAACGACAACAATAAATAAAAAGCGTGTCATTAACTTTTCCATGCACATTATCAGATAGTCGCCTCAACGAACCTCTACTAGAAGACGACTCAGATATTGATAGCTTCTCGAAATCCAGCAATGACCTCTTATACGGCCTCTCATTGATCTCCAACCCTATTAAGAGAAACAAATCCAAATAGCTCACATAATTTGACAACCCCAAAACATCCCACAAATTGTCTGAATACGGAGGGAAAACAAAATCAAATCATGACTGACAAAAAGCATCAAGAGAAGACTGAGAAGCTTTTCGTTTAACCCTGACGATCACAGGCTTATCCCCCGCCGTGGCCATCGATCAGCTTCTAGGGCTTATGCTCAGTTTCTTTTTTTTTTCTTTTTTTTTTGGGCACTACAAATCTGCAGTTATTGGAGTGGAGCTACTTAAACGGAGTAATTCAGTCAATGTAGCTGTCACAAAGATATGGGCCGACCTTTTTGGGCCTGAGTTTGAGCTGGGCCGAATTATTTATCACGACATAAAAGCTACTGTGCAGCTCCACTCAATGCATTGTGTCACAGTGACGTCATTTTTACTTGAATAATCCTATATATATATATATATATATATATGAGACGTTTTTGTGGTCACATATTGATTCATGTGTGGGTTTAACATAAGCCAACGCTTACCCATCTCGTCGTGCATTAATTATGGATTTCAAATATACCAAACTTAGTAATATTTCAAAGACTAATATATATAGGGTCCTACTATTTACACCCCCCTTTACACCCCAAAACACTTGAAATTTGTAAAACTCATTTATTTAACTACATGAATTCAACAATAATTATTTTATTATTTATTTTTCATAAAATTCAACATTAATTGCATGAGGTATTCAACAATATTAATTAAGTTATTTTACCAATGATACATCGATACAATATTTAATTTATTTTTTATTATATTTAGAGATGTTCAGACGGTTTGAAAATCGGAACCGAACCGACGGTCAATAGTTCGATTAACCGGGGTCAACAGTTCCGGTTATAACTGATACCGAACCGTTAATAACCGCCGGTACCGAACGGTCAATGTTTTCGGTTTTTATATTTTTAAAACCGAAAATCGGCGGTTCAAACCGCCAGTTAACCGCCGATTTTTTTATTTTTAAAATAAAAAATAAAAAAATAATTATTAATGGTCCAGATCTTGTGGCTGTTGAAGATCAACGACCATAATTTACTGACCGTTGAAAAACCGACGGTTACCTAAAACCGTCGGTTTGAACGAAAAAATAAAAAAACAAATTGAAAAAAAAAATTAAAAAAATAATGAAAAATACCAATGTTACAAACCGCAGTTCGGTTACGGCTTGAGGTTTTGGTGTACCAGAACCGGCGGTTCCAAATCGAGAATCGAAACGGGAACCGATTGAACACCACTAATTATATTATTCCTTATATTAATCGCTACAATTTTATATTAAGATTAAAATATTAAAGTTAAAGCTTAATATTTAATATTAATATCAAATAAACAGAGATGTAGTGGTTTGAAACTGTCTTGCTAAAGTTGTTTGAATTTGTGAAATGAATGCAGTTTGAATTGTTGAATAATTACGTATTTTAATTGATACAGTTTGAAATTAGAATTTGTTTAGTTTAATGGTAAGTATTTAATGGTTTCAAATTCATTAGTATTTAATTATTTAAAATAATTAAGTTTAGAATTGGTAAGTATTTAATAATTTACTTCACTTATTAATTAGGGGGTGCAAATAGAAAAAATGGAGGTGCCAATAGAATTACCCTATATATTTATACCTTTATATAAAGGCTAAGGGGCTTAATGGTGTGCCTTCTATTTAAATCTGAGCCATTAAATTTATTTATAATCAACGATTGTGATTAGCCTTTACATGATAGTAACTGCCATGATAGTCAATTTCAATTATTAATTACTAATTTACCCTTATTTTGATTTTAATTCATATATTTACTATTTTACCCTTCATATTTTAAATTTATTATATTTATATCCTTAAAAATCAACTTAATCTTCTTATATACCTAAAAATAATATATAATTACATTTTAAATTATAATTTTATCAATTAAATATTTTAAATACATATAAACTAATTATATATTTATATATGATAGCACACACATCGAGTGTGCTTAAAATACTAGTATATATAATTAGATTGACTTCTCTATAATTTCGATATAGAAGCTTGCGTTACTTACTAGATACTAGTAAGATTCGCGAGGCGGTTAAGTTAGGTCCTAAAAAAATTTTATTTTGTATTTTTTATTTTTGACGAAGATATATATGCCGTCTTCAATTAATTAATTTCCTACATTAATCTTATTTTACACGATATATACGTTTAATTTAATGTTAAATTTATTGCCCAACAAATAAATAAATCAAATTATTACGGCAGCGAACAAGTAGTGGCGAGCGTTGGAACAACGAAGCGGCGCGCATTGCAATGACACAGATAATGAGGAAGAACTATTAATAGAAAATAGTGAAAACTTTATACTAAACTATTTTACATATTTTTTTACGTTATATATAAATTAATAAACAGTCTCAATCAAGAATGGGTGTCCAATACTAAATGTAATAGATGCTCTTCTCTATCACAACATATTTGTATTATAATAGATGTACGTATTAATGTATATAACCCTTTTTAATTTAGAAACAAAATAAAATTCAATTCTGTAATAATCCAAACAAAATAATAATTTTCGTCATTTTAATTCACCTTTAATTTCGTTAGGTGAAGTATATGGTTTTGTGATAATTAAGGTTCCCTCCTCAAGCCGTATGCCTTTATAACTACTTTGCAAGAGAATGAATTCCTCCAACATTCTCTCCCATGATCACAAACACATAAAAACGTCCTTCGCAACAAAAAATAAAATAAAATAAAAAATAAAAAATAAATTTAAAAACCTCGTCCATGTCTCAGACTCAGCCGCAGGCCGCCTACTCAAACCTTCTCTTCTCTTGACCCTATCGAGTTTATTATTACAATAGAAGATGGCTCTACAATGGCTAACTCTAGTAGCAACCATATGGCTCCAAACGATCAACGGCTCGAACTCAAACTTCCCGGCGTACTCGTCGGAGCTCAAGAGAATACTCAACATCTCGCAGCTTCAGCTCAACAACATAGCCTCAGCCTCCGACGCAGGGAAGCTCCTCGGCTGGATCTCCGGGCTGGCGGCTCGACACCTACCCCTATGGCTCGTCCTACTGATCGGCTCGTTGCTCGGCCTAATCGGCTATGGAGTTCAGTTTCTCTTCATCACTAATAGAATCCATAGCCTATCGTATTGGGAAGTCTTTGCACTCACTGTTTTAGCAGGAAATAGCATATGCTGGATAAACACAGTGTGCTACGTGCTGGTGATAAACAACTTCCCCCTCGATCGGCAGATCGCCATAGGGTTGTCGACGAGCTACGTCGGCTTAAGCTCCAAGATTTACACCGATGTAGTCGATGTTTTTATCGCGCAAGACGGTAATAATAATAATCCTTCTGATGTGTCCCGCGAGAGGGCTGAGCTGTTTCTAATGCTGAACTCGGTGGTGCCTCTCTTCGTCTGCGCTGCGACTTGTTTCTTGGCCAGAGACGTCGAGGCGAAGAAGACGAAGAAGTTGTCGGAAGGGTTCTTCACCTTGTTCGTGATCACCTTGGTGACGGGGGTTTTCGCGGTGGTAACGAGCATGGGCTCGACGGGGGCCAAGTTCCTGCCCGACATTGTCGTTCTTACAGGGACGTTAGTGCTGCTGATGCTGCCCTTGGTGGTGCCCGTCGGCGAAAAGATGAGCGAGAGGCTGGAGAGGAAGTGCAGAATAAGAGTCCACGACGAGGGTTTTGGCCCCGTCGAGGTCGTCGCCAAGGACGAGGATCATCATAGACATCGTCGGGAAAACGGCTGTAATGATACGAGGAATGATGATGATCATGATGATCATCATTGCATGGATATTGGGCCAATGGCTATGCTGAGGAAGGCTGAGTTTTGGCTGTACTTCTTTGTGTATTTCTTCGGCGCGACGATCGGGTTGGTATATCTGAACAACCTCGGACAGATCGCCGAGTCGAGGGGATGTTCGGGGATTTCTTCTTTGGTTGCTTTGTCTTCGGCTTGCAGCTTCTTCGGTCGGTTGCTGCCTTCTATTGCGGACTATTTCTTCTCCAAGTAAGGGTTTTCTTTATCTCTTCTTTATTACATCGTCGAATATGCAATGCCACGTAAAAAATGATGTACAAAAAACAATTAGTGTACTGAATTTTAGTAAATTGATTTGATTATCAGGTGAATTATTTCTTTGTTGTCAGTGAATTAGGGCTTCACGAGTAGTTGCTTGGATGTGTTTAATTACAATAAATGTAGTTGGGACTATAGGTTAGTGACCATCTTGAAAATTCTAGTTCATGTGGTTGAAAAATCTGAGAAAAAATCAAAATATTTTCAATATTTTCAACAACAAATTTCAATTTGAATTAATTACCATAGATATAGCCACATAATAAAATAATAATTAATTATATAGATTGAGATGACCTTTGAAAACTCATGGACTGTATTATTCCATCCATCGTCACCCCCTCATAAATATATAGATTGCATAGCCTCAATTCTTGATATATATCATCATTGAGTAGCTAGCTATATGAAATTATGGACTTATCTTATTAATTCAATTTCATTTTTTTTTTCTTTTCTTGGGCAGAGCTAAGTACGTATCAAGAGGTGCAGCCATGGGATGGATGATGGTTCCAATGTGTGGATCGTTCTTCCTACTAACGATAGTATCGCACGACTCTTCACTCTACGTTACTACCGCCGTAATGGGGACAAGCACGGGCGCGATAACGTCGATCTCCGTCTTGACGACGAACGAGCTATTCGGGACGAAGCACTTCGGCGTCAACCACAACGTCTTGGTCTCGAACATACCGATAGGGTCTTTCTTGTTCGGCGACTTTGCGGCACTTTTATACAAAAAAATGAGATATAACGATGGTAATAATAATAATTCTAGTTGCATGGGGACAAAGTGCTACGATACCACTTTTATTATATGGGGTTTGTTGTGTGGCTTTGGGACTTTGCTTGCCTTCGTACTTCATGCGAGGACTAAGCATTTGTATTCGCCGAATGTAGTAAGATTAGGGCAGAAACAAGATTGTCAAGAGAATGTATAGTTAGTTAATGAGGTCGGGCCGGGCCGGGCCGGTTTATTGTATGACTTTCTTTTCTTTCTTGGGACATATATAATAAATATAAAAAAATATATCTTGGATTATGTTTCTTTCTTCTACTTCCCACCTGTCACATATTTTTCCTTGGTGAAAATAGTCAAAGGCGATTTAAAATTCGGTTTAATGAAGTTATAATGATGATTAATATTTGACAATGTGGTGTGAAGATGGGACACGTTTCTAGTCGAAATGAACCACAATATTTTGTGACAATGTTATTTGTACTTATGGGCTGTGTTTGGTTTGATGAAAAGCTCAGAAAAACCCATATAATATAAATAATCAGATTTAATATTGTGTTTGGTTTAGTAATTTCAGCCCGGATTTAATATTTCAGCCCGTTTTTAAACCAAAGGCCCGTTACAAGTAAACTGAATTAAAAAGCTAAGATAAATTATCTTGAATTGTTGGATAAATTTTTTATCTTGGGCTTTATCTTGTGCTCATAACCAAACGGACCCATGGTAAAATTAAATTCTTGGCACCTAACTAGGGTCGAGTTAAATAGATTTTTCATGCATACGTATAATACTCCCACCATGGATGACTATGTGATAATTTACACAAAACTGAAATTTTTTATATAATTTATGTGGTACTTTATCAATTTGTATATAGGAAATAGCTAGATGTTAGTTTTTTTTTTTTTCATGACAATTAAGAGATATCTCATCCGGCGGTCGCCAAATTCAGTTGTATTATCGACTATGAAAAAATCTTGACTTTCAATAAGACTCATCTGGCCTTTGTGTCTCGTCATTAGTCCACAATATTAATCAAGAAATCCAATGGAATTATCGAATGCATACGCATAACGCATACTACAATTGAGTTATCGAACCGGGAGATATCATAATTAGACCACTTGACTATCCATTGGGGATAGAAATTAAAATTTCCTAGCAACATATTCATAGATAGTCTATGAACTATGTGTCCCGTCTAAACTCCACTAATACTACGATAATCAAGGAGCACAACTGAATTCGAACCCATAATTTTCACATGGAAATATCATGACCCGCCACTTGACTATCTTTTAAGGACATATAAGAATTTCCAAGCAACACATTTATAATATACTAGTATTTTTATGCATATTCAATGCGTGTGCAATATATAATATTATATATTTTAAAAGTTTCTTAAATTAAAATGTTTAATTGAAGAAATTTTAATTAAAGGATAAAATTGAGATAAATTTACAATTGAAGGATAGAATTGTAAAAAAAATATGACATACCAAATCAATTGAACTGTTACTCTAGGATGCTGATCAATAATATATAGTAGAGATATTATATATTCACGAAAAAAAAAACTTTTCTGGGCCGGACGGCTAAGTGTGGTTCAGCCCATTAAGAATGGGTCAATATTGGGCCTAGCAATTTAAGCCCAATAGCGTGTTGATTTTTATTTATTTATTTATTTTATAGAGCTAAATGGAATCAAATCAACTTGGTTGGTGTCTCGACTGCAGCCACTTGAGAGCTGAGCCCCAAAATCTTCCCACCACCTTTGCTTTGTATTGTCTCACCTTTTGCCCTATCCATTCATCTCCACAATCTCCCTTCTATATTTATCTCTGCTCTGCCAATCCATCTCCACACACAATCAATCCACCAAATCGAGAAGAAGAAGAAGAAAAATGTCGGGCAGCGGAGTGGTGACCGTCTACGGAAACGGCGCAATCGCCGAGACCAACCCGAAGCAATCCCCTTTCTCAGTCAAGGTCGGCCTGGCCCAGATGCTCCGCGGCGGCGTCATCATGGACGTCGTCACGCCTGAGCAAGCGCGCGTGGCGGAGGAGGCCGGAGCGTGTGCCGTCATGGCGCTTGAGCGCGTTCCGGCGGACATCCGTGCCCAGGGTGGCGTGGCTCGGATGTCCGATCCTCAGCTGATCAAGGAGATCAAGCAGGCCGTTACGATTCCGGTCATGGCCAAGGCGAGGATTGGGCACTTCGTGGAGGCTCAGATCCTCGAGGCGATTGGCGTGGACTACGTCGACGAGTCCGAGGTTCTGACCCTGGCGGATGACGAGAATCACATCAACAAGCACAATTTTAGGGTTCCGTTCGTTTGCGGCTGTCGGAATCTGGGCGAGGCGTTGAGGAGGATCAGGGAAGGAGCCGCCATGATTAGGACCAAAGGCGAGGCTGGGACTGGAAATATCATCGAGGCCGTGAGGTATGTGTGATATCTTTGTGTTCGATTAAATTCCAACATGGAAGCTTCAAATCTACCGTTGGTTATAGCTTAGCTCTATGCTTCCTTTACTTTCTTTTTGGAACGCCGTCTCTCACTTTGCAACACTCAAAAAGGACTTGAAAACTACTCATAACTCATCAGCAGCTTTCATTTCATCTGCAATCCATGTCCCCATTAGGCACGTCCGCTCTGTGATGGGAGACATTCGAGCCCTCCACAACATGGACGACGACCAGGTATTCACCTTTGCGAAGAAGATCCAAGCACCCTACGATCTCGTGGTGCAGACCAAGCAGCTCGGGCGGCTGCCCGTGGTCCATTTCGCAGCGGGCGGAGTGGCCACGCCAGCTGATGCTGCCCTGATGATGCAGCTGGGTTGCGACGGCGTGTTCGTGGGCTCGGGGGTTTTCAAGAGCGGCGATCCTGCTAAGCGGGCTCGAGCCATCGTGCAGGCAGTGACTCATTACAGCGACCCAGAGGTTCTTGCTGAGGTGAGCTGCGGGTTGGGTGAGGCCATGGTGGGTATCAATCTGAACGACGAGAAGGTCGAGAGGTATGCGAATAGGTCCGAATAAGGAGTGGAAGCTATGTAGTTGGTCTTTTATATGTTGAAGACATCTAAGGTTGCTGTTATAGTTCCAATCAAGGGCTTATGTTATTGTTTTTGGATTTTGTTACTTGGGTTGTTCTTGTTTAGTGTTGGATCATAAATTGAAGTTACAGAAGGCTCAAACTGAAGTTACAATATACTTTTTAATATTTATATATTATTGGGATTTCTGGCCTGTCTGTGAACCCATTTTAGGGCTGGTGGAGATTGAGAAAATGAAGTTTGTGCTGTTGCCCAACTTGCGTGTGGTGCGGGCGATTGATGGTGATAAGCCACTGGCCTTCATTAATGGTGTTTTATTTGTACACGACATTTCAAAGGAAAGAAAGATAACCAACCATCTCGTCAGATTCTTGTAGTTGAAACAAATGCAGTATATCAATGTGCCTCTTTTATTTGGTTAATATAATACATATCAGATATGATATCTGCATATCTTTTCCACCAGAATATAGAATGGCCAACAAAAGGAAAAGTAGGAACATCTTCAGAAAAATGTCGTCCACATAATTTTCAGGAAAAAGAAAAACATTTATTGCAGCTGATGATTTACTCAGATGGGTTGATTGGCCTTGTACATGAATCTTTATTACTACCTCTTGTCATTGCATGGAGTTTGTATGATATATCAATCTCACAAGACAGTGGGCAACCCATATATAGAATCAAGGTTAATATAGCACAAGGCCATCTAATAGAGGCTTAGATTGCGCAGCATATGAGCAAAATTTCCAGGCTTCAACTCTCTATGTTGTCACAAGTGGGGAAAAAAACAAGGTTATCGAAAAACACCTTCAAATGGGGGAGCTAAAACACGTACAGTTAGGCATCCAAACCGAAAAGGGCAAAGCAAAGACCTTTGGACGATGGCACAAAGACATGGAAAGAAGGCAACTACGGCCATAAAATGGAGGTCCATACCTTACGACCTTAAGAGAGTTTCGAGTCCTAGTCCTTGACAAAACCTAAGCCTAGCAACTAAGCATAGTCAAACCCCACAGTCACACATCTTGATCTAATACAATCGAGCATAATCGCGAACTAATCTAGGCTTGTGATCATACTCGGGTTCTAACCAAAACTATAGTTCCTCATCATCAAAGTTTAAGCTCTCATTACTCAGTTACTCCCTAATTAACTTCTCATCGTTTTGTTTCTTGGTGGCATAACCCCTCAAGATCGCAATTGTGGTTTGATTCAATACCAGACAAAATTCAAGGATGTTCGCATCGTACCTCAACCGATCCTACCAAGTAGATCTTCACCCTCAAATTCTACTCTGATGAACATCCATCAAACATATGCATTTTCCAGCAATATATAAAGAAGACACAGCATCTCATATACAAGGTGAACTGGTGGATAATATGATTCATATCAGCAGCAAAGATTACCGAGAAGAAACATTGCAAAGGAGAAAACAATAACAACATTCAAAAACATTGTATGTATATCAGATAAATCAAGAAAGATTAGATTAGATTCACAGTTTAAGAACACACCAGTCAGAAATGGAATCCTTGTCAACCCATAGACAAGGGAACCGAAACAGAAAAAAAGCGCCACAAAAATAAGCACCAACATCTTTGTTTTCCTAGCCACTAAATTACACAAGAAAAAAGGGGAGATGAAAGCAAAATATTACATTAAATCAACAGAAACCTACCTCTACAACCACTCAAAAGCCCATGAGAAAACAAGCAAATTTATCCCCGAACTCCATGCCCTATGGAATCCACATGGAAAGATTATTAAGCCATTACGTTCTTTCCATTCCACGACAACCTCTAATCCTAAGTAAGACCATTCGTTAGCGCAATAAAATACGAACCTGATCGATCAAATCAGACCGTTAGATTCCGGGAGAAAC
Source organism: Lindernia subracemosa (assembly GCA_028392965.1). Classification (NCBI taxonomy): domain Eukaryota; kingdom Viridiplantae; phylum Streptophyta; class Magnoliopsida; order Lamiales; family Linderniaceae; genus Vandellia; species Vandellia subracemosa. Next base: position 597,004 of record JAQPCC010000042.1, read on the forward strand.
AAGACGGGCACCGTACGAGCCCATTCACATTGCAAACCACGCAGCTCCTAAACCCAGCCTTCGCACTGTAATAACATTTATGACTCCCACTACACTCACTGCACAAGACAAATCTATGACCCCCACAAGTTTCGCAAGTCCCAGAATCAGAATTCAACTCTAACCCCTCAATGATTTTTTTCAGCTCGCCAGACTCATGCATTCTCCTTATTTCCTCCACACCGCCGAAGTACCTACCTGCGATAAACACCCTGGGCATGCTCAATTTCGTCTTTTCGGGCACGCCGAATACTTTACAGAGCTCGTTGGTGAAGGACACGTCCATGGACACGTCGCGCTCGTCGAGAGCAACTCTAAAAGATCGGAGGATGGTGAGCACGGATCGGCAGTCCTCGAACGTCCTCCGTACCACTCGTATGGATGAGAAGTAGACGACGATTGTCTTTTCCGCGCCGGGGATTTGAGGTTGAGAGTCTGGAAGGGATTGCGACAGGGACTTGAAACGGAGTATCCGGTGGCAGATTGAGGACGGTATACGAGGGGAACCTACGGCGGAGAAGGCTGCTGGGATGGGAGTCGTGGGGAGGTCGTCGGAGAGTAGCAAATGTACGTCCTTGAAGGATGAGCAGGCGAACTTGGTCAAAGGCGCGTGGTGGATACGAACTTGAGACGATTTGGATCGTCGGAGCCACATGGATCGGTGGTGGTGGTGGTAGGGCGGTGGCGGGGTTAGGTAGGTGAAAAGATCGCCGACGATCGGATTGGGCTCTTTTATTATTAATATATTATTTATTTTCTTTTATTATTATTACTATTTGGTTTATGATGAGAAAATGGGAGAAGAAGATGGAAAAGCGCGAACGTAGAGTAGGGTTTGGGTTTTCTCTCTATTATATCTGTCGCAACATATAATATAATATAACGTGTTTTATCAGCTTTTGCCCCATTTCATTGCTTTTTTTAATGTGATGCGATGCGTCTCTTTCATTATTATTATTTATTTTTTTCCATCGAAAAATAAAACTTTCTATAAATAAGAGTGATGGGCCGGCCCGTTGCTACCATGTTGGATTGGGCCTTGCATCATATTAGGCCGTTTGGGTTTAGGAAATGAAAGAAAACATAGTCCAAATCGATGATTCAAATTGAGAAAAAAAAAAAAACTTTTCTTTTATTATTATTAAGGAATTCACATCGTATTATCAGTCCGTTCTAACTCAGTTCAGTTTGAAGCAAATATGAATTTTACTATTGAATAATCAGTAGGAGTAATATTCTTGACTATGTGATCTGCCCCAAGAAATGGGGAACGACGCATATAAATAACGTTTAATAGATTTTTTTTCCAGTGTCAACTTGTTTCGATTTCACAATGAAAAGATACATATGCTAAATAGCTCAATCAGGTCTCTTTGGTAACAACATGATTCAAAAGAGAAGAAAGGCTCACGTATGAGCAAGAACAAAAAAAATCAGAGCATGCCCATCGACGACGACGACGACGTGAATGTTTGTTGGCGGACATTCACAAACATCAACATAATATATATATATATATATATATATATTCAAAACTATACATACATACTTGATATATATTCAAATATATTATAAACAATATATCTTTTTTTTATTTGAAATCCCATAACAATCTTGTCACACTCACACATATATATAGATATATACATTTTGAATATGAATAATTGTCATGTCATCAACCAAATAATGATAATGTTATTATTTATACAATAAAACAATTAATGATCGATGGATCAGAACAAAAGGCATCAATAATGAAAATAGTAATTATTTTTTGCTCCATCATTATTAATTAGTTCCTCATTTGTCACCATGTTGTGCTTTGTGTATGATCACGAGGGTTTCAATTAAACTATTATAACACTACGATCGATTCCAACGTCCTCCCATTAAATGCCCATCACATGATTCCAAGCTTCTAATCTACCATTCCAATGAAAAAAAAAAAACACAAAAAATATTATATAGAAGTATATATAATTAGGACATATATCGAACCTAGCTCCTTGAATTTAGAAATGGGACCCACTTGTTGAATTCCTTATTAATGTAAGATTATAAGTAAGCGTATTTTTAGTGCAAGAGAAAGTTCAAGTTTCAAGCAAAGACCTAAGAAAGGAGACGAAAACGTAGACAGTATGAGAACCTTGTAAAGCTTTAGTTTAATGCGTGTGAAAGTGTGCTTTCTTTGTTTCTAATCGAATTTAAGTAAAGGAAAAAAAAAAAAAAGCAGACATCTTAGAGAAAATAAAAAACAACTTGCGATCTCCAATGCAATAAATGCACATAGTGATATGGAAGATTCCATTATAGGGATGTGGATGTTTTTCAAACACTCAAAAGCCCGAGGGTTTGAATTATTAGATTAGACTATTATTATTTTTTCACAATTTTAATGAACCCTAATAATTGTTTTTTTTTAATTATATTTTATTTAAATAAACTGGGAATTTCAATAAGCTCATCTTCATCATGTCCAAACCAAGACAATAAGCATAGGCACGTGAGTGAGTGGACTTGCACACGAGCCATAACCAAGCGCTGCAGCTAATTCTGTACAATTCCTAACTCGGAATTAATTGCAGATTCCCTTTACTTCTTTTTTATTTTTTATTTTTTATTTTCTGGTAAATTAGATTCCCTGCATGTATGTAAGTAAAACTGAAAGATGTCAGAACTTGAAGATGAGGTTTTACTTTTAACATGTTTGTAGTGAACTTCTTTAAGTTATGACTTGAAACTTGAAAGTGAGGTTCATAAAAAAAATAAAAAATGTTTTTTTTCAAAAGCATTATATAACTCTAATTTAAGAATTTTTTCTCCTCCTTCTCACTAAAAAACACTAATGGTGCGTTTGGTATGTGTAATACGGTAAGAAAAGGAAACGAAGAGGTGTAGAGATACAATCGTCGAAACATGAAGTACAATTATTTGATACGATAACTTAATTTCCTGTCGTGCTTTCCACGCACGAATTCTGCATTACAAACATACCCTAAATCTACAAATCTCTATTCTCTCCCTTCCTTCATTATCGAGGTTAGAAAATCATCTTTTAGTTTTTTGGATCGGGGCTTATTAGCCATTTTTATGGAGTTTTAGGTTGTTCCGTAGTAAGTTCTTTAATTCTTTATGTTCAAAACTTTGTTTCTTGTTGTTTTCTAGTTGGGTCTCTTCTAATTTCTTCACACATCGTTCAACGCTACTAAGAAAACATTGCCCTAGAAAAGAAACCCTAGCTTGTTGTTCTCAACATGCAATTAATTGCTTCTGTCGTCTGCTAATAATTTTAAATACACATCTCTCTCTCTCTCTCTCTCTCTATATATCTTTCTGTAACATAGAATATAGGGATAATTTCATGTCAGACCCTTTTAAAATTTTCACTTATTGTTCAGGCCCTGTCAGAAAAATAATTAGTTTAAAGGACCCAGTTTCTAAAAAAGTTACAGTAAAGGACCCGAAAATATGATTTGACCATAATACCCTTACTAAAATGCATTTTTTTTCCAGCGAAAGTCTATATAGAGACTAGAGAGATAGAGAATGTGTTGTTCATGTGTCTTATATGAAGAGGCACGTTATTGTTACTTTAGTTTTCTGTTACACAATTACAGTATATTGTTAATTTACAAAATATACACGTTTTTTTCAGTAATATTGTGTTACTTCGCTAATGTAAAATATTATCAACAGAAAATCTTTTTTTTTTTTTTATGATCGAACTCATTTTTTTATACTGAATCGAGCACAAAAAATTCGACAGCCTCATTAAACTGTTGGATTTGTTAATTAAAAAAAATCGAAAAAAATAAAAAAAACTTTTGACGGAAAACCCGTCGAAATAATTAAAAAAATCGAAAAATAAAAAATTACACATTTCGACGGGTTTCCCGTCGAAAATCTTAAAAAAATAAATATAACTAATTGTATTTCGATGGAATACCGACGAAATAATTCAAAAAACCAAAAAATAAAAAACTAAATAAAATAAAACATTTCGACGGGTTTGCCGTCGAAATTCTTTAACAAAATAAATATAACTTATTATATTTCGACGGGTAAAAAAACCGAAAAATAAAAAAATAAAATAACACATTTCGACGGGTTTCCCGTGGAAATTCTTAAAAATATATATAACTAATTATATTTCGACGGAAAACCCGTCGAAATAATTAAAAAAATCGAAAAAAAAACTTATATTTCGACGGAAGACCCGTCGAACTATTTAAAAAAATCATAAAATAAATAAAATAAAATAAATTAAATATTTCGACGGGTAACCCGTCGAACTTCTGAAAAAAAAAAAAAATAATAACTTATATATAATGATCTCGAACATCATTTATGCAAATATCAAACGTTTCCGTTCTTGGTTTGGGGACTTTCAGGCGCCTTTCGTCGACGGAAAACCCGTTGGAAGAAATCTAGTAATAAAAATAAAAAATAAAAAAACTAATATTTCGACGGAACACCCGTCGAAATAATTAAAAAAAATTGAAAATAAAAAAATAAAAAAAAGTAAAATTTCGCGGGTTTTCCGTCGAAATTGTGAAAAAATAAAATAAAAATAATAACTTATATTTCGACGGAAAACCGTCGAAATAATTAAAAAAATCAAAAAACAAAAAAAATTAAACATTTCGACGAGTTTACGACACGTGTTATTATTTTTACCTCCTTGCTTGTTTACAGCATGTGTTATTAAAATGAAACGAGATGTTATTTTTTTTAATTATGTGTTGTTTGTTCGTCAACACTAGCTGTATAAGATATGTGTTCCTTATAGGAAATGTTATCCAGATTGTAGTAAGTGTTAAAACCTTACTCAGTTTCGTTCCAGAATGCATTAAGTGTGTAACATTCCTATTTAACTTGATAAAATAAAATATAAGGACTAAATTGTATAGTTAAATAACTATAGGGTGGAAATATAAAAGAAGAAAAGGAAGGGGACTTATTAGCAAATAAATACATTATATTGTTTCTACCTCCCACTCTCATACGTATCCTCACATCAATTTGGCTAAGGTGAAGGAAGAGACGACGCAAAAGCCATGGAGTGAAGGGTTATGGAAGGGTTTGGAGATCAAGGCTTAAATACTATGTAAAATGAAGCCTCCACATTATCTCTTCCTTTATAGTTATTCTTTTGGTGATGGAAGGAGAATTTAGGAAACTAGGGTTGCAAAATCTTTTGGGCTTCATGGTTTATGTTGTAATTTGATGTTGTTGATAATTATTAAGGTTACATCGAGCATATTAGGACGTGGTTATGCTAGATTCTTGGGTAGATCCGAGATTGAGAAGGGATACATCAATGGGACTATGAATAGGCTTAGGAGTAATGTTCATGCCCGCCAACTGTTTGTATTAATACCTATGAAAGTCGCATGTAATTTTGATGCAATCTATGATGGTTTGCCTTAGGATATTTTGAGTGGGAACAAAGTGGAAACCCTACGACACAAGGAAGTGGATAAAGAAGTCGAACCATCCTCGTAGTTGGAGAACTAAAGAGTAGATTTTCATCAAGGTAAGTGCATAGGGAGCAAGAGCTTGTAGTAGAGTTTCAAATGCATTCTTGTGTTTAAATGTGTGACTCGATTGAGCCCGGTTGAACGACGCTTTTAACCGAGTTATTCTAGGACTTCATTTCTAAAATTCTATGGTTTTCTCTCACACACACTTCTTTATTAACATGTTGGTTGCTTAACTTGTGTTTCATCCCTTTAACGGATGACATTTCATATGCATTACGGTTGTACACATGTGATATATTGTGTGAATGAGTTTGTGCTACTCTGTGGTGTATCGTGGTGACGGGAAAGTATGTATATATACCTATGTGTTGAGTTATGATGCGTGGATATGTGAGTATGCTAGTGCTGACCTAGGGGCCAATGAGGTCGAATGATTATCGAAACAACAGCTCTGGGTCGGAGTGTGTGAGTGGCCAATGGGTCGGTGTGCGTGCGTGGCCGGTAAGAGTGTTGTTGATAATCGTTGACAACCATTGATGGTTGTTGTGTTTGATGGAGATCATAAGCGAAAATTGGAATTATTTGGAAATGGGTAGGTTGAAGGGCGAATAAACCACGCCCATTTTCCTTACTCGCATATTATGTGTTTGATTGAGTTACATACACGTTCTTGATTGCACTTACTGAGTCTTGTCGACTCACTCCCAATATTTATATTATTTTGCAGATCCCCCTTTGGGAGGTATGACTTAGAGGAGGTGATGATGGCTGGCCTGTGGTGGAGCATGTGAGGGACGACTTGTGACGGGCTCAGCGATACTCTAGGATTATGTGTTTTGAAAAGTTTAGCATGATGTATATACATACACGTTCTTGATTGCACTTACTGAGTCTTGTCGACTCACTCCCAATATTTATATTATTTTGCAGATCCCCCTTTGGGAGGTATGACTTAGAGGAGGTGATGATGGCTGGCCTGTGGTGGAGCATGTGAGGGACGACTTGTGACGGGCTCAGCGATACTCTAGGATTATGTGTTTTGAAAAGTTTAGCATGATGTATATAACTTGTTGGTGGTATTTTGGCTGATATTTTGTTATGCATTGCTAACGCGTATGATAATAGTCGGCTTTTGCAAAGCTTATCTTTTGACTTGTAGATAACCATATTGATATATATATTAGGTTGAAAGTTTAAATCTCCTTGTAGTGTCATGGGTGTGTTACAAAGTGTTACCCATCAAGCATTTTATTAGCAAACGTTTCAATCTTAAATCGTGTCAAAATTCTTCATTATTCCTTGATAAACATCAATAATTCCCGTAAATTACTAAAACTCATGATTAAATTGGATCGATTATACCTTATTTGTCAATTATAGTCGAGATTTTACCAATTTTTAAAGAGATTTTTTGAATTGGGTCGTTGATTACTAAGACACATGATAAATTAACGTCGATTCAACTTTATTCGGTCATTAACATCGAGATTGAACCGGATTTGAACATGAATTTTTGCCTTCTTTCACTTGGAAGAGATGATGGCAAACATTAGAAATTTTTTGCAACAATGGAGGGTAATTATGTCTTTTTGCATCATTTGGGTAGTTTTTTCTAAAATTTTCAAAAAATAGGTCATTAACACTAAATAAAACTACAATAAACAATAATACAAACATCTTAAGAGGGCCTGAAATTAAATTAACCCTAGAATATATACACGCATGTAATAAATATCTCTTTTTCTTTTGTTGGCTTGCTTAAGATATTGAAAAGTTCACGTTCTACACTAAATAATAATATTGCTTTTATCACACGTTAGTCGGGGAAAAGTTATATAAGTTGACGATATAATAATATTCTTATTGTAAGTTTGATAAAATTAAGATGAAACCGTCACATTTTTAATCTTTCATATATATCGTTACCACTCAATTTATTGTATTTGTGTTTGGGCATTAAACACGTATTAAACTTCTGTATATTCATTATTCGATCGACTTTCTTATTATTGAACGTAAAATCTCAGATTTATAAAAACCAATTAAAAAAAATTGTAGCAAATGCATGTCCGAAACGAAAGCCAAACTTCTAAGCCACAATGAAGTGGCGGTGGTCAACCGTTTGATGCTCATAAGTCAGCCACACCTTCAAATAAATTGACCATAATATCCTCAATTAACCAATATATTCAACTTCAAAAAGCTGCTATACAACGCGTAATTAACGAGGGGCATATAGTCATTATTGCCACTAACAAAACCTAATTTATGGTGTGAAGATGCAACCAGCTGGGCTCATGTTAAATTTCAACTGTTCGTCCAAAATGTCAATATACATATATATATATATATATTTATATTGTATTATTCAATTCTTCAAGACAATGGTTAGCTAAATATTTTATTTTTTGTGTATTCAACTATCCTTTCCCTTACCACATGTCCACCGTTATATATAGGTCTCTCTCCCCACTCATTCTCTTTCAAACTATAACATATCATCTTCCTTCGAATATTTATCAATATCATATTTAAAGCCCAACAAAAAAAAAAAAAGAAAGAAAATGGGCGGTGGAAGTACACCATGTGCTTCTTGCAAGCTTCTCAGACGCCGCTGCGCCAAAGACTGCGTCTTCGCCCCATACTTTCCTCCCGACGATCCTCACAAGTTCGCCATTGTTCACAAGGTCTTCGGCGCTAGCAACGTCAGCAAGATGCTGCAGGTTTGTTAATTTCATTATATATAGTCAGTAATAATGTGTCGTTAAAAACCCTTCTATTTAAGAGCTCTTCAACTATATATCTTCTCTTGCAGGAGCTTCCATTGCAGCAGCGAGCCGACGCCGTGAGCAGCTTGGTGTACGAGGCGAACGCGCGCATGAGGGACCCAGTGTACGGATGCGTCGGGGCAATATCGTATCTGCAGAGCCAAGTTTCGCAGCTTCAGATGCAGCTCGCCGTGGCTCAGGCGGAGATACTTTGTATTCAGATGCAGCAGCATAGTGATCGCCACCAGCAGTCTCCTTCTTCTTCTTCTTATTACGGCGGCGCTTCTTATGACAACAACAACCTCCCGTCGTTGATTCCGACAGATGATAAAGCTCTTTTCTTTTGCAGCAGTGCTTCTGACAGCTTCGGCAGTAACCTTCAGAACTACCTTAACTTCGGTCCTAATAGTTCGACGAGTGGTGTAATGCAAGATCCTCTTAAGAGGGAGTCGCTATGGACTTGATGTTGATGTATGGTGTATAACGGTGGTTTTTAGGGCAGGGGCTTTTTTGTCATTTCGCCTCTGCTTATGTAGTAGCATTTTTTCTTGTCTATTAACTACTTTAGTTGACTTTTTTTGGGGGGTTAAATTATTATTAAGTGCGTGTGAAAGATGGTAAGAATTCACTAGGGTAGGTAATTCTAATTTTTCTATTTTTACTATGTCGACCGTACTAACTTTATATATTTTTATTTCATCTCCTATTTCTTTATTCAAAAATTACGACCAAAAAGATTGAAAAGAATAAATAAAACTAATATTGTTGTGACAATAAACTTGTCTTTTACTTTTCAAACGTAAAATCAAATGGCTCAATCAACGCTCACCAACCGCCACGTTCTCCGATCGGACGGTCCTCATTCGTCTTCCCCAAAGCCCATCTCCCACATATAATTTCCAAGTCGAAACAAAAAACTTTGAAAGGGATGTCTCAGCAATCTCTGGCCTCTAATATATATATATGTACTGTATATGTTTACATCACTCACGCGGCCTTGTTGACGTTTTACTTGTATTTTATTTCCCAAATTTTCTGCTTCTGATTCATGGCTGTCACTGTCGACACTTCAGTGATCTTCACACGAACTTCAATCGTCAGAAGCTGCAACAAGAAGCCTATATGCATAGCGACGGCAATCAGTCGATATAGAGCTCTACGCCAAGTAGCCTTTCATAGTTATACGCTGTCGATTCGTTTGCAACCTAAGGTTTCAAAGCTTCATGGTTATTTTCCCGCCAGTAAAGCTCGTTTTAGCTGGAAACTGACCAGAATCTACGCTCACGACACTGATTCAGCTGAAGAGCACGAAGGTAATGTACCCCATGGCCCAGAAACCCCAAGGAGGGAAAAATGGGGCAGTAATAGCAACAGTGGCGGTGGTAATAAGTATATGTGGCAGCCAATGTTTCAGGTGCACGAAATGGGTCTTTTGTTGATGCAATTAGTGACTCTGATGCTTGCGATAAGGGTGCTTCGGCCCGGGATTCCGCTGCCGGGGTCTGAGCCGAGGCCTCCCACGGCTTATGTTAGCGTGCCTTTTAGTGAATTTGTGAGTAGGGTCAACAGTAATATCGTGCAGAAAGTTGAGGTTGATGGTGTGCACATTATGTTTAAGCTGAGAGGAGGGAAAATGGAGAGTCCTGTGGGTGAGAAGTTGATAGAATCCGATGCTTTGTTGTTGAAGAGTGTGGTGAACCCGACGAAGAGGGCTGTGTACAAAACGATGAGGCCGGTTGATATTAAGACCCCATATGAGAAAATGGTGGAGAATGGTGTGGAGTTTGGGTCCCCGGAGAAGATGACTGGGGTTTCTGTGAATTCGGCCTTGGTGAGTTGTTTGTTTTCTTCCAAGTTATTTCTCCTGAGTGGCATTATTCTACAGAAAAATTGACTCATTGTTCTGTTTTCGGCAGTACAGATTGCTATAGTCCAAGTTGTAGTACTTGCTGGTCTTATTCATAGATTCTCTATGAGCTCTTCGCAGGTAAGAAAGGGTGCCATGGTTATTTTTTCGTTAAATGGAAGTTCTGATGACATGTGGAAATGATACAAGTGCTAACTTTGGAATATACAGAGCACGCTGGGGCAGCTCAGAAACAGCAAATCTGGGAGTTCACGGGGACCTAAAGTCTCTGAACAAGGAGAAACCGTTTCATTTTCTGATGTTGCGGGAGTTGACGAGGCCAAAGAGGAGCTCGAAGAGATTGTGGTATATACAATTCTCTTAGTATACGGTTGTGTTAGTTTATGTAAATAGACTTAAGATCTCATGTTTAATTTTCTTCGATCAGGAATTCCTCAGAAATCCAGACAGGTACGTAAGACTTGGTGCCCGCCCTCCCAGAGGTGTTCTCCTGGTATTCTTCTTTACTACACAGATTGGCAAATGCTAGCATTAGTTCGTGAGATCCATGTAAGAATATAACTGCACATATGTATGTCTGCTTCTGTCACAGGTCGGTCTCCCTGGAACTGGTAAGACACTTTTGGCTAAGGCTGTTGCTGGAGAAGCCAACGTTCCGTTCATCAGCTGTTCGGCAAGTGAATTTGTGGAGTTGTATGTCGGTATGGGTGCATCTCGGGTCAGAGAGCTTTTCGCTCGGGCCAAGAAGGAGGCTCCATCTATAATCTTCATAGATGAGGTTCTTTTAGCTCCTATCCTTTTCCTTGTCTTTGATGTTCTCGCTTGCATTCTGTTGAGCATTACTGTAACAATGCTTCATTTTGTAGATAGATGCTGTAGCCAAGAGCCGTGATGGGAAATTCCGTGCCGTTGGTAATGATGAAAGGGAGCAAACTTTAAATCAACTTCTCACGGTATGACACCTGAAAGTTCTTTCTTTTCATTATGCAAGCATTTTTTTTAGTCCTATACGAACTTATTCGTTACAATACTGTAGGAAATGGATGGGTTTGATAGCAACTCAGCCGTGATTGTTCTAGGAGCAACTAACAGAGCTGATGTTTTAGATCCCGCCCTTCGTCAGCCTGGTAGATTCGATCGAATTGTTATGGTATTAGCTGCATGGCTTTAAATCTTCCATACGAAAATGGTGCAAAAGCATCTCAATTAATAGATTTCGTCTTCTGAAGTACGACGCATGATTCTTGGTCTTTAGGTTGAAGCACCTGATCGAACTGGCAGAGAGGCCATTCTGGAAGTACATACCTCAAAGAAAGAACTGCCTCTTGGCAAGGATGTTCGTTTGGGCGATATTGCTTCCATGACCGCAGGGTTTACTGGGTGAGTCATTTCCATCTGAATATATGCCTTAAAGAAAGATATCTTATCTATAGTCCCGCTGCATCGATATTCTAATATTCAAATTCGTCATGCAGGGCGGATCTTTCAAATTTGGTGAACGAAGCTGCATTGTTAGCTGGAAGGCAAAGTAAGGATGTGGTTGAGAAAATCGATTTCATTCAAGCCGTAGAACGGTCAATAGCGGTAAAAACTTCTACACTTTTTTTTTTCTAATTCTTGGTTGGTTTGAGTTTCCTACAGTTTTTAAGACATTGATTTTTATTACAGGGAATCGAAAAGAAGACAGCAAAGCTGCATGGCAATGAGAAAGCTGTTGTTGCAAGGCACGAAGCTGGCCACGCAATCGTGGGAACTGCCGTCGCAAATCTTCTTCCTGGCCAACCCAGGGTTGCCGTAATATCATCACTCATATTCTCATCTCATTTTTCATCCTTCCCCCTTTCTTTAATCATGGTTTTTTTTTAATTAAAAATTTAGTTTTGTGTTTCTTTTCTTACAAAATTTCTTGTCATATCTCATCAGAAACTGAGCATACTGCCAAGATCTGGAGGAGCACTAGGGTTCACATACATTCCTCCCACGAGCAAAGATAGGCATCTGCTCTTCGATGACGAGCTACGTGGGCACCTCGTGACTCTACTGGGCGGACGAGCTGCAGAGGATTTCATCTACTCAGGCCGTGTATCGACGGGTGCACTCGACGACATACGAAGAGCTACAGACATGGCAGATAAGGCTGTAGCTGAATACGGTCTGAACAGAACAGTCGGTCCTGTCTCATTGTCGGCTCTCTCCGGTGGTGAGTCCGGCGGGTCATCGCGGGTAAGCGACCAAGTAGGATGACTAAGCAAATTTTTTTTTCTTTTTCAATCGGCTGATTACATTTTTTAAGTAATTTCGTGGGTACGTTTCGACATATGATAGGGACTCATTGTTGATCTAGTTCAAACGGAGGTTAGGGCTCTGCTACAGTCTGCGCTTGGTGCAGCGCTGTCTGTCGTGCGGGCTAACCTTACGGTCTTGGAGGGTCTTGGGGCCCACCTGGAAGGTAATATTAGTTTAGTGTCCTTGTGTTTTGTTTAGTTTAGTTCATCTTGTGCTGTGATTGATATTATCTCCTTGTGTGTGTGTCTGTGTGTGTAATAGAGAAGGAGAAAGTAGAAGGCGAAGAACTTCAAGAATGGTTGAACATGGTGGTTACACCAGCTGAACTCACCTTGTTCCTCACAGAAAAACAAAGAGAAGAGTCTTTTGTTTCTCCTCTTCAGAAAGAAACTGCATTATAGAAAGTATATATAGAAAATAATGTGTGTGTGTGTATATATATGAATGAATCTGATACAACTGATGTATATAAATAGGCTTTAGTTGTACAGTTTTACTGCAATGAGAAAGGCTGTGTTTCGGTCATCCGTTTGTAAATAGAGCTGGCGGTCGCGATCGATGGGCGATGGGTAGGGTCGAGTGAGGGATTCAAATTCTTCAAGATGTTTTGGGGCTTTGGCTGTGGTGTTGGGGTCTGTGGGTTGGAAGCGTTTTGTCTGGTTAAATTTTCCGAGTGATGATGCTGAGGTTACTTACGCATTTGACTGGTTGGAGATGTTGTAGGTTGGTCTGGCCGTGGATTCGAGCAATAGAGGTACCTTCAACAAGTCGAAAATTGCTCCTTCTCGTGATTGCGTCTTTGCCATCGACTGAAGATTTGTAGTCTACAACATTTGGAGTTAATAGTCACCATTGTAGTGAAGTTTTAAATCCTTTTTGTAGTAGAAGTTTAAACTTTTAGTTGTGATTTGTGTGTGTCTCTTGATTTCGATTTTTCTGCATTGGCGAATCTTGAATTTGGTTTATTCTTATATCCTGCTCTTAAGCTGAGCCTTTGTTCCTACTGGTTTTATCTGATGTCACCAGCGAATCATTTTGGCTGCTTAACCAATGTAATTATGACACATCAAGCTTTCTTTAAAAAAAAAAAAACCTGCGGAATTTTGTTTTAGGATTACCGTGTTCAAAACTGAATTTCTAGTTTTCTTTCGGCTTTTTTCCTGGTTTCGTGCTTGGTTGGTTATACTCCTATGTGAGCTTTTATTTTCTACCGGTAGATATTATCGGAAAGACCCATTGGGCTATTTAGCCTGTGTATTTTGTTGTTAATGAAATTAAGTTATCCTATCGAAAAAAAAACCGGCTAATTGAAAAAAAAAAAAAAAAGAAAGAAGGGATAGAACCACCGCTGCAATAGAAGATAACGCAAGAGCATTGGTGATAGAATCGCATTCTATTCTATCCACAACAATGGCGACTGCCGCGCCTTCTTCAATCTCCTTCCTCTCTTCCTCAATCTTCATCTTTTCTCCAAACCCAAAGCAGCAAAAACTCCATTTCATGACGAAAGCTTATTCGACTGTCTCAACGCTTTCTCTGTCCGTACGCTCCGAACTATCCACCACCACCATTGCCACGACGACCCTCCCAATTCTCTCCCCCGACGGCACGCCCACAGGCTCCACCACCACCCTCACGCTCAAGTCTGCGCCGCCCTCCACCGCACGCGCTGTCGTCCACCGAGGTATCACCACAGACCTCACGAACCGCCGGCGCGGCACCGCCTCCACGCTCACCCGAGCTGAGGTTTCTGGAGGAGGAAGCAAGCCGTATCCACAAAAGAAGACCGGTCGAGCCCGCCGTGGATCCAACCGTACCCCGCTCCGGCCTGGCGGAGGTGTCATCTTCGGCCCAAAACCTAAAGACTGGTCGGTTAAAATAAACAAGAAGGAAAAGAGGCTCGCCATATCGACTGCATTGGCGAGCGCGGCAAAGGATAACGTTATCGTGGTGGAGGATTTCGATGGGGTGTTTGAGGATAAGCCCAAGACGAAGGAGTTTGTGGCCATGATGGGGAGACTGGGATTGGATGCTAAGAAGAAATCGGTGTTTCTGATGAGTGAGGTTTCGGAGAATGTGAAGCTCTCTGGTCGGAATATTGGGACTGTGAAGATGCTGACTCCGAGGACTTTGAATTTGTTCGACGTTTTGGATGCAGATAACCTTGTCTTGACAAGGGGAGCTGTGGAGTTCTTGAATGAGAGGTATGGCGTCGACGATGTCGACTTTGAGGATGATTATGAGGTTGAAGATGATGGCGATGATGATGAAGGTTAGTTAATGACAATGTTCATATGTTGAATATTTTTCTGGGCATGTTCTTGGTGGTTGCGTCCATTGATCATGTGAGGATTCTTGGAGGTATTGAATTCTTCTATAGATTACGGTTTGATTTTTGGAATTGTTCTACAAACTCACTCCCAAATTTGGAAACTCCATATACTAATCAAAGGCTATGCTTCGAACATAACTAGTTTTAGGACAGAATCCTTAACTTGGACACATATGTTCTTGGGTTGTTATCTATAGCAGAATTATAAGGCATTCAGGAAGTTTTTAAGTGGTAGAAGTCACAGTTTTCTTGCATAGAAACCTCGATCATTATTACGTCTTTACATAAGCATGAAATTCAAATGAAGAAATGACTGATTCTTGAATCAAACTCAGAAATGATCTGGCCATGGCTTGAATCTTGATGCAGAGCATTCGAAAATTAGTGATGATTTATGAATCACTTAGCATGTCTACTTAGCTTCTTACTAATCGGCAATGGTTCCTATGACCAGGCGTTGATGATGAAGCTGGAGATTCTGAACCATCAGCATGATTGTTACTGCCTTCCTTCTACTTGCATTAGTGGGGGATACATTTCTGTAAGAGATGTGAGAATGGTTCCTGATAATTGTGCTCATCATGGCTGCTGTAAGAGATTGCTAATTTATTTGTTAGAATCCTTCGATTTTGTACCTCTTTTTTATCAACAAGAGTATTCTTTCTATCTAATGGAACTCTTATTATTGCATGTTGATTGTGGTTCCTCTTAGAGGTGAGGTTCGGACAATTGTCATGGGCCTCATTCTGTTAATATGGCAATAATGTGGACAAGAGAATAAATAATGCCTAATACAATGTATTTCGATAAATAAGCATCATGGAAATCTAATTTTGAAGAATTAACTGACCCCCAATTGAAAGTTGCTTGCTTTCCCAAAGAATGTTGGAAAAAAGTCGAACTATGTATTTATATTACTCATCTCAGAAGAGATGATATTGTGACAACTAACGATGTAGAGTAACTGTTTCGTGTTGACAGTTACTTTCAGTTCAGACAATGTAATTGTGTCTTCTTTATCAACAATTTAACATCAAGAAATACCAAAGACTCTACTGATTGGAAGTATGGATAGACAGACTATACAAAAAAGGGATTATATAGGCGAAGAATACCACTCTTCTGTTATTCTTGGTCATCATATGGAGCCATAGCCCAAGCAGTTGAGACAACGTTGAACCCTAAAACAGAAAAGAAAAGGCGACCGAAGCACAATTAAGACAACCTCCAATCCAAAGCCTCAGATGGCCGAATCTTCTTAACAGGTAGACAAGGAACGAGGCATGAAATAAAGACTCACTTGAAGCCATCACACGTCGGGCAAACGCATGGATTTATGAAAACTGGATCGTAGAGCGGGGACCACTTGATGGTGCCGTCGCCGTTGCATAGCTTGCAAGCATAGTATCCTACCGCTCGACAAATTCGACACGACCGCCCGTTTTTCTTCTGCAAAAGACAACCTTCGAAGTTTAGTACAAAACAGAAGGTAACAAATGCGAGGATGAAAACATGGAGAAGAAGAAACGTATACATAACGATAGCATGATGCATTTGCAAACCTTCTTATGCAGTGTAACATGTTCGGAAATGGAAGAGGACAGTAGGCCGACGGTGAAACTCCCAGCAAGAAAAGTAGCTGCAACCGTAGCGACTACACGCAGTGCTACAGGGAAAGAACTACCGCCAATCATCTGAAGGAAATGCTAACTTCTCCTTTAGTTTAACGGTCGGAAAAAAAAAAACGAAATTCAGCCCACAATTCATGAAGAAGCATTTCATTGCCCAGACATAGGCATAACATCATGTAGTGCATATAATGTTTCCATCATATCAAAGAGGAGACTTGAGTACTCTGATCCATCAAAAGTTCCAAACATTCGATATGTCCTGAAAGATTTTGTATTAACAAAACCCTTTTTCTCCATAATGAATTTAGAATCATCTCTACTCTATATATCTTCTTACAAGCTTCATGGGTTTCTCGGCACAGCTGGAGAACACAACTCAATTCGCCAGAAGGCCCTTTCCACAAACTCTTTCTCAAACCACAATCATTTTCTTTAAAATGATAATGACTCTCCTGACTGCTTACTGTAGAAATTACCTAGAGAACTATACGGAGAAGTGAGAACCACCCATATTTTGCTCTGATGAGGTGGGGATTCAAGCTTAAGATCCATCACGACTATGTAGCTCAAACAATCAAATAAGCCACGGTGGGATAATATCGAACAAATGACTTCATCATCAGTTCTTGGTAAAAACAGAGTAATAAATGGAATGGCTAAGAGAAAGAAGCGTAGCTTACCTCGTCAGTTCCGCAGAAACGGTCCTGAAGTTTTGCCTTTGAGAGAATTTCCGTTTTTGCTTTACCTCCTCAGTTCCCTCTGATCCTTCTTATGAGTGAACTAGCCTAGTCTAGGGCAAGAACAGAGCAGCACAACACAACGGTGGTGCGGCTTATGTATTTATTACAATACTAATTATCATTAAGCTAAAAAGAATTTTAAATTGCCAGTCTTTGGGGGAAAAAAGGAAAAAAAAAATAGTTATAAAAATATTAATTGTGATTAATATTATATTATATACTTATATTAAGATTATAATAATAATATAGCTTA
The DNA here is from genome assembly GCA_028392965.1 of Lindernia subracemosa. Taxonomy (NCBI): domain Eukaryota; kingdom Viridiplantae; phylum Streptophyta; class Magnoliopsida; order Lamiales; family Linderniaceae; genus Vandellia; species Vandellia subracemosa. The sequence continues at coordinate 614,403 of JAQPCC010000042.1, forward strand.
TAATATTAATGAGTGAGAGATTAGAGAGAGATTAAGTATTTCAATACTTGGTATGTTTTACAATGAACTCCAATTACCTATTTATACTACTAATAATTTACTATTACAACTAATCACATTAATTACAATTATACAACTCACACTAAAATACAAACCCTTCAATTAAACACCTCATCTTATCATCATTTAATATAATACTTTCAAATCCATCAATAATCTAAAAACATCCACGATAATTTGGCCATCCATAATTAACTTATTACATAATAATAGATAATTAATTACAAGGCAAGGCGGGGTGGTCTCGTTGGAAGTCATTAATAAGTGGCTATAGTCAGCTTTGAGTATAGACAAGTGTTGAGAATCTTCGCTAAAATGGGGGGTAGGAAATGTGGCTGCCGATGTTGTGTGGTGACAATGGTGAAACTGTTTGATGAAATGCCTGAGAGAGAGGTGACTCTCATAAAACCAGATGTTGTTTTGTGGAGGATATATTACTCAGTTCTTGCAGTGTTCACTGTGTAACATCAGTGGTTTAGCAGCCAACATTGCTTCAGACAAGCTTATCGAACTGGATCCAACCAATGGCGGGAACTATGTGTTGTCTTCGAATTCTTATGGTATTGCATGAGGCTGTGTAAACGAGCCGAGCTCATTTTCTGGGATCGCCCGCTCGGCTTGGCTCGGTTCGGCTCGTCTTTCACCCATAAGGTAGACTGTAGTAAACTACTTAGTTCGTAATAATATAGACCAAAGGGCCAATGTGGGTTTGGGGAGTTCACATCCTTTATTTTTTGTCTGGTTGGTGTAAAAAAGAATATCAATCAAATCAGTTTTGGTTGACTTTTCCGAGCTCTACTTGTTGAAATATTCTGAAGAACCAACTCTCTTTTTGCAGTTGACTTTAGGACTTGCTGACAACTGGGATTATTTCTCCAACTGATGTCGTTGAATCATTCTTGGTCAATCAAGACAACAAAGAAACAATGATTTAATAACGTTGAGCAGAAGAAGTACGATGTAGTTCAGAGCCATCGATCTATCGATCGAGACAAAACCAGCCTTTTGCAGTGATGAAGAAGTCGCCAAATAGCCCCTTCAACCATAGATCTCCTGCACATCTCAGAAACCGAGGAACAGTCGATAAGCCCGAAAGATCAGCCTCGAATTTCATCGTAAGGGCCGCGAGAAGTCTGAGCAGTCTTTTCCGACGGATATTTCGAGTTAAGAAGACTGATGAACACAGTGAAGTTCAGCATTCAAACGCTGTAAGATTGAATCCGCCCCGAGGAAGAGAAAGCCCGTGTAAGTCAACTAGTTTATGCAATGGAGTTTCTTTAAGAATGCTTTCCCTTTTTTTCGAGTTTTGGGAGAGAATTCATTAGATTTGGCACTTGCAGATCCCTATAAGAACTCGCCGGCTTTTCGAAGTATGAATTCGTCACGGTCGAGGAGTTCGTATTACGGAACGTCTACTTCTACCGATACCGATTCGAAACAGCCCGAGATTTATGATAACTTAACGTTCCAAGAAATTTCCTGGGCGACGGGCAACTTCTCTCAGGCAAATAAGATCGGCGAAGGAGGATTTGGAACGGTGTACAAAGCTAGGCTCAGTAATGGTTTGATCGTTGCTGTAAAGCGCGCGAAAAAGGTAAGAAGAGAGGATCATCGATAAGAAGTCAATTTTAGCTTAAATGAAACGTCTTTACAACGTTTGAGACGTTGTACTATGTTTGATAGGATCAATACGATCGGCGTTTGGCGGCAGAGTTCCAAAATGAGATTCTAACCTTAACGCAAATCGAACACTTGAGCTTGGTGAGGCTCTACGGTTTTGTTGCCCATGAAGACGAACGGCTTATCATCGTTGAGTATGTCAGCAACGGAACCCTTCGTGAACACCTTGACGGGCTTCGAGGAAATGGGTTGGAAATTGGAGAGCGTTTGGACATTGCGATCGACGTTGCTCATGCAATTACGTACCTTCATTCCTACACAGGTAATAAATACATCGCAGTTTACAGACACTATTGCTCGTAGATGATGTGGTCTGAAATGTGTTCTTGAATTGTAGATCCACCGATCATTCACCGAGACATAAAAGCATCGAACATACTCATCACGGAGAACCTCAGAGCTAAAGTGGCGGACTTTGGGTTCGCCCGTTTGGGCCCAGAAAATAATGAAGCAACGCACATCTCAACCGAAGTTAAAGGCACCGCAGGGTATTTAGATCCCGAGTATTTGACGACGTATCAGCTAACGGATAAGAGCGATGTGTATTCGTTCGGCGTGCTGCTCGTCGAGCTGATGACTGGCAGGCACCCGATTGAGTTTCAGAGGAATCGTCGTGACAAGTTTACGACGAAATGGGTAAGGAAACAAAAGACTCAGCTTATGATCTTCGAAATCTGACTATTTCGTTCGACCTAGACAACTTTTTTCGGCTGTGCAGGCGCTTAGGAAGCTGAGAGAGGGAGAAGTAGTTGTTGCAATGGATCAAAGGCTGAGGAGAAACTTCGCTTCGATTCAAGCAGTCGAAAAGGTTCTCAAGCTGGCTCGTCAGTGCGTTGCATCGACGAGATTGCTGAGGCCGTCCATGGAGAAATGCGCGAAGGTCTTGTGGGAGGTCAGACGAGAGTATAGCGAAATGAGCAATGCAAAATCTGGGACGGGCAGTAACTTCCGCTCTGACAATGTTCTCGTTGAGAAGCGTACAAGAAAGGCCGAGGATGATCTGTACGAGGTTGAGGTCGAAGAAGACAGCTATGTTGCCATGTTTGCTAATTCTACTTGAAGAAAGCTATGTCGTATGTCCCTCTTATTACATTAAGAAGTGCCATTCATTTTGTTTTTTAATCAGAGTACAGTCAATTTAGTGTATGTTTCACTAAATATATATATATATATATATATATATATATATTTTTTGTAGTATAGAGGTAAAGAAGTTTGAACAGCACAGTCATTTGGTTTTCTTCTTAGATGGTTTCCTTTCATCTCTGTGGATATGTGAATGATTCCTTTTGTAAGAAATACTCTTTAGACTCTTTGTATGTAATAATAAAAAAAAAATGTCAATGAGGTCTCATACAACGTTCTGACTGAGTTCAGTATGAAGCGAACCTAAATCGATTATGTAACGACTCTGATTATATCACTCCGACCAAGTTCGATATAACGTAAAATCTGAACATTACCATGGAGTTTAAACGAGGGCTTTAACTTGATTCAATTCCTCAATCACTTGGACTGAATAACTATGAACTTCTAGGATAAATAAATCTAAAAACTCCGCAATTTTTTTACAATGGTTGCTAATAAGATCAAGATCAAATTTAGCAGTAGATGCTAATATGAATAGTTGCATGCATAGTTATTTCTATAAATTTATGTCAAATAAAATTGGAAAAAATTATTCAAACTTAATTTATTTATAAATTATTGGACTTTTCTCCTTTCTAAATAAATCGAAAGCAAACGACCCATCGCACTCTCGGCCCACGTGACAAACATGCGGTTATTGGTTGTTTATAACATAACATCCATTCATTTCATTCTTATTATCAAGAAAAATATGTTTTATTTTCTTTATTGTAATTTCACGGCTCATATTCTTCAAGTTACATCTCCCAATAAGAAATCAAATTAATTTGCATCGTAAGTCACATATTCATTTTGGACCGTTCTTTTTCTTCTCACCTATTTCCCATCATTTTTATTTATTTTTTGTTATATGAAAAACTTGCATGTCCAAGTCAAATCAAGATTATTATACGTTATCCTCTGATTCACATATATAAAGAAATATTTGTTATCTTAAGGCGTGACAGCAAATAGTTTATATGATGATATCTTAATTTTATACGGAGAGAAAAAAAAACAAAATAATAAGATTTTGGTGCCTTCGGATTATATATACGTTATCCTATGATTGTGATACGAGAATTGTTAGAATTTTTTTTTATTGGTTACTATATTATATTGTTCAAAAGTGAATAATGGCCGACGGTAACAAATAGATATTTAATCGCATGAATAAAGCTTAAAGGTTATTATCTATTAACATATGTATTTCTCTTTCGAGGTGGTAATATTTATGTTTGAGGATGGGATGATCTATTTTTCTTTTAGAAGGGAAACAAATGATATAAACGTGCGTAATTTTTTTATAATTATAAACGTGACATTTGATAACTAATTAATTACTAATTAAAATCAGTTTTAATTATTTAGCGTCGGTTCATTCACTTCCACCGCCACCCAACCCAAAGAAGCCATGAAAATAGTTCCATACTTTCCTTCATCGCACGTCATTTCAGTAAAAGAATATCAAAATTAGTTCTGAATTATTACAGCTGTAACTTAGATTATTTAGAAACATTCTTGATTTAGAATTTAGATCAGAAATTTCCGGAAAATAAATCAATGGCGGCCCCTTATATAACCCTACTTGGCTTGGCTGGCTGCTTGGCTTCTGAATGAAAATGAATATATATGTAATATACGGATTTGATTCTTCTGCGTACTTCCTACATATTTTGGACTGATCCCAGGATTTTTTTTCGCCTTTATTATGATTCGTACTTTCCTTTCGTTTGCATATTTAAAGACCCATCAGCCCATCTCTCCTCCTTCTTGATTGTAGAGCTTATTAGTAATCAGTGAAGCTGATAATAAGCTTGTGCTTCAATGGTGAGTTCTTTTTTTATGGTGGGGTTTGTAGCGCAGTGATTAGGAGTAGTGGGTTTGTTTGTGATTGTGAATATTGGGTTCGTTTTGCTGATTTTTTCCTTTTATTTTCTTATTTTCTATTCGTAGATTTCCCAGCAAGATCTGAATCTGAAGAAAGCTGCCGACTTTTCATCGTTTTGATCGAGGTAGTTTTTGGTCCACTTTGCCTTTTGATTTTTCTTCCGAGCAATGGGGTTGAAATTGCCTGCAACTTCATTACAATGGTCACAGCCTTCAGTTCCCCAGCCGCCGCCGCCGCCTTCTTCTCAAGCATTAGCCTCTGCAATTGCGTCTCCTTCTTCTACTTCTTCGATTCGACGGAGCGTTTCAATGTGTGATATTTATGGGTCTGCGTTGTTTGGCGGGCAGAAACCATCAAGAAAGCTCTACAAATCCCAATCCTGCGAAAATTTGAGATCTCAGTTTCGTCCTATCCGTGGGGCTTTGTCTTCTGGCTTAGATTCTCTGCCAGACGATGAATTCGATGAGGACAGTCAAGAATCAGACAATGGATTTCAGCTGTCTGAAGAAGGTATCAATGGAAGTGGTAAAGATAAGTCTATGGAGGTAAGTCTGGCGAGAGGAGTTAATGGTTCGAGGGGTGAGGTTAACTTCTTCTTGAAGAACACAGAAGATATCCCCGATAGAGATGAGATTGTCCCGCCTGATATTGAGAGAGTAGCGAATAGTTTAGGAATCCCATTCTCACTTAGGGTGATAAAGCGTAAAAGGCAGTGGCAAGACGGGCTTGTTGAAGCTGGCGAATCTGCTCGTTGCTCGGTGAAGAAGGCCTTCTCTTCGATGGTATTTATAATCCGTGAACTCCAGAGCTACACCCTCCATATGCGGGAATTTTTGTGCTACGAAGATCTACGGGGGGTACTAGCAAGTGTTCAGAAGGAGATGAATGATTCGTTCGTATGGTTATTTCAGAAGATTTTCTCGCAAACCCCGAATCTGATGGTTTACTTGATGATCCTATTAGCTAATTACAGCGTCTATTCTATGTCGAACAATGCTGCTATAGCTGCGCCAGGGCAGGCTTACACTATTTCCACCATAGAAGAAGCTTCTGTGGTTGAAGGCAAGCAAAAGTTCGAATCTTCGGTCGTTAAAGCTTTTAAACTGTCTTCTCCTTCGTCGAGTGGGAAGACTACTTCGATTGGAGGGAACAATGGCGGCGGTGGAAAGTGCAGGACAGCCACGAGCGGCACAGATGGTAATGACAGATCAGATGGTTCGAATAATTACAAGACGATCGCTCCTCATGATGTAATATCATCAAGTGGGAGTCTTTCGGAAACAATTAGAGAAGATTCGGCTTCTAAAGAATTGTCCCCTGACGAAGAAACTAGCATCTGGGAATCGATGGTTCACGAGGCTTATAAAATGCAGGTTGATACTATAGGTGAAGCATTGGATCATAAGACAATGCTAAGATTTGTTTCGCCTGTAAATGCAAGAATTGAAGCTGAGGACAGTTCAGAATACGTTCGAACTGAGTTTCTATATCAAACCGGGCTGACCCGTGACCCAAACAACCCGCTTCTCTTAGCTAATTACGCCCAATTTCTCTACTTAGTTGCCCGAGATTACGAAAGGTACGCCGTGTTTAATTCCTCAGTTGCCTACCGTTTTCTTGGCTTTGATCTTAGAAACTTAAAGAGTTCTTAGAAACAATGCTCATATAACCTCTAAAGCTGTTGCCAATTCTCATCTCGCCTGAATATTGCGTGTTGAGCGAAATTCGACCGAATTTAAGTCAAGATATGTGAAGTTTTTGTGGGCAAAAGAAAAAAGAAGACATTGTGTGGTTCAGCTTGTCTGGACACACTTGAAAACCTTCCCTTGCGAGAAAACGGATACCGCCCCGTGTCGATTTCTTACATGTCTGTACTTTTTTTGACATTGAACGTCATCTATTTGGCTCCATCCATGCATGAAATCATTTACGTATTTTGTAAACTAAAACCCGATTGGCCTATGAATCGTTCTAAAACGACCAATCGGGTTGGATAAGCGGAATGGTCTTCTAATGTCTGTTTGCCGACTTTTAACAGAGCCGAGGAGTACTTCAAGAGGGCGACTGAAGCCGAGCCTAAAGACGGGGAATCGTTCAACAAATACGCGAATTTCTTGTGGATGGTTCGAAAGGATGTCTGGCTTGCCGAAGAGAAGTTCTTGGAAGCCATTGATGTTGAGCCTGAGAACTCTTATTACAGAGCTAACTACACTCATTTTCTATGGACCACTGGCGGAGAAGACACTTGCATCCTCTAAAGCCCACCTTCTGAGGTTGTTTATTAAAAGTAGTTAGTTTACCCTTCTTTTTTTTTTTTTTTTATTAAGTCGATTTTGGGTTTTTCTAATGAGGTAGAAAATATGGGGATATTGTAATGTAATTAGGCTTTTTGTCTATATCTTATATAAATAAATAAATGAAGGTTGCGTAACGGCTTCGTTTTGTTTTCTTTGACGTTTAATTTGCATTTATATCGTTTAGGATATCATCAGCATATCCTTCTACCAATCAAGTTGCTATTATGTAATAAAAAATTATATTTATCCTAAACTAAAAAAAATAAATAAAAAAGGAAAAGCAAGTAGATAGTGACTTAAACCTAGACAGGCAAGTACAATAACTAGCAGCGGTAAATCACAGTCAAATACCAAAGGTTTAGTTTAATTATACAAATTCCCTTCATATTTCCGAAAATTGCTAAAATGCTTTGATGATGTTGACGTAAGTTGGGGGGTTTTCTAAAATTGATTTTTTAAAGTGTAGTAGTTTGTAATTATATCGAACTGAGGGTGCTAAGTGTAATTTTATATAAACGTTAACAACAAACAAAACAGTGATCAAATCACAACAGCGCGACTTCGTCTCTCTTTCCCTTTTGCACTCCACGCTTCGCTTTCGCATGCGCTTTACTTCATCTTCACCAAAGCTCGCCGCCATCGCCAGAGAGGAAGAATAGTAGGCAGAGATATGGGCAATTCGCAGTTAATCGCTTCCTCTGTATTCATCTACCTTCTAATCTTCTCAAATGGCTTCCCTTTCCCGAAGAAGGACGAACACAAAATCCCAGGACCCATTAAAACCCTTGTGGTTCTCGTCATGGAGAACCGTTCATTCGATCACATGCTGGGCTGGATCAAGAAGACTCGCCCAGACATCGACGGGCTCGATGGATCGGAATTTAATCGGGTCAACGCATCCGACCCTAGCTCCGAGCCTGTGTACGTCTCCGACGGCGCTGTGTTCGTCGATTCCGACCCTGGGCACTCAATCCAAGCCATACGCGAGCAGATTTTTGGTTGCAACGACACGTCGACTGATCCCGCGCCGATGAATGGGTTCGTACAGCAGGCGATTAACATGAATGTGTCGGGTCTGCCCGAAACCGTGATGTCCGGTTTTAAACCCGATTTGGTGCCTGTTTATGCTGAATTGGTGGATGAGTTTGCTGTTTTTGATCGGTGGTTTGCCTCCGTGCCGGCCTCGACTCAGCCGAACAGATTCTATGTCCACTCCGCCACGTCGCATGGTGCGTCGAGCAATGTTCGGAAGGATTTGATCAATGGGTTCCCTCAAAAAACCATATTCGACTCTTTAGAAGAAAGCGGGCTGAGTTTTGGGATATATTACCAGAACATACCAGCTACTCTGTTTTTTAAGTCTCTTAGGAAGTTGAAGAACATTGTTAAGTTTCATGAGTACGATTTGAAGTTCAAGCTCCACGCCAAGTTGGGAAAACTACCTAATTACGCGGTGATCGAGCAGCGTTACTACGATGTGAATGTGTTTCCTGCGAACGATGATCATCCGTCGCACGACGTGGCTTTCGGGCAGAGATTCGTGAAGGAGGTGTACGAGACGTTGAGGGCTAGTCCACAGTGGAAGGAAATGGCACTGTTGATTACTTACGATGAGCACGGAGGATTTTTCGATCATGTCCCAACGCCTGTTTCGGGGGTGCCTAACCCCGACGGGATCGTGGGCCCGCCTCCGTTTTACTTCGAGTTCAATAGGTTGGGGGTGCGTGTGCCGACTTTGTTGATTTCGCCCTGGGTTGAGAAGGGGACTGGTATGTGTGTTTTGCTTGGCTTTCTTGATATTTCTTTTTCATATGGGAATGTGATGACTGTTTGTTTGCTGAATGGTGGAAAGCTTGAGAAAAATGCCATGAATATTGAAAGAAGGATTTATCCTCTGTGAACCATTGAATGTCTATTCTTCCTTGCCTTTGGCCATTGATATTATTTTCGCCAGAAGTATTATCTTTTGGGATTCGTTCGGTAGAATGTGTCGTTTTATTCCTTGCATTACAGAATCAGCTGACAAGTACTTCTCAGCTTTGTGATATTGAGCTTCTTACACTTCGACTTACTATTGCTTCGATGCAGTGATACACGGACCAAGTGGCCCGACCCCGACTTCGCAGTACGAACACTCTTCAATACCCGCGACTGTGAAGAGGCTGTTTAATCTTAAATCGAACTTTTTGACGAAAAGGGATGCATGGGCCGGAACGTTCGAGAAGTACTTCACCTTGCGTGATACTCCTCGTGATGACTGTCCAGGTATATATGCTCTGCTGTGTAGAAAATAATCGATACTTTCTTTGCTTGTACAGTTTTTTGAGCATTCTTGGATGTTGTATATGATTCTCAGAAAAACTCCCAGAAGTTACCACTAGTCTAAGGCCGCACGGGCCGAAAGAAGACACTAAGCTCTCAGAATTTCAGATCGAACTGATTCAGCTGGCGTCTCAGCTCAATGGAGACCATATATTGAACTCATATCCAGACATTGGAAGGGCTATGACGGTGGCTTCGGCTAATAAGTACGCCGAGGATGCTGTCAAGAGGTTTCTAGAAGCTGGCAGAGCGGCGTTAAAAGCTGGAGCTAATGAATCGAGTTTAGTTACGATGAGGCCTTCTCTTACCAGTCGGAGTGCTCCTGAAGGAGCTGAGTACAATGGTGGTAATGGTAATGGCAGACGTGAAGCTCTCTGAATGTTTTTAGGGTTCTTATGATATGTATTGCCGTGTATACAAGTTTATTAATGTTTGTATATTATAGTACGATGCAACATAATGTTTTGTGTTTCTATGAATCGTCTTAGTAAAAATATGAACCAAAACTAATTGTAAGAATTATCATTGGTAAAAATTAAAATGTTTAATCCATCCAGTATTGTACCATAAACGAATATTAAATAAATGAACTAATTTATAAGAACACTTCGATTCTGTTTCTTATTCAATGTATTACATTATGGGTATTATAAATATTTTGATTCTGTTTCTTATTCAATGTATTACATTATGGGTATTAGAAATATTTTTTTTTTATATAAATACATGATCAAAATACAATATTAACATAAACAAAAATTACCCATAATATTCTCATACAATGAAGAAACATTCCTCATTATTGTAATGCTAGAAATTATTAATTTATATTTTATATAAGATTTATAGAATTATAAAAAATATATTATCTTAGCGAATTATTAATTTAGAACGTTATGATAGTATTTTAGAGACTATTAATTTATGGACTTAATTATAAGTGAAAAAGGACAATAATGTCATTTAATATATCCGCCCGAAAGTTGGCGTTCTGTTGCCCCTAAAAGCGTCGCTTGACGTGTCGAACGTTCTATTCTTCAGTCTCCACTCATACACGAGAACGTAGGAACGCAGATCCCAATCTTTCTGATTCATCAGTCACGCGTGAAATGCGAAAGAAAGGCGACGCATAATCGTTTCGAATCTACGGAGAACGAACTGACGATCAATTGCGGCAATGGCTGCTTCGAACGGAAGCGAGTACTTCGAGCTGGACGTTGAGTACGGCGAGAGCAGCTTCGCTCGTCGTTCTAACGCTGATGTGGTTGAGGAGGACGAATCGGAGCTGCTTTGGGCGGCGCTCGAGCGTCTTCCGTCGCAACACCGTTCCAATTTTGCGTTATTGAGGTGCGCGTCGTCGTTGTCTAGTGGCCAGGAACAGCGGACCGACACCGTCGACGTCCGCAAGCTAGATCGGTTCAATCGAGAGCTGCTTGTGAGGCGAGCGCTTGATACTACTGCGCAGGACAATTTTAAGCTTTTGTCAGGGATTAAAGAGAGGCTCGATAGGTATGTGTGTGATTTTTTCAAAGTATTATAGTAAGGCGACGTCTGCATGAGTGCATTTTCTGCGTTAGTAGTCGATTTATTTTGTGGTTGATGAAGTTTAAGGTTGGATGATAGTCTTGGACGTGAGAACATCATCTGTCATAATTTATCAGTACTGCGCAATAGGAATATACGAGAATTCTATTTTTCTTTTGAATTCCTAAATTGCTTTATTAGGTTGCTGCAGTTATAATACTTATGAGATTTAAATCTACATTTACAGTACTGGGCTTTATTCAATAGTTTCTTCCTACTAGTGCATCATTATTCACCACAAATGCCTCATTCACCATTAGATACATTAGTGTGAACAGTGAACTGTGAAGTACATTATTATGGAAATGTATATCTTGGGAGACTTCATGTAATTTGTACATTGTTTCCGTGATTTCTCAATTGGGGGGAGATTGACGATTTTAACTATTTTTTACATACTCAGAGAAAATTCACATGCATGTTTGAATTATCCTTCATTAAAGCATTATGCTGTAACAGAATAGTAAAGCAGAAACATAGTTATAGATCGATATTGCTGCTAAAAATGATTCAGTTAGGAACCTCAGATTTTGTTGTTGTATCATGCTTTGTCCTACATCAAATGACACTAGATGAAAATCTTTCATGAAGCCTGGATTTTCAGAATATTAATATTTCCTATGTTTAAGTAATTTGGGCAATAACTAATTAAAGGTTTCGTATTTGTTTGGCTGTTACTTTTTTGGAAAAATTATAAACAGAGTGGGTTTGGAGGTTCCGACAGTAGAAGTTCGATTTGAGAACGTGAAGATCACTGCAAACGTACAAATGGGATCAAGAGCCCTTCCGACTTTGATCAATTATTCCCGTGATATGTTTGAGGTAAAGAATGGTTATTGATCCAGTTTATGAAATTGTTAGTTCTCTTATCAGACTTAACCATATTGGACTTTGACTTGTTATTTTGCAGTATATCTTGACTCTGCTGAGAGTATTTCGCCCAAGAAGACATGCATTGGACATCCTAAATAATATTAGTGGTGTCATAAAACCAGGAAGGTAACCAGGACAGATGATTAATTTGATTTACAATGAATACATATCTACGATGCACGACAATAAGGCGATCGCCACTTTATTCTAGTGCTTGTATTACACTTCTTCTTTCTTTCTTTCTTTTTTCCCAGTTTCCATCATACTATCAATGTATGTAAAGCGATCTTTTCCATTATTGTTTCCTTGTGAAGATATTTCACATTTCTTGCCTTTATCTAATCAACAGCTTTCGGTCTGTTTCTTAGGAGAGGTTTTTTTTCTTCTAAAATTTCCACAACTGAGAAGGCTTGGCTTAAAATTGAATGAAATTTGATAAATTCAGATCCGTTCAAATGGATTGATTTGGCATTGGAAAATGATATGCAAACCATCTTAATCTTGGCCAATCATCTGTTGCCAGGATGACATTGCTGTTGGGGCCCCCTGGTTCCGGAAAATCTACGTTACTTAGGGCACTTGCTGGGAAACTTGACAGTAACTTGAAGGTATGTATGTGCAGGGGTATCTATATGTTCGTCAATTGTTGCATTTTTGTTTCTTGTTAAATAATCCGCTGAATGGTCTTGAGGCGTAAATCTCGCAATGCAGATTTGGCCGGCTTTTATTGAACTAATAAGATCTGTGTGTCTTGCTCTTGTGCTAGTGTTTCTTATTTAAGTCAGTCATACATGCTTAAGTTTGAAATTTCCCCAAAGTTGCATTGTTGTGATTCACGGTGGAGCCACCATGCCAATCGAAAGAGTGATATTATCAGATCTTTATGCTTTAAGATTCAACCAGTCATACTAGTATGTAACTGCATGGACCTCTCTACGGACCTTCAGGGATCATCTCTCCCAGATATTATCGGTCATACTTTTGACATTTCCATTATAGTCATACATATGTTGCGTTTTGCATGGTATGAATTCAAGTGAAAAAAAAAAGATCAAAATGATCGAGATTCTAAAGTACGTGCAATTGTAGCTCAAGGCCAACTTAACAATTGAGTTCCCTTGATTTTCTTATATGGCCATGCATGAAACTATAGAAACAATTTACCAGTCATCATGCCAACTTTATTTCAGAATAGTGGGAATATCACATACAATGGCCATAAGCTTGACGATTTCTATGTCAAAAGAACCTCTGCATATATAAGCCAGACCGACAATCACATAGCAGAGCTAACAGTAAGAGAGACATTAGATTTTGCTGCCAGATGTCAAGGTTCAAACCTAGGATTTTCAGGTGCGCATTATGTTCTACCTGACTTTTTTTTCACACTGCTTCATTATTTCTTGAAGTAGTCACTTTGATAATGTGTTGAAAGTGAAGTGCATTTATTAGTAGTTTGCATACGCATGACCTTTTGGCTAAATAAGCACTACAAAGTTGCATAATAACATAAAAATCTAATTAAGAGAGACATTGGTATGATGATGCTATCTTTGTATCAATTTTACCTCATATCAGAATATTTGGAAGACCTTACTCGTCTTGAAAGAGAGAGAAATATCCGTCCCCGCCCAGAGATAGATGCTTATATGAAGGTATTGTAACTGTATTGTTCCACATGAACTATCATTCTAACCGTTTCTTTAATTTTAGTGCAATACTTAACCATAATGATTAACTGAACTGCTCAGGCATCAGCTATCGGTGGTAAAAAGCATAGTGTCTCCACAGACTACATTTTGAAAGTTCTTGGCTTGGATGTATGTTCGGATACACTAGTTGGTAATGAAATGCTTAGAGGTGTTTCAGGCGGACAGAGAAAGAGAGTAACAACAGGTATCTCTCCCCTCACCTATCTGTGCATGTGTGCCTAATTCAGTCTTCTGCAATAGGGTAGGAATTTTGGGCAGTTTTAAAGATGTTCTTGTTTTGTTTGATTTTGCTTTGAAGAGTACGCCAATGTTGGCAGTAGCTCAGAATTAATCATCGGCAGCCGACATATGATATTGAAATATATCCTCTTCATACAGGAGAAATGGTGGTTGGGCCAAGGAAGACACTTTTTATGGACGAAATATCTACCGGGCTTGATAGTTCCACCACATATCAGATAGTAAATTGTGTCAGAAATTTTGTTCATTTAATGGAAGGAACAGTTTTTATGGCTCTACTTCAGCCTGCTCCCGAGACATTTGATCTTTTTGATGATCTTGTAGTACTTTCTGATGGTTACATTGTATATCAAGGCCCTCGTGCAGAAGTTATCAGATTCTTTGAATCTTTGGGTTTTCATTTGCCACCTCGTAAGGGCGTTGCTGATTTTCTACAAGAGGTAAACATTTTGCTCCTTTTATTTTTCCAATTGTGATTTCTGTTACCAAGTCCTTATCATCACAACGTATTGTGCTAGGTAACGTCTCCAAAGGATCAGCAGCAATACTGGGGTGATAGTTCCAGACCATATGAGTTTGTTCCAGTTTCAAAAATAGCCGAAGAGTTTAAGAAATCCAGATACGGTCATGATCTGGAATCTTTTCTCACAGTCCCCTTTGATAAGTCTAAAAGTCACCCTTCTGCTCTCGCCAAAACAGAGTTTTCCACATCAAAGTGGGACCTCTACAAAGCATGTTTTTACAGAGAATTACTTTTGATTAACAGACATCGGTTTCTCTATATCTTCAGGACATGTCAGGTAATCTTTAGTATATCTTTTGTTCATTCACTTAGTTGTCAATATCCGTGGATTTTATTTGATCGGTGATTCTCAAGCTCTCCACCATTTAAGTTCTATTATATCCTACCATTTCAGGTGGCATTTGTAGGAGCTGTAACATGCACTATGTTTCTGCGGACAAGACTACATGCCACTGACGTGACATATGGTGAATTATATCTCTCGTGTTTGTTTTTCGGCCTGGTGCATATGATGTTCAATGGGTTTTCAGAGCTACCTATTATGATATTCCGACTCCCAGTTTTCTACAAGCAAAGAGATAATCTTTTTCATCCTGCATGGGCATGGTCTATCTCGAGTTTCATTCTCCGTGTCCCTTACTCAATGATTGAAGCTGTTGTATGGTCTTGTATCGTATACTATTCTGTAGGTTTTGCTCCCGGAGTTGGAAGGTTTTGCAACTGAAACTTCACTTTCTCTCCACATTTTGAGTTCTGTTAATATCTAATTCCACGACGAAATGTTTCAGGTTTCTCCGTTATATGCTTGTTCTCTTCTCAATACACCAAATGGCGCTGGGTCTTTTCCGTACAATGGCTTCTGTTGCAAGAGATATGATAATTGCTAATACCTTTGGGTCAGCTGCATTATTGATCATATTTTTGTTAGGTGGATTCATTGTACCAAAAGGTAAAAAATTTCATCATCATAGCAGAAACTGAAAGTAGCCTCGGAGCGATGAATATATATATATATATTTTTTTAATTCAGAGATGATCAAGCCATGGTGGGTTTGGGCCTTCTGGGTGTCTCCTTTGTCCTATGGGCAGCGTGCAATATCTGTCAATGAATTTACAGCTACAAGATGGACGGAGGTGCGCCTAACTTTGATTGAATAAAAGAGTTAAGACCATGGAAAATGAACAAAAGACACAATACTTCTTTGATGCCTAATTTGCCTCCAATTTGCAGATATTAACTTCTGGGAACAACACTCTGGGGAATACGATCCTCATGCGTCACAGTATACCAAGCAATGATGACTGGTATTGGATTGGAGTTGGTGCTTTATTAGCATATGCTGTGTTTTTCAACATCACTGTCACAGCTGCATTGGCCTTTCTGCATCGTGAGTAGTCCTATTTTTTTGTATACTGCATTCAGTAAATGCCTTCAAATGCAGATCTGTGAGTCGAAGATATTTGATCTTGACATCTTTTTCATTGGCACAGCTCTTCAAAAATCACAGACGATTGTTCCACCTGTCGAAGAAGCAGAAAATTCAACTACTCATGGTAAAAGATTCCCATTGTTGTTAACTATGTATGTTGTTCTTAATCTTCTATGTTCTCATTGATTTTCAAACTGACGTAGTTCAAACCGGAAGAGACGAATCCACTACAGTCTCGGGTAACAACAAAGCAAAGAAAGGAATGATTTTACCATTTCAGCCATTGACCATGACTTTCCGAAATCTCAACTATTTTGTCGATATGCCCAGGGTATCAATCACTTTATGCAATTTGATCAAGCCAATCTTATGTTTATAAGCCTAATACGATGTGCTTTTTTTTTTTAGGAAATGAGTTCACAGGGCATACCAGAAACAAGGTTGCAACTCTTGTCTGAAGTTAGCGGAGTATTCTCACCTGGTGTTCTCACTGCACTGATGGGTGCCAGTGGAGCAGGAAAGACCACATTGATGGATGTCCTTGCTGGGAGGAAAACAAGTGGGTACATAGAAGGAGATATCAGAATCTCTGGTTTCCCAAAGGAGCATAAAACTTTTGCTAGAATATCGGGATATGTAGAACAAAATGACATACATTCTCCTCAAGTGACCGTGTATGAGTCGCTTGTGTTTTCTTCATTTCTTCGACTTCCACAGGAAGTCAATGAAGAATTGCGACAAGTGAGATTTTTGAAACTTTGTGATTTTTCCACAACACTTGATATTCTGTCATATATTTATGCATTTTCCTTTTCTCATATTTTAATATACTATAAACCATTCAAATTTCAGGAGTTTGTTGAAGAGGTCATGCAATTAGTGGAACTTGCTCCCTTGAGACATGCTTTGGTGGGCATGCCAGGGAGTAGTGGCTTATCCACTGAACAACGGAAGCGCCTGACCATTGCAGTGGAGCTTGTTGCGAACCCATCCATTATTTTTATGGATGAACCGACATCTGGACTCGATGCACGAGCTGCAGCCATCGTCATGCGAACAGTTCGTAATACAGTTGATACTGGACGAACAGTCGTGTGCACAATTCATCAGCCAAGTATCGACATATTTGAAGCTTTTGATGAGGTATGATTTTAAAGTAAGAAGGTGCACACGAGATAAGCTGGTTTTAACTTAAAGCAGTTCAAAAATTGCAGCTTCTTCTCATGAAACGAGGAGGCAGAGTGATATATGGCGGGAGGCTTGGTGAGAACTCCCAAATCATGATCAATTATTTTCAGGTGACGTGTAATTTGCTATCAGTCTTGGAACAAACTTTCCATTCGTCTTTTGGGCTTCTCAAATATAGTATATTTGTTTCTTAATTCTTATCTGATCCTGTGTTTCAACATACTCTATAATCTTATCTTATCTAATTATATGTTTGCACCTTTCTTTGTATTCCAAGGATTTATCGTACCGTCTTCATCTCCTCCACAGGGAATAAATGGAGTTGATCCAATAACTGAGGGTTACAATCCTGCAACTTGGATGCTTGAGATAAGCACAACTTCTGCTGAAGAAAAGATTGGTCAGGATATTGCTGTCGTGTACAGCAACTCGCAGCAATATAGGTAGAATTTCATGGAATTTTTGTTTGGGTATCTGATAACAAGTTTCTTGTGTTTTTATGAGATAATTTTTTGGGTGTCTTCCTTCACAAGTTTGAAAATGTTTTTAATGAATTTCTCGCATCGAATACAGGGACATTGAAGCCTCGTTGCAAAATCTGAGCATACCGCCTGAAAATTCAGAACCTCTAAAGTTTACATCAACTTATTCAAGGGATGCTGTTTCTCAATTTCGTATATGCCTATGGAAGCAAAACCTTGTGTATTGGAGAAGTCCTGCATACAATGTAGTGAGATTGTTCTTCACAACAATAAGTGCTATCATCATAGGCTCTGTATTTTGGGATGTTGGCTCAAAAAGGTTTGTTTTTGCTTACCTATCCCTTTTCTCTATGCATGGTTCATGTTGATATTTTGAGGTTCCTTTTCTTGTGCTGTGCATGGTTCGTCATAGATTCCTTTTTTTTTTTTTCCGGAAATTATAATTCTGCAGGGATTCAACACAAAACTTGTTTGTCGTGATGGGAGCCCTATATGCTGCGGTCATGTTTTTAGGTATCAACAATTCCTCTTCTGTACAACCAGTGGTGTCTATTGAGAGAACCGTTTTCTACCGAGAGAAAGCTGCTGGAATGTATTCCCCGCCACCTTTTGCATTTGCACAGGTTAGTTCTCCATTAACTGCTTTGTCTATCGTGTGATACGCTGGTTCTTCGACTTGGATCAAGGACCTATTACTATAATAGTTTCAATTCTGCTGCTATCTTTGTTGGCTTCAATCATTGTGTTATTTATTTTCGAGATGAAAACTAACTTTTTTCTGCACAGGGTCTCGTGGAGGTTCCATATATTCTGATGCAAACAATCATATATAGCGTCGTTACATACTTCATGATCAACTTTGAAAGGACAGCAGGTAAAGTTTTTATAACCTGCCTGATTTTAAGTTCACAGATCCGTTGGTCTGATTGCCCCTCTAATAGAATATTCAATCTGCCAGAGAGATGTTTAAGAACTTTAGAAAGTTGAACTTGTGAAATTTCTGCTTTGGTGTCAGCTCCTTCCAATGTTGGTGACATAAAAAGTGAAATTTTCATAAAAC
Source organism: Lindernia subracemosa (assembly GCA_028392965.1). NCBI lineage: Eukaryota > Viridiplantae > Streptophyta > Magnoliopsida > Lamiales > Linderniaceae > Vandellia > Vandellia subracemosa. Next base: position 632,873 of record JAQPCC010000042.1, read on the forward strand.
AGTTAAATGCCTGGATTTATCCTTTATTGTCTAGACATATTTGCATCAATGAATCTCATTTTCATTGCAGGCAAATTTTTCCTGTACGCCTTGTTCATGTTTCTGACTTTCACATACTTCACCTTCTACGGAATGATGATCGTTGGCCTGACTCCTACTCAACACGTGGCCGCCGTAGTTTCGTCGGCATTCTACTCCCTATGGAATCTCCTCTCGGGCTTTCTCGTCCCAAAAGCAGTACGTAATAAGTAGTATAGTATATATACTTCATCAGCAGCAAGCATGAGCTGCATGCAATGAGATTTATCATTTATCAATAATTGTGTTTTATAGAACATTCCTGATTGGTGGATATGGTTCTACTACATCAACCCAATGGCGTGGTCTCTGAGGGGCATAATCACCTCTCAGCTGGGGGACGTGGAGACGCCTATCGTAGGACCTGGATTTCAAGGTACGGTCAAGGAGTTCATCAAGCAGCGCTTTGGCTATGAGCAGGGCTTGCTTGGCGTCACCATTTTAGTGCACATCGCATTCAGCCTTCTCTTCTTTGGCGTCTTCGCCGTTTCCGTCAAAATTCTCAACTTCCAGAAAAGATGAAGGGTGACATAAATATGTTTTCTTTCGTTCGCGACGTTAGGCTCCGTTTAGTTTAAGGATTTTGACGTGGAAAATAAAAGGAAAGTACAACGTAATGTTTGATTATTCAATGCGCTAAATTAGTTTTCATTCGTATTTTCCACGCGTAAATTTCGCGGGATATGCCTTGACTAAGCTTATTGGGCTGTTGGTGAAAATAAAATCGGCCTTTTTCTAATACAAATATAAATTTTCGTGATCTATACTATTTATAATTGGAGAAGGAAGAAGGCATGTTGTGTATTTTATAATTATTAATTTACCCCTCTATTTTTTATTTATTTTAGTTTAGATAATTATTATTTTACCCTTCCATTTTTTGATTTATTATAATTATATAATCACAAATCAATTTTAATTTGAATAATTTATCAATTTACCATTCAAGTTTTTGATATAATTATTATTATGACAGCATGGTCATTAAATTTGTTATCAAAGTCAAATAGACTATGATAGAAAAAAATTGATGTTTATTTAATTTATACCAAGTTCTTCAAATTACAGTCATTTATGACAGCTCGGATTTCATATTTAAAACCATTATACATTGTATATATGCTGGCCATGCCTTAAATGAATAATCGGACCGAGAAAGTAAAAGAATTAAATTGTGAAGATTTTATATTCAAATTCATTAATACACAATCATCATTATTTTATTGCCAACATAATCTCTCCAATATTTTGAAAATAAAGAGGTCATATTTTGCCGTGTTGACTCTTTTATGATTCTTCTTCTTCGTGATGATCCACAATTAGTATCCATCTATAAACGTATAGATTCGTATATTCCCTATTCCTCTTCTGTGATTTGTTTATTTTGACGCCACGCCCAAAATCTCCTCCCCTCCCCTCCGATTTCAAAAAGGAAAGACAGCTGCAATTGCTTGTCAGGGCTTTTCGTCGTCTTCTTATATCGAGCTAGCTCTGAGGTTGTCTTGAGCGTCGAATTCCAATTTCTTTTGGGGTTTTTCCTTCTTTCGAAAATTGGAGCTCTTGCCTTCAGCTCTTTCCAGTTTGCTTCACTTGTCCCATCTTAAGAAGTTTATACTTTTGATCGTTTTTTTTTTCTTACATACCCCGTCATTTCTGCATTTGTGTATGCGCACAAGCGTATGAGAAATGACGAAATCGAAGAAGAAGCGTTCTGGTTTGTCCACAAAGAAAAAAACTTTGGGTGATGCACCACCACCTGAAGCTGTTGCACCGAACAACGAGCAAAGGGTGGTGAAAATTCTGCTAGAGGCATTCACCTCGTTGTCGATCGAAGAGGCTTCGTCTGCCTACAGAGAAGCTGATGGGGATGTTGATAAGGCAGCGCAAATCCTTGCCAGCATCGTTGCGCAAGAGGATCACACCACTCCTTGCTCGAACTCGAGTGGAAATAACAATGGCGTTTCCAGCTCCAGTTCGAATGCATCTGATTTAGGTGCTAATGACAATGGCTTTCTACACCAAGATGGGCGTGAGCCAAAGGGTGCGCGCAAGACAAAGAAAGTTATTGCTTCTTCTGGCTCGGTGGCGACCCTTCTACCGAAAGACTATGTAAGGTCTGCTGGAAAGAGAAGTTCATTGAACCTGAAGGGTTTTAATGGCGAGAATTGGCGCAAAGAAGAAGCTGAACAGTTCTTGTGCTCGATGCTTGGAAACGAGAGCGAATTGAGCCTGGCTGTCGTCAGCGATGTGCTATGTGAGTTGCTTGATTATTTCGAAGTATTGATTTTCCTTGTTGTTTTATTCTTATTGCGCATTGATAGCTGTTGGATTACTTGTTATAATATGTCAATGGTTGACTTGAATTAAGAAGTTTCTCATCGCGCAGTTGATAGCTAATGGATTAATTGTTAGACCTGAATTAAGATGTCTCTGGTCGCGCAGTTGATCGACATTTGTTGTGTTTATTTATTTTTAGTGGATGATTTCAGATTGTTTTGACTTGAAATTGTGTGGTTTTGACAGGTCAATGCGGCTATAATGTAGAGAAGGTCAGAATCATATTCTTATTCTCTTTATTTTTCGAAGTTAACTATAACAAAGTTGCATTGAATACTTTTATCTTTCTGACATTTAATGTAAGTGCTTCGTAACCTGAAACTTGAATGACAGAATACTTCTGAAAAATGAAAGATACGGCGATCATATTGGTTTGAATTATGGAGATTATATGAACACTGTTTGAATTATGCTCTGTGTAATTATTGGGTTTCTACATATTTTGTGCATGTTGGTAAACCTTTTTCCATATCTTTTTGGAATTTGGAATAGGAATAGCGCATAGTAATTCCGTAGTGCGTTATAAGCCATTTCTGTGACATATAGACATGTTTTTTGGAGCTATGCTCTTTACATATGTCTTCTAGTAATATTATTTTTGTACTGGAGAAATCATTTACATCGTTTTATGCATATATATATGGGGATGTTGATTGTTGATGTTTTTCTCTTTTTTCAGGCTTTAGATGTGCTGATTGAACTATCTGATTTCTCAAACGAGCCAGCCTTTGATTCTTCTGAGCTTATCATCAACAGAAATGCTAAATATATTCATGAATCAGCTGGCAGTGTATGTTAATCTTTTACTTTTCACATATCAAAATGGTGTCTGTTATTTAATATATTTAGGAATTATTGTTCAATATTCTTCGATGTCTCCATTTGATTTTCTGTGGCCTATTGTGGTAATTGTTCTTGAAGTAGTTCTTTATACTTATAACTTGTGCAATTAATATGAGGATTCATCAACTACCCACAAAAACGTGTTTCCTAAGATTATTATATTATTAGATTTGATGCTTGATTACCGTTTTAACAAATCCTGTTGATCCGATTCAGTTGTCGTTCCTTTGCAGCTTACTGAAAGAGCCCCTCTTTCAAGATCTTCCTCATCTGAAGTTGAAAGTCGAGACAGCCAATTGTTTTGGGGAAACATGCGCAGGTAAAAACCGTCAGTGACATGTCTTTTCTTTTTGTAGTATGAGGCGAGGTACTGCTTTTTCTGTGTTAGGATCTATTCAACCGAAGGATTTCCTTGCCTAGTGATATGAAAATTGAAGCTACTTCTTACGCATGTATGGTCACAATCTTTCCAGTTCTTGTGATATGGAAACTGAAAAGAGATTACTTGACGAGAAATAGTTTCTGGTGTTCCCGTTTGTTTCTTAGCAGTGTAATTTGTTTCTAGAAATAGTTTCTGGTGTTTCCTTTTGTTTCTTAGCAGTATTTAAAACCGTTCTAATGTTGCCAATTTCAGTGAGCCTCCCAATCCAACAAGAACAGGAGAACTCGAGTCTGAACTTCCCCAGAAGGTATTGGCATCCTTGTTTAATATGCCCACTCCAAGTACCGCGGAACATGAGCCAAAAACCATGAACTGGCGGAAAGTAGTTAATAAAATGACCTCGCTCGGTCAAAAGTTGGAACCTGACAGTGGTGGAGGAACTAATGTAAATTCTGGTAAGTAGATATTCTGATTGTGATGGAAGAAAGTTTGCGCGTTAAGGTTTTCTATAATTAATGACATTGGATTGTTTTTTGAACGTCTAGATTCAAACTATAACTTCTGGTTTGATATGTCCTTATATGCTCACATTATGAATTGTCCAGAAGTTTATACTCATTTCTGATGTCTGATCTTGATATCCTATATAATGAACTTTGGGACCTAATTCTACTCTTTGTTGTGCTGCTTGTCTGCATGCTGTAGCATTTTTGCGGCGTAGCTGCATCTTTAAATGATCTTTTTCTTCACTTTGCAGATAAAGGAGATGAATACCATGTTCTGAGGGCATCAGCACAGCAGCACTGGGACTCCATGAAAACGTATTATCAGAAGGTCATCTTTGTTGCGTTTTTGCGTCTCATTTCATATTGCGTTCCTTGCACAATAGTCGACGCATCATGCTTACCCCTATAAGTTTTTCCACCTGTTAATGTTATTGGTCTTGCAATTATTACTGCAGGCTGCTACAGCATTTTTAAAAGGAGAGCGGGAATATGCAGCTTATCTTTCTGAGCAGGTCATTTGTTGGAGTTAATAATTGCACATACATATAGAAACTGATACGTACAAGTATTTGATTCAGGGAAGGGTACAACGTAACATGGCTCGCAAGGCAGATGAAACGGCAAGCAAGGATATATTTGTTGCCAGGTATATACTTTTGCTTAGCTACACCACACCAATGCTTTCTTAGTTTCGCGCTGCTACATACATTTTTAACTGCAGAAACCAGACCATAGAAAATACGATAACAATGGATCTGCACGGGCAACACGTTAAACAAGCAATTAGGCTCCTGAAGATCCACCTTTTGTTTGGAGCATATGCCCGCTGTAAGAATATCCGTCGTTTATCTTTACTTTTAAAGTATTAACTAAGCATATTGACTTTCTTACATTTTTTTCCCTCTCTTCCTCTGGTATGTTCATTTCCAGCTGTCCGGACCTTCAGGGTCATAACTGGATGCGGCGTTGGCAAGTCAAAGCTGAAAAGCTCGGTAAATGAGATATTTTCAATTTGTTACTGTCTCACCAGATTTTGTAACTCTGTTTCGGAATAACCTTGGCATTGTTTGTTGTACAAGGTAATCGCCCTTCTACAAAGAGAAGGTATCACATGGTCAGAAGAGAACCGTGGAACGCTGCTCGTAAGACTCAACGGGCAGACTCATTTTAGCTTCTTAGATTCTTCTAGCGACAGCGATTGAGTTGTCGTTAGTCTGTAAATTCTGATTCTTTTCTCCAAGGACTTGTGATAGAGGGGGAGACATAACATACATTCATCATCAGTCAGGAATCATTGTTGTTGTTAGAGAGACAAGCAAGCGGCGAAGATGACCTTGTAAGGAGGCTTCGTGGGGTCTTTCGCTGCTGTGTTGTAGTTTAAGGTAACTTAGACGGCTACAGGCATAGGCACAGTTTGTCGTTGGTTTTTGTATTCTTGGACTGTAAGAATAGTCTTTATCAATTAACTTATTCAGTGAATTGAGAAGGATATCTTAGCTTCTTAGCAACGCTGTCTTTAGTCTTTTATGATCGTGTTTTAGTTCATAGTTAGACCTATTTTTATTTCTTCATAACTTCTAAATTTTCTTCACCGAAACGACAGCCCATGGAACTCCTAAAACCCATGGAGGATATCAATAACAACGCTAACAATTCCAAAATCAAGGCTTTTTCAACGACGATGACGAGCAATTGGAAGCCCTAGCCAACTGTTTTGATGAGGTCACAATCGTAGTCAAATACAAAGATAAAAATGTTGACTTGATTTGCCAAATTGGGCGTCTTTTAAGGATGTTGAGGATTGAGAAACTATCATCTGAACTTTTAGGAACAGTAAAGACAGCACAAGCACGCGAGGAAATGTATTATTCTGGAAAGTATATAAAAAGCATGGAGCTTATGTCTTCTAACTTGATTTTGAGGTAGAGATCACCATGAAAACTAAGGTGTCTTGTTTATAGAAAGTAGTACAAAACATCCTCTAGGTGCAAGTTATAAGGGGAGTTCACCGCTGTCTGCAATCACGACTTTGCTCTTTGGCGTGCCGCTCTGCCTGCCCTCCGCTTCGATCTTATACACTACGTCCATTCCAGACAGTACCTTTCCGAACACCACATGGCGTCCATCTAACCTGTAATAACAACATATCAATGTATGATTTCTAGTACAGCATGAAACTTCTCTTGAATTAACACATGACTTCACCTATTATATATGGTCAATCTGATAATGCATAACAAACCCTACATAGGTTTTTGAAAAGAAAATACAAATACTTACCAGCTTGTGGTCACAGTTGTTATAAAAAATTGTGAGCCATTGGTGTCGGAGCCAGCATTTGCCATCGACAGAAGGCCTGAAAATTATTTATTTTAAATACGATGCATATTTGTATCCTTTCAATTTTCTTTTTACATGTTGTTCAAGAGGAAAAAGAAGGCATGTAATTGTAATGCACCTGGTCCAGTATGCTTGATCTTGAAATTTTCATCTGCAAACTTCTCTCCGTAGATCGATTCACCCCCTCTTCCGTCACCTAGGGTGAAGTCACCACCTTGAAGCATGAAGCTTGGTATGATTCTATGGAAAGTGCTTCCCTTGTAATGCAGAGGCTTCCCCTGTTTCCCAACACCTTTCTCACCTGAACAAAAAGGGAAAAAATAATCATATTGTATAGTATATCCAATATTTAAATAGGCATGGTCACAGTTTGGGAACAATCAGTTCTGGTTTAAAGTCTGCCAGCTTATGGTTCCTAATGAACTTAAACCATAACCGAATATCCCATTGAAGGTTTGGTTCCAATTAAAATCTGAACCCTCGTCATGCCTAACAAGATAGAGGTATTAATCTATTATTTGCAAGCATGCGATACTGCAAGTTATAAAACTAATCATTGTTTACATAGCAATCATATACAATGTGTTCAATAAAGACATCCCTGAAAAGAAGCACAAGTTATTGTACCTGTGCACAGAGCTCTAAAATTCTCTGCAAGAGAACAAAAAACATATTAGTCACAATCAAGTCTATCGTAAGCCCGAATGCGATGAAATAACGAGACTAAACCTGCTGTCTTTGGAACAGTGTTCCCAAAGAGACCCATAGTAATGCGACCTGAAAAAAAAAAAATGCCAATTACCATCAGGTAGAAAACAAATAGCAAATCAACCATCCACGTTTCTTTTTGTTGTGCTAACTTTTCTGGCATGTCCAAACAACCTACCATGCACTCGGAAACATGAATTATTTGAATATCCTCACTACTTATCTCGGAACATCTTAACCCTAAACTACAAAAAAATACAACTAATCTGCAAAGTGCAGCATACCAGCTGGTTTTCCATCAATCTCGATGTCAAAATAGACCTTGTGAGTAACCTCCTTCAGGTCCCCCTTGTCTTTCTTAGCCTGCAGAAGAGATGAGAGTAATGTTCGCAATGATTACCCCAAAAATCTAACAATACCCCATAAACAGTGGAGAGCTATAAAGTAATGTAAGCACTAGCGAGCATAAGTAATTCTAAGGTCAGAGAGGTAAGTTAAAATCTCTGGATCTGGCTCATATTTCCTAAAATCAACCAAAAACAAAAGCCTAAAAAGACCCAAATATTTTTTAAAATTCATTCACACCATTGCAAACTAGACAGTGAAGGAATACATCTAATCTGAAGAATTCAAAGGGCAGACGGCGAAACGAAAACGAAGAAACAGCAAACAGGGAAACAAAAAAAAAACAATTTTACACAAATGAAAAGCAATCAGGCAGCAGAAGCACCTGTGTAATGGCTATGCTGACGAAGAGAACCATCCCCAAGAAAATGAATAGCCTTCCATTATTCACCATTTTCGTCAGCTGTCTTTGATCTGCGATCCACCACAACCCTATTTTGAGGTTTCGTCGAAGAGAAGCTTATTTATTTATTTATGTACTTCATAAGCCAATACAATGGGGTTTTTATTTTTGTCCGCCAATGAAATTCCGACACGTAATCAGGTTGAGGTGGGTGGTGCTGACGTGTCATTTACTTTCTCTTAAATTTTTCGGTAATTCCCTATTTCTTCTTTAAATTATAATTAAGTCTATAATTAGATTGTGCATATATATACAAAGTATTTTACACACTAAATATGATGAACAAAACAAAACAAAGAAAAGTGGTCAATGAGGTCTTGCCACAGTGATCAAGGAGGAGGCCTCAAGGATTTGTGGGTTAGGTCGTGAGATCGAATCTCCCCTCCCACAATTCCTTGAGTATAGTCTTCATGAGATTTATACCTCGAGACTGCAAAAAAAAAAAAAATAAAGAAAAGTGGATCTGTGACGTCACTCATATATTACAACTTCGGGATTCTCACATTAACTGTGTGGCGCAAAGCCCACGCCGGTATTTAGGGGCTAGTCCAAACGTCCAGACGTCTTCCTTCGCTTTGTCTTCTTCATGATCTCATCACTCATATTACAACTTCGGGATTCTCACATTAACTGTATGGCGTAAAGCCCACGCCGGTATTTAGGGGCTAGCTCAAACGTCCAGACGTCTTCCTTCGTCTTTGTCTTCTTCATGATCTCATCTGCCGGCGCGCCGCCAATCCTGACCTTATTCTCGCATTCGAATGAAACGTGCACGTGTAAGATATTTCAAGGGCGTTGGAGCGAGATTTGTAGAATGTGTAGTCGATCCCCCAATTCGTCATATCGACGAGTAACTCACCCTCGTGTAGGCGGAGATACATATTACTGAAAGAACTAAAGATCTTAAAGAATGTTAGATTCTTGCAAGGTTTTCTTGACAAGGCGGTGCTCGGCTTTAAGGGTCGAAGAGTCGTCGACCGTCGATGATTAGGACATCACTACAATTACTAGTGGAATATGTAAGAGTGAGGCAAAGGAACCTGAAGATACATTGTATATAGTCAGCCATTGACACCATTTAAGGTGGCAAGAGAATCACACAAATAATCGATGGCTTTAAACCTCATCTCAAACACATTGTATCGTAGCTCCCCATTATCTCTCTCTACAATTAAATATTGATAAACTAAAAAAATATGGGATTATTTACAAGACTTTAACGTTAATACTAATACACTTATAGGAGGTGACTGGGCAGGTGGTATATGGCTTGGGATCCTCTATTCCAGTTTTTGTATTACACTTCGTATTCCAATCTACGAAAATCGTTATACCTTCCTCCGCCCAGTGTTAAAACACCTATAAACATCATTACACCCATAAATATTATTACACCATGTGTTTAAATAACAAAAAAATCAACAAAAAAAACCAATATATATTTTAATATATAATACTGATTTTTTCTACATCAAATTAGAAAAATATATAATATTGACTTTTTTTTTGTTATTTAAACATATGGTGTACTGATATTCATGGGTGTAATGATGTTTACGGGTGTTTTAACACTAGACGGAGGAAGGTGTAACGATTTTCGTAGGTTGGAATACGTAGTGAATTACAAAAACTGGAATAGATGATCTCAAGCCGTGGTATACTATGTACTAACCAAAAGGACGGCTTTTGACTTTAAATTATTTAATTTTTTTCATTTACTAGGGAGTGAAGCCGCGCTTTGCGCGGCATTGGTCCAATCAAAGCCCGGACATTGTATGTATCGGAATTCGAAATGAATGGCATGTCATGCATGGTTTCTTGTGGTTACCTATATAGTAATAAATCAATAAGGGCTGCGTTTAGTTTTATGGATAAGATAATATGGTACAGTTTAGGTCTGACAGCCCGTTACTTTATTTATCTTATGCAGTCCAATTAAATACGTTCACTTTGACAGAGAGTTTTTATATTTGTCATGTTCAGTAGTCATGTGATATACAAATAAACACATGTGAAATTACAAATATAACCATGCCATTACTTTAAATATAATTTGCTTCTTCAACCACCGCACATTGAAGCATGCGCAAATCAAAGCAATCCTCAACCATTTTGGGTTCCATACCAGCTACCCACTTCGAACAAGTAAGCAGGTTCTACACTATAATTTCATCTCCTGTTACTAGTGCATTTTTTGGGTATTACGAATACATATTGATTTGGGCGAAAGTGGTTTGTCTCCGTTAGATGCTAATACTGAAAGTGGTTTGTTGGTAATTGGTATCTGAATTTACATGAGAATTTTAATTTGCTGGATGATTGAGCGTCTGGTGCCTTCACTGTGAGATGCTAGTATGGTTTATAGACTTTTATGATATGGGTTTAACATTTTAACAGGGGTATTGTCATAATCGCATCGTTTGATGTTGGCATGTCTTCTTTTAGCTGCTACTAGCGATTTTATGGTTTGATTTCTGTATATGAATTTTACCAGTTGAAGATCTATAATCTGCTGCAACGCGTGTGGTGCCTAATCGAATGATATGATGGTAAAATAACTATCATGAATTTGTTTAAAAAATTAGTAGGGTATATGTAATTTTTGGCACAATTTGCTCGTAGATATCTACTGTGCGTCTTATTTACCGTAAGATTGTTATTTTGCTCACGAAATTTTACACTGATGTTAATAATTCCTTATAATGCGTTCCGAATGTTACCTTAAAAACCTCTTATTTTTCTCGTAGGATGCCTTCCGATCGTGGATTCGCCATGGTCAAATTGTTGATCTACGCTATTGCGTTGAGAAATGTCAATGTCCTTATGCAACGGATGCCTCCGTGGAAATCGTTGGTCCGAATAAGTATAGTGTGGGTAAGTTGTATAGTATCTGTAAAAATCGTAAATGTCAATATTGGAAATGGTTACATCCGAAAAGTGTAACCTACCTGAATGACGATAACCAAACATCTCAACCTATACCAAGCAATGTCGACTCCGAAGGACAATCTGAAGAAGCAAGCCTTGATATTACTGCGGTATACGAGGAATTAACGATGTTGAAGCATGATGTTCTTGAGAATGGAAGGGCTACAAAGGAGATAAGCATAGACATTGACTCGATAAAGTTAACGATCATGGCCGATCGAGACGATGTAAAGCAGGTGCGTACAAGCATTATTGGTATGAAGAAATGGATTGTACTTGTTGTTGCACTCCAAATTTATCTTGTCTTATTCAAGTAAATCAATGTCTCCTAGTTCTGTATGATATTTATGTGTTCGAAACTTATGTCACTTGTGTTCCTATCGAATATGTGGTGTGTACTACTAAGCTTTGTATAATATTAATTCAAGTTTTCAAAACTTATGTCAATCTGTTAGTGTCGAATATTATTTGTGTTATCAACACCTTTTTTTATCAACAACTTAATCAAAAAGGATGTAAAAATAATTGAATTTAATATAAGTTGGTATGCAAATCAACCACCTCTTTAATGTGTATACACCATTTCAATCACGAGTCAATCTGATTGCAAGCAAATATATGTATAGCAAGCAAAAGATATACTTTTATGACCCAAATCTTATTATTAACTTAGGTGGTTGGAGATTTGACTTATATTTATTAGCATCATTTAATAATCTATTTCAATATGTTGCTATTCGGCTATAAATATATACAAAGGTTGCTTGAAACATTACTGTAAGTTTCAAAGCCGGCAAAGAAGAATGGCTAGTTCAGGTTTGTTTAATAATTTATTTATGTGGCATTACAGATAATGTATTGTTAATTTGGTTCCAGTTAATTCATCTTACTCTCTAATTCTATCATTCGTGATTTAGGTTTAGACATTTCTCATATCAAGCATCAGGCAGTGTATTTGTTCAACGCGTATTGGACTGAGGAGGTCGACGAGTTTGTCATCAACTGCTTGATACGCGAAAAAGAAGTCGGCAAGTTCAAAGCGGGTGAACCGAAGGATGCGATCGTACATGTTCTGCAGGAGAAAATATGGGGACACTTCGGTTACACGTTCAAGCCCAAGAAGATCGAGCAACGCCTAGACTTCCTCCAGCGTCGCTATCAGGCATTCAATAATATACTTGAACACTCGTCTACAAAATACGACAAAGACTGTAATGTTGTGCACCTCCGGAGAACTGGAATAAGTGGATAAAGGTATTGCAAACAAATATAATATACATTAATATACTTGTCGCATGCTTAAAATTGGTTTTTTTTAGGCGAACTCTCTTGTCAGGCTTATGTGTTCAACGGTGAGAAGCATTGGGACAATATTGCGAAGATTTTCAAGTCCAAGATTGTAGACGTGATTGAAATCAGTAGCGATGACGATGTCCGTTATGAAAATGCCGTAAGCGACGAGGCATCATCTCCATATCCTCCTCGCTTCCCACACGACAAGCCCCCAAAGAAAAAGCTGAAGTTCGATATCAGTGACCGTGAGAGTGCAAACATATAAGTTTGTTATTCTGCTTCCCAAACTTTTTCAAATATCGGCATGTTTATGATCTTTCTTCATCGTGCATATATTATGTAGGTTCGATGCTTCTGTTCTGTTGTATTATGTATGTACATCATAATGATATATGTTAGCTTGAAGTGTGAGCTAACAAATTTTACATTCGGATGAAATGATATTTCTGTATAAATGCATGCTTACCTTCAACACAATTTTTTCAGCTATGAAATAAATGCAGCCAATAAGACTTAGATGCCACTCAACATAAAATAGAATAAAATATTATATTTCCATCAGATGTTTGGATTTACATTTCCAAAACCAATTGCTCAAAATACAATAACATAAAGTCATCGTTCTACCCATAGAAAATCAGTACTAACCCGGTACCTTTTTCACAAAACTGCATAAACAGTCACATCAAAACAAAGCAAAAATACTGCCTTAGTAGAGATCAGCAGCCAACAACAACATATTACAAAATACATAAACATGCAAATAAGTCAACGGCATCACATAATCCCCGCGAGTGTATTAATCACATACCTATACTTCATATCTTGCGGCAAGCTGTCGAATAACCTCATCTCATCCGAATGGTTGACTAGGAACTTCGAGATAATTAGCTTCTGATCCAGGATAAGACCCTCTATTGCGTCGATTTGTTCAAACACACGATATTTTTTGGGAATCACGTCGGTCTCGACCTCGACCATTGAAATAAAGCGTTGCAACGCAGCACTTTACAATATTTACCGATTATGTCGGCCAATTCCCTATCAGTGTCGTTCGACTTTTTTTTTCGAGAACGTGTCTTCCTTGTGTTGTTCCCTGCTCCACTCGATCCGCTAGCCGCCTCCTCATTTGTAGAGCCTTGGACAATATCATTATTTGATGACGTATTCTCACGTTCGGACGCCATGAATGACAAATCAACACCGGTCGAGCCATGAGTGTTACGCACTACATCCTTGATGTCCTCAGCGTATTCTCCTGTTGCACGATCCTTTCCGAATATCTCGATCCAGTCGCTGTAGTATGGCCATGATTTGTGACGCATTGACTTAGCATATGGATCTCTTTGAAGGAAAACAAACCGATGTGTCAGTAATGCTCGTAGATGTATAAAAGTTAGAAAGTAATCATATTTATAATTTATACATTGATACATTCTTCCCAACATTGATCTTCAAAAACATCGATCATCTTGGTTGAATCATTCCAACCAATTCCAGTCATGTTAAGTAAGTTTGAAAGGCTATGATAGCATTTTTTCCATGTTTGTAACCTTGATGTGATGTGCGGTGTAGAACGAATGTCGGTACCAGGAAAACAGCTTGTCATTCGTGCCTCTAATATCTTCAAATATCCTGGCTTGAAGCCATTTTCTTGTCGCCAACCACTAGAAACTAACTCTTTCATCGCATTAATGAGCGTCATTTCTTCATGTTGATTCCACCCACGACGGCTGTTTCTCTCTTTACCAGTTACATTAGTACTGCTGTTCGTATCCTTTGCGGTATCCATCGGGTCCTGAAAAAGTCTTATAAATGAGACATTAGTACGCACCATGAATATTTGAAATAGTCCAAAGTAATAATAAGAATGTTAAAGAGATCAGAAACATATTTTATAGTAAGCTAATATTGTTCGAAACAACTGTATGAAATAATAGTAATTCCACATGGAAGTTTAAAGCAAACCACACTAACGACATTAGAAAATCACAGTTCAAGCTTGATCACCACTATTTCTCCACTCATTAAAAGTACAATTTGCTATCATATCCCTAAAATTTGTCCAATCAGCTGACGTATCCAACGTGCTTATGATATCCCCACCATCTATGTCTTCACTTGTAACATCGATGTTTTCCCCCACAGTCACAGAAACTTCTTCTTCGAAAGGGTCGCCCGGCATCTCTCTACGAATAAAGTTGTGAAGTATGCAACATCCCATGACAATCCGATTTTGTGTTTTAATTGGGAAATATGAAGGAGATCGTAATATTGCCCAACGTTTTTTCAGTAGCCCAAAGCACCTCTCAATCACGTTTCTAGCTCTGCTATGAATCATGTTAAAATACTCCTTCGGAGTCTGTGGTGCGTTTCTGCCTTGGCCAAATTCGTCTAGATGATATCTAACTCCCCTATAAGGTGCCAGAAAACCTTCTGCATTCATGTAGCCACTGTCACACAGGTAATACTTTCCTGTACATCGAGAAAAATATTGTATGCTTAGAATCTAAATTCTCATATAATATATTGAAAATATAAACGTACCTTTTGGGATTTTAAGACCATATCTCCTAGAAATCGCATCACGTAAAACCCTTCCATCTGCTGCTGATCCTTCCCAACCGGCTAATACGTAGGTGAACATCATGTTCGGGTCACATGCACCTAGTACGTTTATGGTGACATCGCCCTTCCGATTGCGATACTTCGGCTTATCAGACTGGAGACTATTACCTTAATATGCGTCCCATCTAATGCGCCGAGACAATCCTGTATGATGTTACATTAGAAATGCAATAAAGGGATAACGTTCATGTAGCTACAAATGCCGAAAATGAATACCTTAAAATGCTTCCATCTGTAGTCCGTGTTGTCTTCAGTTATTGGATCGGGTGGTACGATTAGCAGACGATGCAATCTTAAGACCGCATCTAAAACCTCATGGAAGTATTTCGAAATCGTAGCCCCAGATTTACCGAAGGTTTTTTGTACTACCCTATTTTTTGTATTGTGAGCTATGATTATCAAGAACATTGCTACTTTGTCCTTGACTGTGGTAAACTTAGACTCCTTAAGACCACTAACATTTTCTAGAAGGGAGACAAGTGTAGCAAAAGTTTTCCGATTCATCCGCAAGTGATTGTGGCAGGTTACGTCGGACATGGAAACCAATTCCCTAAGATTAGCCATCTGTTTCGGTATCTTCTCGAGCAAGCTGTATGTTCCTGGACTTCTTTTCCGCTTTCGATGATTTATATTCTGTTGGCGCCTTAAATACATCGAAACTAAGAGGAACAACAATATATTTTGCTGAATAAATGTTTGTAAAGTTACAAATATTTTCTCTTTTCTTCTCATGTAAATATCCATCCTGATTCTGCCATTAACATTTCACAGAAAATTTTTATCCCAAATCAACGGAAGAGAAAAAAATTAATCAGGTTCTTATGCTAATGCAATACCGCACCAATAATTCATATTTGGTAACGTCATAGTAGGCGATAATTACAGACATAAAATAACCAGTAAGATGCCAAGTAAAATTCGACTATGTCTCAACTCAAACGATGTCATATTACAAGAGCAAAGTATTCAAAGTCACATATATCACGTTGTAGAAGAGTGTATCACAGTTTGAAGTTGCTGCTTGTGTCAATCCCTAAAATCAATAATATGACTTTCTTCTACCAGGATTTTCAAAATGAAATTGTAAACAACACCTACATTAACAACCATCTTAAACTTTGGCGAAAGTGGGAACGGTCATATTGAATCCAGTCTGCAAACTAATTTACTAACGCAAGCGAATGCAAGAACGGTACCTTGTAGTAGTCGTCTTGGTCTGAAATAAGGTCAAAAGATGTTCCGTTCGTAAGAAGACGCGGTTGGACCGTCAAACTGTGAAAAGTCGAATGGTTTTAACAGACGAAATCATTATCCCAAGCAATATGAGAAAAATCTTCGATGCATTACCTGCAGCTGGTTGGAATCGGCTACCCAAATACCTCTACAGCTCGCCTTTCAAGCTCTCCTTTTCTCTTTTTTATCTTCAACTCGCGTCAAGCAGCCCCACCCAAAATTAGGGTTTTAACAAGAACAAGGGTATTATTGTAATTTTGATTTTGGTGGATAAGTTATCTAGCCCAAATATCCAAGATAATTAGTAGTGGGTACTCCTGTTAATAGTAGCGGGCTGAAAATTGCAACGGGCCCTATCCGAAAATTAATAGTGCAATCCAAACAAGATTTATCACTACTAAAAATTCCTATCTTGCTTTATCAAGCCAACAAAACGGGCCCAAGATATGTGATGATAAATTTTTTAGACCACGAACATACGTACTCATATATATACACATATATATATATATATATATACAGTCGTGAACGTCTAGTTTAACAAATTTTAATTAAATTACGATGCACCACTACTCAATCCCAAAAATACTTTTGAAACAATGTCTCATCGACCTTCTCATATCTTAAAAAAATATTGAAAAACATTCATTAACTCATGTTTACCAAACAAAATATGTTTTTGTTCAAAGCTTGCAATCGAATGTACCTATCTGATGAGCTGTTTTAGTCCTAAAAGTGGGATTTTTGGCGGTCATTCATTGTCTGATTTCTTGGAGCTTTCGACATTGGGAGGGCGCAATGCTTAAAGGAGATGTGCCTTTGGTGATGTATGTCTGAAATTACAGCGATAATTCAATATTTTATCTTACGAGACAAATTGAACATATCTTTGACTGCCATAATTTGAAAGGGATGCATAACAGAACATGCATAAATATCATATTACTAACAACGTATGAGCTTTCAAGAGTATACGGCAACAATTTTCATCTACCAAAAAACCGAGTATCATGTGACTAAGGACATAAGAATTTTTACCAAATTTAAAAAATATTTATTAATCTGTTAGGCCAAACATGTGTTTTTTTATTCCTTGAGTTGCATGTGAAATGGCTCACACTCATTAGCATATTCTTATAATTGATATCTATTTAGACATTCATTTAAAGTCGAAGGAGTTAAAAAGAACATGTAGATAAAGTATACAGTGTAGGATAATAAAAGAAAAAAGAACCAAAATAATGATAGAAACTTTGGAATACCTTCAAGCGTCACATGTTTTGGTAGATTTTCCATAAGATCTATATGTAACTTAAATAATGATTGATTTCTAACCATGTCAGAATCGAGTGCAACTCCTTGTCACCCGTAACGAAGACGTCTAAATTGATTAGACATTTTCAATGAACGACACCCTTGTGAACCAAATTATTCGACTCGAGAGTATTTGTCCGAGATTATCGTAAATGTATGCACCAATTAGTTGACTTTTACCGTTGTGAGGACTCTAGGGTAAACAATATTTTTCGTATAGTTTTTGTATGTGCTTGTCAATATTTTATTTCATTAACTGATTTAGTATTTTATGACGCAACATAAAGTTGCACGCACATGAGAAAATGCAGGTTCCTTCACATAGACCCCAACAAAATCTACAGTTTATCATTGTACTTTATTAATTGTCTATGAAAAAACATAAAAAAGTTGGAATTTTTTTTCTTTAAAATGGATATATGAAAAATTATTATGCGGTGATTTTAAGGTTGCACATGGAATAAACATAGGCATCCCAATATGTGTTTCAACTGAAATTTCAGCATAAATTACATCAATATTAAAGCCTCTACATATAAGACGTCCTCACTTTCGGTCGGATAATGATTTAAAAGCGATATATGAGTGCATTTCTTTAATGCTAGCTTATGCGGATGGAAGTCATCTGAAGTAAAATAGTGGAATGGTTTTTTCTGGTATGGGATAGAGCAAACACCAACACTCTCATCATTACCTCATCATTACTTATGTAAAGTGTTTCTTCACCTTGAAATTTACTAAGACATCATTTATCTCGTGTACAAAATTATTTTTGTAGTTACTATCACTCTTTCCAAGAATGATTGAAAGGTATGTTCAATACTCGAAAAGATGCATATGTTAGTTTGTGTAGCGAGGTTTCATCATCTTCAAACCAAATATCTGATTTGGATGGAAACTGAATAAAAATTTCAGTCTTAGTTAAATGTTGAATCTATAATTAGAATGTTCTAATGAATTTTACCTCCGGAGAGAAGTAATTCAATCACGTAGACAATCATTAAAATTCAAAGTCAACCATAAGATCAAGCTACAATCAAATATCACAAATGAGAAGAAAATTAACCTACCACCATTTTCAAGATATTCAAGACCAAGATTTAACTATTTTCAACCCTTGTGAAAAAAAAAAAAATCTTAAAAAAGAGCAAAAATTCAAGACTTGTTGCAAATTCTAACCAGCATCAACCAACTTCAAAACTCTAAAGATTCTAAATATCAACTTTGGATCTCATGCCAAAGTGCAATATCACCCACAAATTAAACCACGGGAGTGAATAACGAATTTCCATTAAAATAATGAAATAGTTCGAAAGCTCTAGTAAAATAACGAATATCATCAAAATCTCCTCCCAGACAGTTACGCCGAGTATTTCATTATTCTCCAAAAAAGGCTATGTAAAAAAACTATTTCCTCACTGACAAAAAGAAACTACCTAAAAACCTCAAAATTAAGGACATAAGCATTCTAAAATTAGTAATAGGTCATTGTATAGATTGTTATTTTTCATTTCCCCCCCTAACATATTTATATATGTCCAACGAACCACAAATCGGATAGTGGATTCATAGTTATCCGCCCCGTTTATCTATCATAAACATTTGATTAAATTTTATGTATTTATATGTGATTTATATGTATTATATTATTAACCACAAGTCGGATAGCGAGTTGATTGTTATACACCCAGTTTATTTATCATATACATCTGAGTAAATATGATATACTTATAGTTGATTTTAGGGGTGGCAATGGGCGGTTCGGGGCTGGTATTGGACATACCATCCCCGTACCAAATCTCCATTTCAAATACCGTCCCGCTAATTCACCACTTATGAAGAATTAGTTCGGGGATGGAGAATCACCGTTCGGGGATCGGGTTCCCCATTTTTATATATATCCAACAATTTTTTTTGCAGCAAATAAATAAATTAAATAACATCGACAAAACCGACAATAAAAATAATGAAACATTCA
This sequence comes from Lindernia subracemosa, assembly GCA_028392965.1. Classification (NCBI taxonomy): domain Eukaryota; kingdom Viridiplantae; phylum Streptophyta; class Magnoliopsida; order Lamiales; family Linderniaceae; genus Vandellia; species Vandellia subracemosa. The sequence goes on from JAQPCC010000042.1 coordinate 652,249, forward strand.
CGATAAAAGAAATTGCGATAAACTACGACTACATATATTTTTTTAGGGTTGAGTTTTGTTTTAATTATTTTTTAAATGAAAATATAAAAAATTAATTATAATAATCGATCATTACAGTAAATGATTGTGTATTTGTTATATTTAATTTAGAGTTACTTTTGGTTTTAGTTTTATTTTTTTAAAAAACGATATGAAAATTTAAAAGAAAAATACTAATCATTAAAAATCTTTTGTTCAAATGCATTATTTTATATTATTTATTAATAAATATAATTAGGGAACGTGGAATCACCGTTTGACTTAAACGGGGTCGGGTTCGGGGTCGGGGATGGGTGGGGAGCATCAATACCATCCCCATCCCATCCCCGCATTTTCACTGACGGGGAATCACCGTCAACTCCCGATCCCCGTTTTGACCGGGGATTCCCCGTCCCAATAACCTCGGTCCCAACGGGGATGGTTCACCGCGGGAATTTTGTCACCCCATTTATATTATTATTTATAGTTTTTAATTTGAATATGATATATATATGATTGCATTATTATAACAAAAAGGAAAAAAGAAAAAAAATATTGACAACACGTAAATACATGTATTATATGATTGCATTATTATAAAAACAGAAAAAAAAAAAAAAAACTAAACAAGATCTTGGCAACCCGTAAATGCAGGTATCTCACACAGATTATTAAAGGCAATTAATGACCTGTTACCTACTACTTAAACTGGCCATATTCCCGCTTTTATAATAGTAATAGATGTGTATAAAATATTAGTTGAACTTGATTTCATCAAACTCAACTGTATAACAGACTTGAAACAAATTCAAAAATAAAATAAAATAAAATAGACATAATGATTTGTAGCCCAAATATATAGAGCACGGCCTACGTTCAATCATAAGACCAATAAGAGAAAGCAAAGGCCCAATCTCAATGTGATGATGGCCAATATGGTAAACATAAAAAAATAAAATAAAAAAAATCAAAATCATAATTACGACAGCCACAGTAGTGCGTAGCCAATAAATATATTTTTAAAAAAAAATAATAATTAAAATGGAATATTTTAAGAAGACAACAATAATATGGGTTAACGACGACTTCGTATGTTAGGTTAGGAGCAGATGAACGGAACAAAACTGTAATAAAATATTGCCATCCGAGAATTATTACATTCACCAACTTATTGAAAATAGAATCGAATTTAAACGCCAAAAAACTCCTCTCTTTTTTTGCATAATAAGATAGATTTATCAAATAGTAACTATCAATTAGTAATTCTATTCTATGACAGTATCACTATTTACAGATATATATCCGAAATAACATTAAAAAAAATAAATTTGCAGTCCGTAAAAGAAGGTGACCACAAATGGCAGTTGTATTGAGTTTGCTTGCCTACACCAAAACAAAGGAGCGTTCCAACCACTCAAAACACAACAACAAACAAAACAACTCACTACTCCAAATATCATCTCATCTCATCCCATTACGTACAACACTATATACTATACGACGTGACCCCCTCATTTAATCCATCCCATTCTATTTTAATAATAATTATTTAAAATAATTATATATAAATAATCAATCCCCCCCTTTAAATATCATTCATTCCACCCTTCTCTCCTCTCTATCATCATTATTACCATTAACTCCCATGACAAACTGCGCATTTCTCTAGTTGATTTGATTAACGCCTTATTCCCACGAATAGTTTATACTATGGCTTATGACTGTCGAGACAAGAAAACTTCGAGGATGAGCTACGCTGATCTGTTCAAGAGTTCGAGTTGGAACCAATCCATGTCTTCATGGGAATCATCGTCCCTGTCTGATTTCAGCTCGCCGTTAGGGTCGGAGTTAGCTTCGTCGTCCGAGAGCGACGACGGCGACGGCGACTTTGCTTTCGAGCTGAGCCGTCAGATGGCCGAGGTCATGCTTCAAGAAGAAGACGAGCAAGAAACGGAGAGAGAAGAGAGCCCTTTTCCTAATGAAGTAAGGAGACATAGATTTTAAGTTTTTATTCCATCTTTCCAAGCAGAAAAAATTTATGAATGTTTGTCTGATTTCGTGCTTTTGGTAATGAAAGGCAAGTGGGCATGTGAAGAAGAGCAACCTCAACTACGGACATGGATTGCCACCGCTCGAAGTAATGAGTTGTTGATACGTCAACACCACATAATAGAAAGAAAATATATTCTTAAGACATTTAATATTAAGTTTAATTACTGTTTAACCAACGGTTGTTAGGTGTATCAGTTGAGGAACCAACCGCCAACCGCCGAAGCAGGCCATGCTCGTCAGAAAACAGAGCATCGCCATCACCATAACTACTACAGGCAGCAGAAACAGTGCCACAGAGGAAGATACAACGCCGGACAGATATACGGGTCGGGCATGCGGGCTGTTTTCCTCGGCGGTAACGGGTCGGGTCACAACGGTTCCTCCGGGACCGGAGTTTTCCTGCCCCGTTCGGCCAATGATTCGACTTCCGTTAAAAAGCCTCAGACAGGTGTGGAGTTTTTTTTTTTTTAGATCTTCACTTCTTGCTTTTATTACATTCATGAGACATGACGTCATCACCATGCTTGGAGTAATAATTGAAGTTAAGCCCGACACACCCCTTCGGTAGGATAAATATAGCAGAATACAGTAATATGAATAAAAATAGAAATCGCGGCTGGCGGCGACGGTACATAGATGATTCAATGAATCCATCATGATTCAAGGAATCTTTTTTGAACATTAAAAAAAAAAAAAGAAAAAAGCTATGTTGATTCCCCTTGGTTTGGTTGTCAGTCTCTATCTTCTGTTCTGTCTAGTGGCGTAAATAATTAATTAATTTTTTTTTAAAAAAATTATTGAATATAAACGATTGTGATGGATCTCAATGTAAAGAAATAGTACTGCCTTCATGTGAGTAGAATAGCTTCGGCCAATAGGCATAGTTTGGAATCTAGTGTGGTAGGGCCCATAGTAGACAATTATGCACCTTTCGAAGCGTCCAATGAAATAGATTGCTCTGTCTCCATTTATGTATGTAATGCCGACGATGATGATAAGATCATTTAGTTATACTCCTTATTTCAAAAAAATAGTGTGTGTAATAATGGCCGGCTTGACCTTTTCTTCTATTGCTATTATCGAACCATAAGTAGTGATAAGTCCGCCGCTTATTGTAATAACGGTCTTAAGTATGGGAATATCTCTTTCTTGATAAGATTGTAATAATATAATAAAATATTGCTGAATAATAAATAGTATGAATTATTTATTATCAGGTGGTTGCTCGACCGTTTTAATACCTACTAGGGTTTTGCACGCATTGGAGCTTCATTTTAACCGTCTTCAAGAATCTAAAGCCCATCAACCACCAAGTGGTGAATATCACAATCAATCATGCTTCCAAGGTATGTCTACTTGGCTTTAATCCCACTTGTTATAAGTTTTTTTTAGGTAATATTTTGCTATTTTATTTGGATAATCAGACGGAAAATATGGCGTGTAAACATGGGCTTGTCACATCTTGATAAAAGTGGGTGATTTGACCCTCGATAGATCTATGAGCTCAAGGGTTAAAATTTAATTTCAATTTTTTTGCAGATGAATATTCAATGAAAAGCCAGAAAGGGCTTTCACATGAGTTGGAAAATAAGTACGATAATAACGACAAGGAGGACATGCGACTACCCCAAGAATGGACTTATTAGCTCCTCATTAAATATATGTCCAATCAATATATAAGTGGTGGGGGCACATGAAGAAATTAATAAGCCGCAACTGCGTCAGTTTGAAGAAGAATCTGCAATAAATTTTAATAAGCTAAGAAGATAACATAGCTTCTATTTATTTATATATGTTTTGATTGGTTTGTATAAAGGTCAAATTAAGTTTGATGATGTTATGAATAAAGTAGCATGGTTGTCTATATATTCAATGTTAGGAGATTAGGGTAGTGAAGTGATGATGGCATTTGTTATTGTTATGTTATATGAAGTTGCCTGCCTATTCTTGTGTTAGAATTGATAAGGAACTAATGATATTTTCGTATGGAATGGTTTATGGTTTTGAAATTTTGTATATTTTGGCAAATTGCATGTTTGAAAATGATTGATGATATTGGCTGCATCATATTAAAATTTGAAAGCGATAGATAAATTTAAAATATGATCATCTTAGGTCAAAAGGATGTGAATATGAATTCTCACGATTATTTATAACGAATTACTATGTTTAATGCTATATATATAATAAATTAGGCATATTGGAAATAAAATTTATAAAATTAAAATATAATAGATTAAGCATAATCTTTTAAATGTAACAAAATTCATGTTACTTTTTCGAAATGAATTTTATCAATAGAAGTTGGGTTGATAAAAAAAAAATCATAATTCGATCTTATCCAAACTATTTCACAAATAGTCCTCCTCATTCTCCATCACTAAAAAAAACATTATTTTATGCTCCAATTTTAAAATAAAAATAAATAAAGATAATTCACATCATACTATAGTCGGAGAAGGAAAGTGCAGTTCACTTCAAAGTAATGTATTGGGCCGAGTCCATTTAGACAAACAGACTAGGCCCAATAAGATAATCTATCGCTTCGATGACCTCAACGCTATTGTCCAATCGATTTCCAAGTTCATTTTTCATTTGTGCAGATCTGAAAAAAGGGAAGAAACAGTGAATCACAGAGTCAATCGAGGGCAGAATGAGGAAATTCGATCCATGGCCAGTGTTCTTCAAGAGGGAGTTCAATCGAAATTGGCCTTTCCTTGTGGGATTTGGCATCACTGGAGCCATTATCACGAAGCTCTCTCTCGGTCTCACTGGTGCGTTTTTTGGATTTCCTTTTAATTGATTCGAAAGTTAATAATAATCAAGATATTTATGCTAACAATCGCTGATGTTGACAGAGGAGGATGCAAAGAACTCAAGGTTTGCGCAGAGGCACCATGGGAAGTAGGTCTCTTTCTGAAACCCTTGAAGAAGTTCGATGTTTTTCAATGTGATTAAAAGTTTGTTGTCTTTTGTTTCTGAGCTGTTAAATAATTCATGATTACATTTTTACGTGGTTTGATTTGCTATGTGGTTGTCATTTCTACCTAGTCCTTTTGTGTTTGTTAAAATCAAATTGAAACGGTTAGCACCATATTGATAAAATACATTTTAGCTCAATTGAGCTACAAAACTTCGTATTGCATATCTGTGTGGTTGTTTTAGTTTCGTTGCATAATCAGCGTAAAGACTTTGCAAATTTATATCTTTCTTTGTGTTGCAGAGTGAGAGCTAGAATTTTTTTATTTTAGGCTGAATTTGTGTATGGATGTTTCTGATACTAGTCATGCGAACTTCTTGGCATTTATTCCACTTTGTTGTGATTGTGAAACCAAAGCTACTTGATGAGCATGAAGCTCTGTGTGGTCTGTGTATGAGTTGCTGATTCCAATTGGAGAACATGATGCAGTTTATCGCTGATGAGCATGTTCAGTTTTTATTGAAACATTAGAGCCTGCCTCATACTACTGACTTTTAGATCGAAAAGTTTGCCGATCATATATTCTGTCTGTCTGGAAAGTAATGCATAGCAAATTTAGTCGCCAATCGTGCATTCTTTTGGTGCCTACACAAGAACATTTAGGCTCCATTTGGAATAAGAATTTCGGGGAAGCAAAGCAATTAAGAGCCTTAGTGTTCGCACGAGAGCCTTGGTTTTTCTTCTACAAATTCTCCTTGGGTTTTCTCCCACATGAATTCTTAACGTTTAGGGTGTGTTTGGGATGAAGAAAGTAGTATGGAAAAGAAAATAGGAGAGAAAATAATTTTCATAAGTTTTTCTTTCATTTTCCTCATCATTTGATGACGAAATTAGTTTTCCTTGGTTTTAAAAGTAAATCTTAACTAGATTTGCTTTTCTTTTCTTTTCATTGTCTATTTCTTCAATCAACCAAACATAAAAACTAGTTTTCCTTTCCCTACTAATTTCCACAAACCAAACACAACCTTAGGCTCCATGACAAGCCTTGATGTTCATGATAGATGAAGAGAACATTTTACTCTAGGAATCCCTTTTGCAAGTTCAGTCCTTGAAGCAAATCTTTCCACACGTCGAGCTAAGCTCTCTCTATCTGGATTGAGACTGACATTTGGAAATGTGTTGTATTGTACGGCAAAGCCATGAAAAAACGAGGCTAATTCATGTGCAGATGGATAACTGTTTTTCGGAAATTTATCCGTCCCTTCCCAGCTAGAGAACTGAATCTTGTTCAAAATGATCTTTAGGCATCATCTCAGACCTTGATGGTGAAGCATTCATACATCTTAAACATATAGCCCACAAAAACATCCGATCGAATGGAGTTGTGGAAGAGTTAGATATGCAATAGCGTCAAAGAGGCCACGCTGAAGAACAAACAATGATTCATGTGTGGTGTGTTGTGTTCTCTGTTCTCCTATACCTGGTTTTGTGATGTTCTTTTCAGTGGAAACTTCTATCAGATCTCTTAACTGAATCTCATGTTTTGCTTGCAGGTAAGAAATCCTACACGGTGGAGATGTTTCTTGTTTATCTTTCATTTTCAGTCCATTGCCTACAATAAGAGTGTCTTGCCACCACCTGGTTTATGGTGCAATACACAATACATTATACTTTATTTGTGTATGCTATGCTATGCTATGCATGCTATTCCTTTTGAATAGTAAGTAATTCAATGACAACCTCTTTATTCCTAGCAAAACATACATTGGCAGTTAGTTGGTTGCCATAGTAAAACCATCTTGGCTCCCAAGAGAAGGTTTTGTGTTTCGAATCATGAAATAAGAATTGAATAAATATTTGCATATGGTATGAGCACTCCAAGAGTTTATTAAGGTTACTTCTGATTTTACAGTCTGTCATCCAGGGCTTGCTTAGGATGACATGTCTCTCACAGTGGTTTACAAACTATGACGTGAAATGTGGATTTTACAGTCTGTCATCCAAAAAATAATAATAAACTTCCAAAATCATATATTAAAAAAATTGTAAACATAGATGTCGTAAAGATTTTGTCTACCCAACCCAACCCATACGAGTATCACTATTCAATTACCTTAGGTATCACAACACAATCTCTCGATGGAGTTGAATTTTTATCGTGTGGGGAAAGAATATACCATAAAATACAATAAAAATCATTGGAATACAAGTGTATTTAGTTGTAATGATTTTTTTTTTTAAAATATAAAAAAATGAAAAAAGGTCCGTTGTAGAAAGCTCGAAATCCTAATACTGTAGTGTACACAGCCTTTCAAAATTTCAAAATTCAAAACTCCCTCCACATATAGTCATTAATGCATCGAAGACTACACAGCCCATATAATATAAACCGACCCCACCTCATTTTTCCTTCATTCATTCATCATAATCCCTAAATCGCTCTCTTCCTCTCGATTTCTTCTTCATATACATAAGGGAGAGAATAGGCTAGGCGCCATTCAAGCAAATTCCGAGAAAAAGCTTCCAAAAAATGCGTGAGATTTTGCACATTCAGGGTGGTCAATGTGGCAACCAAATCGGTGCCAAGTTCTGGGAAGTCGTATGTGCGGAGCATGGGATTGAACAGACGGGTCGTTACCAGGGCGATTCCGACCTGCAACTGGAGCGCGTGAACGTCTACTACAATGAGGCTAGCACTGGGAGGTTCGTTCCTCGCGCCGTGCTCATGGATTTGGAGCCTGGGACCATGGACAGCCTCAGGTCGGGTCCGTACGGTCAGATCTTTCGTCCGGATAACTTTGTGTTCGGGCAGTCGGGTGCTGGGAATAATTGGGCAAAGGGGCATTACACTGAGGGTGCTGAGCTGATCGATTCGGTGTTGGATGTGGTGAGGAAGGAAGCGGAGAATTGCGACTGCTTGCAGGGTAATTTTGAATATATTTTTTATGTTGTTCACTATGTGTTCGATTGATTTTCTAGGAGATATATTCTTTGTAATTATTTGTGTTTAGTCCGAGTTAACTGATTTCGATGCATGTCTTTTATTCAATTATTAATCATGTTTTCTAGCAGGTAGATGTATGCGATTGTGTTCTTGAAAGAAAATCGATAAACTTAGCTGAATGTTATGATTACAGTTCATATCGTGGAGAGATCTTCTGAAACCATTCTTGTTTTCCTTGGTGTATTCCTAATTCAGATATAACATACAGTTATTCACATCTGTTGGAAAACCTGCAGGATTCCAGGTCTGTCACTCATTGGGAGGAGGAACAGGATCGGGAATGGGCACTCTTTTGATCTCGAAGATCAGAGAAGAATATCCCGATCGAATGATGCTGACATTCTCGGTGTTTCCGTCTCCTAAGGTCTCAGACACGGTCGTCGAACCTTACAATGCTACCTTATCTGTTCATCAGCTGGTGGAAAACGCAGATGAGTGCATGGTTCTCGACAATGAAGCCCTTTATGATATTTGCTTCAGAACTCTCAAGCTCACAACTCCAAGCTGTAGGTGTTACATCATCGAAACAATTCTCCCCCACTTCCTTAATTGCCGTGTTTATGCATGAATTCTGTGTCTTTCTTACAGTTGGTGATTTGAACCACCTGATTTCTGCAACCATGTCTGGCGTCACGTGCTGCCTTCGTTTCCCTGGTCAGCTCAACTCCGACCTCCGTAAACTCGCGGTCAACCTCATCCCATTCCCTCGTCTGCACTTCTTCATGGTTGGATTCGCTCCGCTCACCTCTCGTGGGTCCCAGCAGTACCGCTCCCTTACGGTCCCCGAACTCACCCAGCAGATGTGGGATTCCAAGAACATGATGTGTGCAGCTGACCCGCGCCACGGGCGGTACCTGACAGCCTCAGCCATGTTCAGAGGCAAAATGAGCACCAAAGAAGTAGACGAGCAGATGCTGAACGTTCAGAACAAGAACTCATCATACTTTGTCGAATGGATCCCAAACAACGTGAAGTCCACCGTTTGCGACATCCCACCCACCGGGCTGAAGATGGCTTCGACCTTTATCGGGAATTCTACTTCCATTCAAGAGATGTTTAGAAGGGTCAGCGAGCAGTTCACGGCCATGTTCAGGAGGAAGGCGTTCTTGCATTGGTATACAGGCGAAGGTATGGATGAGATGGAGTTTACTGAAGCAGAGAGCAACATGAACGATCTGGTTTCTGAGTATCAGCAGTATCAAGATGCTACGGCTGATGATGAAGAGTATGCGGAAGATGAAGAAGAAGAAGAATATCAAGAATGAAGAGTATGGGGGGAAAGATGATGAAGAAAGAATATCAAGAATGAGTTTTTGAACGTTGCCTGCCCCCTTTTCTTTTTATTAAGTAGGTTATCTCTACTTGCAGGTCTTTTCAGCTATTGAACTCAACTATGGTGTACTAAAGTTTTCAATACTATGTTGTTAATTGCTTCGTTAATCTTCTTTACTAGCATCAAATTTACGGAGCTTTCGTTTTGTTTATTATAAATTTTCACAATTTTTTTTATCAAGGACGTGCATATGAATCCATCTGCATATGCAGATAAAACAAGAGAACATAAAACAATATATGATCTTATTACAAATTTACAACAAATGTCCGAAAAGATAAGGTTCCAGTACATAATACTACACTAGTTCACACAGCAGCACTAAGTAGTGTACTACTAAACAAGTGCCAAGAGAACAGACCATAACAAATACCAGTCAGACTGCATAAATAAGTAAATCTACAAAGAGAAGAGAAGCTGCTGCAAAAGGCAATTATACATGCACATACATCTCGTATGATCATCATCGGTGCGAAGATTATGTCTAAAGCAGTAAAATATTCACGAGTTATAAAAATCATGTATATCTTCTACTCTACTACGTATCAGAATCAGTTCCAAACGTTCAATCCTTGACCTTCATCTGTCATTTTAAAGCAATGTCATCCACGGATGTTAGATCCTCAAGCCTATGTATCTATGGTTTTTTCTCTCTCTTTTGTTCATTTTCTATGCATTCTATATCCAACAATATCATCTCAAAGCAATATATGCCAACTTCTGCAGTAACTCTCACATACTTAAACTATCACCTGATGCACATATTCCTATAATCTGAGCTGAAATATTCCAAGGTGCAAGTCTTTCAACATAAGGCAACCAACAACGTTTTATCAATATCCTAAAGACCTGAGGACCAATATTCTAAATTCATCCAATTTGAAGAGCAAGAGCTGTGGCCCAATATTAAAAGAAGCCATAAAGCACACAAGGGTTATAACTTACTATCACATGTATTTCCACATAACTCAAAAAAAGAAGTCTAAGCTGTATAAGGATACAAAAGCTATGTGGAGATCAGAACCTGTTGCATTCCAGATTGAAGAAGTCATGTGCATCCAGTAGTTCTGTAACAAAACAGGAAATTAGATAAAGCAACACCTCGACTAAAATGTAATGATCGTAAAAGACCAACTCATTCAGTCATAATTAGATTACCAACGGTAGCATGGACCAGACAACGCATGGCGAAAGGGAGCATCGGAATGGGTTACATCTAGAGGTTCTTTATGATGGTGCAGCTCAATCATAGATGATGAAATCATCAAAGATTTGACCTTTTCGAACTCCTCAAAGCAAAGGAGTGATCCACTTTTTTATTTTACTAGGGCCTTCAAACTCGAAAATTGTTAGTGTTAGGAATAGGTCATGGGATGTTGATTTGAACCTGTTAGCTTCAACTGATATCTCATCAACTTTAATTAGACTAAAATGCCCCAAAAGATCTAACCTTACCTAGCAAAATCTATGAAGGTGCCGAATGTAATGTTTTTCTCGAAAGGGTCCAGGTCATTTACATGGTAGTTTATTTTATTTATCATTCTTTTAAGGTTACTGTCGTTTGCAGAGCAAAATATGGTATACAGTTCCAGTCTTCTGTCCAAAAAAATAAAATCTGATTCCACTCACCCACTATCAACTTTCACCAGGAGGAGAAACCATTCGAAAATAATACCAAATAACAATAATTTTAACTCAATTCCAATTGTGCACAGAATGTAAACCCCAGAAGGACTGAAATCCCATTTAGACAATTCTAGACAGAAAACAAAAGCACACATAATTAAAATTAAATTGAGGCTTAAAGTGAGCTGGAAACATGTGAAAAAAATACTTTCATCAATCAAGATCTGTGAAGAAGTCATTTTCTTACCCCCGACAAAAGTGAGAAACCTGCGCGGTTAACTATCAGCCTTTTGTGCCATCCGCTTCCCGAAGAAAGAACGGTTGAATTGTAATGATCTATTATAAAAAAAATTCCAACAGAAAATAATCAACTTCATGTCTTGGGAACAAAATAAACATGAGCTCAGGATCAGGAATTGTCTGCCATACAAAAACAGAGAAAGAAATAAAAGGGTACTGTAAAACTGCAATCCCAACTCAGAAAAGAACACTTCTATAGAAAAAGTTATGAACATATCGGAGAACTCTTTATCCTAAGTATAAAGTGAGAATTCTGACAACTTCAAGAAATCTCTCGTGCATTATATTATTCAAAGTAGACTATGAGTATTGCTCCAATGAGTGGCTATCTAGCAGACTCAAGGAACTCGTTCACAATCATATTGGGATTTTAATTTGGTACACAGAAGCACAATTATGGATATTTATTGATCCTTACTGACACTGAGAAGGGCCTGCTCACAGAATCTAAGTGTTACCATGGATCATTAAACAAGGTCTACGCAAACTTCCTTTGACAAATGCCCAAGTAGCTTCAGTAGCTGACAAGTGTCATATTTGAAATGAATGTGACAAAGCAAATGACACTTGGCAGCATCTAAACCTACTTGGGCAGTGCCTAGGGGTAGGGTCCACCGATACTTTTGTAGTAATTAAATTCCTGTCTATTTGAGGATAGTATTCAAATACTGCTAATGAATATCGTTCGCGCAAAAATGTGGGCCCACTGTGATTTTCTAATGCTTCAATTAACTTTTCGACACGTCATCCATTCAAGAGTGAGTATTACCTCAGCAAATATGGAAGAATGAGTTACTTTTTTTATCTAAATGATATCATGGTAACATTTTTGGTAGGTTATTTATGTTGCAACTTCCACATTTATGTGATCCTACCTTTAGTGACATGATAGAGGATATGATCCTTATCTAAATCAGGTCACTAGATATTGAAGATGTGAAACTCCTACATCTAATTTATGTTAAGCTTCTTTTCTAGGACATCGTATCGGGCCCAAGGTACTGATCAATTCAGTTAGCCGATATTCAACAATTACTTCTATTGGCAGCTAAGTTATTTAGATAACTTACCACTCGAATACCCTTCAATATCCTAAATGGAAATACACCACTGCATATGTAATATAAAAAGACTTTGCTACTTATATTGGTTGTTAAAGTATTAAATATTTTTATTGCTGACAAGAAAAATGAAACATAGATGGAAACGCTACAAATGGTCATCATGATGTAAATTTGAGGGCTGCAACAGAAGTCAACTAATAAAAAGACAAATTCGACACTTTTTGTAATGGTTATAACATCCCGATTATTGGTGATTCACCACTGGACTCCGATGTCATGTACATTACAGTTTATAATGTATTCAATCAATCTCGAGACAGGTGATCACAAGACCAATATCTTTTGTGAGAAACAAAGTTTTTGTAAACATATATGGATTATTAGCAACCTCCAACATCCTTTTAAATGGCATATAATATGTTTCCTTCATGCCAGAAAAGGGTAATGAAACACATCTAAAGTAAAATTAGCTTGTTATTTGATGCGGATATCAAACAACAAACCACATCACTACTGACATTATACAAGTCCATAACCTAAAAAGAATGTTTTTATGATCTGGGCCTAATGTTTTTTATTCCCATTAACTAGTGTCTCAAAATCAAGCACTCTAAAAATCCAACTTATCCAATACAACTTAACAGAAAATTTTTCTCTCGTCTCAAAAATAAAATTAATTCAATGTTCTTACATTGTTGATCGTTCAACTATGTCGCGTGAGGTTCAATGTTAAGATTCATAGGAGAAATCAACACGCTAAAGTTCGACCACACCACTACGAACAGGGGAATTGTAAAACCATCAGTCGGACGACGATACTGGCCTAAGTTGGTGATAATTTACAAGTTGCAATTACTAAGTATCTGGCATGTGGTAAGGGCTCTAAATCTCAATGTCTTATTACAACAAAGAACCAGACATAAACTATTGATTCATAATTTTCCACCCCAAAGAAGTATCGAAATTTGTTTAGAGAAAACCGCTTGGCAGCAAACACGAAAGCACACGTGTTGATCAACGAGCATCAGATGTTCGACATTCAGAGTAAAAACCTTTCACCACCAGTGACTGAAAAGAAAACCCAAAACCTAGCTTTCTGATCTACCCATGCATGCTTTCATCAATCCCCAATATGTGATTCGTAGTTTCTAAATCTTCTCTAATTATTTAAATCAAAATAACCGTTGGATGGCAAGTATTTAATACGTTCGTCCAATCTAAACTATTTCTTTGGTACAATGACAGACTGATTTTGTCGATGCTTCAAGATCAAAATTATTCAGTGACTGGTTTAGAATAGATGACTCCGGTCAAGACCATTCTCATAAAAAAGAACAACTAAAGGTAAAAACAAGCATGTAAATCACCAGATAGTAATGTGACTGAGAACCAACATAAAGTCTTCCACACACAAACATAAAACGTCTTTATCTAATAAGTGAATGTAAAGGCCTAATACACACACCAACCATGCCCCATTGTGCTAAGTAGGAGAGAAAGCCTTAGTTTAGACAAGCTGGCTCCAGAATCCACGCTGATCCAGTAAAATTGGCGAGACAAGCTGCAAGGGAGAAGGAAAACCAAAACAACTGGTAAATTTTTTGTATGCTTATCTACCACAAAACTCGGCACATTTGATAACTTAAATGTCAATCCAACAACGAACTACGATTATAAGACAGTAAAATGATAAACCTAACTTCCATAACAATGTCATTCCACACCCCTCTTAGAATAAGAGGGAAAAAAACACCTGAAACTGCGAAGAGAAGACAAGTCAAATTTCTGTAATCTAAATGATTTTTAGGTACTTCTGCGACAATGAATAGAGAAAAGTGCCGAGCGACTATATATATACCAGAAATAGATCCGAATCAAAATGGATATTGTAGCATTGCCAGCATCAAGCCCTGCCACCATGACCACCACGGCCACCACGACCACCGTTCTTCCCCATCTGACCCCAGCTACTCACTTCATGCCCAACATGTCCGACAGGAGTTCTGTAAGACAAAGGTGAAAATTGTGATAATTTTGAGAAATTAGTGTTCTGTAATCAAAACACCAACCTAGGCCTCTTTCTGTTTTTCATCTTGATATTATTGATTATATCCATGGCCCTGTTCTGGTGCTCTCTGGTACGTGAATGCAGGTCTAGTGCTTCCACAGTCTCACAGTCACGTTCACAAATCCTGCACCACCCTGCACTCGCAGGTCTCCTCTTGGACTGGTCAAAGGGATCAGCAGTTCCCTTCAAATAATTGGATGAATGCATGGTATTAAAAGACAAGCATTGACTGATACAAATATAATATTTTGTATAACAATAAACACGACGCATAAGTGATGAGACAAAAATTAATCCATAATGTAGCTAAATATGAGGAATCCAAAACCAGTTAACATACTGTGGAGATCCCAATACTCACCACAGATGTCCAACCATGGGGAAGTCCAGGGGTCATAAGGCTGTCTTTGGGAAGTGGGAAACCCGATCTCTCAGATTCACCAAAGGGAACATTAGGCAAGTTTCCTGGGCCACCAACTTCCCTTGAATGGCCATGAACAGACAGTTGTCTGAGACCCATACCCTCCTCCTTTTTTAAGGTAGCAGGTCCACCTTGCCCATGGAACTTACGAGTCCCTGGACCATCGACATCACCTCTAGACAAAGGGGGGATCCTGCCATCACAAAAGGATTTCCAAGCAAGTAAGAGAACAGTTTATAATACTTGAGCCTTTCACCAAATGGTAATTGCTACCTTATATTAGTAACATCATATGCTGATGAGTCATGAGGATAGTCTGAAGTGCCACCAAATCTCCGTGGAGAAGAGCCCAGATACTCCCTACCGGGACTTCTGGGAACAAAATGTTTATTGTGATGTTGACCAAATTCAGGTTTTCGTTCGAATTTGGGGGCACGTCCATGGTCGACTGCAGGATGTGGTTGCATGAATCTTGGACTTTGAACTAGAGGGTCTGACTTAATACCGGGCTTGAATCCAGGCACATAGGATGCTTTCAGAGAAAATGGAGCTGCACTCACAAATCAGAAGGGTAACAGGAGAAAGAATGAGAGATACAAGAGATCAGTCAAATGCATATAAACAATTAACATGAGATGCCTTTTATCTTTCGCCCTTTAGTTTTGTTACAGTTCAATCTTTTCGAAGTTTACCTCTGTCAAGATCCCTAGTTGGCTCCGCGGGAATTGGATATGAACTCCCTCGCGCGAATAGCTTCATGTTTTCATCCCTTGAGTTAAACATAGAGTCTGGATTTGGTTTATCACTGTAGTTTTTCACTAGATTACCCCCTTCAATAGAGAGCGTTTGATCTCTCAGAGTTGTATGAGGGGGTGGAACTTCATGCATAACATCATGCTGATTAGCTGCTCCTACAGCAACAACTTGGGACTTATAACTTGGAGGTGGAGGAGGCAGAAAGCCAGGTTTCCTTTCTTCTCTCATATGAAGAGACTGGCTCGGGTCTGCACCGGAGAAAGCAATGCCAAGTTCTTTGACAATGTTGGAGGTCATCATATTCTTAGGCTCGATTGGTTTAAATGGACTGGAATGTTGTAACAAGAGACCCTCTTCCTTACCAAATCCAATTTTCATAGCATCATCCACAAAGGATTTACCACTAAGAGCTTGCATCAACTGGACACGCGCATCAATACCATCTTGTATGACACGTGATCTAACATTTTCTGCAGCACTATTGGTATCCTTGGCAGTTGTCTTGCTTACTCTGGTGGATGCTGCTTCATTTTGGGAATCTCCTTCATTACCCTTGTCAGCTATTTTCTTCGAAGGTAATAAAGGAGCTTGCATATTAGCATTAATTTTAGGCACAACAGACTGGGCATAATCTTGATTCATGGCAGTCTGAACAGAAGCAGGCAGTGCCGAGACTGAATTAGACATAGGGACAAAACCACTCGACTGAAGTGAATGGTTATGTGGATGCCCAGGCTGGTTTGGCATTTTTGATCGCACGGAATGATCTTGAGATTGTTGGTTCTGAGGCGCAGCGTATGGTGGCATCTGAGGCGGCGCAGGAGGAAAATGACCTTGATGATGAGACTGCTGCTGGTTATATTGATGAGGTACAGCTTGTTGACCTGGTGGTTGCGTTGGAAGACCTGGATGGATAGAAGGAAACTGCTTGTTATGGGGTTTAGATATCCCATGAGCTTGATTCTGTGAAGACTGCAGCATTGACGGATTCTGATGAGGCATAGAACCATGAGGAGGGTTTGGACGCACCAATGGAGGTTGTTTAGCTGGTGCTTGACCATGCATATTACCAACATGTGCAAAATTTGATTGAAACTGATGTTTCTGCATGGCTCCTGATTGTATCTGTGGAGCTGATTGCGGCCTTGGATAGGATTGATGACCGGAAACTGTAGGAACAGGCTGCTGTGGGCGCTGGGGCAGACCAGGAGTCGTATACTGTTGAGCCTGAGGCTGCAACACAGGAGGTTGAGCCTGTGTGTGGTGATAAGCTGTGGCCTGCGGTTTAATTTGTGGATGTGACTGGTTTGGCGGTGGAATTTGGGGCTGAGCTGGGGGTTGAGGATGCATTTGAGGTTGAGCTTGACCCTGAGGCATCAGCACTTGAGGCTGGTGGTGGTTAGGCATCTGAGGATGTTGGGCAGGAGGTCGCATGCCTAAAGGCTGTGCATAAGGTGAGGGTTGAATTGGCTGGCTCTTAGGAGGCGGTTGGGATTGCTGTTTCTGCCGGACTTGGTACTTGGTCGACGGGATAGGTGCTAGAGCAGGCACCAGAGAATGAGATTGAGGGACCAACTGAGTCTGCGGCTGAGCAGGAATGGTCTGTGAAATGCCTTGATTCTGAACATTGGCCTGTGGCATGGTTTGTGATTGCACATTCACTTGTTGGTACTGTTGTAGTAAAGGTTGCTGTTGGACTCCGTAATAAGCTTGAACCGTCTGTTGGTAAGGGTCGAATCCGCCATACTGCTGATAGTAGTCCTGATATTGTTGATTCCACTGTGCCTGTGTTAGCACACCAACCGGTGCCTGAGCTCCTGGATTAACTTGAGCATTTGGAGTTTGCACATGATTAGCATTTTGAGGGTTTTGTTGTCCCTGAGAAGTAGGGGCAATGGCCTGTGTTCCAACTGCAGTAGAAGCGGGCAAAGTTGTCTTTTGTCCTCCTCCATATGCACCCTGAGATGAAATTCAAGAATAAGAACAAAACATGAAGTTTCACCACCGCTTAAATTAAGAAGGGTGCCTATATCTATATGCTCACAGGACAACTCCGAGCATGCTCGTGAACTTGGCGATGCACAATTTGCATTCCACATTTACTGCATAAAACAGGACTGTTTCCAAAATGGCAATCTGAACTGTGCGAAGTGCAATCAGATAATGTGCCTTCCCAAGCACAGCCACTCCGAAAGTAGAGACAGTGCACTTTAACTTTGCTGATTTTTTCTGAAAGTTCTCTATCAGAGACCACAAGTGGCTGCCCAAGATTATAAATATCAGTAAACAATCGTGTCAAATCCAACAAAAATGACCAATGATTCTCATCAAATGAAAAAAGTGACCTTGGAATCGGATTCTGTCACCAAGTAACCATCGTAGGGGCAGGCCTTGGTGGAATTTGCCACATGCAACAAGCAAGGTTTACAGTACAGATGAGTGCATCGAGACTGAAGTGCCTCTTTTGGGTACACAAGGGTGCGACAAACAGGGCAGAAGTACTCCCCGGGATAGGTGTGAATGTCGATTATGCAGTCAATGTCAAAGCCCATCTGATTATCAACAAAAAAAAAAAAAAGAATACAATCAAGCTTCAATTACCGTACATAACCAAGCACACGAATTCAAGGTTAACCGATCTGTAATAAATTCGGTATATCTTATAGCCTGGTTACCTGAGCTCGCCGATTCGATACGAAATGAGGCGCCAGTGGCCAACGGCGGCGTAAGAAACCGCGGCACCGTTTGTGGTGAACGGAGGTGCGAGTAAAGCTGAAACAGCGGTCCGCCGGTGGTCGCGGACTGCCTTGGCTAGCGTCTTCGGAGAGCGGTGATATAGGGCTTTTGTTCTTCAGTTACTTCCTATGTTTTTCTTCTTTGCTTTGCTTGTGGGACTGACAAAGGGTTCTACTCTTATTTATATTTCTAAAATAAATTTAATTTAGCGATAATTACATAATTTATAACGCTACTATTGCTCTAATTATACGTATTCTTTACATTATAATAATAACACAAACTAATTTTGCAGTTTATTTTATCAAATCATTGCAATAAGACTAACTTTTTTCGAAATTCTTTCAAAAGCGCGGGTAATTTGAATTGTAACGGTAAATAGCGGAGATCAAATATATATATCCGTTATGTTAGTTAATTAACATTCTGTCGATAAATGTCGAGTCTTGACTACTAGTACATCTATAATCGTTTATTTTCTCGGAGATTGACTATTAGTAATTGCTAAACGTTGAATGCGTTTTTTTCCCTTTTGAGGTTTAGTTATTTGATTTCAGTTATAATCGTTACGATATTTTCAATCCCATTTTTTCGAGCTAACGAATAAATGAAACTCGACACTTTCAAAAGCGCGGGTAATTTAAATTGTAACGGTAAATGGTGAAGATCAAATATATATCCGTTAAGTTAGTTAATTAACGGTATGCCGACAAATGTCGAGTCTCGACTAAAAATCATTTACTCGTTTACCATTCTCTGCGATTGAATAATAGTATATGTTAAACGTTGAATGCATCTTTTCCCCTTGGTTTAGTTATTTGATTCGCTTTATAATCATTACAATATTTTCAACCCCATTTTGTTAAGCTAACGAATAAATGAAACTCGACGATTTCAAAAGCGCGGGTAATTTAATTGTAACGGTAAATGGCGAAGATCGGAGATATATTCGTTAAGTTAGTTAATTAACGCTATACCGACAAATGTCGAGTCTCAACTGCAAATATAGTTACCCGTTTACCATTCTAGGCTATTTTATATTAGCATATGTTAAACGTTGAATGCATTTTTGCCCCTTTTACGGTTTAGTTACTTAATTCGCTTTATAATTGTTACGATATTTTATTTTCAACCCCATTTTATCGAGCTAATGAATAAACAAAACTCAACACTTTCAGAAGCGTGGGTGATTTTTATTGTAACGGTACAAGACAACCATCAAAATTATATTTGTTAAGATAGTTAATCATCGTTCGTACAATTAGTAAACAAATGTTGAGTCTGACAATAAATACATTTATTCGTCGAGCATCCTAATTCTTATGAGATTTTCAATTTTTTTTTTTGTAACCTGGAAAACCCTGACCTTAATAGCATAGTAAACCCCGAAGACTGACGCAATAACCTACAAACTATGCCACCTAGGTAAAGACGCACTGTAACATGTTCATGTGTGATAGGCTTCCCAAGATATTGGGGGCGCACGACAGATTGGAACTAATGACCTTCCCAACATCTTTAAGACCCCAATCTTGGCCATGACCTGTCGTCAAGGCCTCATTGGCTTCAAAACTTTTTAAGCACAAGCGTCTCCCCAAAAACTACCGAAAGCGCGGGTAATTTAAAATTTAACAGTTCCAAATAGAAAATTTCACATGAAATAATGAGAATAGATGTTAGAACATTTTCAAAACTCATACGAGTCGATTCGATAAATAGATAGATAGGTACGGTCGGAGCCACATATAAGTAGCTCGGGCATATTTAAATTCTCAATACTCGCGCATGCACGTGTATATAACTCCAAATGCACGTACAAATACATTAAGCTGAGTACTCGTCGAATTTGATAACACAATCGTAAAGTCGTCCTCCGAGAAACTGGGCGACTTCTGGGTGCTTCACCTGGATTATTTTTTTTTTTTTTCAAAAAGAATGTCAAGCAAAATCTTCTTGCAGATGAAAAGGAAAATGAGACGAATGCCGCATGCATTATTACCATTGCTATTTTCAAAGAATCGCATTTAAATTGCGCGTAGAGGTTGGTCTCTATTCCTCGGCCCTGACCAAAACGGGCGGAAGTAGCTCTTTTAAGTCACTGTATATACGAGCAAATTGAACTGCAGGGATAGATTTTGTCGTCCTTACCATTCCTTCACAAACCACAAGATCTGCGTCGCTCGAGACATAGGCAAGTTCTTGAGATACACGTGTAAGATCGATGACCTGAAAGTCAAACAAACATTTTCGCCTAATCAAAGCAGCCATGGATATAAGAAGTTCGACCACTTTTAAGAATGCATGGATCTTCTTCTTACCGGCAAATCATTGCCAGAATTCACGATTAAGAGATTCGAAGTATCGACTCCCAGGAGCTTCCCATTCTCATCCTTCAACTGTGAAGAGTGTGTAATAAATTAGGGAACTTCAAACAAGAGTTTGAGCCGCTATATAAGTGACAGATGTCCCACCTTGGCTACAATATCGATCAACTCGGCGTAGGTAATATCGTTGATAGAGGGAAAATCATTTGCTGCTATTACAACCTGAAAAATGAAAGGATTAATAGGCTCAAAACAGCGTGGAATATGTGTCTTGGCGACTGAACTGCATTCACCGATGTTTCGCCAGACCTTTGATGGCTAGTAATAACAAATTTTGACATACAAAATCACATAATCCATTGTCAAACAATAACATGCCTGTACGCCATGGCGTAATAACTCCCTTGCAAATGGCAATATACCCAAAATGATATCTGCTCCAGAATTATCTACGAAGATCACAGCCTGCGTTTTCATAGAAATCCAAGTTAGCCACAGACTAGACTATAACCTTTTTCCAGGATTTACTAGTTCTTTTACATAACCTTTTTCCAGGATTTGCGACTCCATTTTGAGATAAAACTGTCCAAATCATCAATAACCCACGGTCGAGGGAGAAGGTTCTGACAACTAGCTTGGAATGACATGCCATCCTTTGCAAATAGTTCGGCAAGCTTCAAGAGGGACAGTGGAAAATTACTTGTAACACAATTCCGTCGAACAAGAAACTAAACAGCTTGTAGGAAGTTGTGATCCACATAGTTGAGGAGAAAACATTAAGTAGTTTACATGAATAAGCATGCCATAATGATGAATGGCAATACTATCTGAGCATCAATGAACGGAACATGGAGACAGAATATCTGAGAGCATATCAATCGATAGCGTAGACAGATAATGTGTTAAAAAACGAAAAAGTTCAAGAATACGATAAAAAAGTATCAGGGAACTGAATAAAGATCAAAGTAGTTAAGCTAAAAGCAAAATTCAGCAGTAGATCTGCAAAGAGAAACAGCTTATACCTGAGCAGAGCCGAGATCGAATATGTTACCAGCAAAGATCCCTCTAATCAAATTCTCAACACGCTTGAGTTCATCCACTATAGCATCATTAAGACGCACAACACCCTCAAACAAGGAAATAGCCTTGGCATTTTCATCTTCCTGCACGAACAAATAAATCATCGATTGAACACCTCTTTTTTTCATTTCACAACTCATATATAATTATAAAGCAGAAAAATCCAGGCAAAGAACTAACAAGAAAACTTCCAACAAATGAAGCCAAACAAACAGCAATAATATATTCAATGTTTCTTCGAAAAATAAAAGAAAGGAAGCAAATGATGCTGTAGGTGCAGTAGCATAGTTTACAAGGCATTGCAGAGATATTCACCTTAACTTTCTTGAATATATCTATGAATCCCAACTCTCTAAGGACTTGCTCACGAAGTTGGCAAAGAAGCTGGCACGAAAGAAGAAGCATAAAATTAAATCCCAAGGCAAGACGACACTCATAAACAAGAAGCGTATTACGATCAATCAAATTCATACAATGCAATCGGGTGGGCCTCCATGACTCTCCGGATCATTTCTCAGATCTTCCAATATCTCAGCATACCTGCATATAGAAAAGAACTTAATTCGAAAAGTTTAATGGGGGGCAAAGTTCATTTCAGTAGTTTCTTTCCGAGTCTATACAGTAAAAGATAGCTTCAGTTCAGCTCCGTAAAGATCTTCGAATACTATAAAACTTTCTTCCATCTCATGAGATCTAAATTCATAAACAACCAAACAAGTTCAAGCACAACTTCTAAACCCATATATGTTTTAAGATAATCAATGAATCATTGGACCTTTAGGCAGTGGCTTAAAGACGTTACCTTTGAGCAAACTTTTCAGCTCTAGCGGCTGCATCCTGAACAGTATCATCACTCTCAGCTCGTTTTCTGCACAACAAAAAAAAACGAATTTTTTTTTTCACTTAAGCAGCTATATTTGCAGGGATTAATGCGACCCAATAAAAAAAGAAAAAATTGGTGTAAACTGTAAATACCTATACGATGGGATCGAATTGGCGAAGAGATCGATCCAAGAAAGCTCAGTGGGAGTGGCCTTTCGTGGATTGTCCGAAGGGAAACGGAAAGGAATCGTGCAAGCCCTGTAGTTAGATTCAACCAACACTGGCAATGTCACCAAATCTTCAGTCTTCTCCATTTTTTTTTTCTCTTTCTTTCTTTCTTATTTGATCTCTTTCCTCTTCTCTGCGAATCTTGTCCGAGGCTCGTGAACCACGACGTCCATATATAAATCAAGAACAGAACAGAACAGAACAGAGGAGCATATTCTGATTCGATTTTAATATTATATGATTTTTATTTTAGATTTTTGATTATTTGTGACCGCATAATATTCTCCCTTTTTACGCAATATTGTTTTTTTATATCTGAATTGAATAGACAGCCAAGTTGTCATTATTCAATGATTTCTAGTCCTTTCCAAACAACCCATATGTGTATTGTATCAATCAATATCTCGCCTGACTCCATCATGTTCATCGCTCCATATTCGAAGACAATAGAAGTTACTATTATACAAATGGATGATTATTGAAGAGAATAAGTGCACGTGATATAATTTGAAGGGAAAAGGTTGTAAGAACGTCGTCAAACAATTACATAAGCCAAACCATGTTTGAGGGCAAAGAAGAAAGAAAAACTAGTGAATTTGGACCGTTAAATAATCTTGGGAGATTCATACGGAAACAACTGATAAAACACGCAAATAACACTAATAGGGCCAAAAAGAAAAAAGAAAAAAGGAAGAAAAAAAAAACTAAACTAGTTTCATAAGCAGACGCTAGAAGATCTGAAAGAGAACGTGAAAGATAATACAGACCCGTAGGTTGTTGAAGACAAGAGTGTGTTCTAAAGAAAACTTGGCAATTTATCAACTCAAGGCTTGGTGTCTTCCTCGTCTTCCTCTATCTTTGGTGCAAGATAGAATCTTACATGGCCCATTTCAGCAATCTTGTACTCAACCACGACGGGGAGATCTGACGATAAGCTGATGGTGACGGTGCTCGACAAGGGTGTTGCCTTGGTGAAGGAGTTGAAATATCTAAGAGCAAACGTCAAGGAAACTGGCTCATTCATCTCAATAACCGTTGCATCGTCAGGCTGCAATACGTAGAAGGTGTATCATGAGTTGAGACATTTTTTTCGAAATAAGGTCAATAATGATTGCAGAAGCTCCATTATAATAGATCAAGAAACAAGACAGTAAGGTAGAACACAGGGGTTCAATGTCATTTTATTTTTAACCAAATTCTCAAATGAATGATTTGGAGATACTATAAGAGAAATAAATGAGGATAAGACTAGAGAGCATTGCATATATATCAATCATGGCATGAAAACAAGGAAACAAAAAGAAAACCTTGTCAACGGTGGTGTTTTGCCTGCAAACGACATTTGCAGTTCCAATATCACCCCTTGTTGAGAATTTTACACCTTCCTTTGTGACAGAGATGACAACTGAAATCAATCATTCAAGCATCAAGCCATCAACCACACGTTAAGTAGTAAATATTGATTTAAACATATTGACTGCATTCAATTACAGCTCCCCATTACCAGTGTCACCAATGCTGCTAAGATCTCTACATATTCTGGAAAACTCTCCAGATGGCATTCTAACTATCGCGTGATATTCAGCTTCTGGAATTCCCAGATGTTCGCTGTCAATATCCATCAGCTTCATCTCAAAATCAGCAATCTTATCTTGAGCTGCGATCCATTAAAAAAAAAAGCAACAAGCATAGAATGTTAATACCAATATAAATGAAAATGTTCGTCTACCAGCTTCCGGCAAAATCTGAAATCATTCTAACCACATATTTGTCATACGAAAAAGTAGCAGGAATTACAAGGGCATTATCATACACATACTTATCAGTTATAGAATTACTACAAATGCAAACAATTACAGTGAAGGTGCAAATCATGCAGAAACTTCCTCTTCATTTTCCACCTTAACTAGAGACCATTAATCAGATAAACAAAATCCTGATGTAAAAAAGAACAGATAAATGCCCTAAGCAAACTTTAGCTGATGTTAACACATCTCTGAACATAAGAAGCTTAAGATCAAAATTTGTCACGCATAAACATCAACCTCACAAAATTGCTCGTCATCGAAAAGTAAATCCAGCAAAACAAGGAAAAAAGACAAAGAGTAGCCGATAAATATCCATACTGGGGCTCTCGAACATGAAAGTAACGGTATCACTCCCATCATCGGCCTTGAGAGTAATAATATCATCATTTCCCGCACACTTCAACATCTTCGACATATTGTTCAGATTCATCCCCATGGAAATGTTCCTATCGCACCTGTAGTGCTCAAAACCCTCAGACCTCAGAAGCAGAGCTACGAGAGCCACGTGGCTTGAATCCATGGCCTGGAGAGAAAATCCCGTCGCCGAACAGTCAAAGTTCGCATCGGTCACGAGGTCCTTAATGGATTCCAGCACCTTCTTCAAAAGACTGCCCTGCACCAATCGAAGCTCCAACATCTTCAATCGCTCGCTAAGATTCAGAAATTTCGACGAAAATCCGAGAATTGAAGTCACCGAGTGTGGCCTGTCAACGGTTTAGGGTTTATGACTATTGAATGCGTGAGAATTGGGATTGGCGGGACCTTCGAGTTTTTCCCTCTCCTATTTTTATACCGTGTTCACTATTTTGGCTTTCAGCATTTTTGGGCCTTATTGGGTCAATTGGGCCTTGACAACCAAACATAATTATATATATAATTAAGGTTTAATTACTTTTTTTCTGTATATTTATGGGATGTGGCATTATAGGAACTGAAAACTTATGGAGTATAATACCATTTAAAATTAAGTAATTTTGGGACATTATACGCGGTAATCCTAAATTTTGTCTCAAAATTGCTTAATTTTGAAAGTTAATGTCCATAAAATGTCACACCTAAATTCGCCGAAAACCTAAATTATACATCAGAACCCTAGAATTTGGGGTATAATCTAGGGTTACGGTGTATAATATCCCAAAATTACTAGTTTTGGAAGTTATTGTCTGTATCATACTATCTCCTAAATTCATTGTCCCTATAATGGTATACCCCTAAATTACCGGACTAATATTTAACCATTTAATTAAAACTCTCCTCCATAAATACCATTAATTAAATCAAATCATAATCATTACCATATATATATATATATAATTCTTTTTTTAAACACACCATGTTCTACAGCAAAGCCAAGACAACAAACGTGAACAAAAAGAAAAAAACACAAGCAGCCATCGAAATGACGAATATGCCCCTATCTGTAAAACACCCCTCATGCAGACATGGCGGCAACTGTACCATTAATATTGTTATTATTACCAATAATCTCCCTCGGCTTCAAGTGAACCTTAAGCCCATTCTTCATGAAAAGAGTCAAAGACATCTTCTGCTCCACCTTGTGACCTTCAACCGGGAAAAGCCGGTACCTCAACAGAACCGCCGAAGCCACGGATTTCATCTGCAAGTAAGCCAAGTCCTTCCCCAAACAAGTCCTCGGCCCACCGTTGAAGGCCACAAACTTATAACTATCTCTCGGCGGTTCGAACCGGCTCGACCCATCGCCGGTCAAGACTAACCACCTCTCCGGCTTGAACTCCATGCAGTCCTCACCCCATATGCTCGTCATCCTCCCCATAGAATATATCGAGTAAGTCACCGTCGAGCCCGCCGGCACTTTAGTCCCATCGGGCAGAACATCGTCGGAGATTACGTACTTGAAATCCTCAGGAACCGAAGGGTATAACCGTAACGTCTCGGCCAAGGCGGCTTTGAGGTAAACGAGCCTGTCGGCCTCTTCGAACGTCAGTGGCTCCTCCGTCCATTTGCTCACGTCTTCGCCCCTCGTTTCTCGGAGTACGGCGGAGAGCTCGCGCATGATCTTATCCTCAGCCCGCGGAGCGTTCATCACGAGCCAGAAGAACCAGCTTAGGGCCACCGATGACGTGTCACGGCCGGCGAGGACGAAGTTCAGAGCTATTCGCTTTAGGACGTGGCTTGGGAAAAGGTCGCCGTCTACGTCGCGCTTCTTCAAGAACCTCGACAGAAGATCGTCTGATGGGGTTTCTATTCTTGCATCGAGGGCTTCGGACATGTAATTCTCGACCATTTGTAAGCTTTTTCTGAGCCTTTTCTCGGACCCAACGTCGAAGATCTTCTTCAGCCGCCATAGAAAGCCTGGGTACAGAAACCTTTGCATGGTCGATTCAGTCGCAGAATCAAACGCAACTGCGAATGGATTCTCAGGCAAATCTGGCGACAAAGTCTCAGGATCCTTACCAAAGGTGAGCCCACAAATATTATCGAAAGTCAAACGTAGCAGCAAGTCCAACAAGTCCACGGCGGCGTCCTCCTCAGCAGCTTTCTCCAATATAACCCACAGGCGCGCCCTAATGGTTCTATTCACCCACCTCGCCATGGCCTGTCTCAAGGTCCTCGTGGTGAACTCCAAGGCGGCCGTCTTCCTCTGTATAAGCCACGTCTCTCCATCGCTGTTGAATATCCCTTGTCCTAAAAGATCGTGAAAAGCCTTCTGCCAAGTCGGGCCTTTAGGGTAATTATCGAACCTAGTCTTCAGTATGTGCTCGATGTTTTTAGGGTGGCAAGTGACGGTGTAAAAGCCCTGTCGGCGTGCGAGAAATGGGATTAAAACGGTGGACGTTTGGTAGGTGGCGGCTTTCCCCGTCGAACGGAGATTATCGGAAAGCCAATCGTGGAATCTGTGGCGGTTAATGTATAGACATGGGAGGCTTCCTACCAAAGGCCAAGCCTTTGGACCGCTGAGGTTCTTGGCTAAGAGATAGAACCATAGGAGATAAGCTGTTGTTGCTGCTATTAAGCCGAAGAGGAGTAGCACAGTGTCCATACTTTTGGGTGGCCTTCTTTGTAATAATTTATGAATCAAAAGAAGGCTATGGAGTGAATGATACGTGCATATGGTTTATATATATATATATATATGAGGAGAGAGATTGATGTTGAATGGTGAGACAGAGAGTAGGGGAGGTTTTGTTGGGAAAAATCGTCGTGTGGCAAAGATGTAAGAAGAAAGAGTCCGAGGTTTGGTTTGATAGTATAATGAAATCATATAATCATGAGTTGAGCATAACGTTATTACGAGCTGGTATGGGATCATCTGTGCCAATTTAATGTTCCAATGAGATGTTCCATCAATGAGGTGTTGGACACATGTTCATCTCATTATACCAACCATCCCATGTTTAAATAAGATGGACACGTGTCAACACCTTATTGGTGGAACACCTAATGAGAACATATTATGGGCACAGATGAATCAATCTATTACGAGCTTGCTAAATTATTTAGTTAACGTATTTGACGATGAAGTGCCTTAGTATTTTGTTGTCTTCCTTTTTAATAATAAAGTAAAGACCAAAAAAAAAAAAAAACCCCTTCCAATTAGCGGTTGAGATCTTCTATTCCATTTTATATTCCACTAGGTATTCCACGTATTAAAAAAATGCTTGATATGAGGTAAAAAAAAAAGTGTTACGTAGGAATGAAATGTAACAATATTTTTGAGTGTTTTAACATGGGATGGACAAGGTGAAAAGAGAGAAAATGTGATGATTAAGATAGCAAAAAATAAATAATATTGATTTTATTATATGTGAATACCTAATGAAATACAAAAAGAAATAGATGATCCCATGCGTCCAATTAGTGTGAAGTGCCTTGTTTCAAGATTTAATCTTTACATTCAAGATTGGGGATGATCTTATTAGGAAGATGTCGTCCATGAATATCGATACAAAACTAACTTCCTTGTAATTGACATTGGCAAATAATTAAATAAGTAATAAATAATACAAATAGGTAAACATATCACTCGACGTAAAGTTCAAATCTACAAGCAGCGTACATTTTACATGAGAAAATGCGCAACAGTTACATTTTGATTGAATAAGGTACTTAACTCATATAACCACTCAATCAAAAGCCAAAAAGGGAAAAATTGAAATTAATAATAATAATAATATATAAAAAAGAAAGATTTAAGTTCATTAAGCACAGAGAGATAATAAAAAAGGGTTGTTCGAAAACTGTTAATCTGAACTGAGAAATCAGACCAATTCCACAGTTGCTTCACTGAGATATTTAGCTTATCCAATTATTTATTAATAAGGACATATATAATATACCTATAATCCATCCAAGATAAAGCATCAAACTTTAGGATACTTACAGCTGTTATTCTTTAATTAGAAACTAGACGGATATACTTTTATATGTCGAGCCAAACAAGATTTTAAATTATGGTTAGTTTGATTTCTTTGATTGCTCGAGAGCAATTTATTTTATTTTATTGCTTATTTTTCATTATATTATTCTTGAAGACTGTTTTCTTAGTTTCTATCTATTGAAGGGTTAGAGTTCATGGATAAAAAAATTATTTTATATTAATACTATTTTTATGCTTACACCGAGAGTGGAAAACACAAAGGAATTGGGCTTTCATTTAAATCATACATATCTAAATATGTATTTTTTGATAATTGAAATTGTGATTACGCTAATTGGGGATCAACGGCCCATTTGTTTCAAGATCTTAGCTGTTTACAATGGCTCATATCACAATTGTAGAGATATAATGTTGTTAATGTTATAAAAATATTAATTGTGATTAATATTATATTAAAATTACTTTATTATAATTATACTTATATTAACATTATAATGATAATATACCTTATAATAATAAAGAGAGAGAGATTAGAGAGAGATTAAGTATTTCAATACTTAGTGTGATTTACAATGAACTCTAATCACCTATTTATACTACTAATAATTCACTATTACAACTAATCACATTAATTATAATTATACACCTCACACTAAAATACAAATTCTTCAATTAAACACCTCATCTTATCATCATATCATCTCATCAACATTTAATACAATACTTACAAATCATCAATCATTTAATTAATATTATTTAAAACATCCACATTTATTAATTATTTCATAATACTCCCCATTGGATGTTTTCAAAGAATATGCCTCGTTAAAACCTTATTAGGAAAAACCCAATGGGATAAAAAACTAATGAAGGAAAAAGAGTACATTATTCTTTTAGATACGCTTTCGATTGTTGCCTCATTAAAAACCTTACTGAAAAAATCACATGGAAAAAAACCTCAGTGAAGGAAAAAAGAGTGCAACGCGTATTTACTCCTCCTGATGATGACATCATTTAAGATCTCGAAGTTTTCGAACTCCAATTGAATATACATTTTTCTCTAAATCATGTGTAAAGAAAAATTTTGGTGAAATATGCTTTGTTCTATCTCCCTTAATATATCATTCCTTTAATTGGACAATGCATGCAGCATTATCTTCATATAAAATCGTAGGAAGTAACATTTTCGATAATAGCCCACTAGTTTGTTGTATATGTTCAATTATCGATCGTAACCAAACACATTCTCGGCTAGCTTCATGAATAGCTAGAATTTCCGCATGATTAGATGAAGTAGCCGTTAAACTTTGTTTAACTGACCGCCATGAAATAGCGGTTCCGCCATGCGTAAATAAATAGCCCGTTTGCGATCGAGCATTATGTGGGTCAGATAGAAAACCAACATCTGCATACCCAATCAAATCTATTTTTGATTCATTAGAATAGAACAATCTCATATCATTTGTTCCTTGAAGGTATCGAAATATCCGTTTAACTCCATTCCAATGTCTACGAGTCGGTGATGAACTATATCTTGCTAATAGATTTACAGCGAACGCTATATCAGGTCGCGTATGACTCGTCAAATACATTAGTGCTCCAATAGCACTGAGATATGGTACTTCAGGACCAAGTAGCTCTTCATTATTTTCACAAGGTCTAAACAGATCTTTATTCACATCTAAAGATCGAACAATCATTGGAGTATCCAATGGATGAGCTTTTTCCATATAAAATCTTTTAAATACCTTTTTCGTATAAGTCTCTTGATGTACGAATATCCCATTCTTTAAATATTCAATTTGCAGTCCAAGACAAAATTTCGTTTTACCGAGATCTTTCATTTCAAACTCTTTTTTCAAACAATTAACGGCTTTTGATAACTCAAACAATTAACGGCTTTTGATAACTCTTCAGGAGTTCCAATTATGTTAATATCATCAACATAAACTGAAATGATGACAAATTCATTTCCAGATCTTTTCATAAATATGCACGGGCAAGTTTGATCATTTTTATACCCCTCTTTCGATAAATATTCACTTAGGCGATTATACCACATACGCCCAGATTGCTTTAATCCATAAAGCGATTTATTTAGCTTGATTGAGTACTCATTTCGGGGCCCTGAATTTTCAGGCAACTGAAATCCCTCGGGAAGTCTCATATATATATCACTATCAAGTGATCCATATAAATAAGCGGTTACAATATCCATTAGACGCATATCGAGTCCTTCACGTACTGCCAGACTAATTAAATAACGTAAAGTAGTTGCATCCATCACTGGAGAATACGTCTCCTCATAATCAATACCAGGTCGTTGTGAAAAGCCTTGTGCAACAAGCCGTGCTTTGTATCTCACAATTTTACCGTTTTCATTTTTATTTCTGATGAAACCCATTTATATCCAATCGGCTTTACATTTTCTGGTATGCGGACTACAGGTCCGAAAACTTTTCGTTTCTCAAGTGATTTTAATTCTGCCTCGATTGCATCTTTCCATTTTGGCCAATCATTTCTTTGTCTGCATTCTTTTACAGACATTGGTTCATGATCCTCATTCTCATTTATCTCATTCATTTCATGTAGCGCTACGTTAAATGGGAATTTATCGTCAACGTTGACTTTTTCTCGGTTCCATCTAATTCCATTTTGGGCATAATTTATCGAGATCTCTTCATTATCATTATTCTCAGAAATTTCAGGTACCTGATTTTCATTATCATAATCATTAATGCCCATTGACTCTTCTAGAGTCGATAAATCATCGACTGGACCATTCTTATTATTTGCTCCTTTTTCTTTTTCGAGGATTTTTATCTTTGGAACCCGAGGGCCTGCCACGTTTTAGTTGTGGCTTAGACTCGATCATTATAAGTTCTCCAGGAACATCAACTTTTGCAGGAGCATTAACAG
This sequence comes from Lindernia subracemosa, assembly GCA_028392965.1. Taxonomy (NCBI): domain Eukaryota; kingdom Viridiplantae; phylum Streptophyta; class Magnoliopsida; order Lamiales; family Linderniaceae; genus Vandellia; species Vandellia subracemosa. The sequence continues at coordinate 684,088 of JAQPCC010000042.1, forward strand.
CTGGTATATGTGACTTAGTCACTCTGTTAAGGTCAGTAAAACTATCTGGCAGTTGATTAGCCAATCCTTGTAAATGAATTATCTTTTGAACTTCTAGTTCACATTCTTTCGTTCGAGGATCATAATGATTTAGCGATAATTCATTCCAACTAATACTCATTTCCAGTTGTTTCTTTTCTCCCCCTAATGTCGGAAAATTCGATTCATCGAAATGACAATCGGCAAATCTAGCCGTAAATAAATCTCCAGTTAGAGGTTCTAAATATTTTATTATCGATGGAGATTCAAATCCGACATATATTCCCAACCTCCTTTGAGGTCCCATCTTAGTGCGTTGTGGTGGAGCAATTGGAACATATACCGCACATCCAAAAATTCTCAGATGGGAAATATTTGGTTCGTGACCCTAAACCATTTGTATCGGGGAGATATCGTTATAACTTGTTGGCCTGATGCGGATTAGTGCCGTTGCATGTAATATAGCATGTCCCCAACAAGATGAAGGAAGTTTCGACTTCATTAATAATGGTCTAGCAATTAATTGCAACCTTTTAATCAACGATTCTGCAAGACCGTTTTGCGTATGTACATGTGGCACATGATGCTCAACATCAATTCCAATAGACATGCAATAATCATTAAATGCTTTGGAAGTAAATTCACCAGCATTATCAAGGCGTATTTTCTTTATTGGATAATCCGGAAAATATGCTCTTAATCGAATCAACTGAGCAAGCAATCTCGCAAATGCTATATTCCGCGTTGATAACAAACACACATGAGACCATCTAGTTGATGCATCAATCAATACCATGAAATATCTAAATGGTCCACATGATGGATGTATCGGTCCACAAATATCACCTTGTATACGCTCCAAAAACCTTATGGATTCATTCTTTATTTTTTACTGGTGATGGCCGAATAATCAACTTTCCTTTAGAGCAAGCAGCACATGATAATTCATTAAATTGAAGAATCTTCTGGTTCTTCATTAAATGTCCACGTGAATTTTGAATTATTCTCCGCATCATAATTGAACCGGGATGGCCCAACCGGTCATGCCAAACAACAAATGTATTATCATCATTAAACTTCTGGTTTACGATAGCATGTGATTCAATTGTTTTAACATACGTGTAATACAATCCAGAGTCAAATGAATGTAATATTTCAACAACTCTTTTATAATTCGAAACCACTTTTGTAATGTGCAAATATTCAATATTTTCCTTTTCTGCAGTCTCAATGTGATATCCATTATGTCGAATAGCTTTAAAGCTCAATAAATTTCTTTGAGACTTAGGAGAATATAAGGCATTTTCAATTATCAGCCTTGTCCCTCTGGGCAGTATAACATTAGCTCTTCCGGAGCCGTCAATTATATTTGTGCTACCCGATATAGTGATAATACTTGTTTCTTTCATTTCAAGATGGGAGAAATATTTCTTATTTCTTAGAATCGTATTAGTCGTTGCACAATCTGCAAGACATAACTCCCTATTGCACGTGCTTGTATCCATTGTATTGATAAATATATAATAACTAGTATTATTAAATAAATAAGCGTCAAAATAAAATTATATATATATATAAAGATAAAATAATAAATAAATAATGCTTAAATAAAATTTATAACGATGTATCAGTTTTCTTTATTTGGATCTTTAACAAAAACCACAATATTCAAATGAGCATAGGATCTAGCACCAATTTTCTGAAATATCGTAATCTTGAGCAAAATTTAATTTCATCGACACTTCACTTTTAATTGCTCTTTGTAAAGATCAACGGGATCTTTGGGTGCGAATAATAACCAACGATAATATTATAATAATCTTTATATTGTTCAATACATCTTTCTCAATAATTTACTAGTTTTCCACTTCGGGGGAAATATTAATAATAATTACGGTAAATATAATGTTCACGACCACTTTTATTGTTTGCGAATATATTCACTTCAGTGAATGCAACATAATCATTTAGTCGGACTTATGCTTTTCATTCATCCATCATAATATTTTTTGATCATTTTCTCACGATATTTATTCGTATTATATTCGATTAACTGAACGTGGTGAATGCTTTATGATATACTGAAGTAATTGTGTAAATCAGTAGCAAGCATAAAATCGAGAGTGATAAATCAAAGTTTTGTAAAATTCAATTTATTGATATCATGAAAATAAAATCATCATTAAAATATTAAAAGGAAAAATTATAATTAATCTTTTTTTATATCTTCTTTTGTAAAAGTTCTAATGAAAAATGATATCCACATCCAAATAATTGTCGTCGTAATAATAATCATAAGTAATAGATCAAACATCGGACAAAGCGACATCCTTCAAAATATAATATATTTCAGTAATTATAATATTAAAGAAAAATTATAATTAATAATTATATTTTAAAAACATTGGTAAAAACATTATCCACATAGCCGTAAGGATCACCGTAAATAAAGTAAGCAACAGAAGATCCATCTTTGTATAAAACGATATGATTCTATAACATGAAAAAGAACATAATAATCAGATAACATATAAATCAATGATAAAATAAATGAATTGTTTTATAAAACTCGTTCTTTATTATTTCATAATTATTGTCCAAGCTCCGATAAGGTTGCGGTAATAAAATTTGTCCATTGTCCAAAACTATTCGGTCCAATAATTACTTCAACATTGTTCAATCAAAAAAATCAATAATATGCCGCTACTGATGTGGGGATAACCACAAGACCTCGTGGGCTTTTGGTGTTGTGTACGTGTATAAAAAAAAGCTTGAATCGTAAATCACGTTTTAAAAAAAAAAATCCACACAGCACTATAGGGAATCGAAATCTGGACCTCTCATCAATTTTAATGACGGTATTCCGCGAAACCACTCGAGCTATGGCGTTTCATTATAAAACTTTTAAATTATACTTTTATAATATATATTTTTAAATTAATCACAATTAATATATGATTAGTATAACTTAAAAATATAAATTACCGTACCTCGATTAAACTCGTACGAGATCTTCGACGGAGGTTGATCTTGACGACGGAGAGCGGTCGTGCTGATAACGTGTTATAAAAATATTAATTGTGATTAATATTATATTAAGATTACTTTATTATAATTATACTTATATTAACATTATAATGATAATATAGCTTATAATAATAAAGAAAGAGAGATTAGAGAGAGATTAAGTATTTCAATACTTAGTGTGATTTACAATGAATTCTAATCACCTATTTATACTACTAATAATTCACTATTACAACTAATCACATTAATTATAATTATACACCTCACACTAAAATACAAACTCTTCAATTAAACACCTCATCTTATCATCTTATCATCTCATCAACATTTAATACAATACTTTCAAATCATCAATCATTTAATTAATATTATTTAAAACATCCACATTTATTAATTATTTCATAATAGCTAATGATTTTTTATGATTTATTAATTAGATACACAGAGTTAAATAAAACACATAAGATAATTAATTAATAAGACCATATACGTCGAAAAATATGCTTTTATAAGAAATTTTCAATGTCTAGCAATATACGTGGAGGTGGAATGCTCTTTTTTCCGTGTCTGCAATGATGATTAATCATAGAAAAAAATAAAATAAAATTGTTCCACTTATTAATGATATTTCCGAAATTATCCAAAAATCCTTATATTTATTTTCCCTTTTCTTCCACTGAAAAAGCCCTAATTTAAAACCTTTTCAAGAATGATAATCAAAATCAGTTATTCCAACAAATTGCGATAGTCTATCAATGACTGTGCCGAAGATGGCGTCGTTTTATCATTGTTATCGTTCTCAATAGAGTCGTTTTAGCTGAAAAGAGAGGTGATTTTCCCATGGAGACAACCCCGTCGCAGTCATCGGCGGCAGCTGACGCGACTGCGCCGGCTCCTGCGCCGATGCCACCATCTAATGCGCCGCCGCCGTTCCTGGTGAAGACGTACGACATGGTGGATGACCCGAGCACCGATAAGATAGTGTCGTGGAGCCCAACATATAACAGTTTTGTGGTTTGGGATTCAGCTGAGTTTGCCAAGGAGCTGTTGCCCAAGTATTTCAAGCACGGCAATTTCTCCAGCTTTGTCAGGCAGCTTAATACTTACGTATGATCCGTTGTGTTGTTAGCTAGTTTTTCTTTTTTCATCTATAGGGCTGGTTTGATTTGGTTTTGTATGTTATCTGCAACTTGTTGGTGTTTTGGGTTTTGCTATGTTTTACGTGTTTTTAGTCAGCAGTAGAGCTTGAATAATGATTGGGATTAGTTACTTCTGCAATTTCAGTAAATGTATTTGGTGTGGCCTGGGTGGGGATTTAGTGCCGTGGCTTTGTTGGCGAGTTTGGGATGTGATTTTTCTGGACTGTGTTTTATGTTGTGTTCTTGAGATTGGTGCTTGAACTGGCAGATAAATTCTGCAGATGCCAATACATTTTAAGCAAGATCATGGAGTTTGCTCCTTAATTATAGTTAATTGGATTGCTTTTGTGTTCTAGCTTTCTAAGTCATGGTTAAAGTCAATGTCGGGGATCAGTGCAGCCTCCATTATTAAGTTTAACGCCTATTTCACCCAAAGAAGCTTTTGGTGTTATTAATGAAAAATTGCTGTATATGGAGTTCAAGCTCATTATGCTAATATTGCTTAATGTACTACAAGCATTAAGTGTGTGTTCTCGCACTTGCATGTTCGTTTCGTTAAATGAATTCCTGGTGCTGTACTTTTGACGATGAAATGCTTGTTGAATTATCTATCGTAATCTTGGTATATGTCTTTGAAGGTTGCTATAAAGATTAGTTTTTTTTACGTTCATTCACTTTTAATTCCTCTTGGGGTCTCTGGAGATACAGGGCTTCAGAAAGGTTGATCCCGATCGTTGGGAGTTTGCGAACGAGGGATTCCTAAGAGGGCAAAAACACTTACTCAAGAACATCACCCGAAGAAAACCCGCACAGGGACATCCTCCTCAACAACAGCAACCAAACTCACAGGCTCCAACCGTTAGTGCGTGCGTTGAGGTCGGGAAATTCGGGATCGAGGAGGAAGTTGAGCAACTGAAACGGGACAAGAACGTGCTCATGCAGGAGCTCGTCAGATTAAGGCAGCAGCAGCAAACCACCGACGTACAATTGCAAGCAACTGTCCAGCGTCTTCAAGGCATGGAGCAGCGTCAGCAGCAGATGATGTCTTTCCTCGCGAAAGCAGTCAATAGCCCGGTATTTCTCGCTCAGTTCATGCAGCAGCCTAATGATGGCAGCCGGCTCATAACCCCAGCAACCAAGAAAAGGAGGCTTAAGCAAGATGGTGACGATTTCCCTACCCCCATGGATAGTCAGATTGTGAAGTACCAGCCTTTAATGAACGATGCAGCAAAACCTATGATAGAGCAGTTAGCTGAGCTAGAGTCTTCTCCGAGGCTAGAGAACTTTGCACCGTCAACATCACCATCTTATAACGCATTCGACTGTGGGGTTTCTTCAAATTGTGTCGCATGTGCAATGCTTCAAGAAGTAGTACCTCCTACATCTGTGCCCATGTTCATCCCAACAACTTCCGAGCTCTTACCACCATCTCTCAGTGGTGCAACAACCAGCGGAATTTCTCCAGGTCAGTTTCCAAGCTCGAGCCCTCTAATTGCAACTACCGTGCCTCTTAGCGTAACCGACCCTACAATCCCAGAACTCTCCGGAATGGTAAAAGAAACCGAAGCTGGTTTATTTGGGCCGACGGCACCGGAGAATAATGTCTTCACGTCAATGGCCGCGAGCGCAGAAATTCCAGCATATATTGTTGATGAGCTTTCTTCTGATCCTTTGGAATGGAACGGTGGTTTGTTCGACGGAATGCAAGAGCTTCCCGAAGTTAGCGATCCATTTTGGGCAGATCTTCAGTCTCAGCTAGAGACCGAGACCGACTCAGGGCTGGCGGATGACCTGTTAGATGCGAGTGAGGTGAAGCTGCCGCTGGAGAACTGTTGGGACAAAACGAAGAATATGAAGGAGCTCACCGAGCAAATGGGTCTCCTCTCGTCGGAATCCAAGAAAAGTTGATCTCTCTCCGTCTCTCTTCGCCTCACGGTGACCTTTAAAAATACCCATTTTGCATATAAACCCCCAAAGAGTTCTATTTTTCCCTTTTTAGTTCAAGTGGTGGTATGGTAGTTAATTTAGGCTTCGACTCTCAACAACGAACAGCTTGAAGGTATTATGTGAATCGTTCGAGCATGCTTTTGTTTGTTTCATTATACACCGCCAAAAAATGATACCAACAGATAAACTCATATTTAGATTCAAAATACAGTAACTCACGTTAAATAATAATTTTTTTCTAATCATTAAACTCATTCCCAAATTAAAAAAAAAAAATTCGGAATAAGCATTGTAAATATGCCCCATGAAAATCACAATTGACAAATCGGCCCAACGGACCAATTTGCCCATATAGAATTCAATGACGCTACGCTATAGTCGATGCATCATGCTATCTGCCAATCTGATATAATTTTCTGTTCTTTCCATGGAAAAGCTTTACTACAAACAAATGTTGAGAACATAGTTCTTGTTCGATAACCTCAGGGCTAGGCTCGTCGATGTTTACTAAAAATACTCTCTTCTGGCTTTTATTACATCCATCAACTACAAATTTACGTCGAAGACGCATCGTCGAACCCTTTTCGCCTTCCCTTTGTACTCTGCATAACATTCTTTAAAGGCTAATCCATAAAGATGTCGAGTTGCTTTCACCCCAACTCGGCGTCTTCCTCGTTTATGCAAGAAGCGATCTTAACCGAACGATCCGACGGTCCAGAGCAAATATTAGTAGTGATCGACTCGCTTAAATGCTTTTCCGTCGACTTCATCGGGCATGTCCTCCGAAATTTCACTCCTAGAGGAGATGATCCCTGCTCTATTACATTGCTTGGAGTCAAGCCCTACCTTAGCATCCCATGTACATGCTGCTGTTAGAACTTAATTTCTTTCGAAAAAATTACTTCTTACAAGAAAATGATCTCTTTTGCGCAGTCTCTTCCAAGGCATCGGCAGACATATGGGACATGAAGTTAGACCACATTTCGAACTTTCGCGAGAAAACTAACGATCCCAAATATCGGAAAGTCCAACGCCTCATCGACCTTTGCCAAAGCCATGGGGTATATCGACGGGTCCATCTCCTAATCGACAGTTAATATTTCTTTTTTTTTTTGATGAATTTCTTCGTATTCGATCAATAGGCGGCGTTGCAGATAAAAACTGAGACGGGACATCTTCTGCGACTTCGAGTCGTCGAGCAAATCAGCCGCTCGCATGCTACGTTAGTAGTCTTCGACAGGCATCAAGATAAGAAGACGGTAGAATACTGCGCTGAGAAGGCGCCTTGTGCCATGATCGTGATGGACGACGACGGAAAAGTTTGCCAAGTAATAAAGAAACGAACGACGAGCGCAGACAATAGCCTTACGTCGTCGGAATCTTCGTTTTCGATGTCTCGAAGGTCGCACTCCAGGCTTTCCGAGCGGCTCAGACGGTGTATCAGCCAGGAATCTCAAAAGAGGCGCGATTGGAGCTCAAAGTGAATCTAAAAATCATGATATTTTGGAAAGTTTATACAAAATCATTCTATTACATATATATATATATGTGTGTGCGTGTATAATATATATACATAAAATCTGACTTGAAGCCAAATCATGGAGAACATATATGTGTAAAGGGACTATTTATATTATACACATAGACACAATATCTATAGATGAGAAGTATATATAATGAATCGAAGTTCATCCCTGAAGGGCTCGCCGGAGATCTTCAAGGCTCCAATCCCGCCTCATGGCGCCGCACCTCATCAGCCTCGGGGTGGCCGGGGCGGACTCGCTGGTCGTCGGGCCGCCTCTGTCGGCCCTCTTAACGGGCCCAAGATTGGAGGCGATTCTCATTTTATGGTAGTCGGGCTTGGGCCTTAAATCGCCCGACCAACTCCTCTCTACCCTCCTTAAATATGCCCTTATTACATCTAGCTTTCTTTCCTCGCCATGCACGTCGGCGGCCGTCGCCTCGCCGTCTTGCTGCTTATCCTCTGCGTGTATAATGTGCTTTCCCAAGCAATTCAAACTCATGGTTAAATGGGATTTGATTGTTTTATTTTCTAGGATTTAGAAAGTTTCTTTACAGATTTGTATGTAATAGAAAAAAAAACAATATATATATATATATATATATATATCATAAAATGTGGGATTTTGGTCATGGATTAAGGTTCTAATGAATGGACCATTGTCCTAAATTTTCACCTTTCTATCCGAGATTCAAGGCTTACCATTGTAATAATGAATGATTCAAGGATCAAATCTTAATCTTTTGATGTTAGAAAATGATGGCCTGAGATTGAAGTGGAAACATTATGTCCTTAAATAAGTTTCTTGAAATTAGACTAACCTTAATCTTCAACCATATTTGTTGATCAAAAGCCTCATTATTATTAATGCCAAATCAGTGACCCTTGAATTTTATCTCAAGCCCTACTATCTATAAGATATCATCATCCACCTAAGAAAAGAAAAAAAAAAAAGATCAATTTTCCGCCATTTTGGTCGCCAACGCATGTCGAAGCTGATCGTCGGAGTAAAAAAGCCCGTCGATCTTCACGGAAGCTTGCTGTATCATCAGATCAGTGACCACCGAAACGCTGGCGTGCTGTAGTTCCAAGTCCAACTCCTTGAGCGCCGCCGTGAGCTTAGCGGCGGGATGATCCTTCTTACCGCACTGCACCCTTATCACGGCATCACAGCCTATGACTTTCACGTCGATATCCACGTCGGCCGGCTTCGAATTCCCGCCGTTGCTTGGCGTTTTCATTTCGTCGCACATTCTTGGCTTCTTGCTTTCCTTCTTCATCCTCTCGAGCTGGCTCCTTAGAGCCTCTCTGTCCGTCTCGATGCTGCGAACCTTGGACTTGAGCTCTTCGATGTAAGAGATGGCATCTCCTAGAAGAGAAGCCTTGTCCATTTTGGACACATTGGGCACCACGGCTCGCAGGGCGTAGAACCTTTGGTTGAGCTTCTCTCTCCTTTGCCTCTCGGCCTCGACGTGGTTCAAGGGCTCTTCTCTTCCATTTGCGGGCTTTCGTCCTCTTTTTCTGGGCTTTTTTTCGGGCTCGGGAATTCTGATGCTCTCGACTTCTCTTACCACCGATGCTTCGAGGTCGGAATTCTCTTCGGAGTCGATGTTCATAAGGCTCTGTGAGGGCAGAATTACACTTGAATTTATTGAGGTCGAAGCCCTCTTCTTTTTCTTGTAATCCAAGCTATTTTCCATTAGATCTTCGTCTTCAAGCCCGAATATGATGCTGTTTTTCCCGACATTATCTTCGAAGTTTAGTATATCGCCCGATCCGAGCTTACACGAGAAATCGAAGAATCCACTCGTAGTAAGAGAACTGCCATTATTACAGGCCTGTGGATTATCCTCAGTTGAAGAACTAAACCCTATGTTCTTACCATTAAAAGCTAGAGAATAATTCCCTTGGGCTAGGTTGAAGTTACAGTTATTGTTGCCGCCGTCGTTATTGTAGTTGAAGTTCAAGAACGAAGGCCCAGGTGGAGAGGGATTTTCCGGCAGCCACAGACCCGCCGGAGTACGGTCGCCGATATATTCATGGCCCGAATTGAATTCGAATAGGGTCCGAATCTTGTTGATAATATCCGAGTTCTGAAGAATCAGATCCGTCGACGCAACCTCGATGACGCCGTTAGACATCGGCAAGGGGACGCAAACCATCGTCTGAATCCCATACCCCATCGCCTGCCTCGCTCGCTCGCACCCCGACGAGGCCAGCCGGTCGGAGCCGGCCACCCAGATGGGCCTTCCGTTGCTGAACATCGCCTGGGCGGGGAGGCCCGACCCATTGAGGAAGGTGTGGGTCATCGAGAGGAGGAAGAACCACTCCGTGTCGGTGACTTCCTCGTCCACTCCCGCGGCGGCGTCCTGCACCTGCGGGCCGCCGGAGATCAGTGAGTTGATCTCGCGCAGCACGCGTTTTCTGTGCTCCTGCTCCTCGAGGGACGACGACGACGTCGTTCTGGCACGTCGCTTCGTCGCCGGGCTGAGCTCCCCCCTGTAGAAGCCGTCTCCCCAGCTCAGCACCCTGTCGCCGGCGGCGGGAGAGGACTCCCAGAAGATGGCGTGCGTCCACGTGTCGCGCGCCTGTTCGATCAGAGACATGAGCCTCTGCTGGAGGGTCTCCTGTTTGAGTAACCGGCCAGGACCGCCGCTGTTGCTGCTGATGTTGACGGCGACCTCCGGCGGCTGTATGTAGTTAATCATTAGGATTCAGATGAAGGAGAAGGAGGAGGAGTGTGTGTGTGAATTCGAAAGGTGGGCTTGGGATTTATATGGATGAAGCTTAGGTGCGAGACAATAGACAGTGAGGTTCGAGGAAGGAGACAAAGAGATAGTTTCTACTGAGTTTCGTTTACTGTTTATTATTGTTTGACTAACTGTCTAATCTATTTATTTATGACAACAGAGAGATGAGTTTGTTTGACTATATATAGTTTTTAGTTAAAAAGAAAATTATGAAAATATTATTTTATTATTTTTTAGAAATTTGATTTTCTTTTGGGTACATTGTACGTGTAACGTTCTTTCTTTTAAAGGAAAATTGAAATAAAATAATATCTTTTTTCTAAATTAAGAAAATTAGGTTGGAGTCAACGCACGCAAGCATTTTATGGAATTAATGAAATGTGATTATGTTTTTTTGAGATATTTTCTACTTGGTTTTATGTTATCAGAGGAAATATATCATTCTTGAATAATGGCTTTAAAAGCCTTTTTTATTATTTATCAAATATTTGGTATGCTTTCCTCGAGAAGTTCCCATAAAAAGTGTGATTATGATTTGTTTCTATAAAGGAGACAATTGCAGCATTTAAATTTGTGATTTAACTTATTGCAAAAATAAATGCTTAATCTGATTAAAAAGCAGCATTAGCTGCAATAATTTTTGCTATTTCAACCTGAATTAATATATATATATATAATTAAATAATGTTTAGTAGGAGTAAAGTTAGCACGTCCTTATCATGTCATCACATGGACACATTATTTATTGGTCTATGCTATGCTACCCACTTGGGTTATACCCAAGTGGATTGAGATTGTGACACGTGTCCCATCTAAAGATGGTGCTGAGATCAACACCTTGGATTGGGAAGGGATGACACGTGTCACAATCTTAACCCACTTGGGTATAACCCAAGTGGGTAGGTAAGAATAAACCTTATTTATTTGTAATATTTGATATCTATTCTATCTACCGCGTATGTGGTCAGGGAAAAGAATTGAAAAAAAATAAATATAACATATAATAATAATTATTATTATTATTTTAATTATAAGGCACGTTTAAGGTGTATGCTTGGAGTGAACACGACAATGGGCCTTTTGAATACTTTAATTTAATGTGGAACGCGTTTTCAATCTTATCCCTTTGTTCACATGTGCCCTTCGTGGACATATACATTATTTTATTATATTATACTCATATATTAATAATAAGAATAATAATAATAATATTATTATTATAAGATAAGGTAAACATAAATGTGCTAAAAAAAGGTATTATCCGTTTGTATACTTGGTCGGAGATATAATTGGGCCAACACCATCATCCATATTGGGCTAATATCATATTCTGGCCCATATGGAGAAATTATTTGTCAAACATGGATGATCGTAGTCGTCGTGAAAGACCAAATATTGTGACATTAATTATACTTAAATTTATGAAGCAATATGTCAAACTTGGACAATTAATTCAGACGGTTATTTTGACAATGAAGACAATTTATTTCAACGCAAAATAGTCAAATATATGGTTAGTAGATGAATGGAAGAAACTAGAATTAATTACAAAAAAATCAATGATGTAATAATAATAATAGTGTTCATATTGGGTGAGCCGCCGATGAAGAAAGACTTCAATACTAACATTTATTTTAATTTATTTTTTTTGCTTGAGTGCATGCGTAATTGGGTCAATTAAAGTGATATTCTGATTCAAATTTAATTATAATATAACTAAAAAAACTTTAAATATACATTCAAATTTTATTTTATTTACCAAAGACATAATTTTCACTCTTTTTCCGTCATAATAAAATACAAAAAAAATCAAAGTAAAGGGATTAGAAGAAACAAAAGTCCTACACCGCAACCTTTGGCGTCCTCGCCTTCGAACTTCTGAACAGCCTCATCGGACTGGGAAAACTCCGAAACAGCGACGACGACTTCACCTTGCCGCGAGACGGCGGCTCCGCCACGTCGGCGCGGCCCAAGCCCGATGCCATCATCGTCATCCCAGTACTCACCGACCTCGACCGAGTAATCATCCTCGCAAACTCCTCGATCCTCTCGTCCTGACAGGCGGCCCCCTCCTCTTCCTCGCCGCCAGCGACGGCTACTGCAAGCTCGCCCTTCTTCTTCTCCGCCGATTTGGTCGCCGTAGTCGTCGATCTCCTCATGACAGAGAAGAAAGACGGCGTCTTGACCGCCAGCGATCTCGAGCGCATGAGTAACGACGGGGCGGTGGAAGAAGAATTAGAAGAGGTGGTAGTGGTGGATGAATCGGAAGAAGACGACGACGCCTTGGCGTTATCGTGGCGGAGGCAGGCGAGGCGGTCGTGGAGGCAAGTGGGGCACACGCCGTTGTAGTGGCGACGGCGTCGTATGACGACGTATGGGTGTTTCGGACATTTCCAAGCCTCTTCTTCTACTTGTATGTAATACGCCGCCATATTATCTCTCCGAGAGATTGATGTTCGCCTGAGATTTCGCAAAGCTTAGCTATGTTTGAAGATTGAGCTTTGTCGTCTTTTTATAGGAGGGAAGAATAAGTGGTTTGCTTTAAACGATGTGGGACGATGTTTTTCAAAGCAGTTGGTCGAATATGGTGGGCTCTCTGAATTGGTCTTAAAGCGACAAAAAGCGATACTTACCAAATAAAACAAAATGCAAATTTTAATATGACCTAGGAAAAGTGAACATGTAATTACATATGATTAAAGTATATGCTTATGGCCTATGGGACATGAAATAATAATCTTGTTTTTAGAAAAATGAAATGATAATTCTCAAACGTCAAGATTTTCACTTAGTATTTATTAAATAATTGCATAGAGAGTAATAATCGTCATTTGAGGTTTTTTGAACTCCAATAATAACTAAAGTCTAGCCATTACCAATGAGATTAAGTCATATATATATATATATATATATATATATATATATATTATCTGCAGACAGTAAAGATTTTCATCAAATCATCAAATAATTATTCAACAACTTCTCATTACTCCACAAAATCATAATACATTAGATAAAGAGAGGAGGCCTATCTTATTATCCTCTCCAAACCCTAGTTTATTCCTTCATTATTATTCATCCTTCTCAATCAATCATCAACATCGCAGTGTTGTTTATTACATAAAACTACTAAACAATACCCTAATTATTATTATAGGCACATTCGGGCTTTTTCCTGTCCGTGCAATAACTGTAGGACATATACTTCTGTCTGTACTGCTTCATCTGAGCCTTCTGGGCGGGAGTGAGTTCCCAATACTGCGGTGCGTTCCAAGCGTACTTGTCCGAGAAGCAGTTGCCCTGCTGGGTTGTGCACCCTTGGATCGGAAAATCCTCGTAGTTCGCTAAGAAGGGTGCTTGGCTGTAGTCCACCTTTCCCGCCCACGAAGCGTCCCATATGGACGCCTCGATGTGCATGGGAGATGTAAGATAAGGGATGCCTTTGTTGTTCTTGAACACTCTTATAGGGATTTTGTCCACGAAGAACCTAATAATAATAAGCACATACTTCACATGCAATCAATTATTAGTAATAGTAAATTGCAGCCTTGCATGCATTTATTTACATGCATTGGTAAAAATATATATTATATATTCTTACACTAGTTGGTGAGAGTTCCATAGAAGGTCGTAGGAGTGAAAATCTTGGGAGGGGTTGAACCAAAGGTTGAACTTCTCTTCTCTATTTCCACCGTCGTTCACGAATACGTTTGTCTGCAAGATGCCCGTCGTGCCCAGCAATTCGAAATCGACCTCGTTGTGATTCCCGCCTTGATGATCTATCAGCTGATGATGATCCAAAATAATCAAGAATTAGTAGTTATATTTAAAGACACTAATATGCTTAACAATTAGAAAGGAGTTTGTTTATTATTTATTACATAGAAGTTTGTGTTAACTCCTCCCGTCTTCCCCGCCGGAGCCTTCAGCTTTATATGGAACCAACCAGATCCATAGTCACTCTTCGACTTAAATCCAGCACCTGCATATATATCAATGTACATATATATATATAAATTATTACATGGATGATGATTATACATATGTATATAGATATATTATTACAACTAACCTGATGCTTTATCTAGCTTGAGTTGGACATTAGTGCCTTGAGGATTGACAGTGAAGTGATTATTAGTTCCCCACTGATAAGTATAGTATGAATTGAACTGTGCATTACATTGTTCTGAAATTGAGAAAACCAACAGAACAATACTGAATAACAACGTGAGAGAAGAAGCAGCCATTGAAAAAGAACAAATAATGCTTCTCTTTTTTTCTTGTAATAATTACTTGTTTTATTGAGTGATGGAGCCATTGATAGAGTCCTTCCCTATTTATAGTACTTCATAATCACCCAACTATTGTCATGATTGAGAAAAATGCCCACAATCTATTTAGATTACATTAATCATATAATTACGTAATCTTATAATCATTAGCTTTCAGATTCACGCCATCTCTTAATTCACATTCATGAAACCAAACGCCATATGTTTATTTTGGGTATATATTACGTTGTATTATGTGTATTATGAAATTAATTACATAACTTGTTGTAATTTGTTTGTCATTCATTATATTGTTTAGGATGGGATCACAAAAAGAAAGCAATACGTTTAGATTGCTTTAACATATTTGAAATTAAAATTACTTTCAAATTTCATTACATTCTATTAATATACACGTTGAAAGACTAATATTTTCAGGAGTATTGGAGTTGATTCTCTCTCTCTCTCTCTCATTTTTATCATATATCATTCGAAAGATCGATTAACTAAAAGCTTATTTTTTGTTCTTACATTACAAAAATTTAAAAATGAAGATCTTTTGCGTATG
This sequence comes from Lindernia subracemosa, assembly GCA_028392965.1. Taxonomy (NCBI): domain Eukaryota; kingdom Viridiplantae; phylum Streptophyta; class Magnoliopsida; order Lamiales; family Linderniaceae; genus Vandellia; species Vandellia subracemosa. Next base: position 699,330 of record JAQPCC010000042.1, read on the forward strand.
AAATTAAGAATTGGAGAAGTTATTATAAACTAATTAGGGTGAAATCAGATGTTAAAAAATAATTCCCTCATTATTATTATTATTATTATTATTATTATTATTAAAATCAAAATCAAATAGGAAGAATTAAGGAGAACACAATAAAACCCACTAAAACGTTGGAAGTTCGAATAACTTAAAAGCCTATCCCAAGATGATTCACAAGTTAATTAAGACCTATTTAGGGAGAAACTGAAGACAAATCATCTGATTATTAAAACCACTATTGACTGAAATCTACCACCTGATATTCTTCTACAAGATAACAACACTAAATATTAAGGCAACCACTTCTGCTGCAAGGAAGATAATTCATTTACTCCCTGTAATAAAACATAAACAACGAATCATCATATATTATCATTCTAAAAGAATACTGAAAAAAAAAAAAAACTCAGTGCAGTGAATCCATACTGTAACTTACCTCTAGTGGTGCTTTGGTTCTGGCCTCTGGCTTTTGTCGTGCGATGAAGATGATGGTTTCGACACTGTAAGAGAACTCTGAAGCCCTTCCAGCAACTAATTGATAGGACAAGATTGAAAAGGGAAGGTGTCATGAGTAGCATGTAGAACTATTGCAGATGTAAACTAATGCAAGCCAGACATGCATGTATGCAAGGCATTAACAAGGGAAAATAATTTGCTTAAGTACTAAACTAGAAAGATGGTTTACCCGAGATGTAGGCTGGATTCGACGATTTGATCGACGGACTCCAGCAGCTTGAGAGGTTACCTTTTCATTTGCTTCAGTTTTAGCTACCTTTCCACTTGTGGGAAAACGTTCACCGTGGTCTAACCGTTCGGATCTACCACCTCTTGTTAGTAACTTTTTGCGATTTTCCTTTGGAAGAGCTTTAGAAGAAAATACCATATCCCCTCCAGAGGTCACTTCAGCATTAGAGGAGCCAAGTTCAGCAATCTTTTCCTCACCTGATCTATTTTCATAATTGCTTTTAGAACCATGTAAAGTAGTTTCATCGCGCTCATTTTCACGAGAAGGGCCCGACGCATCTTTCCGTGCTACAGTTCTACCAGGAATGCTTGGTGGTTTTCCAAACTTAGGAACCTTGGGCTTTAGTCCTGCTACTTGCCTGTCCTTGTCCACTTTAGAAACATTTTTAAGTCCTCGAGGTCCCGATCCATGAGGCGCCAAAAATCTAGCTAATTTCATCGAGTCATCAGGTTCATTGACCTTGGTGCTTCTATCAGAAACATAATGTTTGCTCACTTCCATGAACTTTCTTTTCTTTCCGGGCTTGGGGACGCCAAATACTACTCTAGAACCCCCTTTGTCGGGGACTGATCTCCCTGTCCTGACAGTGGTCCTCTTACTGTCATCCCCGTTGCCACCAATATTGAATTGGAAAACTTCATCTTTAGAAAACAAAGGCAGTCTTGCCTCTTCACTTGGAACTGCTTCTCCGTCATTCATGCTTTTAGACATTGTAGACTTCCCTTTTGCGTCAATGCCTCCCAGCTTTGGCCGCTTTTCCAAGGGCGTATCTCCCTGAAAAAGGATGTAATACCGAATTGGAGGATAGGAAAAGTATCTTTTGTACTTAATAGAATGTTCATGGAGGCATGTTTAAGACCTGGGAGCCACCATCTTTTCGTGAACTGCACCATTCAATCCACTGCTCGCCAGTCCAGACTAAAGTAGGGCGCAGATGCCACAATTTTACCATCAGAGACTCCCCTTGAGCTGCATAGGATAAAAAATAATACTCGTAAAAAAAATTACTCCTTAAAGTGCATATAGTAAAAGAAAAGTAAATTATTTGCCTGTTACCTGAAAAATGAACACCCAAACTAGTTGTATCCTTTGCATTCTTTTCAACAAGAACGCCTTCACGCCAGCTGCATCAAAATGGATATGGATGAAAAATTAATCAAAGTCAAAATACTAGTAAGAACTAAATATATATATATATATATAAATAAAAAAAATAGAACTGTAAGAGCATTACTTTTTTGATATATTTCAGTTTACATTCCAATGAAATGATAATATTGCATTAACCGATTCATTGTCAGTGCTGCCAACTCTCTCTTTGAAGTGGGGTAGAATGAGGATTTAGTAAAGAGTTCATTCACCATCCCAATTCATTTAAAACCCAATTAGCAAAAAGTATGATTTTCGTACAACCGAGGACATTCCGTGTAAAAAGAAATTTGACAAGATTTAGACTTAGTGAATGACAGAAATCAAAGGCTTTCGATGTTTTCGAAATCAAAGAACCGTGCAAAATGGCATCTTAGAGATGCAAACACATATTAAAGCAACATGATGTAGAATAGTCGTCACTTACCAATCTTGCACCCATGCATCAACTCTATCTCCAACAGACCAAGAATAATCCTTAACGGCTGATCTTCTCCGTTTCCTAGTTCCTTCAAATTGCACAGAAGTCATAGGATGGGGAATGCGTACCCTTGGTGGTTCACCATCTTTAGATTCTAGTGATACCCACTCCTTCAGCTGATTGATCCCTGAAAACAGGAACAAGTTCACAAAAGTTTGAGATGAATTTTAAAAATGGGAACCGAAAAGGAAAAAAACAAACACCCCAAAACATAATGTACTGCATATTGGTTTTCCCTACTTTCTATAGCATAGATCCTGCGATCAAAGCAGGCTCGCAACCTATAAAACTCCTTGAGCAAACAAGTTCTCAGTGACAAACTGTATAATTCTCCATATATATATATATATATATTATATTGTGTTAAAATCTCTCGTCTAATGGGATGGAACAAGTCCATCCAATTCCCCATGCTAACAAGGTTTCTATGGATGCCAACTGATTTTAGTAAGCACGATTCAACATAAAATAGGCTAAACGTGCCTCTTGAATCCTTCCCACTAATCAGCATGCACTCAGTACACTTATCTTCCCAACCTTATAAAGAAATGAGACAATACTTCAACAGTTCGAAGCGTAGGAGGCAAGATTCTATTGTGTGCCACACCAGGAGATAAGAATAAAGCAACACGGCAAGGTTCTCTAAAATAACGAACTTGTTTTTCAACACTAGACAAAAATCATCAATGGCTGACCTTCATCAGATTGAATTTCCGTATAAGAAACAAATGCTTCCCTGTTCTTCAAACTCACTACGTTTGCTGAGAACCATCCCTCCTTCTGATCACCGCGATCCTTAAGAACCTGCAGTTTTTTCAACCACTAAGATGCTTTGAGAAAGGACGACTAGTAGATGGAAGCAATCAAAGAGAAAAAAAGTAAGAATATGACAACTTTCTGACCTCAACAGTGGAACCTTCTTTAATACTTGTAATGTTTTGAGGTGCTGGTACATCAGAGTTCACTCCAGACCCAACATAAAGTTCAGGAGCTAGACTAGCAATATTTGATGCGTCCGACACCTTATCCTTTTCAGGTCCCTCAAGATTCTGCTGCCCAACTCCAACAATCCCGGCTCTGTTACTCTTTCCAATGTTGTTTTTTGATTTGGGCTCATCAGCAACATTCAAGACTCTCCAATAATTGTCGGGCCCAGCCTCAACAAGCTCACGCACAGAAAAAGGATCACCCATCGCAACAATCTTTCCAGTGTGTGAAACTGCTTCTGCAGCCAATTCTGCTGCTTTCACAATGGCATCAAGATTTTCAGCATGCCTTGTGGCAGCCGATGCAGCCTCAACCCTTCTCCTAGCTGCCTCTCTAGCCGAAGATATCTCTAAACTGGGAGTTCCATACACAGTGTTAGATAACATTTTCACATCCTGGCCAACAGTATTGATGGCTCCAGATTCGGTCACTGCTGCCTCTGCCAGCAGTTTTGCTTGCACCGCTGCACTCAAGGCAACATTAGCCGCAGCAGATGCTGCCTTTGCAACACAAGCGGCAGCGGCTACAGCAGCAGCAGCAGATGCTAACTTGTGCTCGATATCCTCAGTCAAACTCAAACCAGAGTAATTTTGGTGTTTCAACTGGTTCCACATGCTTTCACAGTGCTGAATAGCCTCCGAAGAACATGAAGCTGCCTCCTGCGCGTGTAACTTAGCATCCTCAACCTTCTTAAACCCATCCACATTTAATGCTTCTGCCCTATCCTTACTTTGCTCCACTGTTTTAATTATATCGTGGGTAACCATTGTCCTCCCCACGGATAATAGTTGGCCGGACATGCTCTTTGGCACAGAGGGGGAAGGTGCTGCAACAACCGACGTAGAATAATGACTATTAAAAGCCGGAGTGGATGGTAAGGTCACATTATTCCTAGCAATCACAGAGAATCGACTACCATCACCCTGTGCTGGAGATCTGCTCAAACTATAACTAGTTAACAGGGGAACAGAGGGAGAAACAACAGGAGATGCAGCCACAGAGCCTTGAGCAGAAACATCATTACTAGAGGACTTCTTTCTCTTTCTGGTTTTAGTATCAAGAGAAGACTGACCACTTGATGCGTTAACTTTATTTGGGTTAAGTGAACAAGCCCCAGAAAACATAGGTGTGGCACCAGTATGCAAAGTTTGTGGCGTGGTCTGTAACAAGTTTGTTCGGGAGGAAATAGCAGAGGATGAATCTTTGACAGGGGTCAATCTAACTGATTCTGTGATTGGAAATGTGGAATAATTGGTGCTAATACCAAACGGTGAACTTTGTGAAGAGGCAATCCAGGGTACTGGAAATGGAGACTGGGATGGCCAAGTGGTATGTGCAGTAAAATTTCCAATTGGTGACGGAGATTGAAAGGGATGCAAAGGAGACACAGCCTGGTGATCAAAAGGTGCACCTCGGACTTTGGTACTCAGAGTCTCAATCGATGGCGTAGCAATGCTCCACAACGGCGATGACAGGGAAAAAGCAGGGTTGCTAACGGAAGAAGTAGTAGTCTTGTTGCTTGATCGAACAGTCCCTGACGAAAATCCAGGAGTATTGGCAGGTTCGGGACCTTTACCACCTGCATGTTTCCAGAGATTTCATTATCATTCAGCAGAGTAATAATGTGGATGAAAATATTTCTTTGAGAGGATGTGGTGCCTGAACACAAGTGCATATGTGATTCACTATTGTTTCCTCGGGGTCGGGATATCTGACCTCGAAGTTTTTCTATACATGCACGCCAAGCCGGCTCCCAAACGTGCCTTTGCCCATCTGTTTAGAAATAAAATAAGGACAACGGCAAGTTTTCAACTTAATTTGCCAGCATAGCTTACAACTGAAAGTAAACACAGAAGGATCTTCAAAGATAAAGCATGATAGAGCTAGTATGTATAGCGTACCAAAGGCAGAAACCATACAAGCTTCATCAGGAGATACTCCTTGTCTACAATAACAAAATATCATTCCAAAATGGAGCCAATTAATAACATTTATCTACTTGGAAAAAGGCGAAGGGTTAAATAATTTGTTGATTTTCGTCAAAAGGCACGAAAAGTAGAACTCACATAAGCGATCCATAAACAAAAATTTGCGCCCGTAATTGCACTTGTTGTGAATCAGTGAAAGGTTGCTGAAAGAATACTGAGGACTTAGCAGAGGAAGTTGGATCAGGAAGATTCGATGTGGTAAAGACAGGGTTCTCCCTCTGCTTAACAGCACTGTCAAATGGCACAAGTTGTCCTGTCCCTAAAGGGTTCAAGGTGATGACTGATGTCTCATCACGGCCATTCTGCTTCGTTGGAGTCTTTTTCGCCTGATTTCCCCTTTTCACGCTTCCTTTCCCAGATCTACTACCGCCACGTCTTGCTTTACGCTCAGAGACACTTCCAGAAGTTTCCTTAATCAACTCAGGATCTCTCAGACTATTATCCCCAGATGTTGAGAAAGTTCGTTGAGCATTCTTTAGAGAAATAAACAGCACAAAAAATTAAAATTAATAACACAAAACAGCAGAGATACACAAAACAACCAACTTGAATGCGATAATAATCAGATAATGGACAGGCGATAGATGTACCAAAGACGGAGAATCATTGACAGTATCCACAGTGGACTGGCCTCCCAAAGGCCTAACATCAAATGTAAAGTTTTCTTCTGCTTGGCAGGAAGCAGTTACAGCTGATGATGCTGACAGCACTTCACCAGCTTTTTCAGTGATGCTCTTATCCAGAGACACTTCAATTTTCATTACACTTTTTGAAGGACTTGATGAACAGACGTCGGGAGCTGAAAGATGTACAATTGTATCGGTACAGCTGGTAACTGCAATGAGAAGAAGAATTCCAATCAACAAGCAGCAAGAAAACGAGGCAAAGGCAACGGTAACTCCTCTATCGTACAAAAGTGAGCTTTGGAATTAATATGTTCAATCCAAATAAATAATAGTCTAAGAAAACCAATTCTTAGTACAGCAAAATAGATAATCACTCTCCACCTAATTCTGTTAGATTAAAGCCAAGAACAAAAGGCATGTGACAACTCACCCATAACTTGATCCCACCAACATGGTCGCAAATGGAATGTTCAAATGCAACAATAAAAAAAACAGCTTCGGTATTTTTTACTATTAATGATTAGTTGACGCAAAATTGTCTTGAAAAGGGCGAGCATCAATCAAACTCATAGCATCGAGATCATCACACTAAACAGCAAAAGAGCAATGACATGATTGGAAAGATGATCGAGTCTCACTGAGTATTTCATCAAAAAGTAGGATAGGATTGATCGTTAGTCATACAGATAGGAACATGTTCCTTCATTTGTCACTGAATATCAACACATGCCCACTAGAAGTATCACCTCACAGTAGATCTTATAAAATCAAAGATCATTATAATAAAACAAGGCTACAAATAGTTTAGTTGATGTCCTAAATTTCACCAGAGCTTATTTATCGGTAATTAAATACTATAAGACTGAAAAGCATTTACTTAATCTGTTAATCAGCAACAACATTCATTGAAAATAAAGTAAAATGACTGTACATTTTTCAGAAACTTCCTTTGTGCAGTAAAATGACGAAAGAAAATGCTTTTCCACCAGCGTCAAACTTAATAAACAGCACCATATGTGATGCAATAACTAATGTTTTGCATACATGAGATACCACAGACCATAATGTCCATGACAATGCATTCACCTGGGATGGTTGCAGACATCGTTCCTGAGCTCTCTCGGGTTGTGTCCATTAGCTTCTCAGCGAAGGGATCATCAGCACCATAATCTTGCACGCTGCCAGAAAGCTCCACTTTTTTGCTCAACTCCTTACTGGATTCTTCAGGCAAATCCACCGAGGTTGCTTCATTTAACGCAATAGAGTTATCATTTCTCTCCAATCGTCCTAATTCAGCAGAACCAAGGGGTGAAATCCCTTCAGTCCCAACATCATGTGCAGGCCCACTGGGTCCAAGAGACTCCTTCCTGCTTGGATCATTCAAGGAATCCGCATCATTTTCTTTACTCTGATTGTTATCGCCGGTATCAAACGATGGTGCACTGCATGGACGCTCGCTATTATGCACAGATTCATCACCTTCAAGAGCTGGTGCCACCCACTTTGCATTATCGTCCATAGTGTTCGATACTGTAAAGCAATAGGAGGAAAAACAGTAGGCATTAAATGGTACATTTTGATTAAATGATAAAAAATATCCATGAGCTAGAGAATAAGAAGGTATAAGAACACGGTTGGAAGATACCCGAGAACGTGTTAGTGAACTCATTGGGTTGAAATCCAGAAGCTGTCTCAACATTTGGCTCGCTTGTGTTTCCGGTAATATTGGGTTCCGTCTCTTTTTCTTGTTCATCACAGATCTCCTTTTGATTAAGAGATGATTTACTGAGTTTTGTCTCACAGGCAGTATCAGCTTGTTCCCTTCCACAAACATCCTCCTCGCTGATGTGGCAATCTTCCCTGCATATTTCCATATTCGCAGCTGGTAAGGGAGAGGGGCTGTGAATCAGAGCCTCTATCTTCTCGCTCGCAGATCCCGAACTGTATTCAGAATCTCTAACTCCGCGAACCACCAAATTCTTCCCTGGACTTTCAGCAGCAACAGTGCAATCTGTTGAGTTTCCAAAAGTACCTCTGTCAATAATTTTGTCACCAAGATCCGCCACAGGGGGTTTAATGGGCACATCAGCAAAAACATCAGGTGGATCAACAAAGGAGCTGTTACTTCCAGGAAAAACATTGTCACGATTGAAGTGAACCGAAGATTTAGTAACAACATCCGGCTTTGGTTCAGCATTGTTACTGGTTGGGGTGACATCATTAGCGTCTGCACCAAGACCCATACAAGACTCTTCGTTTTCTTCATTAGATATCGATGATTTATCATCCAATACACCAACATCCTGCATGACTTCATTGTTTGTTCCATCAATGGTAGACTCACCCTCCTGTGTTTCGACGATGCGCTCCTCTTTTGAAGGTTCCATCTGAGAAGGAGCTTCAAGTGGACTATGTGACTCAAATTTATCGGCTTCGACAGTAATCTTATTCGTTTCTATATCCTTTTGTGTACTCCCCTCGACATCCTCAACTAAATCAGGAATATGTACGGCTACATCGCCTGAAACTGCTAAACTGGAATCACCCAAGTTATCCCGATGAACAAGCTCACCAACACAATCAGAAGACTTCTGAGAAGAGCTTCCAGTAGTTTCAATATCCATGCGAGGAGCAGGGAAGTTTTCTTCCACATGATTACGTAAAGATTCATCTGTCAAGTTACCAGTTTCTACCTGATCGATACTGCTCGCCTTAATCTCAACATTCAACTTTCCACCAATCTCAGTTGAATCATTGTTTTTACCATCAGCTATCACTTCAGGAAAAGAAATGCTTATCTCTTGAGTTGGTGAAATGTGTCCAGTGGTATAATCCTTAACACCTACATTCTGATCTGATATAGGTGAAACCCCCTGAATCTCATCATTGGGTGTCGTTGAACCATATCCATTGTGTATGTCCTTCATATTACGGTCAACTGTCATGTTGTCCATATCCATCTCTACAATTGAGCTGCCTGGCTGAACAACTGGACATGATTCCTTGATCGTATTATCACCAGAAGCCATTTCTTCCTGTCCAACTGCCTTCAGTAACAACTCAACAGATTCCGTCGATGTCGCTTCAGACCAAACATTAATATGACTAGGCAATGCACAAGATTCCGCAGCACTGGAGCCAAAGACTAACCCACTGCTTCCCCGAGAAAAATCCTCTATCCAATTATTGTCCTCCTGACTTGGAATACCGAGAAAAACTTCGCTTTCAGCTAGACTATCAAATCTCAGATGACTGTGCAAACTGTCATCAAAATCAAACTTGGGAAGGGAAAACGGTCGCAGAACAGAAGAATTTTTCGAGCTCTCCTCACCGGCTAGGTGAAGATTATGGCCTTCAGATTCATTGTCATCATAGTCCATTGGTGTATTCCTATATCAAGAATGAGCATGCATAATAAGGTCATGATTTTAACAGCAAAGCCCCAAATCTAACTCACAAGACAAATCCTCCGCACTGAACAAATTCAACTCTTCTATTCTAAATCCCATCTTAATACTCTCTTCCGCCAAAAACGAAGAAATACCCAGAATCAAAAAACGAAAGGGAAAAGAACAAAAAAAAAAAAAGGACGATGAGTACCAGAAGAATTAAGTGTAGAGACGCTACCTCCCTCCATCCGAAGACAAAATCCTGAAATTGATTCCCTCAACTCAACCCTAGTTGACCAGCCAAGCTTTCCTTCATGAACCCTAATCACTCAAACCGCTTTTTCACCACCACAGAACATCAATTCAACAGCCACGAAAGGACGTGTGTGTCAATTCGCTAGAGAAGTTTAGGCGGAGCGTTGGAACCTTTCGTTTTCAGAGACGATACTGCCAAATTTCGCAAAATTAGTACAACACGCAAAGAAGAAAAAAAAAACAAATTATTATTAAAAATGATTAAAGCAAAAATCCGAATTGTTATGGACACGTGTCAATTACTCAATGGATGTGTTCATCTTTTGCTGACCGCTTCAAAATACAGAATTAATTAAAGACGGACCCTTTGTTATTAACGTATCAAACTCAACTTTTTCTTAAGTTATATTTAAAAAGAATAATCATATAGTATAAACCAATAATAATGAAAAATTTGGATTGAATGCGACCTTAACTTTTGGTAAATAAAAACAAAAATTAAATTCATGATAGTTAATTAATTTTAAAAAAAATATATACACAGGAATGTTCACGCCTATACTTGAGACAACTGCAGGCCAAGACATGAGAAGAGGCCACAAGATCATTACAAAGAACATCAACGCTCTTCTCCAACTAACTACCAAGGCTTTTCAGTTAACTCCTTTGCAAACACATAGCGAAACGTAGAATCGTAAGGAAGCCATTTTACGCCCCGAGACGCCCTCTGCTTCCTGCCCGTGCATCGTTCTATCGAGTCCTTGAGCTTCTTGTCGACGTTTTCGGCAAGCCACCTAAGCGTTTCGCCCGCGGGGACACGAGATTCCTTAACGTATCTCTGAACTAACTCTGGCAAGAATATCGCTTTGTACTTCTTGAAAACTACGTTTGCCTGCAGAAACTCTCTCTTTGCTGCCTCCAGCTCTTCTTTGATGCCCGACCCCGTGTAGACATTTAGCTTCAACGCAGAAAAAAAAACGAAACGTTACTACTACAGCGTTGGGTCGAAAAAAAAATGGGCTTCGTTTGTAAGAATGTCGGAAGTTTTTACCAGTGGATCGGAATGAGCGCCGGTGCACAGCGCGAAGCAGACGAGCGGTTGGAGACGTTGAAGGCCATACTTTGAACTGATCAGTTTCCTTTGTTCTCCTGACCTTTTCCTCATAGCGACGGAGAGAACTGTTTCCAGCCACTGTAATAATCGTGCAAGGAAAAACAGTGAAGTTATAACTCATTGCAATATCTTCTGTTTTCTTGATGAGATCGTAAGGTTTATTACCTGCCCTGTTCGAGGTGTACCTACGCCAAATATTGACTGCTCGATCGTACTTGCGCTTACGATGTGACCGCCGACATTGTAAGCAGCCTGTGTGATGATGCAAGAAGAAGTGGTTGGGAAACATTATGACCTTTTGTGCATATAAAGCGTAAGCAAAACAAATTCTTGCAAACATATGTTAAGCTGTCTATGTGCTGTTATATGTAAAGATACGGCGGTTATGTTGCTGAATTTCGTGAAAGAACGAGAAGGTAGTCAATGTATTATGGGCAATGCATCCACACCTTGTGAAACAATGCTAACCTTCTGAGCAAGTTGTGAGGTATCCCAAAAGTCAGATAAGCCTGTAAGAAGAACAAAGCAACTGATGGCATGAATACTTATAGAGAAACACTTTAGTAAAGCTATACGAAAGAATGAGTGGCGGAGAAGTAGTCTTTACGTGCATAACCAAGGAGTTGTACAAGTTGACCCAAAATGCTATCTGCGCATTGATATCCATCTTGCAAACGTTCACTTTCTCCAGCTGTTCAACGAGCACCCTGAAAAAGGAAGCAATAAAAGAAAAAAAAATGGCGAAGTTCAATTGTTATTAGAGTGCTCGTTCGTACATTATGGTAATATATGTCGAAATAACGCATTTTCTTACATCCCCTAAAAGTATATAACCAATGACTGAAAGAAGTTGAAACCTGTAGTAGCTAATGGCCTGAGAAGCTCGAGAGAAGCTCAGCTTATCAGTTGATATCCATAGTATTTCAGTCTTCGATTTGGTGGACCATTCTTTGTCCTCTCCGGCGAAGCACCCCGATATTACACTGTTTAAGGATGTTTTCGGAAATGAAGCGACCGTCTTTTCTGTTTTGTCCGATGAAGTAGTACTTTGGATGCAGCAGTAAACTGCAGCCATGCACCTAACCATCTCCTCTGTTAGCTTACTCGGGCAACGGTGGAGATGCTCCTTTAGGGTCCGAGGCCCAGACGTCTTGCTTATGATCGAAGGGGCCTATTTAAGAATCACACTAAACGATACTGAAAAAAAAAAGGATGGATATACCGAGAAACTTCAGAGCAAAATGGGACTTTCACCTTAACTCCGTCCGAACAATACTTCTTGACATTGGCTTTGTCTTTGTCGAAAACTGTCTTAGACTGCTGCACAGAACTTCTTGTTCCCGAATCATTCGTAGTAGCCAGAGAGTGAAACTTCCTCAAACGGAAAATTTTCGACGAACAGAACGCACTTGAAATGATCTTTGGCTGCTTAGTAGTCGGTGCACTCTTGGCATGCGCGGGAGAAGCATCAAGAGAGCCATACTCAGAAGTTGTCTGGCTAACACAGTTTTGGAATATGCTTCTGTAGAGAGACAGAACATGCTGTTCCCTTTTTGCTACCTCTTCTTCGAGCAATTCGATTTCGGCCAACAGTTCTTTTGTCTGAAACAAGCCAAATATGACAACCTCAGATCAACCTACTAGAAATAGAATTCATTTCTTGATTTGCACATAAACATGAGATGGAAAGTTGAATGAACTCATCATGACTGAAGCTACCTGGGCAGCAAAATGGTGATGGCCAGGAGATAATGTACTAGAAGCTCTACCCATTGCCTTCTCAAGTACCAAACGCATGCACCTTTCTTGTTGCAAGCACGATTGTAGTTGTTCAATCTGTAAAATTTTTCAACTAAAGCTGTGATATTGCATCCCATTACATCAAACCTCAGAGGGACTAAGTACAAGCAGAAATGAATAATAGTACTTTTAGGCGTAAAGTTTACTTACATCCTTCTCCAGAGAGACTCTGTGATTGGAAATGTCATCTTTCGTTACGTCGAAGAATGTACGGTGAAGCGGGCTTGCTTTGCAACTCTGGCTAGACGGTCGTTGCTTCTGTCGATTCTGTGGATGTCTCGGTTAGTTCGTGAGTAGATCAATAGCTGTCGGTTGATACTGTAATGAGATGAACATAACTTACAGATGATTCGATGATGTTCTTCCTTGGACAATTATCTTTAACCCTTGGAAGACTGAAGTTCTTCTCTGATGCACTGAATATCAAGGAACTGTAATTCTTCAAAATCCAAGACATAAAATAGAAAGCTAGATAGAGTTGATGGGGGCTTAGAAAACTGATGTATTGAGACCAAAAAAAGGCGATCGATTCATAATGAGAACATCGAAAGGAGACAATAGAGACACAATAGAGACGGTACAAACAATTCCCAGAAAGAAAAAAGAGAAAACAAAAATAAAAACCAATTTTCTCAAACTATGATAAATCTTAACAAGAACCATCAATACAAGCTTACTAGATGCATCAAAAGAGAAAGTGAAAACCTCTTTGAACGCCTATGGCAGTAAGATGTATGAGAACATGATGAAGAATCACACTGTACTATCTCTTTGTAGTCTTTTTCCTCCTTCGGAGTTGATTGATTCTCGCCTTTAACTCGACTCTCTGACATATCGAATTAGCAATGCTCTAACGTTATTCTTGCAATTTTGATGTTTCCCTCACTCAAGTTATACGCATACTATTCTAACAGCCAGCAGTAACTTAAACTTTGTCAAAGACATGAACTTGGCTGTGGAAACACTATTCATACACACACGACAGAAATGATGATGAGCCTAAAGTATACAGTTCAGTAGTGTTTGGCACATATCAAATCTTCTAACACGATGAGAGAATAGTTAGACACATCGAAAATAGCTATCAGATATGCATGTGAAAGAAAACGAAAACGGCACGTCAAAGAAAAAAGATGGGACCTTTAGAATTGAATAGCATGTCCGAAGCGTAGTTGAGAGCATTCAATGAGATTATTTACTTCGCCTGCCACAATACAACGGCCTGATAATATGTGAAAAAGAAAGAAAAGGTAATAAAAAAGATGAAGCCCTGAAACTGATAAGATTACATACTTTTCACCCGAGGTAAAAACTTGACAAACAGTGCCTGAAACTGAACTGAAGGTATATTAAAAGCTTGCCCTTTTCCGCCAAACTGAAACTCAAGGAATAAACGTGCGACGTAAATCAGTTACCCGCCGAAACTTGGGGCATGATCTTCTACATTGTCCGCCATTGAAGATGCTATTGCTAGCAACCATTTGATATAAATCTACAGACAGTCCTTGGTCCATGATGGTGGGAGGTCAATAAGCCCGTTGAAAATGGGCCTTCGTGGTCGATAACGTGCCCCGTTAGACCATCTCCAATAGAAAAATTCATTATCAAACTCAAAATGCATTAATCGTCACATCAAATAGTAATTCTTCTCCAACCAATAAACTCATTCTCAAACTTAAAAAAATATTCTCAGAATATTTTTTTTCACACCAACTTTTACACCTTTTCAGTATTATCTACATTTTATAATTTTACAAATTAGACCATGTGTACTTATAAATATCGAAAAATATTTATTAAAAACACGGATTCTTTTTTTATATATATTTTATTTCCCGTAAGCATGTTATTTCCGTGGTTTGTGGTATTTTTCTTTCGGATACATTTATGGCATCTTAATGTTTTCTTTTATATGGGATGGTTTTTAAATTTTATAGTTTATACATTGTATAAAATATATTAGAGAAATCTAGAATAACTAAAATAATAAAATTGATATTCTTGCCATAAAACGTAAAATACATAAAATTAAGGGGTAAGCATAAAAGAAACAGAAAAAAATAATAAAATAAGATTTATTTTTGCTTTGATCAGCGTTTTTTATCCACTGATGAATGGGAATATGAAGACAGTTGAGTCATAAATATAATTTTGCCAAAGATTTGCGATGATGAAGAGTGGTAACGTATATTTGCGTTTATAGGAGAGAGAAAAACCCATTTTACCCATTTTTTGTTTGAGTTTGCAAGGGGGTTGGAGGAAATTTTTCAGTATGCGTTGGGATTTTGGAACCGACTCGAGATGGTTGTAGGCCATCTCCAACCATCCCTCTATATATAGGGTTGTTATAGTACATTTTCACCATATATAGAGTTTGACTAGTATCAGTAAACTCCAATCATCTCCTTTATATTTTACTCTATACAGAATATTCTCGGTATATTTAATTTATATTCATTTAAAAAAATAATCTATTTGTAATCCATAATTTTTATATGTTTTAAAATATTAATTATTATAGAGAAATGGTGTAATTAAATTATATAAAAATTATTATATATGATAATATTAATTTATTATCAGCTTAAATAATATTAAAATATTATTGAAATTATTAAAAAAGAACACGAAAGTTTCAACAAAAATAATTAAATGAAAAATTGAAATTTTAACTATAAAACTAAGTAATAAATAAAAATAGAAAAAAAAAATAAAAAGAAAACATAAAGGAAAAAAAGAAAAAGACATCGTCTTCTTCCCCAAAAACTCTCTCTCTCCACTGAACACCAAAAACGTTCTCTCTCCACTGAACAAAACCAAAACCAGTCTCTTAAATTAAAAAAAAAAAATTTGATAGCGGGTGAACAGTGCCCCGCTTATGATAGCGGAGCACTGTAACTCCCGCTAGATATAGGATTGAGTTTGACGGTGGGTTGGAGATCTCCCACCGCCAAATCTGCCGCTATCATTAGCAGGGCACTGTTCACCCGCTATCAAATTTTTTTTTTTAATTTAAGAGACTGGTTTTGGTTTTGTTCAGTGGAGAGAGAACGTTTTTGGTGTTCAGTGGAGAGAGAGAGTTTTTGGGGAAGAAGACGATGTCTTTTTCTTTTTTTCCCTTTATGTTTTCTTTTTAGTGTTTTCTTCTATTTTTATTTATTACTTAGTTTTATAGTAAAAATTTCAATTTTTCATTTAATTATTTTTGTAGAAACTTTCGTGTTCTTTTTTAATAATTTCAATAATATTTTAATATTATTTAAGTTGATAATAAATTAATATTATCATATATCATAATTTTTATATAATTTAATTACACCATTTCTCTATAATAATTAATATTTTAAAAAATATAAAAATTATGGATTACAAATGGATTATTTTTTTAAATGAATATAAATTAAATATACCGAGAATATTCTGTATAAAGTAAAATATAGAGGAGATGATTGGAGTTTACTAATATTATTCAAACTTTATATATGGTGAAAATGTATTGAAGCAACTCTATATATATAGAGGCATGGTTGGAGATGGCCTCTTCAACTAAGACCTGAACTTCTTGGGCTTTTACAAAGCGTCATCGATATAAATAAAATATTAGCGATGGTTATCTTCTTCATCGAATAAAGACGTACAAGTTTCAATGCACGTGGCACTGTCGAAAATCATTACCGCAAAGGAAAGAACGATATCGAAGAAAGAAAAGAAAAACAATGGGCATATGTGGAAAACATGAGCAAAGATTCGCCAGAAAGCAACAGCACAGCAGCGTCTTTGCAGTGTTCTTTAATAAACTACTTCATGCTTATCTTCTTACATACTGAAACCTTTTTTTATTACGTGCCAATAATTCAAAGAATGGTAAGAAAAAAAAAAACAAAATAACAAATGATCAGTCTAATATGTATCATATATACATCGCCCTCCAATCTGCATTACATCTTATAACATATATATATATATATATATAATCACAATTTGCTCTATATATACATCGCCCTCCAATCTGCATTATATCTTGTAACATAACACTGCGTATAAGCCAAACTCCTCCAATTCAAAAGATGGCCTCTCACATCAATACCATCATCATCATCTTCTCCCTCTGCTCTCTACTCATCACCCTCTCAGCAGCCGCCCACACGGGCGGCGGTCTCATCCTCACCGTCGTCAACAACTGCCCCTTCACCATATGGCCAGCCATCCAGCCCAACGCCGGCCACCCTGCTCTCGAACGCGGCGGTTTCGCACTCACCACGCTCACCCACCGCTCCTTCCCGGCTCCTTCCGCACACTGGTCGGGCCGCATATGGGCCCGTACAAACTGCAACCACGCCAACGGCCGCTTCACCTGCTCCACTGGAGACTGCGGCGGCCGCCTGGAGTGCAACGGCCTCGGGGGCGCCCCTCCCGCCACGCTGGCCCAGTTCTCCCTCCACCATGGTCACGCGGATTTCTCCTCCTACGGCGTTAGCCTCGTCGACGGGTTCAACCTCCCTATGACGGTACGTAATTCATATACATGTTGGACAAAGTCGACAGCTTTTTCGTGTCTATTGAGATGGTATGTACATAGGTGACGCCTCACGAAGGCAAAGGGCACTGCCCCGTGGTGGGGTGTCGGGCGGATCTGCTCGCGACATGTCCGAATCAGCTGCAGCAGAGGGTAGAAGGGAAGGTCATCGGTTGTAAGAGCGGTTGTTCGGCGTTTAACACGGACGAGCTGTGCTGTCGGAACCATTACAACAGTCCTCATACTTGCAAGGGCTCGAACTGGTCGGACTTCTTCAAGCACGCATGCCCGGCCACCTTCACGTACGCTCACGACAGCCCCTCGCTCATGCATGAGTGTTCCTCGCCGCGTGAACTTAAAGTCATCTTCTGCCACTAATATTACCCGCCACTTTGGCTTGTCTTTTGTACTTCTAAGTTATATAGCGTATCTTTTCCCTTTCAATAAACCAAGAAAATCTAGCAGTAGTAGTCGGCTTTGCTGAGATTTCTTGCACTGTCTTTGTGTGTATTCTGCGTCTTTATTAGTATATTTCGGTACATTACATGCTAAAATGTAGATCCGCAAATTGCAAAGCGACGTGCAAGACCAAATGAATTAATGTAATTGATGGGGTAATGTTCAATTATTATGGGTCTATTATGTAGAATGAATCAATAGTTTTCGACGGTACTTCGAAAATCAAGTTGAGTTAGGATTAAATTTCTGTGTGGTTACGATACAATAAATCAATCTATGAGCAAGATGGACAAACGTGGCTTGAGAAGAAAGATCATTGGTCTGCAGCATATGGGGTAATTGAGGTGCCAGACTTTGGTTTTCGTGTAACTTTTGTTTTGTCCTCACAAGACAACTTCGATTATGTCAAAAGAATCTATTATTACAGTGCCACGCCAACCACTCCCAAAAGGATCTGACCTGTATGATTTTAAGATTATGTCCAAAAACGATTTTTCACAAAATACAATAATACATAAGTATACGCCTACAAATTTACCCTTCAAATCCCTAGGGGTCAGTTAAAGAAAGGGGAAGATTAAGAAGAAAAACAGTAAATCAACCAACGAAGTTGAATGGAATGGAATGGAATCATATATCGGTCAAGATTAATGACGACACGATGACAACGTATGCTAGAAAGAAGAGCATTGCTATCTGCAGCAATAACTTGGGATTGTCCCTCAGATTTGGAGCTGTAACGGCTCTGTATTGTAAGAAGTTATAGCTCTCATCAAATCAAGAAAAGAAAAACACAAACGACTGTAATCTTTTTTATTTATCATTCTGATGAAGGATTTACCTGGCAATACGTTGAGAGAGGCGATTGAAGGGCATGCTTTGGATGAACACTATGCCCGGTCCAGTTAAGACGGCGGTGACCAGATTCTCTCCCTGCAATGAATTATGAATTACTCCAACTATGACGAAAAATATGGAGGCAGCATAAACAAACTATACTGCGCAGACGCAATCTTAATTTTCAACGGAGGAGCTGCAATCGACGTCAATATTAAATAAAATCGAGTATTCAAGAAAATGCAGCTGACAAAAGTCTCTTGAAGGAAAAAATAGCAGATGGGTGCTCACCCCAAATACCACCCTTCTCATTGGCACGTCATGCTTGATTTGTATGTTTACTGATGCTGAAACAGCGACAATGCTCGACACATCAACCACAAGTACTTCACCCACTTCAAGGTTTTTCTGAACAACTAACAAGCCGCAGGAAACAGAAGCAGGTTAACTGAATTGGCAATTCTAGCGGGATAGTGTTATTTCTTCACGAGTGATGCGTAATAAGTATGCGAGTAATAAATAATTATCCATGCAGATTATTTTGAAACATCAGCTGTCAAAGTTATTCGCGGATTTTGTATCACGTGGCTAGATGAGTCAGAATGCATAAGAATAGCGAACAAATGAGTCTTGCAAAACATACCAGAACCACCGCCAACAATAAATGCGAGCCCTCTGCCAGATATTTTCTGCCTCAAGAATCCCTACATTGCATGGTTAACTTAGTAATCAGAGAAGCCAATCAATTGTAAAATTCATCATCCATGGAAAAACAGAGAATCCCCAGTCACCTCGGCACTAGTAATAGCATGTCGTGGTCTGTGATCAACTCTATTAGTTACTTTGACATCGTTGATTGAGCAAAGAAATGCATCTGGCTGCCATACGATGTCACAAGTCACAATATATGATTCAACAGGGTCAGTCACATTGTGAGCTGGAGGCATGGAGAGAAACTAAAATGAATTTGATTGACATTGTTAGCCTTATAGGTACCTGGCACAACATTTCACCTCCAAACAAGGCTAAATCAATCTGCAAGATGGACGTAAAGAGGACAAAAAAGTTATAATCATTCCAGCTTTGGCTAATAGATACTCAAATTCCATTAGCAATTAGTATTCATAAAAACACATACCGGGAGGGTTTTAGCTAGAGTCGGCGCAGCGATACCCACAAATCCATCATTCGAGCCAGTATTGTGAAATACTATGCTGGTAACGTTCTTTCCAAAAATCCACTGCAAAAGACCCACTTCATTTTCTGTCACATAAACGTTTTCCATTTGAACAGAGCCAGACATATAGCACATAGAACCTGCAATGCAACAAATTCATTAATAACTAAATAAACCAATAGAAAATGCACAAAAGTTAATCAATAAAAGTTAACCAAAAACAAGAAATGAAGATTGCAAGATGCAAGACAAATAGCCAGGAACCTGGCTTTGCTACTACTTTATCTTCAGGCTTCAACATTATCTGGAACAAGGAAAACACATCAAACAGGTAGACTGAATACGCAGACAAGTATAAAAACTAAAAACCTTTTATTCTTGACAAATACCTGAACTATTTGAGCTTCACCGCCCAAAATCTGAAAAGGTGTGACAGCATCTTGTGGGCTCTGGAATGATAGCGAATGAGCAACCAGAAGATTATAGAATTAACTTTTGTAACGGATCATTGTTTTGTTGGGGAAAACACTAGTAAATGAAAGAAAAATATACACCACCACATCAGCAAAATTCTCAATGTTCAGAATTAATATATGTAAACATACTTTGAGTCTTGAGAGAACAAAGATTCAGAGTCTTCATTTAGTGAGGCAAGAGAGGTAATTTCTCGGATGGATTACAACATTTAAATCAGTGTTAGGAAATCGTGATTCCCTAAGTTATTGTATTATGTATTTTTATTCCCTTACAAACATCACCTATGAAGATGAAGGTGTTCACAATATCAGTTAGTTTCAAGTCAACTCCTAGAACAGCTACACATCAACAGGGATTGTCTTCCAACAACCGCTGCCTTTTTTCCAATGACGTCACCAATGCCTTACGTAGGCGAAAGTAATAGTAAATGCAAGGCTACAATCTAAACAATCTTCTGGAAGAAATCTCAAATGTCCATGGTAAGGGCATATTGCACCAAAATTAACAATGAAGAACAACCCAATTAAAGTGATCAGATTATGATTAATGTCCCAGCAACAGAGGGAAACATAGAATAAAATATCATTGTCTGAGTTACTAGAGAGCAAAATTATCGATCACCATATTTTGACTGCTCATCACCTATGAGAAAGGCAACCGACATCTGCTATAGACACAACCACACAGCCAACTTCTGAAAAATATCCTCATTACCCAAAATTTCTATTTCTTTCACAAAAAGTTTAAATCAGGATCATCTAATGCACACGAACTGTTTACAAAGAAAAAAAGAAACGTGAACTAACTTGTGATAAAA
Organism: Lindernia subracemosa; assembly: GCA_028392965.1. Classification (NCBI taxonomy): domain Eukaryota; kingdom Viridiplantae; phylum Streptophyta; class Magnoliopsida; order Lamiales; family Linderniaceae; genus Vandellia; species Vandellia subracemosa. The sequence continues at coordinate 720,174 of JAQPCC010000042.1, forward strand.
GTTCAATTCAGTTTCACGCGGCGCACAAAAGGGAACACAGCTTATCCTCACATTGTTGTAAAAGAGAAAATTACCTGATAAACAAAAGGCTGGAATTGAGTTGAGAAGAAAGGCGCTGCCATCAATCAGGGGATCAAGCTCACACTCTCGCAGATCGAACCAAAAACCACAATCAATACGCCCGTAATTGATTTACTCATCCACCAGCTACAAGGCTTCACTCATCGATATCCTCGTCAAATCAATTTTGTTCTTTGACCCAGCAGATTTATCAAAATTTCTCAGGTCGGATTTGTACAGGCATCAGCAGTAAATGTCATTCCGTTTGCTGGACTTTGCGACAGCTCAGCTAGACGACCACGTGGCCTTTTCCCATTGGATAATCAAACCAAATCGACGTGGTGGGGTTTATATAAGTTTTCATTTACCGAAAATCAACTGGGCTTGGATGTAAATGGGCTTTATACTTAATAGTCTTCGGCCCAAGATAGCCCAATTATGTTTCGATTGACCACTCCTTTTCTTTTTTTTTTCTTTTTTCTTTTTTTTTTCCCGAAAAACCACTCCTTTTCTTTTTCTAATCTACCTTAAAACAGTCGAACCGTAGTTACAACGTTGTGGTTAATGTATATTAAGTGGACACGTGACAAATATTTGAGGTGGTCGGCTCTCAATTTAAAGAGACACATCATTATCTTACTTAGGATAAAAATGTGGATAATAATGTATTATCCTTACCTTTTTATCTTACTTCCCTATTTACCCACACCATAGCCTTTGTCATATCTTAACAATAAATACACCCGTGTAATTATAATATAATATAATTATAATTAAATTGAGGTTTAATTAATTATTCTGTCTATTCTATCTCCATTATTACAAAAGCCCAGCCCGACAAGAGACATCATCTTTTCACTAAATTATTTGCCCTTAATTAATCTATTCCACATTTGCTTATCCACAATCCAACAAACAAATCTCACCCATACAATTAATATCATTTATTACATAATCCCACAAAATACACACACACTCTCTCTCTCTCTCTCTCTCTCTCTGGAGTCAAATTCGTTTCTCTCACTCTCTCTCTGAAGTCAAAATCTGTATCTCCGTCCACACAGATACGTAAGACCAGCTGAAGGACAAAAACTCAGACCAGCTGAAAGTTACCCAATAACCCATTTTTAGCTCTCATCGGTGCGATGATAAACCGATTTGTGAGGATTAGTATTGATTAGGTATCTGCTGTCCGGTCAAAGATGACTCGTCGGTGTTCGCATTGCAGCCACAACGGTCACAACTCAAGGACCTGTCCGAACAAGGGCGTGAAGCTCTTTGGGGTCCGATTGACCGATGGGTCGATCAGAAAAAGTGCGAGTATGGGCAACCTGACCCATTACATGGGTGGCGGCGGGGGCGGTGGAGGAGGAGGAAGTGGAAGTGCGACGCCTCAAAACGGCCCCCTTCACGAATCGCCGGCCGATACGCCCGATCATCCTTCGGCCGGGTCGGGTGGAGTCGCCGATGGTTATGCTTCGGAGGATTTTGTCACTGGGTCGTCGTCTTCTGCACGAGAGAGAAAGAAAGGTTTTTTCTTTGCAAAAGTTGTGATTGAAGTCTTTTTTGGTCTGAATTTTTTCATCCCTTTGTTTTTTGATATATTCTTTTCCTCTTTTTTGCTTAATTTGAAGTCGTACGTTGTGTTCTTTATCATTTTTTACTCATTTGCTTTTGTTTTTTCGAGTTAATTGAAATCTTTCGATTTGATTGTTCAAAGGTAGCAATAATCACAGTTATTTATCATCGCAAATCAATTGTAATCTTCATGGAACTGATATGCATGAGATGATCGAAATGGTGTTGTATTCTTAGGTGTTCCATGGACAGAGGAAGAACATAGGATGTTTCTTCTCGGCCTTCAAAAGCTCGGTAAAGGCGACTGGCGTGGAATCTCCCGCAACTATGTAATAACTCGGACGCCTACTCAAGTCGCCAGCCACGCCCAAAAGTACTTCATCAGACAAAGCAACATGTCTAGGAGGAAACGACGATCCAGCCTCTTCGATATCGTGGCCGATGCAGAAGTAAGTAAAACACTATATTGTAATGAAGACTTCAGTTTAATCATCTACATAATCATTCGCTTTCTTATTCCGAATATTTTCTACAGTCGAGCGATACTCTAATAGCACCAAGGGACTTTTTCTCATCGGAAGGGACGGACACCACCACCACCGTGCCGCCGCCACCACCACCAGCACCACCGACGGTGGAAGAAGAATGTGAATCCATGGAATCTGCAAACTCTAACGAAAACGAACCCTTGCCTCCAACCCCCGAATACCCTCAGTATCCTCAGCAGCCCTTCCTCTATCCAGCTTACGTTGCTCCGCTCTTCCCAATGCCCATGCCGATCTGGCCCGCGGTTCAAACCGACCCAGAACCCATGAGAGAAGTGGCCACCCACGAGCTCGTGAAGCCATTGGCAGTGCACTCTAAGAACCCTATAAACGTGGATGAGTTAGTCAGCATGTCGAACCTAAGCCTAGGGGAATCTCTCGGCGATTCTGGCCCGTCGATGCTTTCTCTCAGGCTCGGAGAGGGAGCATCCCGACCGTCAGCCTTTCATGCTAACCCAAGCTCGAACAGTTCGGGGGTCAGCTCGGTGTGAGGAACTCTGTGTGAATAGGGTGGTCTTGTCTCGGTTAGTTTATGTATAATCCCATTTGTTAGGATGTTGAAATAATAAGTTTGTGTCTAGTTTTAACTTGTCAGATGTTCTTACATTGTTGTAGGCGCCAGAAAAACCTTTGCTTGTAAGTATCTTTGTTTTCCTTTAGACTCCGTTTTAAATTGAGGATGGTGATGAAATTTTTATTTAGCTGGCAAATTCGGATATAATTAATTTAAGGGGACGTATCCGTAAATTTGGACTTCTTCAGGGGGTAAGTTGAAAAATGATATTATTCCCAAAAAGCCTTAAAAGGCCAAACCTTTCACAGTCGTTGAGCTCGACTCATCTCCTTCTCATCAGATCGCTCAAATGGCATCTAAATGCTTGCGAATTTTCAACAAATCTCTGGCATTTCTCGATGTAATAATGCGTCTACCATCAGCAGTAAATCGAAATCAGCTACGGCGTCGTTTACTAGACCTTCACCCACTCCGACAAAACCAGCCGTCAGTTCGTCACTTCGTCGATTTTCTATCTCCAGGTAACGCCCCTACTAATTAAAGCTTGAATAAAAATGTGGGTCAAGTTATTGTTGATTATGTAATGAAGTTACGCCTTCTTACATGCTGATTAAAAAGTGAAACTTTTTTTGGTACACGAAGGTGATGAATAAGTCCACCCATAAACTTTGATAATCTTTTAGCATGCTAAGGAATACTTATGATGTTCATCTCTTATCAGTCGTTGCCAGTTGGTAATAATATGGAATCAAGCTGCTAGTCGATACTTCTGCACAATATGATGAATGCCAATTGAAATATTACATGTAGGTCGCCGGTGGAATTGGCATCGATATTGCCTTTGCACAGTGTGGTGACAAAGGCTAGAATGACTACATGCCTTAGTTCATCGTCCAGTTGTAGGGCTCTTTCTCAGGGCACTCTCTGCTGCACTTCTCCAGATCTCTAGCTTGTATGTGTAATAGTCTTTTATTTTGTCTTAACATCTTTTCCATGTCTGCATTTTATACTTTGTGGCAATGGGAAAATCGGACTAGAGAAATGCCGTCAACTTTGTCGACTATATGCTGTGAACATGATTTGAGTAAAACGGTGCATGATGGAGTAATGTGTGTTTGTATTCTTGAATTGGTTCGTTCTCAATCCGTCTTAATAGTTGTTTCGATTTCTTGTGCTTATTAGTGTCCATGATATGGTTTTGTTTGTGGTGCGGTGGGCTACCTGCAGTTGTTTGTTCTCTATTGATGCACCTTGATGAACGAAATTGCTTCACTTGCTTGGTCACTATTTGGCTTATCATTGTTTTTTGGACTTAGTTACTGGGGCGTAACCAAGATTTGTTCCTTCAGCAAGCTTTTCTTTTTTTCAGGGCATTCTTCTGAGCCGAAGTATTAGGTTTGTGCAGGCACATGATTTTTCCCAACTTTTCGAAAGAATATCACAAGGTGGTCCATTATGTCTCAATCCTTTACACTCATGAACTATAGGGAACAATGTATTAAAAGCAAGTTTGCTTCTTTGAACGATTTAGGAACAAGTTTCTAGCAATTTTTCTGTTCATCCGATGATTAAGGATTGAGATGGTTCTGACTTTATTTCTCTTTGGAGGCGTTTGCAGTGCTCCCAACTGTCTTGAGATTCATCAATTACTGAGACTGATCTATGCATTGCTTATTGAATTTGTAATAGTCTATCGTTTAAGGTTACTCAGTAACTTGATATGTGAATCAAAACGTTATTCTGATTATTTCGTTGTTGCTTGTTATGTTAGAGCTTGGTCTGTCGGTTCCAAGGTGGTTGAAGGGAGTCAGGTCAGCCATCATCTCAAAGGATACGACAGAGTCTTACATTCACTTCGGAAAACTACAACTGCAATAGGATGACTTACAGTTTAACATTTTTCTTTTTTCTTATTCTGCTTTGCGCCTAATTAGTGTATGATTTAATGTAAATTAAAACTAATTCCAAACAATAACGACAATAACGTTCAATGTTAGTTAAAAACGAATAACTAAATGAAGGCGAGATCAAGACTCTCTCTCTCTCTCTCTGCGTAAACGTTCATCTGCATATTTACATTCTTAGATGGATGCATAGGTACGTACGGAAAAGCAACCGAACAGAAATGTTGGGATTGATCTGTTAAAGATTAGTGTCCTAAAAAGAATTGTCTCTTATCTTTTAGGATATCGGCGGTCAATTGGAGATGTCGCTGGATTGGTAGGAATTTTGTTCTTATCGTGGGTTGTGATAAATTGGAGGTAAACTCGCAAAACCCCAAGATCTCATTCCTTTGTTGAATTGTTGCATGCCCGTGGGTGCCTCGGAGGAAACAAAAAAAATGTAATCTTGATTCAGTTTTGCAAGGCTTGGATCGGCGATCAAAATTATTTGGATTGGGTCGGGTTGTATCGTTGGATCTTGCTGGTTTTATAGCTCGAATTGATTGCACTTTTCGAATTCGGGGCGTTCAGTTTTGTGGGATTTGAGGTTGGGATTGTGCGGATGGCTTCGAATCCTCCTCTATTTTGTGTGGTGGATAATTCGGATGAGGATTTCTTCGACAAGCTGGTGGACGACGACGAAGATGTGGACCTTAAGATCGCCGCATCATCGCCATCTAATGCCCCCCTTTTCATGGATGGGAATGAATTGGATGAGGCTTCGCAGGCCTTTGCCAGTTTCAAAATCAATGAGCTCGGTGGCAATGGAGAGGTTGGTTTTGACAAGATTAGCAGCAATAGTCCCGAAGGAGCGGATGATTTATCATCAGAGGTGGAGAGGGTCGGACGTGTAAGTGAAGCTGGGCAAGCTGAGGAGGCTGGAAATCGTTTAGTTTCATCAGACTCCTTTGCATTTGATAATTTGATGGAAAAGGCAGGAAATGAAAGTGGGGATAAAGAACGTTCATCCGATGCAACGGTTGTGAGTAAGAGCTCTGACGATGCTTTGTCTGATCAGACTGCCATCACTAAGAATGAAAGTTTGTCTGGGGCTCAAGGAGTTAAGGAGGTTGACTGGAGCGCATTTCACGCAGATTCAGATCAGAACGATAATGGTGGCTTTGGATCGTATGCGGACTTTTTTAGTGAATTTGAAGGTGGTGGTGCTAATAATGCCTTTGATAATGTTACTAGAAATCCTATCAATAATGGATCTCAGCCGACAGTTGGGAACAATTTAAATGAATCTACATATGTGGAAAACGCAAACAATAATTTTCAGCACGGTGATGTTTATAACAGTACTGCTGCAGAAGATCTTAGTATCAATTCGCATGATCTTAACACCGCCGATGATTGGGAGAATCAATATCCTGGTTGGAAGTATGACCGAAATACTGGACAGTGGTATCAGATAAATGATGTTTATGATAAAAGTTCAAGCATGCCGGCAGATAGCAGCGATCATACATCTGCCTGGCATGGGCAGACTGAATTCTCTTACTTGCAGCAAAGTGCCCAGTCGGTTGCAAATTCTGTGGCCGAGGTCGGTAGCACAGTTAGTGTTTGTAGCTGGAACCAAGGCTCTCTAGTTAGTAATGCTTCAGACACAATTAATCAAAAACAAGTTTCACATGTAAGTAGTCAAAACGATGTGGTCTCATCGGACGGGAATCATGGTTCTTCGGAGAATTACCCGTCTCATATGGTGTTTGATCCTCAGTACCCTGGCTGGTATTACGATACTGTCGCCAGTGAATGGCGTACTTTGGAATCATATACAGCATCAGTCCAGTCAACTTCGCAAGTTCATGACGAGGTGAATCATGATGTATATGGATCGACTCATGCATCCTCTCAATATGATGGATTTGGATCAACGCATGCATCTTCTCAACACGACGGTGAGGAAACGTATGAGACTCATGCTCTAAGCGATACTTACAGTTCTCAAGGCATTGGCAGTCAAGTGCAGGGTCAGAAGTGGGCGGGGTCTGTGAGCATAGAAAATAACCTAAGTCAAAGCATGTGGCAACCTGGAATTGTTGCAGAGAATGAAGCTAATTCCTTTTATGGTGGCAACCGACTTGTTGATAATCAGTCTGGGCAGAACATGTATATGAATGCTCTTGCGAACCAACAGAATTCATTTCAGCAAGGGGTAATAGATTCATATTACGCTAACATGAGACAAAGTCCAGACGACATCTCCGCAGCTTCTCGGTCGCAAAGTTCTTCCGCTGATTGGAATATGAGTCACCATTTTAATGACTCTGCAACCAACCAACATGACCAAAAGCAATTCTATAATGATTACTACAGTATTAATAACTCCATCAATTTTCCTCAGCAACCCACTCAGAGTGCTCAGGTCTCCTACTCACCTGCTTCTGGCAGGTCGTCAGCAGGTTGCCCTATGCATGCTTTGGTTACTTTTGGATTCGGTGGAAAACTTATAGTGATGAAAGATACAAATTCCGATAGCTTTGGAGCTCAGGTCTGTGTCTAACATGTGTTTATTTGATTTATCCACTGATGTTGCCTTTTAAATGTTTCCTTAATTTTTAATTTCTTGACCATGCTTTCTGTGAAGAATTCGGCTGGAGGCTCAATCTCAGTTCTAAGCTTAGCAGAAGTGGCAAATAACAGCGTTGATGCTTCAAAACATGGAAGCAGTAGTTGCGACTATTTCCAGGCTTTATGCCGGCAACCTGCCCCAGGTCCTCTTACTGGTGGAAGTGTTGGCATTAAGGAGTTAAATAAATGGGTTGACGAGAAAATTTCAAATCTTGGATCTCCCGATATGGATCACAGAAAAGCTGAAGTGTTGAAATTACTTCTTTCACTGCTTAAAATAGCATGTCAGTATTATGGGAAACTTCGACATCCGTATGGTACAGATGCTGCTTTGAAGGTAATATAATTTAATGCTTGCTTACATAACTCGAGCTTGTATAAACTTGGAATCAATATCCCATTAGTTCAGCTTTTCTCTTTCTGGTTCTTCGCCTCTTCAGATGTGTTACCATCTCTCTTCAGATGCATATGGTTATATTATTGCTCCTTGATTCATGCATAAGAATAAATTCCTAACATCATTTTGCTAATTTTTCTTTGTTTCTTACTGCAACAGGAGACTGATACTCCAGAAACAGCTGTCGCAAGATTGTTTGCCTCCGCCGCAAAGAGAAATGCCCAGCAGTTCCATCAATATCGTCCAGTTGCCCAATGCTTACAGCAAATGCCATCCGAAGGACAAATGCGGGTAAATAGGTTATACCTCTAAGCTTATTTTGATTATGGGGCTCACATTGTATTCATTCGTTGAGTATATATATCAATGTTATAGGCCACTGCTGCTGAGGTTCAAAATCTTTTAGTTTCTGGTAGAAAGAAGGAGGCTCTACGATGTGCACAGGAGGGTCAATTGTGGGGTCCTGCCCTTGTTCTTGCTGCACAACTCGGCGATCAGGTTAGTCAAATAAGATGCCGTGCCACACCCATTTGCTTCTCATAATTCAATCATAATCCTGAAAAAATTGCACTGCAGTTCTATGTTGAAACTGTCAAGCAAATGGCACTTCGCCAGTTGAGGGCAGGATCACCATTACGAACATTATGTCTTCTGATTGCGGGCCAACCAGCTGATGTTTTTTCTGAAGATAGTACCACGGCTGCTCCCTTAAACATTCCTCCACATTCAGCTCAGGTAAGTGGATGACTTTTCTGATCATTTATATACACTTTTCTCTCTAATGATTTATGATGACTATATACAGGTCTGTGGGAGTAGCATGCTGGATGAATGGGAAGAAAATCTGGCTGTTATAACTGCAAATAGAACAAAGGACGATGAACTAGTGCTTATCCATCTTGGAGATTGCTTGTGGAAAGACAGAAGTGATGTATGTTTTTTTGCTTTTGGATTGCATTTCCTTTTTTAGTCTGGTATGTTTTGGTGTCTTCTCTTATTATTTTACCATTTTCTCTGATCCATGCTCAGATAATTGCCGCCCACATTTGCTATTTGGTTGCGGAAGATAGCTTTGAGCCATTTTCAGACAGTGCACGATTATGCCTAGTTGGTGCTGATCACTTGAAACACCCACGGACTTATGCAAGTCCAGAAGCAATTCAGGTTCGAACAAAGTTTTTATTTAGTAATGAAATCATGTTAACATCTGCCTAACCTTCTAATCGTATGCCTATTAGAAACGACGGTTATCCCAGCGGCAACTCATACCAACAATAATGATAATGGCATGCAAAACTAAAAATATAGATCTTCACTTGTATTCTGTTTTCACTCTGTGCAAATTTTCATGCTTGATGGGGAATATTTTGCACTGCAATGCATTTCATTTTTCACTCTCTTTCATCTCCATCCATTGTACTTTTGAAGCTTAATGGAAACTTAAGAATTACCGTGTGTATAGAATAAGCAGTACTTAGCCCTATCGAGTTATTAAGTCGGGTTTCATCATTGGGACTTAGCATCACCTTGTCCCATGCCATTTCAGACACAGTTCTTCTTCCATATGCGAACAATAGAAGCTATTTTGTCGATCTATTCGGGCACATAGTGAATCCTTGTGAAATTTCAATCATTGACAGAGGACAGAGATATATGAGTTTTCAAAAACGCTTGGGAACTCTCAATTCATTTTACTTCCATTTCAACCATACAAGCTTATTTATGCACACATGTTGGCTGAGGTTGGGAGGACATCTGAGGCACTTAAGTATGTGAAGAACATTCCAAGTTAAATTGTATTTTTCGGTATCTTTTCTCCCATCATTTTCTAATTATAATTGCTCAATCTTTAGGTACTGTCAAGCAGTGTTGAAGTCACTTAAAACTGGTCGGAATTCAGAGGCTGAGAACCTCAGACAACGAGTTTCATCTCTCGAGGAAAGAATCAAAGCTCATCAACAGGTATCCACGTGCCTCAGACCTCTGCCTCTTTACTGTTTTTTACGTCCTTCTTAACCATAACTCATCGCCATGCAGGGAGGATTTTCTACTAACTTAGCTCCCAAAGAGTTTATCGGTAAACTGCTCAATCTTTTTGATAGCACCGCCCACCGCGTCGTTGGTGGTCTACCCCCTCCTGCACCAGCCTCAGGTGGTTATGAGAATCATCACCAATCAATGGGACCAAGAGTATCATCCAGTCAATCGACAATGGATATGTCATCTTTAGTGCCTTCTCAATCGACGGAGCCTATAAGCAAGTGGGCGGCCGGTGGGAATAAACTGTCGATGCATACAAGAAGTGCTTCCGAACCAGACTTCGGAAGAAGTCCGAGGCAGGTTCGTTTCTGTCCATATGATTCATTCTTTGTGGAGGTTGATGTTAAATCCACTTGCAAAAGCGTAGAAACGATATATTTACAATACCTTATGTCAGGCGGATTCCAAGAATGCTGGTTCTGCTGGTAAAACATCAGCAACGGGCACATCTCGCTTTGGTTTTGGTTTTGGATCATCTCTACTGCAGAAGACTGTCGGTTTAGTTCTAAAACCTCGTAATGAACGCCAGGTAAAATAGGATTAATAACTGTTTAATGAATTTGCAGCAAAGACACTTCAGATTGTACAAGTTATCTCAGTTGCTGATGAAATGACTGCATGTTGATAGGCCAAGTTGGGTGGTTCAAACAAGTTCTATTATGACGAGAAACTGAAGAGATGGGTTGAGGAAGGTGCTGAACCTCCAGCAGAGGAAACAGCCCTTCCACCACCACCAACGACGGCAACTTTCCAGAATGGAGATTACAAGCCAAACGGATCTGCAAGTGAAGCTTATACGAGCAATGGATTTCCAGATCTTAAGACTCTAGATAATAGCTCGGGAATGCCTCCGCTCCCTCCTTCATCTACTAACCAATACTCGGCACGTGGAAGGTTGGGCGTACGCTCTAGGTAAATACTAAATCTGTTCGTATCATCCATTCTTTACATCTGTTGGTATCATCCATTCTTTACATCTGTTGAAAATGTTATCCCCCATCTGGAAAAACACAGCAGCCCAACTCAGTCTATGAATCAATTAACGGCTTTGATACTTGATAGGACCGATCGTCGACTAGCCGTAGGCAGACTGAGAAAACAGCTATTGTATAGAATGATTATGCTAGTTTTCAGGACTAACTCATGTTTCATTCACCTATAGCAAATTGAAGGCTAAAATATAATTTTCAACATGGCCCTGATTTTACATGGCAGGTATGTCGACACATTTAACCAAGGAAGTGGAAAGGCGACGAATTCATTGCAGTCACCTCTCGTTCCGTCGAGCAAACCAGCAACAGCTGGAACAAATCCGAAATTCTTCGTTCCAGCACCATTATCGTACAACATGGAGCTGCAGCTTGTCGATTCACACCCTGTAGATGATGCCACAACACAAACTTCTACGGATAATACTTCAGCATCGTTCCCACTAGGTAGTTCGTTCCATACAGCTCCACCTCCAAACGCTGTGCCCATGCAGAGAGTTGCGAGCGTGAATAACATTGCAAACAATATGACGGAAGAAAGTAGTTCGTTTATGGCTCATTCCCGACGTACAGCATCGTGGAGTGGAAGTTTTAATGTGTCTTTTAGCCCTCCACAGAAGGGCGAAGTAAAACCTCTTGGAGAGGTGTTGGGCATGCCAAGTGATGGAACTTTCGGAGGAGACGATCTACATGAAGTTGAACTGTGACATGAAAGGCAGCGTTGAGAGATGGGATCACATTTTATGACTCGGGTTAGTTTTGTCTTCTTTTTTCAGCAGTCGTATTCTACTATTTCTCCGTCTTCTATATCAGTCTTTTTTACCATACTGGTCGAAGAGAGAGTTTGTTGGCTGCTCATCTTGCGAACATATGAACACGGTGAAAAAAGACAATAATCTGAGTTCAAGTTGTTGTACATTTTCATTATTTCATATATAGAATTGTTTTTATGTATAAAAGGATTGACTTGAGGCTAGATAGTTTGGTTGAGCTTGCTTGAAGACGATGATGCTCTTATTTGTACTGTACTACCCATTCAATTCATTTAATTTAATGTACCATTTTCATCAAATTCTATTTTGAAGAGATATTTTTTTTGTTTCTTTTCTGTCCGAGGTATATCCACAGTGTCTGATTATGGGCTTATGTAAGAATCACAAACTCTGAGACTAATTCATGGTATCATGTGAATGTATTTCAAAGAAATGACCTTTTCAATTCAATTTTTTTCAGCTTTAGTACGTCACATTCAAGAATGTGATTAAAGGGTTTAAACTATTTTAATTTCCTTGTATTAATTAGCCTTTGTCGGTAAACCCGCCCATCTTCCATATTCCTTGTAAACATATCCCATTAGACAGTAATTAAATAAAATAATAAATAAAAATAAATTGGGATATGGAGAGTCACCAATGAATATCAATTAAAATAAAATCAGATATACAAAAGGAAAAAGTAGAAAAGCCCATTCATGAGATATTTTGGCTATATATCCGCAATATCCTGCTAGTCTGTTATGACGAAGGATATGATATATAGCCGAAGCAAAGAGTAAATAAAGAGGAAGTGTTGAGATAGTTTGATTTGAAAGAAGCATAGAGAGAAAGATTAGAGAGCGATCGTCATGGCTGATCAATCCCAGGATATAGACCAACTTCTCGACAGTAATTCCAACGCGGCCCTTCATTTTTTCTTCTATTTTTTAATGATTTTTAACTTTATTTCGACAATTTATTTGCTTGTTTAATTTCTTTTAATGTTCTGGGGACAACTTTTTAGGCGCTTTGGATGATTTTCAGAAGCTGAACCTCATCTCTTCTGCTCAAAGGTACCGCCTTTTTCCCTAACTGAGGCTGTGTGACAAGTCTGCTTTTCTGCAGGCTTATGAATTTTGTTCTTCCTATGTTTTTTTTGGTTGTGTTTTGTTTGTGGGTTTGTCATATTGGTCATAATCATCTTGATAATTAACAATTTGTGGTTGCTATAGAGGTGTGGAAAGTAGCGGTGATAACAATGAAAAGGAAAAGCAAGAGAGTTCTGTGAGACAATTGGAAGATGTTAAAGGTTTAGGGATGGGCTTACCTGATCTAAAGAATAAGAAAAAGGGTAAACAAAAGGTAGCACATCCTGCCTCAATGCAAGAATCACATATTACTGAGGCGATCGATAAGCTCAGAGAGCAAGCAAAGGAAGCTGTTAAAGGGTTGGAGGCCATGGCAGGGCCGGAACAACAGGCTGTGGGGGGAGAGACTTTCGGCGGAGATGCAATGATGGAGGATTTGGTCAAGCAGTTTGAGGAACTTGCCGGCTCTCAGGTCCTTTTATCTTTGTGATTGTGTGCTTTTTGGATGAGTGGTATTAAATTATAATCGATTCTATCAGTTTCAGGACTATTAGCTTCATTACTTCATATAGTGCCGTCGGTTCTTATCCCCCGCCCCCCGCCCCCTTCCTTATGTGGGATTCTCAACATGTAGTAGCTATAAACAAACAATTATGTTGTTATAACATTTCTGGGTTGGGTCTAGATTTGCTATTTCTTGAGAGTTTTGAATGTTTGAGGTCATGTGCTTGAGGTCTTTTGTACATGGAACTGGCAAGATTTCCGCATGGGAAATATGCCAATATATGTTGTATCTACATTGTTTTGCCCCCCGAGTTTTCTGTCTCGTTAAACGTTTCTCAAATTATACGCATTTCCAAGTGCTTTTCGGTGGTGGAGTCTCATGAAACTGCATCCAATTTAGTAGCAGTCTATTTTCAGCTTGAGATGAGATTGTTCAATGGTATTCCTTATCTGCAGGATATGGAATCAATTGTAGAGACCATGATGCAGCAACTGCTGTCCAAGGAAATCCTCCACGAGCCCATGGAAGAAATAGGCAAACGCTACCCAAAGTGGCTCGATGAGAACAAAACTAAACTGACGAGCGAAGAATATGCACGTTATTCCCGTCAGTACGATCTTATAAAAGAACTAAACCAAGTCTACGAGTCTGACCCCGATAAATTCGACAAGATAGTCGAGCTCATGCAGAAAATGCAAGAATGCGGGCAACCGCCCGATGACATTGTGCAAGAACTCGGTCCTGAGTTTGATCTGTCGAATCTTGGACAACTGTGAGTTAATCTATAAGTTCCTCTCACCATTGCAGCATTTTTTGTAGTTTAATAGAAGTTATCACCTATCAATTTGATACCCCTTTCAATCTTAATAAAGTCATTTTGTTTTCTTGCAGGTCTCCTGAGATGTTAGAGTCTCAGCAGAACTGTTGTATTATGTGAGGAGAGGCTCATGCTGTAGTCTCTCTCTCTCTTTTTAGTAGTTCTATCTATATTGTCTGAGTTTGCAAGGAACTTCACATTAATTTATTTGGTTGATAGGCATAAATTAAATCCCTTTGAACTATTTCTAAATGGGATGGCTACAATTCAAGACAGCAAGAAGTGAGCACTTTAGAAAGAGTAATGATTTTTTTTTATATCTGATGTTTACCATGATTCAGATATGGTTTAGTAAGACTGAAAAATATAACTCTAAATTTTGTTTGAAAACGAATAATAACTGTAATTGGAGGATATCTTTATATTCAAAATTTAAGGAAAATAATAAGCTTTTACATTTTTAGAATGATATATTAAAAAATAAAAAGAGAAATAAATAATCAATGAACAACTCGAGTACTCTTCGTAGATTTCATTCTCAATATGTTAAAACAATCTAATTATATGTTTACCTTCTGAGCATTATGATGATGGTAATGATTACATAATATATGCCCATAATTTAACATAAAATCTACTCAAAATAATTAAATATTTCGTTCGTTTTCAATGATGTGAGTTGAGAGATCCCCTAAATATGAAACCTAAGGGTGATAAGAAAAAATTACAAGATTACATTATTAACTAATGAATATAATATAATCTTGTGAATGATTAATTGGCTGTGATTATGAAGTACTATAAATATGGAGGGGACTCTTTCAATGGCTTCATCACTAAACAAAACAAGTAATTACTACAAGAAAAAAAGAGAAGCAATTGTTATTTTTTTTGTTCAATGGCTGCTTCTTCTCTCACGTTGTTATTCAGTATTGTTCTGTTGGTTTTCTCAATTTCAGAACAATGTAATGCACAGTTCAATTCATACTATACTTATCAGTGGGGAACTAATAATCACTTCACTGTCAATCCTCAAGGCACTAATGTCCAACTCAAGCTAGATAAAGCATCAGGTTAGTTGTAATAATATATCTATATACATATGTATAATCATCATCCATGTAATAATTTATATATATATATATATATATATATATATATATATATGTACATTGATATATATGCAGGTGCTGGATTTAAGTCGAAGAGTGACTATGGATCTGGTTGGTTCCATATAAAGCTGAAGGCTCCGGCGGGGAAGACGGGAGGAGTTAACACAAACTTCTATGTAATAAATAATAAACAAACTCCTTTCTAATTGTTAAGCATATTAGTGTCTTTAAATATAACTACTAATTCTTGATTATTTTGGATCATGATCAGCTGATAGATCATCAAGGCGGGAATCACAACGAGGTCGATTTCGAATTGCTGGGCACGACGGGCATCTTGCAGACAAACGTATTTGTGAACGACGGTGGAAATAGAGAAGAGAAGTTCAACCTTTGGTTCAACCCCTCCCAAGATTTTCACTCCTACGACCTTCTATGGAACTCTCACCAACTAGTGTAAGAATATATAATATATATTTTTACCAATGCATGTAAATAAATGCATGCAAGGCTGCAATTTACTATTACTAATAATTGATTGCATGTGAAGTATGTGCTTATTATTATTAGGTTCTTCGTGGACAAAATCCCTATAAGAGTGTTCAAGAACAACAAAGGCATCCCTTATCTTACATCTCCCATGCACATCGAGGCGTCCATATGGGACGCTTCATGGGCTGGAAAGGTGGACTACAGCCCAAGGGCCGTTCTTGGCGAACTACGAGGATTTTCCGATCCAAGGGTGCACAACCCAGCAGGGCAACTGCTTCGCGGACAAGTACTCTTGGAACGCACGGCAGTATTGGGACCTCACTCCCGCCCAGAAGGCTCAGATGAAGCAGTACAGACAGAAGTATATGTCCTACAGTTATTGCACAGACAGGAAAAAGCCCGAATGCGCCCACAATAATAATTAGGGTTTTAGTAGTTTTGTGTAATAAACAACACTGCCATGTTGATGATCATTGATATTGAGAAAAGGAGTAATAATAAAGGAATAAACTAGGGTTTGGAGAGGATGAAGATAGGCCGGCCTCCTCTCTTTGTCTAATGTATTATGATTTTGTGGAGTAATGAGAAGTTGTTGAATAATTATTTGATGATTTGATGAAAATCTTTACTGTTTGCATTATAAATTATACACATATACGATACTATCTCATTGGTATGTCTGATATCAGTTGGCTAAAGTTTAGTCATTACACAGAGTTCAAAACCTCAAAATACACAACACTTCGACGATTTTTTTTTTTTATGTAATAATTCAGTGAGTCAATGAAGATGTTGACTATTCTAGAAGTGTCTACACATATTTTAATATCGACCATTGAGCATTATGTCATAATATATAGCCAATTGAGTCCATTCATTAAAGCAAGTAATCTTTGGAGAACTATGTGTAGTAGATATTTGGGGTCATTAAGGAAATTGGGCTTTTTATTAAGAGAAGAGAAAACGACGGTATTGAAAAAAATCAATTCAAAGACTTTCATCCAACAGACCTTCCAATAAATATATCATTACAAGACAACATTAAATGATAGTTAAAAAAAAAAAAAGGTTTAACTCAATCTCAATTCTTGCTTCACCTGGAAATACAACTTAGGTGTTTTCAGTTATCACAACATATTAGGGGAAGCAAGGAAACACTTTAAGATCAGAAAAGAATCAAAGAATAACACCCCAAGAAACCAAAAATCGACATCAATGGATGGAACGAAAGCTCTCGATTGGTTCCGATTCTTCGAGCATCGAAGCTGCCTGAAAGCAATCCACAGCGTCGGATATTCGTCCATCATCTTTGTGGACCACTCCCAAGTTATACCAAGCCATGTGGTTGGTAGGTTCGAGCCTTAATGCATCCGAGAGTAGCGTTCTAGCCACTGGAAGCATTTTGGGTCCCATCTTACATAAGACCGACCCCACCAGGATTTTGCAAGGTACGTATTTGGGCTCCAATAAAAGGGCATTGATATATGAAGCCACAGCCTCGGTGAAGTTTCCCTGTTTTTCTTGCATGAAACCTGATGCAGAATGAGGCATGAAATTTAGTACACAGAATATTACAAGCACTTGACTTTCGAGTCGAGGCATATTATATTAGTATCTTTCTGAAGCTGGCAGATAAGGTCAACCTAACATACTTGGCTAACAAATGATGGCAACATAGGTAACATGGTTATATGTAAGTACTCAAATAGTTTCAATGTTGTTAACTTCTAAAGAATGGGATGTCTTTGAAATGATCGTAATGCAGCTCGATAATTTGGTTTTTACCCTCGTAATTTATAATGTTTTGTATCAGTAAAACAAATGTAAAGGATTACGTTGTACCTTCTGTGTGTAGAGTTTCGGCTGAATACTCTCTGAGGGCCCTTGCTTTTCCTAGACATATCTCTGCATCCTTCCAGTGAGAAAGGCTAGAATACAAGTTTGCTAGCCCATGCCAGACTTCGAATTCATCTACTCTGTCATCTTCCATCTGTTCCACACAACAGTTCAATAGTGTGTATCCATGAAAAAACTAGAAACAACAAACTTAACATGAGGATAACGTAATGGAACTTATTATTCTTTCTTTTTTTTCACAATTCATAAGAATAGAAGTCACAGTTCAACCTGTAGTGAACTTCCATGAGACCCGCCAGACTTCTTTTGAGCCTGTACAAGTGCAAGAAGATAACGGTAAGTCTCAATGGCATCCTTGTGCTGTGTCTGAGACTCTTTCAGATTTGCTTTCATCCTCAGCAATGGCCCTTGATCCCATCTCGAAGTTTCGTCTAGAGCAGCATCGATAACCACTTCTGCCTCCGAAAAACGTTGCAGTGCAGACAATACTAAGGCCAACAATCTCCAACCCCTTATCATGGATCCTCCAGTAGCATCTATGTACTGCTTTGCATAGCGCAAAGCTGCATCTAAGTTTCTATGCTCAGCATACTGAAGTGCCAATTCAAATATTACATCGGCATTTTCATGCTCTAGGGACAGAGCACCATCTAATGATTTAAGAGCTTCTGATTGAAGGCGAGATCTTTCGAAATCCGAGGAAGAAACTTTAGCTTGTTTACCCAAGCAAAGGCCTAACATGCGGAGGCCAACACCTTTGAAATGCGCATTTGATCCCTCTGCATTAGCAATTGCTCTTTGTGCATATTTAACTCCCTCACGTGCAAGGAATCCATCCTCACTGCATATTTTTGCAGCTAGCAGTAGTGACATGAGATCATCGGGCTCTTCGTGATGGTGCAGACACTTTCTTAGCAGATCTAAGGCAGAACTGTTCTGTCCCGCACCACTAAGGGAAAGTGCTAACGTTTTCCACCGATCGATCCGATGTAATACACCAGGCATGATCTCTTCCAGTTGCTTCACCAAAACTGAGGTTTGGTTGCATATCGATAGAGCAAAAGTAAGATGTTGCAGAACTGATGGATCCCATTTGATTTTTCCCAGGTGGAACTTCCTCATTAGAACCATCAATAGTAAAATGGCCTCTTCCAAATTGTTCTTGGGAATGTAAGAACCCTCTACTTGTACAGCTAAGCTCGGAGGGCTGACCTCTACTCCACTATGCAACAGAAAAACTGCAAAGGCCTTTTGGATCCTCGCACAACATTCATTATCAAGGTTCCATTGGCTTAATAAGGCCCGCCTATATGCAGTCATTGCTTCAGAATAGTTTCCACCTTGCTTCCACAACTCTGGGAGTAGTTCGACAGCGCGGCTAACTGTTTCTTGCAGCTTATTTTCCACCAACACATCAGGTATACCATCAGAGAATATCTTTTCTACTGCATCAAGCACACTTTTACACTCTTGTGCAGCCTCTACAAACATCATGAAAAAAGTATAAGATCAGGTGAATGTATACAACATAAATAATTGTTTTAATCAGTTTAATATGAAGATGATCTTTCCCAAATTGTTTAAGTAGGTTATTAATTATTACCAATGAATTTTCCCATCTTCTGCAGGGACTTAGCTTTCAAATATATAGCTTCAAGTACGAGATTAGTAGCATGTTGTGAGACAGCAGTCACGGATTCACCGCGGGAACGGCCCTTCTTCGAATTCTGTTTATCACCCAATGAATGCTGCATACGTTGTATGGCAGCTTGAAGGTCGATGCCCTCAAATACCCTTAATGCACCTTCAACATTACCTCGCTGATATTCTAACTTTCCTAGGAGAGCTCTTGCTTCCTGAAAATAATTTGATAAAGTGTCATTTTTGACACGTACCTTCAATTAAATCATAAAACAACTAGTAAAGTTGTGCCCAGAAGGAAACACAGAAAAACAAAAAAAATATATCAAAATAAAACTGTAAAAAACTGTCATTGCTCAATCTCCAATTCAACGAGTTACACAAAAGCCATCAAATTCTAAGTAGTGTCTCGTGTACGAAAGCAACTATAAAGAAGAATTCATTTGAAAGATTCAAGCTCTGAAAAGGTATCAGTGAGAAGGTAAACTATCAGTATCCAGTTTGTAAGCAAATTGATCTTGAATATAATAAAGCGTGAATGAACATTTAAGCCATATGAAACATTAGCACACGATAGCAGTAATGACAGAGGAGACTAAAGGAACATCTTCCATAACTTAAAGAATGAAGGAAAAGAGTTTTAATATTAGCGATATGGCTCATTAGATTCAGACAAACTATCAACAACCAACAATTGTTGCCAACATAAAGATCCAGATTACATTACTGTTAAATACTCATCCAAGCATATAAAGAACCATAGCGACAAACGAACAATACAATCCAAAAGCTATCTTCTATCTGAGGTAAAGATGAACAACCAACTCAGGGAATCCAATACCTCGAAGTTGAGGGAGAGGCCGTCACGCAAGGCAGATTCTGCCTCCTGAATATTTCCCTCATCGAGCTTCGCTTCGACTACGTTTGTTCTCATGCAAACCCCATTACAAACAACTTGTCGAACCGAAGGATCCCCTTCGAACGAGGACGTGTCCGGCGATTCACCTTCAGACATATCTCTAATTCAAACTTAGCCTCCTTACTATGACAAACCAAGAACTACCAATGTCCCATCACTTATCAGCTCAACCTGCAGCCGTTTGATATGCCAAATTATAAAGGGGAAAAATAAGAAGAAAAAAAAAGAATCTAAGTAAATACGGAAATGGCAAGTTTCCCACCAAAATCAAAACGAAAAAAGAAAGAAAGAAAGAAAGAGAATACGCAATACTTCAGCGGATGAAAAAACAAAGGGGGATCGCCAACTATCAACCATACGTCCATACGTATTCGAGTTAATATTTTTTTTTTTATTTTCTCAAGCCAAAGCTCGTATTTTTCAGAATGCAGGGGGAATCAAACTCATTTCGGAGCACCGTTTAGGTCAAATACAGGCAAAAACGAATCAAAAGAGAAGATCTATGTGTTCGCGCACGCACATATATTACCTGAAGACGTCACATCCATGAAAATGTTACGAAAGGGAAAGAAATGCAAAAGCGAGAAGACCTATGTGAGATAATGAAGACGGTCAATTTACCTTTTTCTGATGCGATGTTAGAGATTCCAATCCCAGAACGAAACTCTTTTTTGATCGATATACAATATATATATAGACAGACATTAATTTGTATAGTTGTAATAAAATAATATTCCTTTATTTATATGATCACACATGTAGATCGGAAGCATATATAATAATTTATTGGATCTTAAACTGAACATTTTCCACAAAGTTCGATCTATGTATGCCACTTTGTGTTGTTCCACTAATGTTAAATACATTTCAATTGGATTCTTTTTTTCTACATATAATTCACCTACAGAATATATTACTACAGCGAAATATATAGTACAATATGTTCGAATTCTAAGAAGCAATGCAATAATCAGATTAGCTTGCACTTACTGAATTAAGGATTTCTTTTTTCTTTAACATGCTTGTTATCCGTTTTCCCATGATTTTTAAAGTATTTTCAAAATACATTTTTTTATCATTAATTAAATCAAATTTCTATAATTTTATATTTTTTCCTAAGCGAATTTCGGGAAAAAAAAAATAAAAATAGACGCCTTAATTATGATGCATTTGCCTTGCAAAAGATTATGGCATCTCCAATAGCGAACACTAAACGCAAACGAGTCTCCCCCGAGTAGGGAGCTCGTGTCTCTCGGCCCCGCCGTGGGAGCTTTGCCTCCCTCGTGGAGCTTTCATCTCTCTTTATGAAGCTCTTTCCGAGGAAAGTGAGATTTGTGTAGTTGAAGACCGAAGAAAGTGAAGAATATTGTAAATTTAGCTTAATAGCTAATTTTGTGGTAGGATCTTTAATTCTTCGTGTTCAAAACTGAATTTTTCGTTTTCTTTCGGCTTTTTTTCTTGTTTCATGCTTGGTTGGCTATGCTCCTATGTGAGCTGTTGATTTTCATAGTATGATGTTCTTGTATTGATAATTGTCTATTTTGGATTTACAGGAGAACCTATTTATACAAGTGGTTATGAGTTAAATATGGTATGTAGCCGTTGGAATGATATCAAGGTAATTGATCTTGATTGCCTTGATTTGCTTGATTTGCTCCTTGATTTTTATGATCTTCAACATGAGCCTTTATTCTTTACCGACAGATGTTACCGGAGAAACTCCTTGTGCTATTTAACTCGTGTATTTTGTTGTTAATGAAATTCAAGCCATCGTTTCGGAAAAAAAAATAAAAAAAAATGAAGAGTTGGATAATGGACTAGAAATTCGGCAACTGATTGTTCTCATCTTATTTTATACACGAAAGAGTCGATAAATATGTAATATAATAGTTTAGAGGAATTTTATGGTGCTCACCTTACGTGAGCACCTGTTGATGTGGCAATCATTTATGCCATATCAACATGCCACGTCAACATCAGATGTGATGTGGTATTAATTGACATATGTTAGGGTCCATTGATCGGCATTTTCAATATTGATGTGGCACGTTGACGCCTTAAGTGGCACCCGATGTGTGACATTGATATGTGTCACGTTAACGTGCCACATCAACATTGAAAATGCCGATCAATGGACCCTAAAATGTGTCAATTAATACCACATCACATCTGATGTTGACGTGGCATGTTGATATGGCATAAATGATTGCCACATCAATAGGTGCCCACGCAAGGTCCTCATGTAAGGTGAGCACCATAAAATTCCTCGTATAGTGTAATAATTATAACAATAAAATAAGGTTGGATTGGGACAAAGTTAAAAGGCAAAACTATCATTCATTGAAGATCAATCCACCGCACCGATTGCTTTCTCTGAGTCGTACCCTCTTCCTTCTTTGTTCACAGTTTATCACAAGAAAAGGCAGGCTTTTTTTTTTTCTTTAATGTTATTCCTTCTACAATCTTTTTGTACTTTGTCACGAATTCGTTTCTTGATTCCCACTTCTTCTTTTCTTGATAATTATCTGCTATGCTTTGTTTGCGTAGTAGACTTTAGATTTTGGGTTTTGCTTATGATTATTTTTTTCTCCTGTATATAGATTGTTTGTGATGAATTGCAGATCTTCTGGATGAATTGTAGTAAAAGGTCAGATTTTGATTGCCCTTTTTCAAGTGTATTTATTATAGAGCATCTATGCAGACATCTGTAGAGATTTATAATACATCATAGTATTTTGTTTCAGATATTCGTTCCCTTGCCTACAACGCTATCATTAACTGATTGATGCAGACACACTCTCTGTTATGACGAACACTTTCTGCAGATATATTTTATCCATTTTTACTTGCTGAGATTTTGACCTTGAGAATGATATTTGCGCTAATCTGAAATATCCTATCTATCAGAGGATGTTCCAACTGTCTTCTCTCAGTACGTTAAATGTTGAATGGAGGAGGTTTATTGAAAGTTTTAGTTCTTTGAGGTTTTGATTTGTCAGTTACTTGGATAATCCTTGTGTAAGTAATTATAGTGAAGGAAGCGCCCCATGTTTTTGCTGTTAAAATACTATGATTTCTTTATGTGCTGACTGCTAGTGTTTGAATATGTTTTTGTTGTGTGATGATTGGGTTTAGTAGAAATGGTAAGTGGCGCTTGATGTAATTGTATTTAACGTTAATGTTTTTGGTAATTTTCTGTGTTATGATCGAGACATAAGATAGTAAGAGAAGGAGAATTTGAGAATAGATTGATGAAGAAGATGAATAGAAGATAGGTTTAATTCTGCTTGCCCTTCATTCAACGTAGCGTAGCATTAGTGTTTTAAACAAGAAAATTATAGCTGGGCTCATTAAACAAATTGTCCCAGTAAGATATTACTAATCATTTAAACCAAGTTGAGTTAGTTCAGCACAACCCATCTCGCATTAGCCCATTCCATATATTTGGCCCTTTGACTTCTTCTTCGTTGCCTTTGTCAAACCCCATCCAACCATTCTTGTTCTAACATCTCCTTCGACTTCACTCAGCTTTCCATCCTCAAAGCTATTACCACCATTCGACACATCTGGGTTCATGACAGTTTTCTTTTCATGAGAGGTATAGGCAATTAATCTTATCAGTCGTTATTTTTTCAATGTTCTTGCCAGTTTTCTAGCGAGGAATCGATAAAGTTGGAAGGTAGATGCTCCAACTCCGACCGTTACCAACTGTAGCCCTTGCTTCATGGACTTCATCAAAAAAAGGTTTAGCATCTTATCAATTATTTCCTTATCTGGTTGTTACATGATATGACAAAACCATTTTGTGCTTGAGATGAGCGATGTCCATAGTAGAGCTTAGTTTTTACATCCGTTTGCATCTATATCATTTTTTTTTTGTTATCTTGGTATGTTTCTACATATTATTTTAATTTCAGGTGCTTCAGTTGGACAGAGTGATTATATGGTTTCTCAGCTTCCTCTTCCAAGTTCATGTTTCCATGAGTTAAAGGTTAACTAATTTCTGAAATGGTTCTCTTTGTTTTGAACATATCTAAAATGAGCTAGTACTCTACTACCGATCTACCCAAATGTCTGAAAGGTAATCACTATTTTTACAGCTGAAGCATGGCCTTGCATATATCGATGTTACAAACTCAAGAAGACACATAATCACCTGTTGTACATATGGAAAATCATCCCGGCGTAACAATGCCAGGAAATATGAAAACTTGCCTCAGAATATTGATCTTCCAACATTACCTCCGAAGAATAAGAAGAAGCCCTATCCAAGACCTCTTAAAGAGATTCAGCGGGATGCAAGGGCTGATAAGAAGCTGGCAGAAATGGGGATAGAGAAGCCTCTCGAACCTGGTAAGAACGGAATGCTCGTTCCCGACCTAATCCCCGTTGCTCATGAAGTGCTCGATGCTTGGAAAGCTTTAATCAAAGGACTGGCCCAGCTTATGCATGTTATTCCCGTCCATGCTTGTAGGTAACATATTTCCTTTCGAAACTAAACGTTTTTTTTTTTTCAGTCCCTTCGATTTTCAGTGATTTAGTTATTGATGATAGTGCATTTCTTGACATTTGGAGATGATCTTGAATGCTCTGTTTTCTCCTGCAGCGAATGCTCGGAGGTTCACATCGCCCTGGTGGGCCATAACATCCAAGATTGTCGTGGCCCAAAAAGTGGAACCCGAAATGGTTACCACTCGTGGATATATGGTTCCATCAACGACGTTCTTATCCCTATCGAATCGTACCACATGTACGATCCCTTCGGACCACGCATCAAGCACGAGACCAGATTCAACTACGACAGAATCCCTGCACTGGTCGAACTCTGCATCCAGGCAGGGGTCGACTTGCCCGAATATCCTTCACGGAGGAGGACAAACCCCATAAGAATGCTCGGTAAGAAGAAGATCGACATAGGCGGGCTCGTCTCAGAGCCCAAACCAAGCTTTGGCATCCATTCATCTATCGCAGAATTCGACACCTATCGAGCCTCGGAGCGATTCCCGATCCCAGACAAGGACCAAATTCCTACGATCGCAAAGGATACTCTGAAAGCATACGAAAAAGTGAGATGGGGTGTGTCCAAATTGATGAAAAAATACAGCGTGAAAGCCTGCGGTTACTGCTCCGAGGTCCACGTGGGGCCTTGTGGCCACAATGCAAAGCTTTGCGGCGAGTTTAAGCATCAGTGGAGAGACGGGAAACACGGGTGGCAAGATGCTACGGTGGACGAAGTGTTTCCGCCGAATTACGTGTGGCACGTTCAAGACCCAAAGGGCCCTGCTTTAAAGAATGGTCTGAAGAGGTTCTACGGTAAAGCTCCAGCGGTGGTCGAGATATGTACGCAGGCTGGTGCGTGGGTGCCCAACAAGTACAAGCCGATGATGAGGCTTGACATTATCGTGCCAGAAAAGGACGAGGCTCGGTTCGTCGCCTAGGCCGCGAATGGGGCCGGGCCGATTTTACCGTCCAGGTCATAGATGAGAAATATTAGGCTCATTTGCATATTGGCTTGATCATTGAACTTGGGGCAAGCCTTGACAAAGTCAGTTTTTACAGTTGTTATTATTTATTACCTTGGCTTGGTTTAAGGTTTCCCTCGCGTTGGACTACAATTTTATTCGAGTAGGCGTGTTCACATGGTTGGGGACTCACCCTAATCATATTATAACGTTCTATTCTTGTCCACCAACAAGGCAAACGAACAAGAAGAAAATAAAGAGACAAAGGTTACCTTCTTTTTTTTTTTTTTTTTTGAGAAAATAAAGAGAAGAGGGCCAATCTCGACATGTCTAGTGAAGACCTTCTCAGCATCCAACCTCAGGAGCTTAAATTTAACGGTTAGTGTATGCTTATTTTGTTGCCATGTTTGATTTTAGTTCCTCCTCTCTTCTCTAGGATGAGGCTGTCTTTCAACTAACGGTTAGTTTCATTACTATTAACTTTTTTTCTAACCCTATTTGTAATATGTCTGCTAAAGTTTGCTTTTGGTCCTGATCAGTTGAACTGAGGAAGCTATCTTCATGTGCTCTTCAATTGACCAACATTACTAGACATCATGTTGCTGTTAAGGTGACACAGATTTTTTAGTTCAACTGTCATATGTGTGTGTATTGATTGGTATTTATCACTGCACATAGAACTGTTTTTTTTTTTTGTTCTTTCTTTTCTTTTTTCAGGTTATGACAACAAGTCCAGTGAAGTACTCCGTTCGACCAAATGTTGAAATCCTTGCCCCCAGATCAAGCTTGGATGTTACTAGTAAGTTTCAAGACAGAAAAAATTAACAGATGCCCTCAATGATCGTCCTAGCTAGTTTCCTATTTCGTTTTCGATGCGTGCAGTAACTATGCGTGCCCCAGCTGAAACCCCGACGAACTCGCACTGCCCAGATAAGTTTTTGGTCAAGAGCGTCGTAGTCATTGCATGTCCCTCAGACAGTATGGAAAGTGTTCGAAAGATGGTAAGCATTTCTTAAGAGTTATTTCTATTTGGTAATCTAGGCGATCACTGACCCCATTCGTCGTCTAAATTGTATTGAGTTTCGAGTTATTTCTCTTGCTCAGTTCGACGATACGTGGCGTCCAATTTCGCAATGCAAATTACACGTGGCGTACAATATTCCAACCGATTGACCATCATCCCGTGGCGAGAGGTCCGAGACAGCCTATTCTCCTCCAGATATGCCGCCGGCGAATTCTGAGGTATATGTATGTGTCCATTCTCTTGCTTTTCCAATATTCTTTCTTAGCTCATTCTTGAATGTGATCAAGAGCTTCCTTTACCAGCTGCAAGACAACAATGAAAATGGCGGCCTTGATTTGTTCTTGGGAGTTGTAGTCATTCATTACCTTGCTTGTTATGGCATCTTGCTACCTTATCTTAAAGATTCTCCCCTTCCTATGGTAAGAACTTTTCCACTCACATCACACATACCATACATACATACATACATACATACAGCAACTACGTAAGAATATAACCAAAATCTGTCTCTTTATGCAGGAGTTTAACGTTGATGCTCTCTATGCTAGCCATTAAGATGGCGAAGAAGCTTGTTTCATATTTAGCAGAAGAATGGATCGTTAAAGCCCTACTTAACGCCGTTATCCTTTTTTGTTCCGCTCTCTATGCTCGCCTGTGGAAGAATAAGGAGGAGATTGCAAGCTAACAATGACAGACTTTATATTTTAGAAGACCCGCCCTATATTTGAATATAATGTCAGATCAGCCCTTTTACATTTCAATAGTTTCAGTTTGATCCTTATAATATTCGATAAGACGACAATGCCCCTATATGGGTGGACTACATTACATACCAACTCAACTCCAAACTCCCAACAACAGTTGGATAATGGACTAGAAATTCGGCAACTGATTGATTATTCTCATCTTATTTTATACACGAAAGAGTCGATAAATATATAATAATATAATAGTGTAATAATTATTACAATAAAATAAGGTTGGATTTGGACACAGTTTAAAGGCAAAACTATCATTCATTGAAGATCAATCCACCGCACCGATTGCTTTCTCTGAGTCGTACCCTCTTCCTTCTTTGTTTACAGTTTATCACAAGAAAAGGCAGGTTTTTTTTGTTTTTGTTTTAATGTTATTATTCCTTCTACAATCTTTATGTACTTTGTCACGAATTCGTTTCTTGATTCCCACTTTTTCTTTTCTTGATAATTATCTGCTAGTCTTTGTTTGCGTAGTAGACTTTAGATTTTGGGTTTTGCTCTTATTATTATTTTGTTCTCCTGTATATGGATTGTTTGTGATGAATTGCAGATTTTCTTAGTGAATTGTAGTTGACATTTTCTGGGTAAAAGGTCAGATTTTGATTGCCCTTTTTCAAGTGTATTTATCCAAGCTGTTGTGTTGATTCAGGTTGAATGGCAAAAAGCTTATTCAAGCAAGAACATGATCTTGGTATGTTTAGCCCTTTGTTTGATTTTCATAATTTAGCTTTGCCAATTACTTATTTTGTAACCTCTTGTTTCTTTTTTTTTAAAGAGAAAAGGCGTGCTGAGGCTGCGAGGATTAGGGAGAAGTACCCTGATCGAATCCCAGTAAGATACAACTCTTTTCTCTTTCAATATCTTTGTATTTGATTATTGATTACCTCTGTTATTAGATTCCTTGATGTCCGCTATTAGTATATGGATTCTTGGCTGATTTTGAGAAATATTTGGTGGTTTGGTTGTTATTTTAGATATAACATTAATCCTATCTGATCCTAAATCCAGGTTTTTCATAGCCGTATGATGAACTTTTTGGCCCTTCATTGTTTTAAGTTCGGTTAATTGGATAGTTGCAATGACCGGGATGTTATAGTCTGCTTACACATTCATGATTGTACTGCCTTGCCTTAGAAATCATTACAAGCCCCTCAAGCTTGTCTGTGTGTATTAAGGCCTTTCATTAAACCGCAGACATTTGACGTCTTGTATCAATCTGTCCACGTGTTCTAGGCATTTCGTTGTTTCATTTGAAATATATCCAGCATGGCGTGCCAATGATTGCTCTATTTTACATTCGGCATG
Source organism: Lindernia subracemosa (assembly GCA_028392965.1). Taxonomy (NCBI): domain Eukaryota; kingdom Viridiplantae; phylum Streptophyta; class Magnoliopsida; order Lamiales; family Linderniaceae; genus Vandellia; species Vandellia subracemosa. The sequence goes on from JAQPCC010000042.1 coordinate 748,552, forward strand.
TTAATACCTTCTATGTTCATGGTCTTTTTCTCGATTCTTACTTTGCATATGTACATGGAGTTTGACTCATTCCTGAAACTTTCTGTTTATGTGGGTTGGCGCAGGTGATTGTTGAGAAAGCCGAAAGGAGCGACATTCCGAATATTGACAAGAAAAAGTGCGTTTCTACTTGTCTCTGTTTACGCCTTTTTCTGTTACCTTCGGTTTTTTATGGGATTTCATTTCAACTTTCTGAAAATTCTGCTCTAGCCGATCGGTTTATAATCTCATTTGCGAGTTTTATTAGACTAATCTTCAAGAACTTCAAGTTTTCTTGATCATTATGAGAAGCAACTAATCTTAGGTTTGTTTTCGAACAGGTATCTTGTCCCGGCTGATTTAACCGTCGGACAGTTTGTCTATGTGATTCGCAAGAGGATTCAGCTCAGCGCAGAAAAGGCCATCTTCATATTTATCGACAATGTCCTGCCACCAACTGGTATGCTAGCATCAATAGATAGCTTTAGTCAAATTTACTACCAATAATAACACACACACACACACACACTTCCTACTCCTAAAATCATGATATTCTTGAGAGATGTTAAAACTCATAAGGTCGTCAGATTAGTTGTCAAACTACTTCTTTTCGAGTGAATAGCCAATAACTCTAGCTGCCATAGACATTTAAGTTAATGGATTTATGTTATTTTACAGTTGTAGAAAAGACTACGGCTTTTAAATCTATAGACAAGGGTGTACATACTTCCTCTGTGCCAAGACTTGTGGAATTCTTACCAGTAAATGTGATGTTTTAACATATTACCATTTTTCTCTTGTGTGAAGGTGCAATAATGTCGGCTATATATGAAGAAAAGAAAGACGAAGATGGTTTTCTCTACGTTACTTACAGCGGGGAGAACACTTTCGGCAGCTCCGTCCTGCCTGAGGTGTGACGAAAATAAGCTGCCGATGATAACGTTGCTTTGCTTATTCAATAAATTTCATCTCTACTGTTCGATATTATGTATAGTATCGTGACCATATATTTGTGTACAGTTTCGAAGTCTTGGAGAAGATTTGTAATGATACTGCTTATGGCTTCAATTCAATGATCATTTGGGCTGTCTTCTCTATTCTTGCCTTTTAACTCTTAATATATACAAACATCTTTTCCATAACAATGTATATAATTAAAATCTTTTGTAATTACATATAATTAATATGTGTAAAAGAGATCAAAAGAGTCGGCCCTTAATGTCGAGCCGACAGTGCAATTGGCGGTTAAGCCATGCGACAATGTCCATTTGAAGCTTTGGGTTGGGACCCTCTCTCCATTCCACTTTGGTCCCTATCCCTTTTTTATTAAATGCTTTGATTGCAATTCCCACATGACCTTATGTATATATACATCATATTCATAAGTCAAAATTTTTTTTTTATTAAAAATGAATATTGTATGAAACTACCACAAAGGATATGTTATGGAGAATTTATATTCCAACACATGGGAATGTCCTTTAATCTAGTTTTATTACCTATGACCTTCTTACAACAATGATCCAACATATATATATATATATATATATATATATATATATCTTATTCACTTGTATTAATAGCCCATGAACCATTTAACTTCTTGGAGACAAGGTGGGGTTTTGATATCTTGAATTTCATTTTCAATGTTTCATCCCTCAAGCATCTGTCATGTTCTACTTCAGAAATCACAATACTCCTGCATTTAATGCTATCTAATACGTTTTTTTTTTTAATTAATTCCCAATTATTATTTCATTCATTTTTTACACATATATATATGTATGTATTTAAGCATGCATTGAACTCATTCGCAGCTTTGTCTCAATATCTGCTGTTCTATTTGTAGATCTGATAAGACTGTAACAAACAAAATATATGGCTACTTTCTTTGTTTACTTTGTTTTCTGTCTCTACTTGCATGGATGCACTATTAGTGGTGCTATTAGAACCCTTGAAGATAAAGAATATATTGCTGCAAAAATTCAGGTTTTTTCATTCTGTCGAAGTTTTGTAAGGATTATTCGGACATGCGATATCTTATTCGGGGAACTAACGAAAATTGTTATATATGTTATTATTGCAGGAGGATTCAAGGGTTTTTGAAGCTGGAAGGTTTGTTATAACAGAAGATGTTGAGGACAAAGACGATGATGCCAAGACTTTATATCGCGGTAAAAACGAAGAGAAGCTCGACGAGAACTTCACTTCAGTTCAGCAACGACCTCGGAAGATCATGCAGAAGATTGATCATGGAACTGATGAGGTATATATATAGAGTTGAAATTTCAATTTTTTTTTCACCATTTTATCTAATTCTAACTTCATATGATGAATGATGGATTGAAAATACATTGATCACAAATTTATATATCCTTGCTATGAAAGATCAGAGATACAACCCTATTCATTATTGCATGAACATATAGATCACTAATGAAGAAGTAAAGAAACCCTCTCTTAAAATTCAAGAAATAGTAACAGAAAAGAAAAATGTCATGCAGGCGAAGGCGAGGGCAGAAAGGTCATTAATGTTCAATTCAGTTCCCGAGAATGCCGAGAACACCGTGAATTCGAAAGAGAAGGATGCAAGCGAAGACATAGAGGTCATGGACTACGCTCAACCCCATCGAAAGCCACCAATCCATAACCGTGGAACTTGAAATATCGTCAAAACTTTTCAATGTATATTTACTTCGCATTTGGCAGTAATGTATCGGGCAACAATACATATTTCGATGGTTTTAATCTGTTAATGCACGGTATTATTACCATGTGATGAACAACGACAAGTCTCCGATAATACCTTTCGAAGCAGCAACTTCGCTATCTTTGTTCGGTTTACGTATTGAATGCTGCAGATTAATAACAAGTTGCATTGCAGCTGAAAGAAAGGGAAGAATGTGATAGAATGAATGAATGGATGGTCCTCTTACCAACTGTTGTGCTGCAATTAATGTTGCATTTGAGAATATAAAGAATTTATAAAACTGTATGGACAAGATGTCTTTCTTGTAAGAAGGGCAATAATTGCTTTTGCTGTGTTTTTTCATTTTTTTCAGTTAAATGTCACAAAGGTCGCTGCTTATCCATGGTCCCAAATAACTAACATTCTTTCAACTTCAGCTTCCCACAAGAAAAACTCAAGGTATGGTAAGCTACACTACTTGGATTATTACCATAGATGTAATAAGAAAACAAAAATTTAGTTACTATTGCTGCAGTTGACGACGAATGGCTTCACAAAATCGATGAATTCGGACGTTCTGATTCCCAGTTTAAGATCGACCTCGCCGCCTCCGAGCCAGAAGAAATCTGGGTTCAGCTTGACGATTGCTTCATCCAAAATCACCTATTTATATATTTAACTCGGTATGAATAGCAAAAAATGCCAAGAACTGAAAGATAATAAATAGTCGAAGGGTTAACTACATACAGGTATATCAGTTTTCATTCCAATACATGTAACTCCATTGTGTTTATAGCCGGTTAAATGCCCCGATATATCTTCTGGAGCTAGCCTCACTGCAGAGCAGTTGTATAGTAAGTACAAACTTCACACGCCGGAAGATTATGATGGATACGATGACTATCATATTCGGGCAAGATTATGGGACTTCTAAACTTACTGTTGATTTTCTTTTTCGAAATCTTGCCATCGTTGAGTGTGTATATAAAATTCTTGACCGCCTCAGCATTGAAGCGGGCGGTGTACTGCATCAAAGGGGAAACGAAACAAATGGTTGAAGCATGGACAAGGTATTATGATCAATCCATTTGGGGACTGTTGTAGGAAAGAAAAAAACCATATATCAGGACTAGAAAAGAAATCGATTGAATGACCTGCACGACGACGACGTAGTACTTAGAATAGTTTCGATCACTGCAGTCGGTCACAGTAGATGGAGCTTGGGTATTGACCTGCAAATAAAGATTTCTCTTATAAGTCCCATAGAGTTATCTTCAATGCAGTCACCAGGTGATAGTTCACAAATTGTGAAGACCTAAACATTCTAAATCGAATAACCATGTAATAGCTAACCTCAAGATTTTATATTCTTACGATCATACCCATAATGCAATAACCAATCTCCAAATTCCTCCAGCTAAATGGAGCCAAAAACAGTAATGACTAAAACGGCATTGCAGAATGCAGATAGCTTTTATATCCTAAATCCCAGCTAGCCAATCACTAAATCTCTAACTCAACTAATCGACAGAAACAATATAACGTTCAACAAACGGAGATACTAAAGACGTTGGCAATCAGAAAATGGGGATTCGCTTACCAAAACAATGCTCTTGCAGAGATGATGAACCGAGGCCGCACCTAGTACGTCTCTTCGGGACTCGAGAGGCCAGTCATAGTAGTCCGATGGAACACGCTTGAACGCAAAGTCACGCACGCCGCCCCTGCTGAGCACGGCGGAGAGCCTCCCTTCAGTGGTGGCGGTCGAATCGTCGTCGGCGGCGGACGATTGTGAGGAGTGATTGCGGAAGATGGAGCAGCGCTCGAGGTCGGATATGCGGTCAAGTATGCTTGTTTGGATCCTCTCCAGCTCCGCCAAGCTCTCCATCTTCGCAAAATCAAGAAAAAAAAAAAAAAAAAAAAAAAGAAAAAAAAAACTCGTCTTGATTGTTTTCTCAATTGGTGGGTTTTTGCGTTGATGGTTGTCACTTGTCAGCAACACTAATTAACTTGAATACCGAATTTACCCTTGGGCCTTAATGGGCCGATTGTTCATATATTGGGCTAATGCTCAACCCAATATATTCGCAATTTCCATGTCCAACCCAATTAACAGAATAATTACGCATTTATAATTAATTCATGAAACATATACTTACGAATTACGTTATTCCACTCCACTTATGTATAAGAAAATAGATTATATATTAAGGATACTATTAAGAGAACGTAACACTCAGACAAAATATACTCATTACATTTCATATCATGCTATTGCAATCATTCTTGCTAGCTGTTTCCATACATGCATAATTCTTTTTTTTTTTGCTTTTGATATATATCCAAATCTAATCATGCATTATTAGGGTCACGGGATTTCGGGTGGATAATAAAATATTTAATTATTCTTCGAACAAAAATCCAATATTCATGCATGCAATGACACACATAAAATCCAATGATATTCATGCATTATATGGATTGGACCGAATTAATGTTTATTCGTCTTCATATAGACGTGTGCGTTTGCATGTTTTGGCCGCATCGTACGTATTTATGAATTTTGTCTAATTTTGATCACTTCTCAACCTCATGTCGGCATAGATGATGATGATAGTCACGTCAAATTCTTGTTAGAATTATAAAATTTTCGAGTATTAATATTTTTTTTTTGTCGATGAAAATAATATATTGGTAAAAATATCGAAGTTTTGGAGCAGTTGGCACAAATCTACAAGCCGGACGAGATGGTCCATAGTGACAATAGGAATATTTTATTTTCAAGTTAGGAACTTGCTAGTATATATGTTTAATTGAGTTGTTCTTTTTTGTCACATTATATATTATGATTAACTATGTATATATTTTATGAGAGATCCAATCCAAATCTTGTCCTATCTCATGTATAAGTGCTTCCGAAATCCCAATTGTGTTCTAAAATGATTATAAAGGTAGCAAATATTAAATTACCTAATGCATAAGAAGTGAGGAACATGCAGTGAAGCTTTCATGCATGTGATGTTTGGTCATTGTTGGAAAATATTCGTTAATCAGAATAATATATGTGGTACTGAAATCCATGCTGATATTGTCACATTTTTACGTCGTTTTTCTATTAATAGGAGATTCTTGCACAATAATTGATGGGACATAATATTCTTACATATTTATTAAATTAATTCACTCAACATTCAATTATTTTTCAATTTCGAATAATGGCCTACTACACAATTGGTGACTTCATATGTGCTGTCATGAGATGATTGGCGACTTCATCCAAAATATTATACGTAAGTAAAAGCTAATCATATGTTTTTTTTTGTGCAAAAGAAAAATATATATCCGTATTTATTATTAGCGAATAGACCCTACTTAGAAGAACATATGTTCCATTATTTCCATTTATTCAAAGTCCCCATTTATATACATTTTTTCATAACCACAAAATAATTTGTGTTCGTTCAAAAATATCAATTTTGGTTCTTTCCTTTTTCTTTTTTCTTATTCTATTTAATTTCATTTTATATATTTCCATCTTTCAACTATAAAAACCCTCAATTACCACTCCAAATTCTCCATCACAGCTTTAAGAATAATATTACAACACATAATTCTCTTCACTCACTCACACTACACATTTTTCCCATCAATGGCTTCACGAGCTGCTTCAGCAACAGCCCTTTTACTCCTCCTTAACATTCTCTTCTTCACATTGGTTAGCTCAACCTACGTCCCATGCCCGCCAACTCCAAAAAAACCTAGTCATAAAGGACATGGACACAAACCCTCGAAGGGTAAGTGTCCTAAAGACACACTCAAACTAGGAGTTTGTGCAGATTTGCTCAACGACTTGGTCCACGTGGTGGTCGGTACGCCGCCAAAGACTCCATGCTGCACGCTCATCGATGGATTGGCCGATCTTGAAGCAGCCGTCTGCCTTTGCACGGCCATTAAAGCCAATGTCTTGGGGATCAACCTTAATGTCCCCATCTCCCTGAGCCTTCTTTTGAACTACTGCGGCAAGAAGGTTCCTTCGGGATTTCAATGCGCTTGACGAAATGTGTCGTTTTGTTCTGGGGTGATCGATGTGCTTTGTGGGGGGTTTTTTTTCCGTATATTTTGTGATGTGTGTGTGTGTGTGTTTTGGTTTCGACATATTTTGACAATTAGTTCGCATGCTGCATATATGTGTGTTCTTGTTTCATCGGACAAAGGTGGTTTCGTACAACCTTTTTCTGGGTCATATTGTGGCTATGGAGTTGTGTCATGAAATAAATATATATACATGTTTGCTACGGAATTTATATATATATATATATATATATATTGACTCTAATAACCTTGTCGCCAAGCCAAATGATACATCTTGCTGCCTTTGTAGTGGACTAAAAACGTTTTTTTTTTCTTTTTTTTTTGTTTCCTAAGATTTTAATTAAAAGTTTCGCTTAACCATATTACAAAGAAGCGATAAGCACGATGTTAACTTTAACTTGGCTTTTCTTTGTGTAAGGGAAAAACTAGAAATAACTATATAGAAAATCAACAGTATAATGTTCTATTAGGCACATTAATTCCTCCCATTTCTATTTTGAAGTAAACTTCCCCGTCATATTTTTTATTAAATTTAATTTCGATAATGCTAATGCAATTATTAATTATTATTGTACCTGCATTGCATTCTTCGAAAATTTGGATTTTGAAGGATAACGTAGTATTGACTAGAAATTGAAAGGAGAAGGAAATAAACCATGGAAGAAATGTTGAGTTTTTTTTTTTTTTTTTTTTCCTACTCCATGGTTTTGTCGATTACTTGACTAGTTATAATATCATGTAGTAAAAATAATTTCACAATGGCTGAATGGAATACAATTAAGATTATCTCTAATGATATTGAATGAAATATATCGATGGTGCTAAACTAAAAAAAAAAACTGCCTTAAGATAAGTACACTCATCATCCACAATCATCATCAGCCATTGATTTTAAATTTTTCAGCATTAGCAAAGCACTTATTAAAGTCAAACACTCCAACCAAACGGATGAACCAAAGGCAAACGCTTAGAACCAACACTTCTAAACAGAAGAAAACCCCAAAAACATATAACTCAAACAACGTAAGACTCCAAGAAACTAAAACCAACTTCAAACGAAAAGAATCTAAACTTGATTAACTAACAGGAGGACAAATAAAGCCAGGCGGCGGAGACAGCCCGCAAGTGGCCAAAACCGAGAGAGCAATAGGCAAGAAAACGTTCAGATTTAGCAGCTTCAACCTAATCGCCGTGCAAAGACAAAGAGCAGCTTCAAGCTCGAGCAAGCCCTGAATAACAGGACAGCATATATTCTCCACTGGGTTTCCTATTCCGACATGAATTAGCCCTCCAAGAACATCCAAGCAAAGCCCTAATTTTAGCGCATCTATAGGGCACGTGGCATTCGGCCGTGGGCTCACTCCCGGCGGCCCACGGCCACCCCCTCCACCGCCTCCCCCTCCTCCACCGGGAGGCGTGTACGGTGGATACTGAGAGGATGGTGGCGGCCGCACGACAGGAGGAGGGTTTCTTATCGGAGGCACGATCCCCGGCGGGTTTGTGATCGGAGGTATTATTCTCGGCGGGTTTGTGATCGGAGGTACGATCCTTGGAGGCGAACCTACAGGTGGTGGTGGCCTGACGATTGGCGGGTTTACTATTGGCGGGAGGACTCTAGGTGGCTGTGCTCGTCCTCCTCCTCCTCCCCCACCGCCACGACCGGGCGGAGATGGTGGACGTGGGCGATGGTGCGGCGGCGGGTGGGGCCGTGGAGAAGGGTGAGGGCGCCGTGGTGGGGAGGGTGGACTAGGGCGGCCACCGTAAGGTGGGTAAGGTGGGCAGTTTTGCTGCCATGCATAGCATGGTGGCAGAGTGATTAGCATGCAAAGCATGCATACGTAGATTGTCGCCAGTGTGCTCTTTGAACCCATAGTTTGATCAGTTGCTTGTGAGATTTGTGTTGGCTTTTTAGGGTTTTATAGACGGTGAGTTACTTACAAATACAAATCAAATTAATTCATTATACATAGATTATACATTAAAACAAAATTGAATAATAAATAAATAGTGATATTGTCAATGTATATCTCTGGGAGATGGAATTGGGAATTTTGGAAGGTTGCTAAAAGACTATGCGAACTCCAACACAAGTCCGTGAATCATTGCATGAATAATATACCTTAAATGTGTGACGCGTTTGCTACTTATTTTCTATCAAACAAATTTTATGGGTAAGTCCAAAAATGAAATTCTTAATTACAGCAAAGCATGAGCAATTGAGCACTATTTTTTTTTTTGTCATCATATATCTTACGTACAGTGATCGGCGGTAATATACGTGTAATAAAAAAATTCTGCTAAGATTTGAGCGACATTATCAGTTGCTGTTTCGTACTTCGTAGCAGTCACGTGAACTACTTTGGTTCAATCTTGCAAATCTATTGTTACATTATTTATTTATAAGTTTATTGTAAAATATATATTGCAATATACAGATATATATTTTACTACACATAATTCTAATTTAATTTGATAAAAAGGTCCTTTTGTTTTTACTTTAAATACACTATCATAGGAGACCATGATTTTTTACATCTATCTCAACTAGAACTGAGAAGACAGCTTATTTCACTAATTAAGATGATCACTCCATTTAAAGAGAGTATATTATATTTTACTTTTTTATACTTTTATTTTCAATATGTTTGCCTCATCACGACTAGGTTGATTTATTTCTATTTAGCCTTAAACGTGTAATTTTCTTAAATTGATCGTGAGGGTTCGTATCCATCACTGATTTTGGCCTGAGCTCTGAAATCCCATATTGAATGAACATTCCACCTAAAAAGCTTAAACTTGAAGTATTGTTATCATATTTTAATTTTATGTACTATATTTTCAACAGTGAGTAAGAGTTAACCACATTATGACATATCGTGCATGTTTTGATCAATCTACCGCGATAAATTTGAATCTCTATTCATTTAATATATATATATACACACACACACACACCTTATCAACCCCACCAAGCAAAACAGCCCATCACACACCGAGTTTTAGTGCATCTTTTGAGTAATAGCCAGGGCATGGCTTGGGATGAAGAAGAAGCTTAGGGTTATGTTGTTTGGGAGTTAGGAAAGTGTCAGTCACGTGCATATATCTTTCGAATTTTCTATAAGTTGGAATTTCGTTTAACTAACAAAAGATTTAAATTGATATGTTGGTTGAAGAAGGTGTTGATACGTATGTAGAAAGTATTTAAATCTCCTTTACAAAGATGAGTGACGAACAATATACATATTGGAATTTAGGATATGAGTTATTTCTGTTTTGGTATCTATCATTAATTAATGTCGTCCTTTCGTAGGTAGTAAGGTCCCCGAACCCAACCTCCTCTTGTTGCTCTAGAAAAGTTATTTTCATTCACTTCTCTAAAATTTTTCTTTGTCGTTATTCACCAATTTGCTGGCACACATATTAAAAATATCTTGTGTTCTCTGTTCTATGATGAATGGATATATATAGAACGCTATTATATACAAATTTTAAAATCTCAAATACAATAATTATATACATCACAAGGATAACTCTAACTTTTATTAATTGGTATTTTCGTAGCTACTATTTTCTCAATAAACCAATTTATGAAATCCCCTCAGAAATGGGAAATTAAAGGTGTCTAAGTACGGCTTCCAATATAAATATTTGCATGTTTATTCATAATGCTTCCGACTGGGATTAGCATATAGAGCGCAGCGACATTTATTCATTACTTTCACATTTTCTGTAAATTAATAACGTAAACAAATCATTCAAGATAATATTTCAATAAATATATGATTAATCACCATTACGCATATATATATATATATATATATATATATATTATGTATTACTCACGATTTATATGTTAAGCAAAAACTAACACTCCATTAAAACAATAAATTAGAGTTGAAGAAAACAGACACCATATTGATTGGATACGAACAACATTATAGCAATACAAAACGGAAAAGAAAAAAAGGCATTTCAATAAACAATAGAGAGCGCAAAGACAAATCCAAATTATTATAAAACATTATTATGAATAGGTCAAAGGGCATTTGATCATATCAGTGGATATATATATATTCTAAGCACATTGGAAGCCTGGAGGAACATTCTTCGAGCAAACATTGAGAAGCAAGCTCAGCGAAAGCGGCACGTTCAAGTTAATCCCGAGAATGTTCGCTTTAAGCGCAGTGCAGAGGCACACCGCTGCTTCGAGGTCGGCCAAACCTTCGATAAGGGTACAACAAGGTTTTTTCGGCGGCGTCCCAATGCTAATACCTATTAATCCGCCGAGTAAATTAGCACAAACGCCTAGTTTTAGTGCATCCCTAGGGCAAGTGGCTGGGCCCGGCCCGGGGTTTGCCGGGCTCGGCGGTGGTGGACACCCTGCCTTAGGCTTGGGAGGGCTAGGGCATGTTCCACATGCACTAGTGAGAGTGAAGAGCATAAGGTTTAGGACAAGGAGAAGAGCAATGGAAGTGCTTTGCTTGGAATCCATCTGAGAAAACCCTAGTGAGGATATTATGGAGTGACAAAATGGTTTTTCTTTTTGTGATGTTTGGATTGGTGAGAATGGGTAGTTTATATAGAGGTATAATGGTGGTGAAGTTATATAAAAGTATTTAAGAAGGATAATTAAAAAATAAAATAAAATTGATATTTTTTTGGCTGGCAAGGGATGTGATTTAAGATGACTCGAAGATTTGGATGCTTTTGGAAATAGGGATGCAAATTGCCATGTTCCTATGCTCGAATTGAAAGTTATATTTATTTATTTATATGAATTAAACTATTGTATACGTCTGCTCTCTATAGTGTAACAGACACAGTTACATTTATGCAAATGGTAACTGCTTTATTTAAAAAAAAATCTTGAATCCTATTTGCTATAATCCCGGCAATGAGAGCTTGTAAGGCTCCTCAATTTTCTCCTTTGGTTTATTGCTTTGATCAATATATTATATCATTACTGCCCTTTGAATGACATTCACTGTAAAGTTAAGATATAATTGATATTATAGTAACAATTGAAATGTCACTATTGTTATGCTTGGACTTTCTACGTGTCGTAATTTTTAAATAATTAGTTAATAATAATAATAATATCTTGGTGCGGTTGCAATAACTTATTACATGTGCACACTGGTCTGTTAACTTTTGGACTGATGTCTGAAAGTGTCGATGGAAGCTGTGACTTGAATTTACTAAATAAATAATAATGAACCCTCTAAATATAAATATTTATGTAATATATATTTTATATATGATTGTCTTAGGCGGAGACAAAGAGACATAGTGGGTCACATCACGAGGGCTATTATTGGGCCATATCTTCAAGTGGGCCTCTCACTATTTGGGCCATAATGAACCCTCTATGATTTATGTCATCCTAACTTTTAATCAGGCTTTTGATGTTTTTGCTTATGCAATTAATCTAATTGTTTAACGATCTTCATCTATTACTACGCCAAAGCATGTATGTATATAGAGAAATTCATTTTCTTGATTGATTGTTGCTTTAACTAGCACGATAATTTCATATAATTATCAAATTATACTATGAGGTGACCAAATCGAGGATGAATCGTACTTATAAGTTTAACAAAAATGAGAAATAAATAAATTAAAAGAAAAAAAAGCATGGTATTAATTCTAGGACATGAAAGTTAGAAATACGTTATCTTAGGTGGATTGTATTGTAATTTGTATCACGGACACCCATCGTATAATATCATTTATGTGCATGTGGACATTGGTCGGTCTCTTTAATCTAAATATAAACCCAAAATCAGTTACAGCAACTGTCACATATAGAATATATATAGTAGTTCAAGATAATTCTCGATAATCCCCGCTTCAAATCACATGCATTAATATCACTCAGTCTCCATTTTTTTAATATTTTTATTCTATTTAAATAAGAACTATAACCCACAAAAAGAAAGAGAAATTTGTAATTCAATAATAATCTCCTTTTTATTACATGCATGATGACACTGACACAGACTGCCGCGAACTACACAACCATCCATATAAACACTAACACCACTCCTTTCATCTTATATATATAACTCCACGAGCCGAATTCATCTATATATACTACCTCCGCCACGAGCCGAAATATATATACACTTAAAACCAAAAAAACGTAACAATAAAAATAACAAACAAACAATGGCTTCATCACTTCCTAAAACGAAACAAGAAGCCGAAGAAACGCTGACGGACGCTTGGGACTTCAGTGGCCGGCCGGCGTTAAGATCCTCCACCGGCGGTTGGATAAGCGCCGCAATGATCCTCGGCGTGGAAACGTGCGAGCGGCTGACGACTCTAGGCATAGCCGTGAACCTTGTGACTTACCTAACTGGGACAATGCATCTCGGTAATGCCACGTCGGCCAACACCGTTACAAACTTCCTCGGAACTTCTTTCATGCTGTCCTTGCTCGGAGGCTTCGTGGCTGACACTTTCTTGGGGAGGTGAGGCCTTCAATCTCTCTCTTTTTCTTTTCTTTTGCTTTTTTTTTTTTTTTTTCTTTTTTTGGGGTTTTTAACGACCCTTTTTTGGGTTTCAGAGGCTGATACGAGGTTTTGTTTCGGTTTCTTTAAGGTACTTGACAATCGCCATATTTGCAACTGTTCAAGCAACGGTGAGTTAACGTTAAAGATGATGTTTTTTCTTAATACCTTTTAAAGGGTCAGCAGAAAAAGCTGTTTTCTTTTTAAGGAGGGAGTAGATTGGCTTCTAACCGTTTAATCTTCTCATGATTATTATTCATGTAATAATTAGGGCGTGTCGATCTTAACAATCTCGACTATACTCCCCGATCTCCGACCACCGCGATGCTCGCCGGGAAGCTCGGCGTGCATCCCAGCAAACACCAAGCAGCTCTTAGTCCTCTACTCAGCTCTCTACCTAACCGCCTTAGGCACCGGCGGGCTGAAATCGAGCGTTTCAGGGTTCGGATCCGACCAATTCGACGAAGCCCACAAGAAGGAGAAGAAACAAATGATCAGATTCTTCAATTGGTTCTTCTTCTTCATCAGCATCGGCGCGTTTGCAGCTGTTACGGTCCTCGTCTACATTCAGGACAACCTCGGACGACAGTGGGGTTATGGGATCTGCGTATGCGCGATACTGACGGGGCTGTGTGTGTTCTTGGCGGGTTCGAGGAAATACAGGTATAAGAAGCTCGTCGGAAGTCCGCTGACTCAGATCGCGGCGGTGCTTGTGGCGGCGTGGAGAAAGAGGAAGCTCGATCCGCCTTCAGATTCTAGTCTTCTGTATAATGTGGATGATTTGACTGGCGATGAGGCGGCGGCGAAGAACAAGCAGAAGTTGCCTCATAGCAAGGAGTTTCTGTGAGTTTTTACTATTAAATAATACTATCTGATGGGCCATGCACGGTATGTGTTTGATGTTATTCGTGTAAGAAAGAAACATTTTTTTTTTTGGGATTTTTTTCTTCGTTAAGATCTTAGATCATGTTGGACCCCCATAGATAGATTCAAGCTGGAAACTTTTTCTTCAACTTTATGTTAGCCATTTCTCTACTTCTTGCACAGATTCTTAGACAAGGCCGCCATCAAAGAGGCCGAACCAATCAGAGGACCACCGAGCAGATGGTCCCTGTCGACCCTAACCGACGTGGAAGAAGTCAAGCTGGTAATAAGAATGCTCCCAACTTGGGCCACCACCGTAATGTTCTGGACCGTATACGCCCAAATGACAACATTCTCCGTATCCCAAGCCACCACCATGGACCGCCGCATCACCAAGCGCTTCGAAATCCCAGCAGCCTCACTCACCGCCTTCTTCGTCGCCAGCATCTTGCTCACCATCCCCTTCTACGACCGAATCATAGTCCCAATCTGCCGCAGAATCTTGAAAAACCCCCACGGGCTGACCCCTCTGCAGAGGATCGGAGTAGGGCTATTCCTGTCGATAATCGCCATGGTGGTCGCCGCCCTGTCTGAAATCAAGAGGATGCACGTCGCTGAGTCCCATGGCTTGAAGCACGTCCACGGCAAAACGGTGCCGCTGAGCGTCTTCTGGCTCGTGCCGCAGTTTCTGTTCGTGGGGTCGGGGGAGGCGTTTACTTACAGCGGGCAGCTCGATTTCTTCCTGAGGGAGTGTCCGAAGGGGATGAAGACGATCAGCACGGGCTTGTTCTTGAGCACGCTGTCCCTCGGGTTTTTCGTGAGCTCGATCTTGGTAAGCTTGGTGAATAAGCTGACGTGGAAGAAGCCGTGGCTGGCTGACAATTTGAACGAAGGGAAGCTTTATAACTTCTATTGGCTGTTGGCGAGTTTGAGCGTTTTGAATCTGGCGGTGTTTTTGGTTGGCGCGAAGAAGTACGTGTACAAGGAGAAGAGGCTCGCCGAGATTGAGTTGGGAGAAGAGGAAGGACCTAATTGCCATTAGTATAAAGTTTTGGACCCCTTTTGTTAAATTCTCTCCTTTGGCTTTTAATAATTTAATGTATGTACAAAAATAAGGGTGAGCCATAGAAAGTGAAAGAGAAGGGTTTCTTTTTTTTTTTTCTTTCTATTTTGGATGTAAAATAAATTGGTCAATAAACAAGAAAGCCTAATTAATCATTGTGTATATATATATATATATATATTTGAATATATAACTTGTGAGATTGTATAATGATTAAATCCAAACACATGAATGACCACAAGTTAAAAGATTCCATCCGCAAGGTTTTCAAATTTGAAGGGAAAAGATAAGGGTACTTTAGTGTTTTCACTTGTAAATTGGATGACTTATAACAGACTTCATGGATGGGTACCATACGAATTACAAAACAAATTTGGTCACCATTCTGAAGAAATTAAAAGTAAAGGGGATCAATCGTAATTTTCCACTTGTGTCAAGTTGGTACATATTATGGGCTGATATTTTGTGGCCAGCCATTGTACCTCGTGATTCTTCCTTCCTTGATGCATCGCATCGCATCGATCGATCTTTAGTGATAGATAAGCCAAGAAAATAGCCTTTACTCTGCTTTACATATCAAATGGGCTCATCTCATCTGCCCGTGATTCATACATCTATCCATCCATCTTCGTTTATCAGAAAGAAAAGACATCCACGTGATGTAATAAAATATGTCTACTTTTATTTCTAGCCATGATAACGTACACCTCACCTTAAAAAAAAAAAGAAAAAGAAAAAGAAAAAGGTCATGAAAATATGTTGGAGATGTGACTTTCTCTTTAAACGTATCCATACACTCGTTTACCACCATGCATTGCATGCAAGTGCCATGACATGTATTGCCTTGCCTACACGTGTAGATATCAAGTAAATGGTAATAAGCCGAAGAAGTTAGATTTCAGATCTTTTAAAAGGCTATGGGCCTATTCAAATTTGGGCCTTTATTTGGGCTTCGTTGAGGCCCACTAAGTGTTCATTCAGTCCTTTAAGCTTTTTTATATATAATTAAATGTAAATTAGTATATCTTGACGGACAGCTTACTAACCATAAATAATACCTTTATTTAAATTCAATGTGGAGGAGAAGTGTGTGTTTATAATTATATTTTATTATTGGATGGTCATTGATGTACTGTACTTCCATGGGGTTGAAACTGTCTACAATTTACGTATGGAAGGAAACGAAAATTGAAACATGTGCATCTGTTTGTAGGAAATTAAATAAAATGGTTCTATTTCTGACTTGAAATTTATTGCACATACGAAATAAATGGGGGACATATATGATGGTGATTTTATTAAGATATTTTTTTTCTCACGTTATTCATGTCAGTCAACACTTGGTTTTCATTATTATTTTTGCAAGTATGATTTTGCTTCGTATTTGTTTCATTAGTAATTTATTTATAATTTGAATTAGGTTTTAATATTTAATATATCGGGGGATCATGATTTCACGCACACTTGGAGACATACCATGTGAGATGATAACTTAGTTGTAGGCCATAAATAGGTTATACTACACATATCCATAACGTTGTCGACTTCAAATCAAAACTATTTTTGCTAACATTTGTGATTTCTATGCAAAATTCTCATTATTTGCCAGTTTCCATTCCCTTTCTATTCTTTTTCTTCTCGAACTTTTATAAAAAGATTCCATGGTCCCACTACGCTTTTAAATATATACTTAGTAAATAATTTTATAAATATATTATATACTTCATATATATGGTTATGCATGCATGATGAGAACGAAGACATGGGGGCCTCGCGAAAGTCAAGCGAAGAAAATGGTATTATTTCTGAAATTAATGGAATAACAAATTTCCTATTATTTTGACCATTACGAGCGATGTTATTCGTAAATCGTAACGTAATAAATGAAATAATTGCATAAAATAAGAGACGATATATCTATCCATGGATGATTGACGTATCATACAATATAACATGAACCAAAATAAAAACAAAGAATGAAAGTAACGGTCTAAGATATGGAAAGTATATCAATATAGCAATAAATAATCGATCGTATCAATCATAATATTGACAACAAATACTAACAAATACGAATTACGATCATGCTAAAGTTAATAATTCCACCGAATCAAATACGTTATAAAGAAATATTATATATATGTATTTGATATACTCCGTTATAAAATCAATTGATGATATCATCATAAATTGATTTGAGTTCGTATATTTTTTTCAGCAACAATCGCTACAAAATATTGTATTTGTATTGCACCAATCGAAATTCTTTCTCATCAAAGAGTTTTTTCTTCGCCTACATCTTTACCACTCATACTCACTCATTAACTACAATCATAATCTCAGTGTTCTTCCAAGAAACCCTTGTTTAATGATGTTTTGTTTGCAAGTCTTTCTACCTTCCAATGTCAAAAGGGTAATGTAGTCATTTCCCTCGTTTACATATAGATAGATACACACGTTGTTATATACCATATACCATCACATCTTCATTTTCTATCTATATCGGGCCATTATTACATCCTTTTTCCAGGACAAAGCTTCAAGATACACACACAATGCATATAGATATACATCGTACATAAATACACAAACACACACAAGAGAGAGAGAGAGAGAGAGAGAGAGAGAGAGAGAGAGAGAACTCTTGAAAGGTCGCTGAAAACAGGCGGCGGCCTCTCGCCGGAATTAACAATGACGAACGGTTGGATTAGATCTTTACAATGCAAGTCAAGTGACGTAAACGACGTCGTCCACAGCCACCACCACTTACGCTCAGCGAGCTGCAAAAACAGCGTCCAAAACCTCAAAGACGTCGTCGTCGTCGAAAACGCCAGAAATATTCCCAACCGCAGCAAGCGGAAGCCACCGAAGCACGGAGGGCCGGCATTTTTCCGACGGCCAATGCCCGGAAGGCCGGACCCTGACCCGAACGGGCAGATCCGAACCCGTTCAGGCGGCGGCGGCGCCGAGTCGTTCTTCCCTTCACTCACCGAGCTGCCGGAGGGACACCCTTCTCGCAACGTGGTCGAGATAATCTTCCACACCAGTTGGGACGAAGAGAGGAAGAATTTTCCCGGCCGGGTCGAGATGGTGTTTAAGGTTGAGATTCCGACCCGGACCCTAACCCGATTCGAGGAATACAGAGAATCGGTCAGATCGCGAGCGGGCAAGAGCGAAGCAGCCGCTGAAGATTTCGAGGACCACGCGCGGTGCGTGGCCGACGGAAACGAGGTGATGAGGTTCTATTGCCTGGGACCGACGTCGGCGGAATACGGATGCGGCGGCGCATACGAGACGGTAGGTGGCGCGTGGGAATTCAGCAAGGGGGTGACGAGCGTTTGCACGTACGCCGGGAGCGGGGTGGCCCATGAGAAGGCTGGCGGCGGTAAGGGAAGAAGAGCCATGCTTGTTTGTCGGGTTATCACGGGTCGGGTTTGCATGAGGCTCAAGATCGACTCATTCGTTAAGGGTCGGGTCGGGTACGATTCAATGGGTGGGGAGAACGGTGAGCTTCTGGTATTCGACACGCGCGCGTTGTTGCCGTGTTTTCTTATTATTTATAAATTGTAAATTTATTTTATTACTATTTTTTTGTTTTGACTTTTTATTTCGTCTTGTTAATCAGTTCCTCTTATTTCGTTTCATGGTTTTTTGTGTTACTTTACTTATTCTAACATAAATATTATAACGTCTTAGTTGATTATTCTTTCCCAATTTATGTTATTTTTTCTAGTAAAATATGAGTTGACCACTATAGCATTTACTGCATTAAATTCTCGTATACAGTATAGCCGTTTGGTTGGAGGGATGGGTTTAGATGGTATTAGTTTTAGTCGGGTTTATATAATGGAGGGTATGAGTTCTTTGGGGTGTTTGGTTGATGGAATTAAATAATAATGTCTGGTATGTTTGGTAGATGGATTTAGATGGTATTAGGTTTAGTTAAACTCAATTACGATTTTACCCTTATTTTGAAATTAAAAATTTTATAAATCATGGAAAATTCTCGGTGAAAGGAGATAAATATTTTTAGAAAAATATATATTTACAAGAAACAGAAAATTTGGTTAAAGATAGAATCGTACTTTTCAAGCTTAATCACGGTTTACGTGTCGTGTTTGGAGTGTTCTTATTATCATTGGTGGTCGAATGTTATCGACGCTCATCTTTCGTGGGTGTGTGGTATGTTCGTCCGAAGTAGTTCCGTGGTATATATAGAGAAAACTCTAGAAGACGAAGTACAAGAAATCAAGGGCAATATAGGAAACATATTTTATGATAAAGGGTAAATAGGTCAAAACTGCTTGGGATTAAATAAAGACATGGGTGAATGCTCCTTTAGTTAATACCCCTACCCTATAGGGGTATTAACAAAATGACCCAATATTCAAATTTATAATATCAGTCAGAAAATACAAATTTGCCAACTTGGCTTCCATATTTTCCATAAAAAAGAAAAGGATAGTAATGACATATACATGTCTATTGCCTACTAATTGAATTGATTAATAATGATAAAAGCGGGCAAACTTAGAACAATGGCAATTCACTAGCTAACTCCATCAATACTACTAATTAAAATATATATACAAATACATTTCGTTTCTAATTCATGAGTACAAGCATCATTATTCATTACATTATTTGAAAAGAAAACTGTAATTATCAGAAGATAGTTACAACAAACATTCCGATAACACGTTATACCCATCAATAGATTTTCTTAAGTTCACCTACTGATACTATAATTTGGAAGGAAAATTATGCTTTGAAGCTAAGAAAAAAAAAACGAATAATCTCAATCAAGAATTTAATCTTTTTGAAAAAGAAAAGAATTGATGAGAGTAACGTATGATCGTTTTTCATTAAATTGACGTTTGCTTTTACATACAGCATGCAATGTTTGTATATTAAGGTGTGCTACATTTGGTACATAGCTTCCGCATGTAATTTTGTGCATTGAAAAATATTTTAAAATAACATTATAATCGTCTATTAATTGAACAAGCATTGTAATATCACTAAATATTTATTTGTCTTTTTTGTTTTTAAAAAAAACAATTATTTATCTTGAACACATTATAATTGAACACATTATTCCCTTGAGATAACCTTATTATTCCTATATTTTTTTTTTTTTTTTAGTATCTACCACTTTTGAAATAATTATAGTTTTTTCTGCGTCCACTAAATGAGAAAAA
The DNA here is from genome assembly GCA_028392965.1 of Lindernia subracemosa. Taxonomy (NCBI): domain Eukaryota; kingdom Viridiplantae; phylum Streptophyta; class Magnoliopsida; order Lamiales; family Linderniaceae; genus Vandellia; species Vandellia subracemosa. The sequence goes on from JAQPCC010000042.1 coordinate 768,991, forward strand.
AAAAAAAGAGTTGACAAATGTTGAGAATGTTAAATTTGGGGCAATTGAAAATGTAGACTCACAACATAAGATGTCCGCGGAAAATGGAAAACAATGAAACATATTGTATGAATAGTTGAAACTTGAAATAGTTCTTGAAATTTTCCAAGAAATAATTGGGGATAGAATGGTAAATTTGCAGACTTCGACAGAGCAGCGAAATGGCATCTGAGAAGAGTTATTCTTGAGCATCCACAAGGACAAACAATGGCTTCCCATTTAAACGTTCTCTCCCCTACAAAACACAATGTAATATTTATGTTAATCCAATTAGAAATAATATCAAATTTTCAATATATATATATTTTTATCGGTATGCGACGCCACCTTCAACGCCGGAATCTCAATGACACAAGCGCATTCCACGACCTCAGCTCCAGCGCGTTCTGCGTCCATATATATGCGCTTTTTTTATTTTTATGAAAGACTCCAAAATCGCAATGAACATAGGCTAAAAAAAATAAATATATACCAAGTAATTCCATGGCCGCACGAAGAGTACCGCCAGTAGCAATTAGGTCGTCGACTACCAAGGCACGCTCGCCAGCTTCCACGGCTCCAACGTGCATTTCAATGCAATCGCTTCCATATTCTAAGTCGTACTCTTGTCTGATAACTTCGCCTGCAGTTTTTTTGCAGACGACAAGTCATTTTTGTCTGAAAGGTGTTTGTTTTCTTTTATCACTAAGCTCTAAACAATGGGTAATCATCGTATGAATCTTTAAGGCTCAGTACAATGTTGTTTATGTCCGTGAAAATTTTCGACAAAAGATTTATTACCTGGAAGTTTTTTCGGTTTTCTCAAGGGCACGAACTTTGCGCCAATCGCTAATGCAATAGGAGGACCGAATATAAAGCCACGAGCCTCTATACCTGAGTATTTGAAGAAGACAAAAACCAAGTTACAGTGGAATCGAAATACACATAATGAAATGCCTATTCAGTTTCTGAAGTTTCCAAAGTATTTAAACTTAGGTCATATCGAACAATCTACTCAAGCAGAAAACTGAACACATACGTAAATCGTGTGGATAGCTTAGTTACGAATGATGTGTTCGATCATCATTTGATGTCAGAATAGAAAGAATGCTTCAAGTTCACAATGCAACATAAAAGGAAAATAGATATAATTCAAAAGCAAAACAATTCGAGATTAAAAAATAAAATAAAAAAAGAATATAATGCGAGTTTAGAAATTTAAAATCAACATTGCAACAGCTGTGACACAATACCAACATGTCAAGGAGAGACAAATTAGCAAATATTATATGTGCAATGTAAGCACATAACATCAACTAAGTTTAAAAATTAGTTGACAGTTGTCTGGTCTTGGCATTGTTAGGCAATGGATATATCATTGGCTTGTTTTCTTATTCACTTTCCAGCAGTACAAAACTTACGAAAAACCCGAATAAACGGAAAAGACGAAACACAGAATAGTTTACTCATTCCCACTTTATCAATTTCAATAAGATAATGCAGCATTAACCATAGATTATACACTACAAATATGAACTATAATCCTCCCTACAATAATTGCTCATCATTGCCTATCAGAAAACCACAAATCCACTCAAAAAGATCATTTTTTTGTGTCAAGAATCATGGTATGTAGAAAGGCCTTGTCGTGTAGCTCGCAAGTGAGTTAAAAAGATGCATCAAAACTCTCAGTGAAAGTAAGCAGATATAATGTAAGAAAAAAAGAACACATCATTAAGGTTGATGGGGCCTATGGCCTTATTTCAACAATTTGGATTGTGGGAACCCATCACCAACCACCATCACCACCACCATTTAACCCCTAATATAACACCACAAATGGTATTGCAGAAGCACATGTCACAATACATCACTCTGAACCACTCATTTCTTTCTTTCTTTATTTTTGCTATACTTAAATAGAGATGGAAGGAAGTTTAGGACAGCTCCCACTTTAAGAATAATAAATGTCCCAATCAACACTGTGACCAAATCTAATAAAAGAAATATCTTGCAAGTTGCAACCTTATTTCTATCAGACAAAGTTAGCATTTTCCACGGAGTGATGATCTTCATACTCAGTAAAGAAACAGAGTGGACAAATGTGTGATGAATTTGGTTCAGAAACAGTAATATCGAGAGGGGAAATTTGAATCCATGAAAAAGAAGCTGTCATAAATGATAGTTAAAAAGGGACCACATGATAAACATACACAATTAGAGGCAGACGCCCACATAAAAAAAAGAGGCCAATCGAACATAAAGGTGCGCATTAATAATAGAAAAGGACAAAAAAACGAAGAACAATGTACCAGCAACGACAGATATATTCTTGCTTTTGTAACGCTCAACAAACAAATCAATGGTGTCCTTGAAGGCCTTTGGGTCGAGTAACAGTGTAGTAATGTCTTGAAACAGTATGCCTGTGAAAAAAACCCAACCAAAGGAAAATTATATCTTCAGCATTTGATGCAACAAGCAGCACGAAAGCTGTATTCATCTCTAGAAACACCATAACTAATAATAAAACAGAAGAAAGAAAAACTTGGGAATAACATACTAAGAACCCATAAAGCAGTTTTGAGACTACATATGGAAAGCAAAATCGAATCTTTGGTCAGAAAAAACCCATTAAGAAACAAGAAAAGGAAAACCCATCTGAGTTACAGCCGTGCAAGTCAATTTAACACAGAAAGACACAAAAAAAACACCCAAAAGAATAAGGAAAAGAGACAAAACAAGGGGCACATAGACTTCAAAAACCTGGCTTTGGAAAATCAGGAACAACGCGGATGGTTGATTGAATAGCTTGAACGCGCGGATCAGCAGCTTCCATATCAGACATTGTTGCCTTCACCGAGGTAAACTTCGATTTCTTACAAAGATATGTTCGTCTTTTTCTTACCACTTCCCTGCTGAAACCTGCCGTGTGTTTTGGGAGGGAAATAGGTGAACGGCCGTGCGAAGAATTATTTATAGCAAAGGGACAAACGAGGGTGCGCCTTTGGGGCTGTGAGTGCGTGTTGTGGGAACTCTCTCCCGCATAAAGAGAGTGGCAAGATCTACTCGATAAGCCAAAGGATCGCATATTAAAAATCAAAATCTTAGGACTTTGATATTATGATGCTCTAATTGTGTAATAATTCGACTTAAACTGGCCTTGATAAAAGGTTAACCAATGGCTTTTCTTTTCTAGTTGTTTTATATCTACGTAATACTTTATAATTGATTTGAGTTGTATACTCTACAACTGTCAGTTAATAACTTAATTATTTTTTTTATACATTATATATATGAATCATTACAATATATTGATTACACAATTCATTCTTGGAATGTTAGGTAAACATAAGAACATGCAAGAACAGAGATGAGTCCTTACATCATCATAATTTACAGATAGAGCAACAGCAAAATTGATTCTTCAACCTCTTACAGGCAGATGAATTATAGGAAAAAGAAAAGTGTTATATAAATAAATAAATCAGCAAAGATCATCCCATACCACCACAGTATCATTGGCCTGCAACTTCTTCGATTCTCGACTCAATCCTCCGCAGAGTCTCCTCGACGGCAATGTCGAACGCATCTTTCTTACTCCTCAGCCCCAACGAACTCCCATGCCTTCTGTACATAACTCTAGGTATCATTTCCATAACCTTCTCCCTCATCCGCCTCACTTCGCCCCTCGGGATCCTCGTCAGCACGTCCAAGATCCTCACCCCTTTAAACACGACATCCTCCTTCGGTATAAAAACTGAGAATTCATCGTACTCGTGTTCTAGCATGTGCCAACCGTACTGCCTCCTCGCAGTCATCTCCTCGAAGAACACGGGAATGCACCCTGCGATGATCCCGTCGAAAGTCGACCGCCTCGTGGGCGTATCTCCGGGCGGCTGCAAGCAGAAGCTTGACTGCAACATGGGCTTCGTATACCTAATTGGGTCGTGCTCGCATATCCCATTCGAGCAGTCCACAAACTCGCAGAGTTTGTCATACCCCGTGTTGTTAGGACTCGTGCTTGTAATGTCATTGCACTCGAGCCTAATGCTCCTCCTTATGTTTGGATTTGCTGATATCCCTCCGCCAGCAGCGAATAGCATCTGAGTGCTTCTTCTCGACCGTCTCACTCGGTTGAGCCACGAGTCGAGGAATGCTAGGTTTGGAGGGTGAAATGAGGTGGGGTATGGGATTGCTTGCTCTTGCCATGGATAAGCCCGAGCTTCTAATGTTAGTGCGGTTATGTTGAAGAACTCGGGCAGTTCGAGGAACGACGTACCGAAGATCGGCGGGTTGTTCGATAAGGGTTGGCTGAAATCCCAAGCTGGCCTGGCCATGACTAAGAAGTGGTCGTGTCCCATGTTTCTTGTCCATATACTTGGGTTGTCCACACTCTGAAAGATTAGGACCATCTATTAATCAGTCGAATGAACTCAATACTTAGCACAAAAGGAGAGAATACTTCTTCTTTACAAGTTCAAAAGTAACCAAAACGAAGAAGTGTCACAGACGAAGGCCACTAGGAAATCAATGAGGAGGGGCAGAGTGTAATCGCCATTATCACAGAACAAATGAAGAATTAATGGGTTTTTCTCATGAAGTAATCTATTTTCATCAACGAAATCTGACGATCTTTTCAAGAAAGCACGCAATTTCCACTAAAGTTCAAAGCTTTGATTGACCTCCAATTAGCTAAGCTACTGAAACTTAATATCTATTACCAGGTAGTGAAACAAATCCAGCCCATGTCTGAAGCTATCGTTCTGCTCCGGCCCAAATAGGTACCTCAAGCTATCGATCCCAGCATAGTAGGGCAAGTAAACGGCGTCCGCCGCTCGTGGGTCGTCGGTGAGACATGGGTACTCGAGCATCCTACGGTGGAACAACAGCTCGAGCATGAAAGGGTCCGATCGGTACCAACTGTGGGAGGAGTTGTGGGTCTTGTGACCGAGGCCGTGGTTGGCGGCGTACGGACAGAAATCATCGACGAAGACTGGGTACGCAGTGCAGTTATCGAGGAGGCCCACGTTGAACTGTGGAGGGAGGCGGCGGATGTGGATGTAGCGGTTGGTGCAGTTCGTGGTGGATGCGGAGGAGAGGGTTGGGAAAAGGAAGACGATGAGGATGACGGCGGAGATGGGGAGGATAGACGGCGGTGGCATGGCGGAGATCCGTCGGTGGTTGTGTCCAATTATTGGGGATCTGAGCAGAACGATTGATCCATGTTGGCATAAGTGGACTGGCAATTCAATTTTATTATTATTATTGATCCACATGATTTTTGTTGTTAATATCTTTTCAGCCCTTTTTAATCTTTACAATCACATTTTATTCCGACCTATTTCGAAAATATTAATAATAATAACAGCCCAAATTAAAGCATTGCAAGGCCCAGACAGTTATGTAATATATAGTAACTTGATATTATAGTAGGCCTAGGCTATAGCATATATGCACTAAATAAGGTTATCATCAATGGACTATATAAACAAGTTGCACATTTTAAAACTGCTGATAAGAACAATTAGTTAAGGGGATATGATTAATTACTAATTCCAATATGAGACAAAAATGGATTGAAGAACGTTATCCTTTTGCTCTGATATATTGGGATTGATGCTTTAGATTATAGAAAACACCATCGATAAGCCTCATCAAGGATTAGATTATATTAATGAAAAAAGAGTTATAAGTTTTAAATAAGAATGTAGTTGCAACCTGCACAGTATGGATCAGATAGCATCACTAAGAAATATATATTATGAAATCTGAGAGATCGGCTTGTAGTTGTATTAATATACGTCTTTCTTCAATCATATATATATGTTATAATTATTTTTTTTATTGCCTAACTTTTTTTTTATGTCACAACTGTGATTTTATACCCATTTTTGGCATTGTTTAACGTTAGTTCTGAGCTCACGTCTGAAGTGTTATCTGTTTATGTCCATGTACTCATGTAATTTACACGCATGCACCCACACACACACACACACACATATATATATATATATATATATAATATATGACATGTTCTCTATCAAAGTAGATATATATATATATATATATATATATATATTTGCTAATTATGTTTTATATATTACAACATTGGAAGTTTTGGTTGAATATTATACCATGAAATCAGAAGATGAAATCCAACTTTGACGAAGTAAATTACGTAAACGATCACTTTCAAATATTCATTTTCATCGAGAAAGTTGGGCATCGCCTAATATATGCAAATGACGACAAATTATAATCGAATTGGATCAAAATTCCCCAACATCGATTAATCATTAAAAACATTACAAATAATAAAATCATATGATTTTTAGAGGTGGGATGGGACTACGTTTATTTGTCTTTTTTTTTTTTTTTTTCTTTTTATGCGTATTTAAAATCCAAATATTATTAACTGAATCTATCATATAGCAAACGGCTTTCGTGCAGGCAAGAAATAACCTTCTACGAATATGTCATAACAACAATAGAGTATTAACGTGTATGTACAAGATTCAGATGTTTTCCAAAGTCAAGTTTTTGACAATTGAAGAATCTAATCTAATATATAATTTTTTTTTTTAAAAAAAAGAAAAAGCAAAATTAAGTTGGTGGTATGGGGCACGTGACAAGTCCCACGTGAATCAAGAGGACTTTCGGACCATTTCAAAAATACATATATAGCCGTGACTTGTCTGTCTCTAGACCATACCCTCTTTAAATGACCAACATATTTTTTTTTTTAAAAAAAAAAAATAAATAATTGAAAATTCTCAGTAAGTCCGAGTCAGCCGATCGGCACGTGTCAAGCATGCAGGTGGCTGATTGCCACGTGCTTTGCTGCTGACGCATGCTATTACAAAAGCAAAACATAACAAGGAAGAGTCATTTAATGGAAATTAAAACTATATTGAATCAAGCATGTGAAGACTATTTAAGGTGGTGGAGTGGAGCTATTATTATATATTTAATGATTTAGAAAATATCAACTCTGATTATATACTATTTATACAATTTATTATTCAAATGAAAACTATATACTAGATACACGTGAGAATGGAACGAAACAACATAGCATATCTTCCAAATCATCAAAAGGAGGTTCTTATATGTTTTGATAAAGATGATAACGTGATATTTGCACTTTATATATTAGCTTCGAGATGATTTTATAAAATTTTAATTATGGGAAAAAATAAATAAATATTTTGTTTCCAATTCAACGACCGAAATGGGAAGGCGTTAAGGTTGCCTTCTTCACTGGCACGTCTTTTTCGCAGCAACACACAAATACACACACCAATCTGCGGCTATAAATACAATACACTCCACCTTCCATTTCCTCTTCTTTTCTCTCTCCATTTTTATTTTCCTTCGTAAAAATATTATTTTTTTTCTTCTGATTTGCTAGGGTTCTTTAATTTAAATCCGGCCGTTGCTTTGCTTTTCGTATACAAAGGTGCGTATGCTACGTTTTGTAGGCAAGTCCCTTCCTTTTCTTGATTTTGTGAAATGCTGCGATTTGAACTAATGTTAATTTTAGGATTTTTGTCCGACGATTTCTGTGTAAATGTATGATCTTTGTGGACTGTTTTATTTCATATACACTGTTTCTTGAGCTAAAGAATTTTTGGGATCCATACGTTTCATCTAAAAAACCAATCTTTATACGTGAAAAAAAAGAAGAAGCTTTTAATCGTATAAAGTTCCAACCTTTATCGTTTTTGGCTTTCTGGGATTTCACCAAGATGGAGTTTTTCTTTGTTCTATGAATATGTTCGAGCGTGTGTATCTATCTATCTGCTTTTCTTGATTTGACAGAAAACGCTAATTTTATTTTATTTTTATTTTTCTGACCCGACGGTTGATTTCTGAGTTATGGTTTTGTCTGTTGCTGTTAGATGTCAAAATATTTGATTTTTTTCTAATAAATTATTAGGGAAGTGGAAACTTTTTTTTTTATTGTAAGACCCCTTTTTCAGATAGTCTTTTGTCCAGTTTAGTTTAATCATGTGGTTATAAACAGCCACCTGCCTCACACAGACACACACTTTTACACCACACAGATATTAGTATATATATATGTATATATTATTTGTCTATCTTAGCCCATCCCTTTCTGAGTGCTTATGTCTCAAGCCAAACGACGTTTGGAGGTTAATGGGGCCGCAGGGATCGTAGTATTACAATGATGTTTGTTTTTATTTTATTTCTATTTTTCATATATATAATATATATATATATATATATACATACATAAATAGAGATATATAGTTCATACTTTTCTTTGCCTATTCTTCTTGCTTTTGGCTCCTAATTTTCTTACATGGTTTGGCACGCAATGATGAGCGGTGGTACTTGAATGTGACTATCTCCTATAAATTTGTTGCATCTATGTTTGGAATATCGGGTATAGTTTAATAATGTGTGACATGTGATTATATTAACTATTTTGAGGTTGTTTGATCTTCTACTCCATTCTTGCTTTAACTTCCCTGCTATCCATGTATGAACTAATTTTCTGCATGAGCTTTTAACAATGCCTTGAGCTTTTCGAAGGGCTTCGTAGTAATAGTTTAATTTGATCATTAACTGACTCGGGTTTGTCATTACTCGCGTATTGGATATGGATATGTACCGCGCAAGCTTGTATGAGAACTTCGACGATGTTAACATATATTAGCGCATTGTCCTTATATATATTATAGCAAACAATAGAGCGGATTATAATCGCCTAGTTTTTTTTTTTTCTTTTTTTTTTCCTTCATATGATGAGTTAGCTAAGAAATATGTTTGAAGGAGGCGTCTCTTGTTTCACCGCTAGCATCACATGATTTAATCTTTGTGTATTATGCCTTTCTAATCGCAGGACAGAAAGACCGATCAACTTGCGCAATAACCGTGTTTTTTTTTTTTTGTAAAGATGGTAACATTCTCGGTATAAATTAAATGCACCGAGGCTTTAGAGATGAGGTATTAAATTTAAATTCGATGTCGTGTTTTTTTTTCTTTTTGCGCCTCAAGCTCCTTATTTATCTCAATTTGTTTCATACCATTTCGTCAGATTCTCGATTTAATGGACCGCTCGCCAAGCAGCAGCGACAAGACGACATTAAAGCGTTGGTTCTTCATTGACAAAAGAGTAGGTTAAAACAAACCGTTAAGGACAGTCTTCAACTTTGACAGAAAAAACCCCGACAAGATTTATCCGTACGAAATCCAAATGGACTTAAAGCCAAAGAAAGGTTCGCCAGTTATTGCTGATCCATCGCCAATGAACAAGTCAAGACTAGGACGCTTCGCCTCCAACAACGTCCTAACTACTACTCCAAGAAAAAAGCCCTCGAAGCTCGATGATGTCAGGTCGAACGGTTGGCTCGATGCGATGAAGTCATCGTCGCCTCCTCGCAAGAAGGTTGGCAGAGATTTCAATGCTGTTGATGCAGCTTCAGATGAGACAGACATAGCTTATCAAACTTGGATGGTGCGCTAAGTATATGATTATTTTTGGACGCCATCAATATGGTTGTTCCAGAATAAAGAATTTTTTTTTTTGTCTGGTTCTTACAGATTACTTATCCATCGGCATTGAAGTCTTTACAAATGATAGAGGACCGTGCGAGAAATGGGAAGTTAGTTATTTTCTTAGATTATGATGGAACGCTTTCCCCGATCGTTGATGACCCTGATAAAGCTTTTATGCCTATTCTTGTAAGAAGTAAAATATGGTTAAATATTAACTATCTTTTCCTAATGATTTGTTTCATAAAAGTTATATATGTATTCTGGTAGATGCGAACTGCTGTGAGGAATGTCGCAAAGCACTTCCCGACGGCCATTATTAGCGGAAGAAGCCGCGATAAGGTTGGTTTGAATTTAATGTAGTCATTTAGGTAATTATTTTAAAAGCTATATAATTAAATCTTTTTTTTTTTCAGGTTTTTGAATTGGTGGGATTGAAAGAACTATACTATGCTGGCAGTCATGGAATGGACATCATGTTTCCAGTCGAAGACAGCGTCTCGAAGGACAATTCAGATTGCGTTAAAACAACGGATGCAGAGGTGATCAAATTGCCGAATTTAATGTTTGATTTTAAAATTATTGCTTTGTTCGATTTTCGATCTTTATTACTTCAACGTCCATGTTTGTCTTTTTTACAGGGCAAGGAGGTCAATCTGTTCCAGCCCGCCAGTGAATTTTTATCTATGATCGACGAGGTAAGCGACTTTATCATTATATATAATGCGAGGGAAGAAAAAAACAAAGCCCGTTGATCATACATTTTAAATCTCGATATGAATTATATCTTAGGTTTTCCGAACCTTAGTTGAGACCACCAAAGACATTAAAGGCTCGAAAGTGGAGAACCACAAATTCTGCGTGTCTGTACATTATCGCAACGTTGACGAGAATGTAAGAGTTGCGACTACGTTAATGATGAGCTCCCTAATTTACTTTTCAATCCACTGAGAACTAATATCATTTTCCACATTTGAAAATTGCAGAGCTGGCATGTTATTGCGCAACATGTCCACGATATCTTGAAAGATTATCCTCGTCTGCATCTGACTCACGGGCGAAAGGTAATTACTTCATCTTAATGATCTTTTTGGATAACACATTTATACGAAGATTACATTATTTTTTTTTTTGGCCCATATGAGAAAAAGGTTTTAGAGGTTCGCCCCGTGATCGATTGGAATAAAGGGAAAGCAGTTGAGTTTCTTCTTGAATCACTAGGTAACATTTTGCTCCAAAAGGAATAAAAGTTAAAAAAAAAAAATACAGTTATGTAACTAAATCTTATATATAATCAACACCGCAGGATTTAGTAACCATAGAGACGTGCTCCCAATCTACATTGGAGACGACAGAACTGATGAGGATGCATTCAAGGTAACGCTTTTTGGATGAACTGACGTCATTACAACAGCTAAAGCACGTGCGATAAATCCCACTTAACGATGCATTGGTAAATAAATAGAACATCATTATTACCTTGTTCTGCGCTAGGTTTTGAGGAGGAGAAGCCATGGCTATGGCATTCTCGTGTCTGCTACTGCAAAAGAAACTGATGCGACGTTCTCTCTTCGAGACACTTCTGAGGTATTAAACAGTGCCATGTAATGAATAGATGAATTAGTGATGACTTCTTATCAAATCTTCTGGCAATTCCATAGTAGTTATTAAGGTTGATAAAGATCTTCATATTCTGTTAGGTTCAAGAGTTTCTTGAGTCTCTTGTGAGGATTTCTCATCATCATCATCATCATCATCATGAATCAATGGAAGAAGATGAATGAAATCTTATTACATTTTGGTCCTATTTATAGGAAGATTGGAAGCTGCCTCTCTTGGTTTTATTAGGCTAATTATGGTTCTATTTTGTTGTTTTTGATGCTCAATTTTAGAATTTTTTTTCCTAATGTCTGTATTTTTCACCCCTTTTAATAGAAATGTAAAGGGCCCTTAGTTTTTCTAAATGCATGTGTGGATTAAATCATATAGATGTTCTGTCTTTTATCATATAACTATTTACATTTTGTACATGATATAAAAGTATATCATAATGGGATTATTATTTCAATTTTTGATTACATGTTAGTTGAATGCAATTAAATTAATTAAGATATATTTATACATGGCAGAATTCAGAAATCACAAGTCAACCTTCAAACTTATTTAACAAATTTAAACATTCTAAATCTTTCTTTGACCACTTTTAGCAAAATCTCACCAATTGATAGATAACATCAACCACCCAGAAAGCAATACAAATAACATTAACGATTGGGAAATTTACCCAAAAGAAAATAAAAAATTGAGCACTCTAAATAAAGTGGTCATTTTCTTGGCAGCAATGTCGCTAATTCGAGGTTTCTTGGACGTAATAATCTTCGACGGTGGATTGTGTCGTTTAGTCGAGGACTCTTCAATGGTTTTTTTTTTTTGCTTTGTTATAAGGTGCTGGCTGATTTCCAGGAGAATCCAAAGGAGGCTGCCCAGGATCATATGCAGAACCCTCTTGTGATGAACAAAGATTCAAAAACTCGTCAGCTCAGGCATTGTCCAAGTGAAATGAATAAATCATTTAGAAATAGCATTTGATTATTGTAAGTTCGACTTTGGGCAATGAGATGCTTTGAGCCTTTGAGTATGAGAAATGGTAATATTTATTTGTATTTCGTTAGCATTGCAATTTAGTTATTAATTATTCTTGGCCACTATTTCTTCTACTTTGTTGGGCAAACATCAAAACTAAAGGGCCTAATTCTGACTGTCAAACGATGGAAGCCTTTCCATTCGGAAAAAAAAAATAAAAAAAATGAAAAAACATTGCTAGTAGATGAGAACGAATTAGTGGAATGGAATTTTTATCTGAATCATTGAACAAAGATTTAACAATTAGTATTTTAAACTCAGTAGAAATGATCATATTGTATTTGATTGTTTCCTATTATAATTTAATATGATCATATTTTGGTTTTAGCCACACTAAGAAAGATCAATTAGAAGTTTCTTGCACTTCTATATTTAGATTTCCCATCATTAATTAAAATGTTTAATTTAACAGCATAGCTGCAATTTCAGGATTCTATAAAATGTTGTTAAAAAAAAAGTCATATTTTTTTACATTTTTTTTTTCTCCTAAAGCTTACCAACTTAGCCCTGAAAAAAGTTGAACTCTATTGATAATTGCATTTGAAAAGAGCTTTTTTCACACATTTATTCTTCACCAAACCCCATCTTCTATTATATATTTAAAGGAAAAAGAAACATTTTGGGACCCAATATCTAGTGAAAATTATATATGCACCATATCCCAACAAACCCAACACTCTAATTGCCTTGTTGATTGCATTTATTATGGGCTTTTATTAATGTTCACACTTTTTCTTTGGTACTTCTCACCATAGCTTAAGTTCTTAAGTGGGACAACAACCTTAGAATCATTACAAGATACATCGAAAAAGATGATGATTCATTTGAAAGTTTAAGGGTTGGTGGCGACTGTTAGTGATTGGAAAAACCATATATGTAATTAATACATTTTATATATTAGTTAATGACGGTGGCACTATGTGTAAATGTCGTCATTGCTATATGATCTCCAACCAACACTTTCTATCATTTCATCCACAAACTATTATTATTATTATTATTATTACAATTATTACCAAATATATGTATTGTCTTTTATTTATGTTCTATAGTTGGTACTTCGCAATTAATTAAAAAGTTACGAGCAAGAAAAAAAAAACATTTTGTTTTCAAGAATGACTTTTAATACAACTCCACGAAGCTCTCCAAATGTTCCCACGAAATCTAACACATGGCAATCACATGGATATATATCATATGCGTCCCTTTACATCATTAATATTTAATACCTCGTATGATTTGCTGACTAATGATGTAATTAACAGAATCTCTATACGTGGTTTAGCATGGTTTTAAGCTAATATCATGGATATATAACGATGGAGACAAGAGTATTAAACATAATCAAAATTAGGGTTTTGTCACTTAAACATTCCTTATGGGGAAAGTATATACATATTCATGCATGCATATTACTCGACAGTTCATATTCATACGTGTTTGTAATTAAGACGATAGATCGTACGATAGCCGTTGTAGATTTGCTGCACGTGTAGAGGAGACAGACAGCATATTGCTTCCTATTTTAATTACAACATAGTTTATTGCTAGTAGAGATGACTCAAATGTATATAATATATAGTTTTATATTTATTGGTTTCTTGTTGAATAAGCTGTGGATGATCTTGGATTTTGTTTTTGAGTTATTCGATTCGATTACTTGTAGATCTTTGCTCCAATTAAAACTTAGATATCGATTATGAGATTCATTGGGTCACACGTATTTTTGAGGAATATATATATATATATATATATAGAAGCATGTATGAAAATTCACAAGCAAGACATCTAAATTATATTTGATTAAATAATACACATTGGATTCCAAATCCCATATTTATAATATTCTAAAAAGTGGGCCCACTTTTACTTGCAAGTCAAAGTGGCTTAGCTATGGAATTACTACCTGCTCACAAACTGATGGCTGAGATGCTTCGGAGATGGAAAAATAGATATTTTATTATTTCAAGTAATCGATGTGATGAAGACACGTTGAATAACTTCAGTTCACGAAAGTAATATATCCGTTAAGATATGTTTACTTCTCTGGAAATTTGGGCAAGCTTAAAAAAAAATAAATTAATTCATGCCATGGAACAATCTAGATAATTGTAAGAATTAGGCAACTTATATATTTGTGGTGCTCCTGGAATATAAACATTAAATCATTACAGTCGAAAAAATGAAGATAAATATTTGAATCGCAATCGAATAATTTAATTATATAAATGAAGAAACACTCCCCTCCCCCATATAACATCGTCTGAGATACACAACCACGATGACGCCATTGTTACGTAACGTATGACTTGGGATTTCATTTCCTAAGATCCTCACCTCACTACATCGTGTAATTATAAAAGTATTTTGTTTCTACTTCCTTTTTTTTTTCCATTAAATTGGCTTTATTTTTTAATATATATTATATATATTATAATAAATTTATTATTTTATGGCTCAATTAAAATGGAGGTTGCATACCTCCTGAGTGACACGATATAAGGCTTGAACAGGCCTGAATGTCTATTCTTTAGTTGATAAATAGCTTTCACTATACAATTTGGTGGGGCCCAGAAATCGCACACACTAAAACACACAGAGAGACACAAAAACAATATTATAATCTCGGAGAAAGACTTAATGCACTTGGTTTGGTAGTATATATATAGGTGGGTAAGGAAGGGGCCTTTGATCTCCAACACACATAATCTCATTCTCATGATATACACCAAACTATAGAGATTTTTTAATATTAATATATCGATATAATATATTGATTTGTTGATAATGGGAAGGCAACCATGTTGTGACAAACTAGGTGTGAAGAAAGGTCCATGGACGGCCGAGGAAGATAAGAAGTTGATCAACTTTATCTTGACCAACGGCCAATGTTGTTGGAGGGCTTTGCCGAGGCTGGCGGGGCTGCGCCGCTGCGGCAAAAGCTGCCGCCTACGGTGGACCAATTATCTCCGGCCAGATTTGAAGAGAGGGCTTCTCAATGAAGACGAGGAGAAAACGGTCATTGACCTTCATGCACGTCTTGGAAATAGGTAATATTATACTATAAAAGTAAATATGCTATATATATGCAAATTTAATTAAGACAATTAATTTTGTTAGCCCATGCACGGCAGTTATCGAGCTTTCTAACCATGCAGCTTGGAACTGAATCATATAAACACAGATTACATATATTTACATTCATTATAATATATATATAAATATTAAGTATGAGCATTATTAACGGTTACTTTTCAATGAAGTCTTCCTCATCTTAACACGATGTGAGCCCACACCGAACCACCTTATTGCTATTAATTACGTAACTATTTTGATTAATATAACAAAATACAGATAGAAATAATTAATACCCTTTGCTTACAAGTATTATAATTAACTTTTATTACAATAATAATACCATGACTTAGGTGGTCCAAGATTGCTGCAAACTTGCCGGGAAGAACAGACAACGAGATAAAGAACCATTGGAACACACATATCAAGAAAAAGCTTCTGAGAATGGGCATCGACCCCATCACACACGAGCCACTCAGCAAAGACGATGATGATCATGCTAAGCAAAACCCATCGTCGTCGTCGTCGCAATCTCTAGCAGCTGATGATAGTATAAAAGAACAAGAAAAATCATCCCATGAATCTGACGTCATAAATAACGTCGTCTCAGAGCAAAAGTCGTCTTCTCCGAATGATCAAAGCAGTTCATCTGACGGTAGTAGTTCGAACATGTACGAGAACGACCCTTTGATCAGCTATCTATTTCAAGACGATGACGGCGGCGATTTTCCTCGTCAGAAGTTTGAAGGAGAAGGTGACAATTTCGTGGTGGATGAGTATTACTCATCGTGGCTGTTGGCAGATTGCGATGATTTTGGGTTTCATGACGACGACTTTGGTTTCGACGACATGGATATTGATGCTGCTTTGAAGTCATTAGATACATATGTAGAATTGAAATAAAGAATCCATGGCATGGTACAAAATATGTATATCATGCTTGTGAAAAATAATACACATATGATATTTCTATATGTAATTAAGTTTATATTAGTAGTTTTTGGAGAAGTTGACGGCACAATATTAGTGTAGTGGGTAGGATCCAACATAGTGCGTTGTAATGTAAAGATAGTGCTCCTTATGATTAGAAGTTACATGTATGTGTGTAAATGTCTTGTTCACAACTTTTTTGTATATTATGTCATCATGCAAATAAATAAATAAATAAATAGAGATTGTGCTTTTGAAAAACGTTCTTGTAATACGTATTTATTACTCCTCATGATTGTTCTTTATAAGTTGGTATCATATTTATATATATATTATTGATAAGAAAGGCACTATGATTAGGGGTTGCTTATAGAAGTACATGATATATAGAAAAGCATGGCGCCCTCTATGACATAGTGAGTTTGATTGTTGCAATTAGTCTATTGTTATTTGAAAAATATATCAAAACTCAATTAAGTTCGTGGGCAAGATTTATGAAGTTACATTTTTTCATGCATCTCTAGATATCTTTTTTTTTTTTCTTATTCTAAGTTGTAGGTAGAATAAAATGAAACCACCATAATTAACAACTAATATGCAAAAAAAAAAAAAAAAGAAGAAGAAGAAGAGAGATTAAGAAGTTTTCTCTTCAACAACTTGTCTAACAAAGCAAAAGGGATTTTGGTCCAATATAATAATAGTTGTTCAATGGAAGAGCTAGCGAGCGTGATGGTAAGAGACCCCACGCCAAGATTCTCTGCGTCACTAATACTATCCAAGTGCAGTTGGTGGAGCAGCAATATCATAATTAATTAGGACCATATAACTTAGTTGGAGTGGAAACGTTAAATCGTTTGATTCTTCTTCCTTGTGGTCGACCCATCACCAATATCATACATGTAATTACGTTATCCTACTCTTTCTCTCTCTCTCTCTCGGAGCCCAACTGTCGGGCTGGTCGAATCATTCAATAATGGGCTGGCTGGCTGGGCTGGGTTGGCTTGGATTTGTATAAGATGACATCATCCACTTTCATTTTATCTTAACAAGCCACGGATTTTGCTCATTTTCTTATCTGCCATCGTCATTTAAATATAAGGTACAAATTACAAGCTTATCAATCTAATTGCATTTTGTGTGGATTCTATTCTATAGATAATGGTCATGAATTCCTTCTCCGCCAAAGCATGGCCACGGTGGTGGTGGTCGGAAACCATAAAGGACCAAGCCGGCGGACTTATCATTACCACAACCCTCGCCGTTACCATCGCATGTTTATTACTCTTATCATTACTTGTCAAGAAGAAGAGGCGTGCGCCGCCGTTGCCGCCAGGTCCCAAGGCCTACCCCTACTGGGCAACCTCCTCTCCCTTGAGCCCCAACTGCACGCTTACTTCCTCAAGCTCTCGCAAACCTACGGACCCATCTGCACCGTAATACTCGGACAGAAGGTCGGCATCGTAATAACCTCCCCTGCCCTGGCCAGAGAGGTGCTCAAGGACCAAGACGCCGCCTTTGCAAACAGGGACGCGCCCGCCTCGGCCTGGGAAACTTCCTACGGCGGAGCCAACATCGTGTGGGCCCCTTACGGACCCCAGTGGACGATGCTCAGGAGAGTCTGCATCCGCGAGATGCTGGGCAACGCCAGCCTCGGCTCGGTCTACGATCTCATGCGCGGAGAGGTGAGGCGCACGATTAGGTGTATCTACGACGAGAAAGGGTCCGCTGTGAACTTTGGAGAGCAGATTTTCTTGTTGATGTTCAATGTGATCACGGGCATGTTGTGGGGAAAGACCACGGAGGGCGACGTCGGGCTGGAGTTCAAGAAGGTGGTCAACGAGATCGTCGCCTTGTTGGGACAGCCTAATTTATCAGACTTTTTTCCGTGGATGGAGAGGTTCGACGTTCAAGGGATTCAGAGGAAGACGAGGGTTTTGGTCGGTAGATTCGATAAGATCTTTCAGAGCATTATCGATCAGAGGATGAAAGGAGGCGGCGGAGGCGGCGGTGATAGGGATTTCCTGCAGGTTCTGCTGCAGCTGAAGGAGGCCGGAGATGGGAAGACAGCGACTATTACTACGACGCAGATTAAAGCTTTGCTTATGGTAATCAATTAATAAATTTACTGACTTTTTCTTAAATGAGTTTATTTTTTTTCAAATTGATTGGATTGATTTAGGACATGGTGCTGGGGGGAACCGAGACAACATCGAACACGCTGGAGTTCGCCTTAGCCGAGCTGATGAACAAGCCAGAAGCACTACACAAAGTTCAGCAAGAACTCGACCGAGTCGTAGGCAAAGACCGAAGAGTCGAAGAATCTGACATGCGCAACTTACCATACTTATATGCTGTGATGAAAGAGGCCTTACGCCTGCATCCCGCCCTGCCTCTGCTCGTCCCTCACTCCCCGAGTGCGGACTGTGAGGTCAGGGGATACACAATCCCGAGGGGCTCGCGGGTTTTCTTCAACGTATGGGCGATCCATCGGGATCCTACGGTTTGGGAGAATCCTACGGAGTTTTTGCCTGAGAGGTTTCTTGATGCCAAATGGGATTACAGTGGAAACGATTTTAGGTATTTTCCGTTTGGCTCGGGGAGAAGGATATGCGCCGGATGGGCTATGTCGGAGAGGATGTTCACGTATTTCTTGGCTTCTCTTGTGCATTCCTTTGATTGGAGCTTGCCCGACGAGGAAGACATGGATTTGTCTGAGAAGTTTGGGATAGTCATGAAGAAGAGGGTTCCGCTCGTGGCAATAGCGACTCCGAGGTTGTCTGATTCAAGCCTCTATCGATGATTGTTGTAGTGAGTAAATTGCTGTTAACTGTCCATCATCTGAAACATATCAATGTTCAACTTGATAAATATAAGTAATAAAGCTGATACTGATCCTATTTCAAATTGGTTTTTATGACCATTCATTGTAAGGACAAAATGCTTAAATCTCACACCAACAAATTCACCAACTCAACTAAGAATGTCAAAGTAACAAACTTTTGGCTTTTCGTTTCTTCATAATGCTTTCATTTGCAGCTGGGCTTTCTTCTTCTCCCGTCGTTTCTGCTCCGCACGAGCCGCTCTGTGAGGTGACAGAGAACGAAATATACAGATCACAATATATTGCACGAATAGCCAGCAGACAATACCAAAAAAAAAAATTCTCATAAACTATGAGTATATGTGCCGTAGTGAGAAATGGATTTATTAAATCATACAGATTGGCGATCTTTTTAGACGTATCTTCTGAAGGAGGCGGCGGGGCATACGAAGCAGCATCGATGATATCCTGTTTCAGGTATTTCAAGATGAGTTTAAATGTGATACGCGGAGAAAACATTTCTCTATCGATCGGCCTTCTCCCTACCTGTAGTTTCTTTTTCAGGTAAGTGAATGAATTTAACTTTGTCGAAGCCTCGACAGTACCCCTAGAATAAAAAGAATATCATGTGAGACAGCAGTGTTAGCCCGAAACAGAAAGAGATGGATCGCAATAGAGAAGAGGAAGACTGCAACTTTTGAGGTTTCATCTTCATAGAGGAAACGACGAGCTCTCCATCCTTATTGATCCGATGCTTCTCCTGCAAACAGAGTACGGAGTAGGGGGAACATATTTTTAGTATCAGCACATAACTATTACGAGCACGACATTCATTATACGTTTCTTGGTTTCATAGGATGATGTGCTGACCAAAGAACCACAATAGTCACAAAATGTTTGAGCACATCAGAAAACATATGAGCTTTAGTTTACAAACCATTGAGGTCGACACCACGGAAGAACAATTACTTACCATTTGCATTATCCTCTCCCTTACTTTCTCATTCAGCCAAGTCGCATTTTTTACATTGAATCGCATATTGACTGCAGAAAATAAAACAAAATGTTAAGGGCCTATATACGCTAACAACAAGCCACATGTCGGAAACATTATGCATCTAGCACCTTTGTTCGCAGTTTGGCCCCCAGGCCCACCACTTCCCCCATAGCTTATTGTAACATGATCTGTAAGAACAAGTGAACTCAGTGAATCATTGTCTGTCTCAGTTAGGACATTCGCAAAGGTTCCCCAGATTAGAAACAAAATTAGTGAAGGGACCAACGCAATACAAGTATCAATTCAAGTCATCTCAAAAGACTCATCTTGCATCAGCACTGAAATCGTAGACCTAGCTAACTAGTCATACTCAATTCACGAAAAGGCATACAAGTAAACACTTTAGACACAGATCAAACTTAGAACCCAGTCAGCGTAAGGGAACAATACCGAGAGTGATTCTAGGTATTGGCTCGATACCACCACTGGAAGGTTTGTATCGCTCCTCGGCTTGGTAGAGAAACCTGTGAACCTCAGCCATACGAGCTGAAGATTTCTTGTCTTCTCCGCCGCCGGATTTCGTGGAGGCAAATCGCAGGGCGGCGGCGCCAATTGACGGAACCCTAAGGGAGGTTCGGGCATGGTGCAGCGTTTGACCGAAGACCCATCGAGCTTGAGCCATTGTGCCTCTAATAATGGTCGTATGGCCGGTCGATTGTTCTAAATTGCAGCAGGTCTAAAATTGATGTACGAATATAATTGTAAATAATAATCGTAAAAAAAAAAAAAAAGTAGATGGAATTAAGAAAGAATTAACGTATTTATATTGATTTTTATCGCCGTGACTCATTTTATTTCCTATAATTCATCATATACCGAACGATCATTTAAAATTTAATACTAAATATACATTCGGCCTGGGTAATAAAATTCATACATATGATGAGATTGACACAGACTGTTCGTATACAATTCTAACTAAATATTAAACATCATCAACTAATTTATTCTTAATAAGCTAACATTAGTTTTGCTTTTGAAATGATCGTTATAATCGAAAATATTAAAATGACCCCAAAATAAAATAGAAAAGTGTAAACGAATATAAATAACAAATGATGATTGATGAGTCAAAGGATACTATAATTAGTATTTAGATAAAATCAAAGAAAAAGTGTCATCGGATCTGTTTTTGACGAATTAGCTATTATAATATAGATATATATATATATATATATGATTAACCACTCCTCATCTTAGTTAAACCAATATTATAAACTAAAAAAGATGGATGATAGAGAACCGTTCTTCGTTCGTGTATATGGTTCCCTTTGTCTGCCATTGAAATCCTCAATGCTCGTTTTTGTTTTCTTGACTGGTTTTCACTTTGGATTCGACTTTGGATTTACAGGTGAACTTTTTGAATTAATGATGAACATAAGCACATATATATATATATTAATCGAACTTATAATCTTTGCAAACACACAATTATATATAACATATAATTGCAGGTGGCATGCTATCAATGCCTGTTTTTTTGGAAGACTTCTTTCCAAAGACGTCCGAGAAAATGGCGGCGGCCTCAGATCCATCGTCTTGCGATTTTTCAGTGAATCTTTATCGGTCTTCTTTGTATTTGGTGGTCTTTATGTCGGCACACACTATCACAATATTGCGCATACGGACACACATAAAAATGACGGTCTGCGGATGTCTCACGTTCATTAGTGTGTTGATGAGTAGTCATGGGGTCTACACGAAACCCTTTGGCAGCTTACTGCTGGTCGAATCTTCTTCGGCATTGCCATCGGCATCGTCATCCAAGTAATCTATCTATCGACCAATATATATATCGTTTATATTATTGCAGTCATTTTTTTTTTCTTTGGTTTGGCTTAGGTCATAGCTACACATGCATCGGAGATGGCTCCACGCAGATATTGCAAGCGGGTCATGACATTATTTCCACAAGCAATCAGTTCGGGAATTATTACGGGCAATTTGTTGTTTCGTGCGATTAGGCATGCTTCAGATGCAGGAAGCTTTGTGGCGGTTTTGATATTGTTTCTTTCTGTTATACTGTCGAATGTTTTTTATATCAGTTACGTGATAGTTGCCGGTCTTAAAATTAAGAATATGATCGACGGCAGTTCAGAAATCGAGGAAAATTATACGAAAACTCTAGGTCATGGCAGCTATGAGGCCGCAGGATCTCTAGTTCAACAATTTTCGCCGAGTATTAGTATCATTTTCGAGAGAAAATTCTTGCCCTACGTAGTTATGGCAGCATGTATATCTATTTTTCAACAACTCACCGGCGTATATGCGTTTGTGATCTACGCTCCATTTTTGTTCAGAGCTAGCGGTTTGAGCGAGAACGGTTCGTTATTATGCTCTACTCTTATTTCGGCGTCAATTTGATCGTCGCGTGCCTGTCCTCCAAGGCGATCGATAAGATTGAAAGAAGGAGCTTGTTACTGCAGGGTGGAATCGTGATGCTGCTATGCCAGGTAAAAAAAAAAAAAGAAAAAATAGTTCTTATCGTCGAATTTATCGTTGTTATGGTTGTATTTCGACTCGCTCACTTTGCAGATAATTCTCATATACGTCATTCGAGCCGACGAAAATCTCGGTGCAATGCCCAAGTGGAATGCTATCTTGTTGGTTGGCGCGTACGTGGCTGGGTTCGCATGGTCGTGGGGGACATTAGGATTGCTACTGCCGAGCGAGATCTTGCCCGCAAAAGCTCGATCGATCGGCTGTAGTTTATGCGTCTGCGTGAACATGGTATCTATGTTTTTTGTCACTCAATTCTTCACGACGGGGCTTTGCAAGAAGAGGTTTACGATTCATTTAGTTACTTTAAGCTCGGTGTTTTTCATGACTATCTTTGCATACGTGTTCTTACCCGAGACCAAAGGTGTCGAAGTTGAGAGCGTGTCTAAAATTTGGAGTACCCATTGGTTTTGGAAGAAATTCTTTGAAGATGAAGATGTGTATGCCGCCCTCTTGGCCTAAAAGTCATTTGAAACTATATAATCGTTCACTCCATCAGAACTCACTTTCGTTATATTACTTCTGTAATAGTGGAGATTGTTGACGTTCACGTTTTCCTTCTTAAACATGGTTGAATTTGCTTTTTTTTTTTTCTTTGAATGGAGAGAGAATTTAGTATGCTTCATATGATCACCATACAATATTATTTGTATCAAAATTAGTTCATTCGTAATTTAGGAATGCACCTATCTATAATCTATATATTCCTCGGAATTTATAAAGATTCGTTGGATTGGTTGGAGATTATGCAGATAAAGTCCCATTACGTTCATTAAAATGTATGTTTGAACCCTAACTTATTTCAGAACGTTCATAACATCAAATCATATTCTAAGTCGTATTTAAGTTTATATAATATATTAAATATTATTCCTTTCATTGAAGAAATTTAGAATCAATCTTCATTTGTCATTATAATTAATTCACCTGTGATTCCAAAGTCGAATCCGAATGGGAAACCAACCGTGCAAACAAAAACCAACATTACGGATTTGAATGTCATAGTAAGTGATCCATCTACACGAACAAAGAATGATTATCTATTATCCTCCATCTTCTTTTTTTTTTTTTAAATTATCGATTGAGTGTGTTATCACATAATATATATATAGTCAAAAACAGATCCGATGACACTTTTCTCTTGACTAGTCTAAATACTAACTATTAGAGCTTTGTTTGGTTAATAGGTCTGATGTTTTTAAAACTTGATTTAAGACATATTGATATGTTTGGTAGGAATGTTTATATAAAATACGAATTTATATATAACAGTTTTAAACTCATGTATACGGGTTTAGATAAACCCACCACATCAGATGGGTTTTTGAAAATTTACTAATCAAACACACATTTTATTTTATACCCATAAATTAGTTTTATATAAATCTTAATCATTTAAACCCTTTTATATATAAAACGATGTACCAAACATGCACTTATATTGTCCTCTTATCATCGTGGGGTTGGCTGTTTCGTTATTTATACTACCACAACAAAAGCGGACTACTTCACATGTTTGACTATAGTAAACGTTGGCCAAGTCTTGGAAATATGTAACAATTCGCACAAAATACAATCATTGCACCATTTAATTTTAAACTAACTTGCGCTGAGTATCATACAATAATGGTTAAATTGCATAGAATCCAACCGTGGTTTAAAAAATAAACATGAAAATCCCGATAGTTTATAAATACTGTATAACACCCTTGTGATTTATTTAATCATGCGCTCTTTGTCATTTTTACCCTCTAATTGGGGAGTACAATGATATGTTTTAGATATCATGAGGGTACGGTGCTAAATTTTAGGCAGCACATGGGAGTTTTATGCAATAAAAAAAAAACATAGGATAGTAATGCGCATTTCAGTATAACCACGTGGGGGTATAGCATAATTTACCCTGCAATAATTGCTTCGGAATTCAAATTCTTTTTTTGTTCTCTTATTATTATTATTATTATTATTATTATTATTATTATTATTATTATTATTATTATTATTATTATTATTATTATTATTATTATTATGCATGTGGATATTAAAATATTAAATAATGAAAAAATATGAAAAATTCTGAAATGATGTATGCATGCATGCACGCACACGCTGAGAAAATAAAAGAAATATAAAAGAGTATCAAATGTATATATAATCTTTAGTCTTCAAACTCATTCACCAGCTTGAGATTTTTGTGTCGTATAAGAGTGTGTTTTCCGAAAATGGAATGAGCTCTCCCCTCTTCCTAACGAAGGGTATTTATTTATATACAATGAACTATACTAAGGTATAAGCGTGTACCCTCATGCCGAAAGCATGACTCGATGTGGGACGTATGTCCTTTGGTCGGGAATCATTTCGAACGAGACGTGACTTACTAAACTAGCAATTTGAGTGTTTCCTTGCTTCGGAGATGTACACCACATACACTAGAGGACTACCATGAACTGGCGATTTGAGTCTTTCAACTCTTATTCCTTCTTAGATGGATGAAGAATCCGACTACTAATTTTGCTCATGTTATTCTCTCACATATCAAACTTCATATGAAGGGCTTTATGTTATTGCGTGGCAAATGTAGTTTTTCTAAGATAAAGAAAATTATTTCAATTTATAAAAGTTGCAATTTCAGCATTTTTCTTCGAAATGTGCGGTTATTATCAAAACGTGGGTTCATCAATAAATTTTGTTGGTAATTTTTAATAATTATTAATTGTTTTTTAAATATAAATGAAATAAAATAAATAGAATAATTATACTAATCAAAACTCTTGCTGCCGGCGGTCCGACTCCTGCTGGCGGCCGTCATGTCTTCCTGTCAGGATTCCAGCGTGTTGTAGAAGTTAGAACTGTTAAAAAAAGCTGTAATTTATTACGAAAATAATAAAAATAAGAAAACAAAAAAATACATATCGTCATTTTCGTTTGATTAAACTTCCGAACCCGACCATACAACCGCCATTCCAATTGAATATTCAGCCTCATGAAAATTTCTTTTACCCATGAAGAAGAATATAATAAGTACCAGATTACTCACAAGACATCAAGCCAGTGCAGCAGGCATAAAAGCCTTTCCAGCATCATACTGGATGTGAAATATGGGCCATTATGCACTTATGGGCATTGTCCTCTCAACTTTGACATACTCAAGCCAATATCAATCAAACATCTTATCAACCCAAGAAAAGACATGTTGCCAAAAAGCCATGAACAATCTTCGTTTCCTCAGTGTCAAAAAGATTGTCGAGCTTCCATTTGCGAACCAACCTAAAAGCGAGAAAGATTTCTAAAATCAGAAAAGCAAAACAAAGAAAAAAAACTAACTCAATTCCAAATGGTATTTACTTGAAAATGGGTTGATGATGTAAGCTATTTGATGTGTTTTATTGTGTTCTTAAGGGAGATAGGAATAGCATGTAAGGTGTTGTTTAAGAACGACGGAACACAAAAAAAAAACTCCTTTGACTATTTGTTTGGATCTTTTTCGGAGTCTAATTGATTTTGTGCTTGAGTATAAAAATGTAACACTTTTAACTTGTCTTCTAATTAGTTTTCTAGATGGAGTTTTAGATATTGTTACAATATAACATAGTTAAACGATTCTACTTGTTGTCATTTAATAAATTATCATGATAGTAAGAATGAGAAATCGTTCATCTCATTTGTTCTCATTTTGTGCGTGGTCAATAACATTCCTATAATATTTTAGTTTTGATTTCAGTGAACAACATACTATATTGATGTTGTTGGGTGTGCTTTGAGGAGACTATTGATGATTATTTCAAAAAAGAGTAAATTCCTCTCCAAATTCCATACATATTTTGCAATATTTGTTAGTAAAATTTTGTCAAATCATGTCAATTATTTTTATTCGTTTGTTTTATAAATATGATAATCTAAGAATGAATAGATGTGTATTGAAAAACTTATTTATTTATGTGAGAAATTTAATATATTATATCAAACGTTTGAATTTCGAATGAAATACATTTTTTCTCTTTAACATTTCGTATTATTATAATAGTTTATGAAATCACATCAACGAAGTGGGAATCATGAAACTCTGCAGTATTTTAACAATATGTCTATAACCCTACCCACAAGATCAACTATAACAATTGTGAATTCATAATGCTTAAAAATCATTCAGTTTTTTTTGGTCAAAAACTAATTGTGAATTCTGAATGTTAAAAAGATCCATTCAATTTTTTTTGTTAAAAACCACTTGTGAATTAAGAATATAATAAAAAAATTCATTCCTTTTTTGGTCAAATACTAATTGTCAATTCAAAATGTTAAAAAGATTCATTCATTTTTTTTTTTGTCAAAATCAATTGTGAATTCAGAATGTTAAAAAAATCAACACAAAATGCGTAGCTTGTTCCATCCAAAGTGACTAAACTTGTGGAGACGGTGGCATATCTTTTCTTTGAAAACATAAGAGTGAGAAGAACATAAGTTTATATAAGAGAACAAAAACAACCCACCAAAATACAAAGTATATATGTCATGCGTTAGTCAAGGTCTTTCATTTTGAAATCATGGCGTTTACTGAATTTTGAGTGGTGGTTGATGTTGTGAGCTACGTAATGTGTTTTGGTATATTGTTAATGGAGATTGAAATCGCTTGTCAATTGCTGACTAGAAATGAGAGTAAACAAAAGCATATACTACTCGGGGCTATCTGTGTGGGTATTCTTATTAGTATCATTGATTTCGTTCTTGAGTTTAAGAAGGTGTCTCCAAGCATTCCAATCTTTTCAAGTTACCATTGGTTAAATACTAGTCTGCAAAGGGAGAAGCTTATATGCCTGGAGTCATTTTTTGTTACTTTGCATGCAATGTCTTCATGATGTGTTTGTATTTTAAAAATATGACCATTTTTCCTCAAGCACCCTTCACGCTTGGAGTCGCTACTGTCTTATTTGCTTATCGTCTGCATAAAACTCTGAAAAAAGCTTGTGGAAGAGGTGGTATTATATTTAATCATTTTGTTGTGAAAAATACACAAGGCTAGAGCATAGCGCTCTACAGTTTCATCGTCGGTGTTCACATTGATGATAGCCAGCGCATTAGCCAGCTTAAGCACATGCGAGAGTTTGAAAGCTACAAGTATTTCTAACAGAAAAACGAAGGCACAAAGTGCATAGCTTGTTTGATTCAAAGCGTGTAAGACTTGTGGAGATGGCATCGTCTTTTTTCTTTGAAAAACTAACAGTGACAGACAGTAGTTTGTTTATTTATTTAAAAGAACAAAAATAACAGCAGAATACACTCATGGTTGGTTGGTACGATGAAGTGTACGATCAAAGGGAGAATAAAACAAAATGAACACATTACCTGCGCTCAAGAATGCTTGGGTTAATCTAATCCATTGGATTGGAGGTGTGCTCTGCTCTGTTTATGTCGAGTCTTTCTTATGCCGATCGATTGTTGATTTTTTTTTTAAATTTTCAAGGAAGCCTCGTCTTGTTCCCCATTTTGTATACTATAGAATATAGATAGTAATTGTATCCAAAATTAATTAATTATATAGGAACTTATTATAAGTTTTTATTTCTTGTTATTCCAATTTTTATTTATTTATTTATTTTAGTTCCTATGTAAATAATGTACATATTGTTTTCCCTATTCCTTTTGTTTTGTTCATTTGTTTTTTATGTTTATTGTGGGATAAAAAATAAAAAATAAAAGTAAATAATTTTTTTTTGGAATCATAAAAGTAAATGTTATTCGGCCTATGGGATGAAAGATGAGCTGGGTCGGCTCGCGAGCTCGATAAGCCAGCTCGAGTAAAGCTCGACTCAAACTCGTGAAAATCGAATTTGAGCTCGCTCATAAATGCTCGAAAGCTTGCGAGCCGGCTCGTTATTTTTTTTAAAGCTTTTTAATTTTATTTTAGTATTTTTAAAGTTTTTATTAAAAAGCTCGAGCTCGAGCCCAAAAAATGAGCCGAGCTCGGCTCGAACTCGATTCGTCTACACCCTTATTTAGCGTCGTACCATACCAACCAACACAATCTTACTTACATGATCTTACTTACATTTATCCAAGTAATATAAGGGAATGGAATTTTATCTAATGTGATGTAAGTATGATTGGATTAATTTAGAAACTCCCAGTCAGCTAAAATATTTTATGTTATACCGCATAGCATGTAAAAAATATTTTCAATTATATTAAGTTAGAGAGAGTCTTTGTTTATACTCCCGAGTCTTCACTCAGGGCTGCTTACAAAGTCCAATAAACTGTGCCTTTGGGCCTTTGAGCGTGAGGAAACCGTAGGCCCAAAATGACATTAATGATTGATATTATACCTAAAACGATATTTATTGATGATTTAGATCAAGACATGCATGCATGTTGATATGATAAATCTTATACTGCACTCCAAAGTTGTAGCAAGTGGAGGTGAATGATAAATAAAAGAATTCTAAATTTGTTAAAAATGTTACAATTTGATTTGTTTTAGTGGAATTGTATTTGCTTTTAGGTCCCGATGCAATCAAACAGGTCAAAATATTGCCCACTTTAATAGTAGTAGTAATTAATATTAATAAAAACTAAGTCCAATCATACTGTTAATTAGTATTTAGATTAACTCTAAGGAAAAAGTCTCAGCGGATCTGTTTCTGACGATTTATATATATATATATATATATATATATATAATTAACCACTCCTCATCTTAGTTAAACCAATATTATAAACTAAAAAAGATGGATGATAGAGAACCATTCTTTGTTCGTATAGATGGATTCCTTTGTATGACATTGAAATTCATGATGTTCGCTTTTGTTTGCTTTACAGGTTTTGTGTTTGGATTCGACTTTGGAATTACAGGTGAGGTGAATTAATGATGATCATAATAAGATCAGCTCATATATATAATCGAACTTATAATCTTTATTTGCAAACACACAATTATATATATATACATATATATATATATATATATATGATTTATAATTGCAGATGGCATGTTTTCGACGCCTCTTTTCTTGAGAGACTACTTTCCAAGAGCTTATGAGAATATGGCAGCCTCAGGTTCATCATCATCATCATCATCTTCTTCTTGCGTGCTATTTGGCGATTTCGTTGTGAATCTTTGTCGCTCGTCGTTGTATGTGGTGGTCTTTATATCGACCTACACAATCACAATATTTCGAGTACGGACGCACACGAAAATGATGGTCGGTGGATATCTCATGTTTATTAGTATGCTTATCTGTTTTAATTGGTTAAACATTTGGCTGCTTACTGGCAGTAGGATCTTGTTTGGCATAAGCATCGGCATCGTCATCCAAGTAATTTATCTATCTATCTATCTATCTATGGACTATTCGCATTTATTAATTCTATTTTTGGTTGATTTAGGTTGTAGTTACGCATGCATCGGAGATGGCTCCACGGAAATATTGGCGGTGGATTATGATATTATTTCCACAAGCAATCAGTTTGGGAATTCTTACGGGCAATTTGTTGTTTTATGTGATTAGACTTGTTTCAAAAATAGGAATCATGGTGGCATTCTTGAGCTCGTGTTCTGTTATATTTGTGGTCATTTTTAGTATGTCACACATGACAGTCGCTGGCGAAGGTATTAAGGATCTGATCGAAGGCAGTCCAGAACTCGAAGAAGAATATATGAAAACTCGCAGTCCTGGTAGCTACGAGGCTGCGAGATCTCTAATTCAACAAGATTCGCCGAGCATTTGTATCATCTTCGAGAGAAAATGCTTGCCCCCAGTAGTTATGGCTGCATGCATATCTGTTTTTCAACAACTCACTGGGGTATATGCGTACATGATCTACGCTCCCATTTTATTCAAAGCTAGTGGTTTGAGCGAGAACGTTTCGTTATCATGCTCTACTCTTATCTACGGTGTCAATTCGATCGTCGCGCGTCTGTCCTCCAAAGCAATTGATAAGAGTGAAAGACGGAGCTTAGTGATGCAAGGAGGAATCGCAATGTTGTTATGCCAGGTAGGAAAAGTAATTTTTATTGCCGCAATGTCATTGTAATGGTTATTTTTCGGCTCGCTCACTTTGCAGATAATTATCATACTCATCCTTGGAGTCCATGAAAACCTCGGTGCGATGCCCAAGTGGAATGCTATCTTGTTGGTTGTAGCATTGAGCGTGTATGTGGCCGGGTTTGCATGGTCGTGGGGCACATTAGGATGGCTATTGCCGAGCGAGATCCTGCCCGTAAAAGTTCGATCGATCGGTTGTACTCTATGCGTCGGCGTGAACATGATATCTATGTTTTTTGTCACTCAATTTTTCACGGCGGGGCTTTGTAAATTTGGGTTTACCGTGCATTTGGCCATTTTAAGCTCGGTGCTTTTCATGACTATCTTTGGATACGTGTTCATTCCCGAGACCAAAGGTGTAGAAGTCGATAATGTGTCTAAGATTTGGAGTGCGCACTGGTTTTGGAAGAAATACATGGAAGAAGAAGAAGAAAAGAACGTTATTGTTCTCATTTGAACTGTATAATCAATCATTCCCTCTTATCATAAAACATTTTCATTGGAGTAGGTTAGGCTATAAAATTACAGATATTGATGTCCACTTCCTTCGTATGATCACTAAGTGTATCATTCTTTGTATCATATGTTCATCCGTAATATGCTTCTTTCGTGTGTAAAAGTGTTCTTTTAATCGCTTCATATATATTTCTCAGAACTGATAAAGAATTGTCGGGATTCTACAGTTAAACCGCATTACATAATGTCGTGGAACGCCCGTAAGTTAAATAATATATATATATATATATATATATATATATCTTACGTTGATAATATTTAAGATAATATTTAATATTTTATTCTTTTCATGCTCATTAAAGACGTTAAGAATCAATCTTCAACGGTATTCTAAAAAGTAAAATTGATAGTTTTCATGAGGTACTAAAATTGAATCATATTAAAATTCGTAGAGGAAGATTAAGCATATGATGATGACATAGAATAGTAAGTATACTCATAAGCTCATGCAAATTGCAAAAGATTTATTTTGCGACATGCATGGACGTATAGTAGTCTAGAAGTGGTGCTTTCTCCTCCCTAAGGAAATCAGTAATAGGTTGTTGATGGCGCAACACAAGATAACAAAGCGGATATAGACATTCCCTTGAGCCGAGTGACACATGTTGATCACAAAGTAGTAGCGTTTTATCATATTTATAATACTCAAGGATGAAATCGATAGAACAGCTAAGCATACCAAAACCCAGACCGAGAAGGAAAAAGAAGTTGTTCTTATCATCATCAAAAGGCTTGAAGGCAACTACAGATTCAACAATAAGAAGACCAAAACACAGAATGTAGCTCATTGCATTTAACTTCCGTCACCTTCCTTTTACTCGTTATGTCAGCATTTTTGGTTTTTTATTAGAATCGAAAATATAAGTCCGTTTTTGTGTTTAAGCATAGTATCATCTAAATAGATTTGGGGTTGTGATTTATTAGAGAGAAATGATCTGCATAACGTTGGTCTTGTTGTAATGTAAATACAAAGGATTGGAGAATAATAATGTGTTGTAACAATTATTATTATTATTATTATTATTATTATTATTATTATTATTATTATTATTATTATTATTATTATTATTATTATTACAATAGTGAGTTATTAGTTTTGATAAATTATATTTTTCTTTTTAATTAAATAAATAAATTTTGATTTGTTGGTTGAGAAAACATGTTACATTAATATACTTCCTACATTCAAACAGTAATATAAAAATATATAGAAAATGTGTACTTAATCTCCATTTATTTATGTCAGAAAATTAAAATAAAAGAATGTAATTTTCTTCAAATGTATAAGATTGTCGTTTTGCCCGAGAAATCGTTTGAAAATGTATAATCGTTCAATTGTCAATTCTCATTTTCTTCTTCTTTTGCATCTAGCATGCAATTTTCTTTTTCAATTGTAAGATTCATTAAATATTAGAGTTTCGTACCTTTCTTGTACCCTTCTTACGACCATATACTTTGAAAAAAATTCTTAATTAAAATTAAATTATAATTTTATATATTAAACATTTTTAATTATAAATAAATCTTAAAATCTAAAATAGTATTATATATTTATATATATTAAAGCACACACATTGGGGGGTGTGCTTGAATACTAATGCTTCATGTATTTAGGAATATTCCTTTAATTCATCAGATAAAGAAAGCCGCGCGCATTACATTTATTAAACATATCTACGTTGAAATTCATCTTACCCCATAACAAGATTCCTTAACAGCAAAGCATTTTCTACCTCGTAGTTATATTTAGATAATATTAAATATTATTTCTTTCAAGTTTATGAATTTGAATGAGAAAATTAATTATGATGATGAGGATGAAAAGTAAGCCATACATACGTATACATCATCTTCATCATTATGAGTAATGGGAGAACAAACGCAAGTGGAATGTAAATCACAATACACTCCGTGAAAGAAATTGGGTTTTGTGGTCCCTCTTTTCTTTTTCTTAAATAAAAAATAAAATTGAATTGTTGGATAAAAATCTATATTTTCGCATTCACAAAAAAAATTAGTGGAAATGACCACTTACATACATAGCACACTAAAACGGTGTAGAAAATGATTAAGTGATGGACAAAACGAAATTTAAATAAAAATGTGAAATTTAATATTTTAATGCAAGATAATGAACTTTTAATATAATATATATGTATAATGTATATATAAGGACATCAAGTGTTGGTGCTTCCACCTTTTAAGATCAGATTATCCTCTAGTGTCACTTTATAAATAATTTCTTCTTCAATGCTTTATTTCATGAGTCCCACCAATCAATACAAAGAGATTCCAACGATCAATGTGTTTCCCTTTGTACTCTATGAAAAAAAAAAGTTAAATTAATATTTAATTCACATAATAGAAAGATAATTTAATTAATAATCTTCCATTTATAAAGATCTCCTCTTCTTAATACACCGTAGAACTATTATATTTTTGTTTATAACGTGTATTCTATTACAAACTTTGCTAATATCATTCGTTTTTGCTATAAATTGCACACAATATGTGAATAAATTACTATGGTTTCCACTTAAACATTAGTGGACAAGTGTCCTTTTCTCAAATATTATTGTAAGAATAAACCTCATTGTGTATTCGCCTACCATTCATTCTCATCACGCACTTCATACTCTCCACAACATTTATCATCTCCATCAATTTAAAAAAAAAAAGGCACAATAATATTAATTGTGTCATCATCATCAAGAAAGAAACTAACCCTCACGTATCCCATGCATGTAGCCTAATACAAATCGTCACGCAATATAAAAAGACAAACCTTTGGCCAAACCGTCACTTATTGTATGAAAATAGCCAAATTCATGGAAGAAAAGCCCCACGAGATGAAATGCTCGCAAGAATGTCCTAAAAGCTCCAAATTTTCACCACAAACACTTTGCTCAGAAATCAAATCCCAATGGCGAATCACAGCTCCCTTGATCGCTATGAACTTCACTTGGTTTGCTAAAACGGCGATAACCACCGCTTTTCTCGGCCGTTTGGGCGAGCTGCCATTAGCGGGAGGGACGTTGGGCTTCACTTTCGCTAATGTCACTGGCTTTTCGATCCTAAATGGCCTTTGTGGAGCTATGGAGCCGATATGTGGCCAGGCTTATGGAGCCAAGAACTTCAAGCTATTGCACAAGACTCTTGCCATGTGTACCTCTTTACTTCTCTTTGCGTCGGTTCCTATTTCTTTACTATGGCTCAACGTTGATTCGATCCTCATATACTTTGGCCAAGAAAGAGACATAGCTATGGTTGCAAGGAAATATCTCGTCTATCTTCTGCCTGATTTGGTCTTTACTTCATTTATGTGCCCTTTGAAAGCTTACTTGAGCACCCAAAACATAACGATTCCAATCATGCTTACCTCGGCTTTGGCTGCTCTTCTTCACGTCCCCGCGAATATATTTCTATCGAGGGCAAAAGGGCTCGAAGGGATATCAATGGCGGTGTGGATATCAGATGCTATCATAGTAATTTTGCTGGGATTATACGTAGTAATAACCGAGCAAAGAAAAGGCGGGAAATGGGACGAAGAAGGCGGCTGGTTCGAACAGTCGTTTAGAGAGTGGGTCAATCTTCTCAAACTAAGCGGGCCGTGCTGCCTCACTACATGCTTGGAATGGTGGTGCTACGAAATTCTTGTTTTGCTCACGGGCCATCTGAAGGACCCGAGGAGGTCGGTGGGAGTTTTGGCCATCGTACTAAACTTCGACTACCTACTTTTCTCCGTGATGCTCTCCCTGGCGACGTGCGCCTCCATTCGAGTCTCTAACGAGCTCGGGGCAAACCGCCCTGCGTTTGCCTGCCGATCGGCTTATGTCTGTCTCATTACGGGCGTCTTGCTCGGGTTCGTAGGCGGTTCGACCATGGCTGTGGCGCGAGGCTTGTGGGCCCCACTATACAGCCACGATGGGATTACTATAGAAAGCGTGAAGAGGATGATGCTGATAATGGCGGTCATCGAAGTTTTTAACTTTCCGCTGGCGGTCTGCGGGGGGATCGTGAGGGGAACGGCTCGGCCGTGGCTGGGGACTTACGCTAACGTCGGCGGATTTTACGTGCTGGCTTTGCCGTTAGGGGTGGTCTTATCGTTCAAGGTGGGCTTGGGGCTTGGCGGGCTGTTGATGGGGTTTTTGGGCGGCGTTGTGGTTTGTTTGGTTTTGATTTTGGCGTTTGTGGCGAGGATTCGCTGGGAAGATGAAGCAGTCAAGGCGCAGGAGCTAACTACTAACTGTTGCTGATGAAGATGATGTAAGAATTACAAAATGTTTGGTGGTTATAATGTGTTGCTTGTGAATTATTTTTGTCCTCTTCTTGATGAAGTAAATAATAATTATTAATACTAAACACATTCTTCGTTTGGTTGGTTTTTCTTGAAAGCTATAATGAATTGAAAGTATAAATTGAAGTGATTTAATTTTAAAGCTGACGAAGAGTTATTGTCGTCTAAAACAAAGACTATGTAATTGCCTTGTTTTTAAGTTTTATTATCATGGATAATGTAATAACCTCGTAGGAATACATAATGAAGGAAATGATAATGAGGGATTCGAGTGAGAGAGAACGACCCCAAATGACTAGACATGCATTTTGAATGGGGAAGAAATATAAATGGGATCTAAATCAGCACACACAATCGATAAAGATTTGATTTTTCCTTCTTTTTAATAATAATAAACCTAAAGGTTC
Organism: Lindernia subracemosa; assembly: GCA_028392965.1. Lineage (NCBI taxonomy): Eukaryota > Viridiplantae > Streptophyta > Magnoliopsida > Lamiales > Linderniaceae > Vandellia > Vandellia subracemosa. Next base: position 804,812 of record JAQPCC010000042.1, read on the forward strand.
TCTTCTTCACTTGGGTCCACAATTAAATAAACTATATTTTCTCATTGCAGAAAGTGAAATGGCCATTCGGATTGCATAAAAAATATATGATGGAAATAAATATTTACATACAAACAATCACTTACTCGGCAAATAAATAAATAAAATAATAAATATACTTCCTTTTCTTACCAAGCACAATATGTAGACCATACTTGTAGTGTAGCAACTAAAATGGCCTAGAGAAACAAGTAAGGTGATACGGCATTACTATTAATATTTTACGCACTCGAGTGTGCTATTACAATATATAAATATATAATATTATTTTAATTAATTGTGTATTCTTTTTAAGTATTTAAAACCATAAAATTATTATGAAGATACGATTATATGAATTCAAAATTTAAAGGATAAAATGGTAATTATTCAATATAAAATAAAGTAAAGATAAAATAATAATTTTGTTTAACAAACCAAATTAAATTAGTTTTAATAATTTTTAAGAGGCCTTCAATACAATAGATTATTGCTTCTGCCACCTTTTAACATAGATTGATATTTTCTGCAATTCATGTCAACTATCTCTATATATGTCTTTTAAATATATTTATTCGATAAGTAAATGAAATATTACAAGTTCAATTTAAATGGAAATATAAATCATTAACATACCGTCCCTCTCTTATTAATAGCTCTACACATTCTCTTTACCACAATTATCTTTCTCAATAAAATATTCATTAATATATCTTTGTCGTCCTCAAGAAACCAATTATAAAAGACTAACCGTTCTTTGAAGAAATATTGGCATTTAGGCTACAAATCATTATTCAAATACAATAGAAAACCTTAGCCAATATACACTATTGTAAAAAAGAAACAATTCAGAGGAGAAAAATATCTAGAGAGAAAATGATCTCCGTCCCCTTCAAACAACTAGTCTCAAATGTTGTTGTAAGAGATAGCTAGCCCATTATGGCAATTTTGGTCCATTAACTTGAAATAGGCTACATAAAGTAATATGCTTTAGTTAGAAGATTAGAGTGCAATTATATAACAAATTTGGGTGAATAACCGAAATATGGGAGTATTAGGGACTAAAATGTCAATTGTCTCCCGCTTCTTTGCCCGTGTTCGCGATCGCGACTGCGAGGGAGGGTTTTCTAATTTTGCCACTTTTTTCCTACTCTCAGAACTTCTTGTGAGAACCAATGGCGTCTTCGTCGTCGTCTAACGTGGGTTCGGACATACCTTGGGTGGAGAAGTACAGGCCAACTAAGGTGGCGGACATCGTCGGAAACGAGGACGCAGTCGACAGGCTACAAGTTATCGCTCGTGATGGAAATATGCCGAACCTAATCTTCTCCGTACGCATCTCTTACTTTTTGTTTCAGAGATTTTACCACCTTCCTGAATTCTTTTTTTGGATGAGCTTGATTTTGACTGGATTTAGTTGAATTTCTCATTTCTTGTTAATTGGGCTTCTTTCAATTGATATTTCTCACTAGCTACTGGTAGAAAATCTCTCGTTTTTCAGTGTTCGAACAATATTTGAGGAGTATCTGCTATCTTTATTTCTGGCTGCTTAGTGCTTACCAAACGGAGCTCAGGCTGGGACTATGTTCTTCCTTTTTTTTTCTATGCATTGTATTGTATATAGTATTGTTGATTGAATCAAGCCTCAATTGATGCTGATCAGTTACCAGTTTTTATTATGAACTTCTGCTGAGTATTTGATTTGGTTTTACCTTTTTGTCATAAATTGTTAGAAAGACTTTCGAGATATCTTATGTCTCTTGTTTACCATGGCATGAAGTTCCTCCACTATGTCTGAAACATATGTAGTTTCATTGTAACACCAAAATTTTGAAAAATTCTTAATCATTCCAATTTATATCGTCAACTGGATTAAGAATACGTGTTCTTACGGGGTTTGTCTCGGGGTAATTTTTGCAGGGCCCACCTGGAACTGGTAAAACAACAAGTATATTGGCACTAGCCCACGAGCTTCTGGGGCCTAACTACAGAGAGGCAGTTTTGGAGCTTAATGCCTCAGATGATCGGTGAGTATATATAATTTCACTTTGCTTTCTTCTGGTTTGTGGGGCTTTGCACAACTGTAAACATATTCTTGTGCTTTCTTTAGCGGTATTGATGTCGTGAGAAACAAGATAAAGATGTTTGCCCAGAAGAAAGTGACATTACCTCCCGGAAGGCACAAGATAATAATATTGGATGAAGCTGACAGGTCGGTTGTGCTTGTAAATGCTCTTACTGTCTTAACTCTAAATTATCAATTGAAAACTGAAAAAATGCAATAGAAATTGGGAATATAGAAATCCTGTTTGCAACTTTAAGTTCCCCCCTTGTACATCTTCAAACAGTATTAGGTTGTCGTTTGTATTAAATAACCTAAACCTTCCATCCATTGACAAATTTTTTATCTTCTTTTGCTGTACTGGATTTTGATTAGCATGACATCTGGAGCCCAACAGGCCTTAAGGAGGACAATGGAAATATATTCAAATTCCACGCGTTTTGCTCTTGCCTGTAACACCTCTTCGAAGATTATTGAGCCTATTCAAAGTAGATGCGCCCTTGTGAGATTTGCTAGATTATCCGATCAAGAGATCCTTGGACGTCTTATGGTTGTTGTTGCTGCTGAAAAGGTACAAATGTTCTTTTCTTTTTCTTTCTTAATGGTAAAGCCCAAGACATTATGATTCTTGTTATCATGGAGTATGTTGATTTATCCTATCGCTGTTAGTTATCTTCCATGCATTTATGTATAACTATGTGAAACATTTATATGCAACTTATCTCTTAATTCTTTCTATCTTTCATTGTAAATCCTATGCCGAACATAGTTGAAAATAGTCATCATGTACCTTTTATCTATCCTTCCTTCCTTTCGTATATTTTGTGTGTAATCCCATGCCTGTGATACTGGAAAATGTTTATCACCTTCACGGTAAGTATTATTCTCTTGACTTGCTCGATGTGGTCTTTTTTAATTATCTGGACAGTCGACACTATTGATCAGGTTTATTCTCTTGGCTTGCTCGGTGTGGCTGATCTTTTTAAATTATGTAGACACTGTAGATCAGGTTCCATTTATGAAAGGGGATAAAATTCTAGTGCTCCATGTGATTTCGGAAAATTCTTTATATTCTTCTTTACTCTCCAAAGGAAGTACTTTATATGTGCATCCTAATATCTGTTCAAACGTTTGATGTAGGTGCCCTATGTTCCTGAAGGTCTTGAAGCGATTATTTTCACTGCGGATGGTGACATGAGACAAGCATTGAATAACTTGCAGGCCACATGCAGTGGATTTGGCTTTGTCAATCAAGAAAACGTGTTTAAGGTTTGGCATCATTTTCCTTTCAAGTACCTTCTTAACATTAATTTCCAATCCCCATTAACAACCTCCATTACTGTTTCTGCATCTTCAGGTTTGTGATCAGCCCCATCCATTGCACGTGAAGAACATGGTGCGCCAAGTACTCGAGGGCAAATTTGACGATGCATGCGCCGGGCTAAAGCAACTCTATGATCTGGGCTATTCTCCTACTGATATAATCACCACACTTTTCCGAATTGTAAAGAACTACGACATGCCCGAGTATCTGAAGTTGGAATTCATGAAGGTATTTCTTTTATAACCATCATATCTTTAATCTTCAATTCACCCCTTTTCTTCTTTCATATAGTATGATGAATGATGATGATTGATACATCGACTTCATGGTTTTGCAGGAAACTGGATTTGCCCATATGAGGATCTGCGATGGAGTTGGCTCTTATCTTCAGATGTGTGGTTTACTCGCAAAGCTCGCTTTGGTTCGTGAAACTGCCAAAGCTTCAGCTTAACCATCATCGCATCGTTCTTCATGTGTGAGAGAAATGTTTTTCTGCTATGAATTTGATATAACTTTTTGCTTCTGCCTGAAACTATAACATCTTGTAGCCATTAATTATATGCCTAATTTGTAACTCAAGTTGCCCTCCTTAAATATGGTTATCTATATTAGTTAAGACCATCCCACGTTACACAAAACTCAACAGCAGGCAGTAACATATCCCAAGAAAAATTACAAACTAATAGTATCACTTCTTACAGGCATCCCTAGCATGTCAAGACGACCTTTGTTCCCAAAATTTACATGTGAATTCGAAGACCTCTTCATATTAGACCTTGAGTACCTATTAGCTGAGCTCGAAGCCTCGAACTGAGTCTGTCTATGTTTGGACACACTAAGAGACCTCACTTTCGCTCTAGAAGATTCGGTATAAGCCATGTAATTTGGATGATCGGAGGAATTACTAAGGCAACTTACCGTCCCGTCACTCCTTGTAGGAGTATCACGCCTTTCCCTTCTATGACTACTACTGTTACCCCCTACGGATGATGACGAACAGAATCGTGGGCTATTGACAGTTGCTCTGTGAAAGGCAGCTTCTTCGACATTAAGGTTACGGCTGAAAGATTGGACTTCAGCAGATGATGGGCTTAATACGGAGTCCTTTGATGTCGAAAAGCTTTGGCAGCATTGGTCCGAGCTTAGGCTGAGATGAGACGAATGGGCATGCTTGTGAATTGCTTCGCCGTATGCTGTAATAGATCTGAGCTTGCATGTTCGCTGGCTGCTTCTATTGTCGTACAGTGGAGTTCGATTCTTGTGTGGGATGCTGGAACGAACCTCGAATGCCCGTTCGTTCTTACTCTTATTCCTCGCTCGAACGGCGGTTTCAGAATTCTTGGGAGTTGTGGGCCCCTACAAGATAAGAAATAGTTAGGACTTCATATGAAAAATCTGCGAACTTATTGCCAGTTTCAATACTACTGAGTGATTTAGATGTAAGGTATTTACGAGGGAGCGAAATATAACGCTATTCTCTAACCACGTAAGTGAACGGCGAAGATTTCCTTCCCGAACGCGGAGATTCGGACGTCATATTAACTCTCCCCGAACGTACTTTGTCTCGAGCGCGCATAAGCGCCTGAAGCCTTCTCAATGCATCTGCGGTTTGCTTCCTTGCAAGGTGACCTCTTGCTAAAGCTTGAAGCTTCACTAAGCCTCTTAAGGCCCGCAATGCTCTTCGTGCCTATGTTTTTTTTTTTTTTTGAAATTAGAAAACATATAGATCATCAAATTAAATGTCAAACCATTTCAAGAAACATTAATGGCAAAGTTCACATTTTTAGGTTACTCCAATTTCTTACAGTTGTGTATGATAACTCCACCCAACCACTATATTTGCACGGACAACACGCCTTATCTTTGCCTTAACATAATGCTAACCATCAAATATATACTTTACAATAAAATCGTGATAGTAGGTGTGGTATATTTATTTATATTTTATTTCAATGTAGTATGATAAAGATGTCAGACTTCAATTCAACCGAACCTTTGACCTCATATTAAGGTCACCACCCAACCCATTTATGAACGCAAGCAATGGGTTGAGACCACATATCATAATCTATGCATGATGAAGATAACTAAAGTATTTACAATGTTAGAACCTTAGCTTGGCAAAGTAATTAACTAGTAATAACAGATCATTAAGTAGTAAGCGCAGAAGAAGCCATATGATAAGAGTACCAGGTAGCCTCGAAAATGAGACTGTACGACAATGGCTGCCCCATGATCCTCACGGCGGCGGCCCATGTTAGCATCTTCCCCGTAAGCCGCGCGGCCCCGGCTCACGTTAGCACCCACGGATTTTCGCATGTTGTCCTCCTCCTCCTCCCCATCTTCTTCATTGCAGTTTTTCTCAGTTGATTGCTTGTGGTGAAAACCTGCATTTTGTTTCGACTTTTTGCCAAAGATCCATTTCTTAGCCTTTTGGTTATGGCGTTGGTTGCTGAGGCCAAAGATGGCTCGAAAACATTTGATGGCTCTCCCCATTTTCATGGGTGATTTAGAGGTGAAAAATAACTTGTAAGAGAAGAAGAAAAAGAAATGATGATGATGATGATAATTGATTCTATTCTAACTGTGAACTGTGTTTTTTTCGTGTGTGTTTATAGTAGGTGAAGACCGTGTTGTTGATAATTGGGCTACTAATAATGGGCTTCGGCCCAATTAATGGAGCCCAGCAAGCTCCTCGGTTTTGTAGTTGGGAATACAATGGAAATCAATAACTTGCATTTGCATCAATTTATATAAATTCAAACGTTTATATGGCAAATTAATAACTTGCATCAATTTATGATTCAAACGTTACAATTATTGTTTTTCCTTAAATCCTTAACTCATTCTCCAAGATAAGCAGCTGTTATATATTCTAAAGAAAAAAAGAAAAGCAAAGAAGAACATTTCAGATGGGGCCCGCATTGGTTATTAATTTACGATTTTACCCTTCCGTGAACTCAGCTCAAATCAAATCCTCATTCCTCACACTTCATATCTTATATAAAAAAAACCTAATCCCCATAGACTCAGTTTACGCAAAGTTAACAATAATCACAATTGAGAAAGAGAGAAATATTAACGATGTATTCGGGTTGCTGAATTATTGTTAATATTCACGAACGAAAGATGTCGACGGGCGATGAAGATGCAATCGCCACTTTTATTAGCATCACTGGCGCGTCTGAATCCACTGCTGTTCGGAAGTTGGAGGTTTATGTTTTTTTTTGGTCTGATTTGTGGTTTAAATGTTAATCAATCGCTGAATTCGATTGTTGAAGTGATTTTTTTTATTGATTTTTGCTGACCCATATTTTTTTTAGTTGAAGCTGTGATTTTTTTTCCTGGTTATGGTGCAAGTGTTTCGTTTTGTGAAAGGCTGTATTTTTCTTTTCTTATGTTTCTCTGGGCAGCTAACGAAGCGTGAACTCGTCTCTTTCTGAGTTGTGACTGCTGACTATGACAATTACTGCTGCTTTGTGATTGATGATGATGCTGAAATTTATAAGTTGGTATAAAGGATCCAATTAAGACTGATTTTGGTTTATTGTGTGGCCTTGAGATGATAATGGTTGTGCAGATGTCTTGTGTATTTTCTTTTCATGGAAGGGTTTTAGGAGGGGCCATGCTCTCTGATGCCACTAGTTATTAACTTATTATTTAGGCCTTATCTGCATACGTTTCAATGTATAATTTATAATTTCAGTGAGTGTGTCACAGTAATTATGTATGTAGTTTTTTCTATAAATTTCCTCTCCTTTTTTACCCCCTTTGTATTGTTTTTAAACTTGTCTTCCTATGCCTTTGATGCTGAGCAGGAGCATCTTGGAAATCTCAATGGTGCCATTAATGCTTATTTCAACGATAATGATAGAAACAGGTGAGTTGTGTCTTTTGCCTTTTCTGTCTATTCTGGTTTTGGCGCGATCATTTGCATTGTAAATAACCAAAAAGTTGCGATATTTCTGTTTCATTTTTTTTATTTTATTTTGTCAGAAATCAACAGGCATCTTCTAATGATCCCGTTGATGTCGACTCTATGGACATTGACGGTCCAATGCCAGCACCGCCGTACTGGCCACCATCATCCCTGTCGCCGTTTGACGGTGCTCGTGCAATCGATGATGTCTCTGAATCATCACTCGGCCATGGGACGCAAGGACACGGGGCAGTTATAAACAATGGCGATGGTACCGGCAACTTGGGGGATATATCATCTGCTCCATTTATGCAGACCGGCGAGCAAGGGAATTTAAGTACCGAATTGAGCGCACCCTCAGTCATAGATGTGCCAGACCACAACGATGACATAGAAGAAGAAATGATACAAGCCGCAATAGAGGCTTCCAAGAAGGATGCTGCTGTGTCAAATCAACAATATGATGGCCCGGTATTTGTGCTGACTACTCATGTTAGCACGTTTGATTTCTTGATTTGTGTTTTTTTTCTGATTTGTGCTTGATTTTTATATCTGTACAGAATCTTGGGAATCCCGATGCTCTGCCAGTGCAGTCTAACCATGTGGATCCCGAGCTTGCAGTTTCCCTATCTCTGAAGGTACACTTTTTTTGGTGTGCACTACTCAATTCTTTTTGAATCCCGCAATTGCTTTGGTTGAGATGAGGTTAACAGACTGCAGAGCAAGAAAATGTGCTGAGGGAACTGGACAGAAAAGCTGGAAATTCAGAAAGGGAAACCCACGAGTCAGCTACACCTGAGGAACTGGGGAGAGTGACAACCTCAAATAGAAGGTACATTAACTGGTCTGTTGAAGCCTGGATGACAAATCACACACACGTAGTCCCTTGCATTTTACTAGTCTGTGTTGGCATATTTGTCTTGTAAAATTAGAATTAAGCATGGCCCTTTTACATAATAGTAGAGAACTATGTGATAATGGTCTTCTTTTTGATTGTTTCCAAAACTTGTCAACCCTTCTCTTAGATATATCTCTGTATAATGTGTCAATGTCTTATATATAGGCAATCTCCGCTGGAGGTTGGCAGCTCATCTGTCCAACACAAAGCTGAAGATGTAGAAGAATTACCTTCAAATCCCGCTGAGATATTGGAAGATACAGAAGAAGCTGATGTTAATCCACTCTCAACTCATTGGCAGCACGATAACGATCATCTTCCGCAGCCCCAAGAAAGTGAATTTCCTTCCGAGGTATTTAACTTTTTAACAACGTTCAAATCATCTTTTACGCTTCCATGATTCAGACAAATGTTCCCCTGTTTACACGTGCATGTGTTTTATTAGTGGGGTGGCATCTCATCTGAGGAACATGATGAAGCCGTAATGCTCGAAGCTGCCATGTTTGGTGGCATCCCTGAAGGAAATAGATATCATTTCCCTTATGTGCCTCATCAACCCGTCGAGAATGGCTATTATCCCAGGCATGATCCGCGTCCTCCATCTCCATCTCTTACAGCTCAGAGATTGTTGCGAGAACAACAGGTTTGTTTGTCAATCCCGAGCCCGTTTCATTACTATGTTTCACCTTTGCATGATCTCAAATCTATTTAACCTTTAAAATTTGCAGGACGATGAGTACCTTGCTGCCTTACAAGCCGACAGAGAGAAGGAGTTGAAGGCCTTGGAAGAAGCTGAAGCTGCCCTTGCTGAAGAAAAACGCAAAGAGGAGGAATTACACAGACGGGAGCAGGAGGAACAGGTAAATTGGCTTAAATCTTCCTTTTGGACTATATCTGAGACAACTGAAAAACTAATATTACTGCTTTTTTCACTCTTATGCATCTTACTTCTTATTGTGGGCCAGGAAATCGAGAGACATCTGGCTGCCAAAGAGGCTTCTCTGCCTCAAGAACCTCCCAAGGATGATGAGAATGCTGTGACATTGCTTGTTCGTATGCCTGATGGAAGTCGAAGAGGTCGACGATTTCTCAAGTCAGACCAGCTTCAGGTAATAATATAGGACGGTTTAACAAAATGTGCCTCTGTTATTTTCCTGTTTCTCACTAATTCCATATTGCCAATAATATGGGATGCAAATTCTAGTTGTCAGTGTCTTTCATGAATTTTAATAGAAGTAATCCGATTGACTTGTTTTCTTGATCATTTGACAGTATATTTTCGACTTCATCGATATTGGCAGAAGCATCAAACCTGGAAGTTACAGATTGGTATAATCATATATCTCCCCCTGCCTATTAATAAACAAAATGTGTCCTTATAGTATGGCTGGCTATATCCATCTTCATAATAGTTTCCATCCCAACGTTTATGCAGCCTTCTTTTTTATTTTCAACATGATTATAGGTACGGCCTTATCCTCGACGAGCATTTAGTGAAGAAGAGAGAACCTCAAGGCTCAACGAACTTGGACTTACCAGCAAACAAGAAGCCTTGTATCTCGAGTTTATATAGCAGCAGATTTATTTTATTATTATTATTATTATTATTATCTATTTTCCAATAAAGAATACATGTCGTTTTTATAAATTTCATAAGCTACTAAGACAGTGAAAACATATTTATCTGTTGGTTTTCTTTCCATTGTTTAACAGAAAGAGTAATATTTCTCTGGACCTACTGCGTCTTTTACTTGGTCAAATAGACTAGAGAAGATACATATTTTCAAACGTGGGATTTAATATTTACTTTTTTGAGGAATTTAAGGTTTTATATCAATGAGTTTTGCAGTGCTCCGCAGGGGACTATAAGTGACCGTCACACGATGTAAAAAAAGGTTAAAACCCAACGGTCAAATCCGCAAAAGTGAAAGGGGTTAAACGTAGAGGGGAACAAAAAAGTGTGTGCATCATACTAGGAGACATGCACGTGTATCCCACGTGTCGTTAATACCATAATCAATGTCGGTACATCTACTGTACTACTTGTACCCTCCAACGGTCACATTCACCTCCAAATCTCGACCCTCCGATCTCCATCCAACGGCTGCGAAGTAATATTCTTGACCCCTTTTGGTGGAATCTACACATTTTTCCTACAGGTAAAAAACCTCCTAACCACAGTACATTTTTGCACGTTATATAAAAAACTCAGATACGTCGAGCAGTCTTTAACCTCCGTAAAATAGGATGTCTTGACTTTGTGAAATATGACCACCACCCTTCTGTGTTTTTTGTTCTCGTTTGTGCATGTTTTTCTTCTGAGAGTATAAGATGCGCTATAACTATGATGAGCTTCTTCTTATGTGTGAGAGTTGTTCAATTCGTTTGTTCTTTGTTTTTTTTTTTTCCAGCTGTGAAAGAGGATGCTTCATGAACGTTGCAATATGCTGATAAAAGAAGCTGCTTCTTGCAAAAGGTTTTTTCTACAAAAGATTTTGAAATCCGATGGGCAGTTCTTTGTGTTATGGTAGGTGTGTAATGAATATGCCTTGATAGATAGGTGCATGAGCTTAGCTTCAATTCTTTGATTCTTTGTAGCTGTTGTTTCGTTGATTCAATTGATTCTTTGTATTCATTTTGCGTTACATACATAGAAGCTGCTATATTTGTTATAACTGACTGATAGACAAATACAATACACCAAAAACACATACTGAGGAAGAGGCTTTGAATTGTGTTGTTTCATTCATTTTGACACCACCATCGGATTCCTTTTCTTTGAGTTCATGAAGACATTCAATGTGCAAAACTTGTTTATTTTCGCTGGATTCTTCATTGTCATACGTTTTTGTGTTATATGTTTCGCCTGCCATAAATTGTGTGCTCCATAGTTCTTACAAAGTGTAGAGAAATCCTCCAAAAAAAAGGACAAAAAACAAAGAAAGTAATACAGAGTGAGAAGAGAGAGATTTAGGGTGAATTGGGAGTTTACAGAAAGCAAAATAAGAAGTTATTCAGGGACCTAAAGAATGTTGGCTGGTTGTTCTTCGCCATTGTTGTCTCCTAGGCATAGATTAAGAAGCGAATCATCGGCACACTTTCAAGCTTGTCATTTCCCTTCAATGAGCACACAGAGGTTGGACTTACCACGTAGTTTCACCCAAAAAGAAACATCCTCAAGGTCCCAACCACCCATCATTAGACCAGTCGGTATATCGATCGAAAACCCGAGCTATCGTTCACTTAAGCAGAACATTAAACTGCCTCCAACGCCCGCCGCAGATAGTACTCAGAGCAAGAAAAGGCACGCCTTTTGGGATAGGAACACTAGCTTGAGGAAGACGAGGAAGAAGAGATATGCAGGCGAAGCCTTGTCCGAGGATGATGAGAGTAGCAGAATTAAGAGGAAAAAGGGTACTGAAGAAGAGGGAAACTTGAGCCTAAGCCGCTTAGGAAGTGAGAGTTTTTGGTTTGATATACATTCAGGAGATGAAGAAAGATCGTATTTTTTGCCGAGCCATCCAATAGCACCAGCCTTGCCTCCTCTGGCCCATGTTCCTTGGTGTGATTCTGTGGTAACTCAGATCACTGACTTGGGCAAAGCAAAAGCTGAAACCAGCCAGGGCCCGGTGAAGGAAGCTTCGGGCTCGGGCTCGGGCTCGTCGAGTACTTCCTCCGAGAGCCGTGGCCTGGTTCTTCGGCTAGGTGAAAATCCCACCAACCAAGAAGCCCGTGATGGCGGTTCGAGCCAGCACAATCCAATCGAATCTCCTGCTTTAGGACATCGTAATCGAGATGAGTATGAAAGCCTCGAACTCCTCAGCTTGCTCATATCTTGTGTGGAACATTTAGGCTTAAACAATTTGCCTTCTGTCAGCCATTGCCTCTCTAGGCTTGGCCAGCTTTCTTCCCCAGAAGGGCCGACCCCTATACACCGCCTTGCTGCTTACTTCACTGAGGCTCTGGCCCTGAGAGTGGCTAAGCTTTGGCCTCAGATATTTAGCATCACAATTCCCGGCGGGATCGATCGGTTCGATGACGAAAAAGGCGGGAACGCCCTGAGGCTTTGGAACCAAGTGAGCCCAGTTCCTAAATTCATCCACTTCACTTCCAACGAGATTCTCCTCAGAGCTTTCGAAGGTAAGGAGAGAGTCCACATCATCGATTTCGACATAAAGCATGGCCTGCAATGGCCCGGCCTGTTCTATAGCCTGGCTTCTCGGGCTAATCCCCCCGCCCACGTTAGAATCACGGGCATCGGCGAATCCAAGCTAGAGCTGTCCGAAACGGGCGGCAGGCTGGCACGCCTCGCCGGGTCGTTAAACCTTTCTTTCGAGTTCCACCCAGTCGTCGACAGGTTGGAAGACGTAAGGCTGTGGATGCTCCACGTCAAGGCGGACGAAACTGTCGCAGTAAACTGCGTGCTTCAGATGCACAAGCTGCTCTACGACAGCAGCAGGTCAACGGTTAGGAATTTCATGCGGTTAATCCGCAGCGCAAATCCAAAAGTAGTCGTCCTGGCCGAGCAAGAAGCTGCGCACAACGAGCCCAGTTTGGACTCGAGGCTCTCCAACTCCCTCAAGTACTACTCCGCCGTATTCGACTCGATCCATTCTTGTCTCGAACCAGACAGCTCGGCGAGGGTTATGATCGAGGAAATGTTCGGTCTCGAGATCAGAAACGTCATTGCATGCGAGGGGCGGGATAGGTTCGAGAGGCACGAGACTTTCGACAAGTGGAAGGACGCCATGGAGGAAGGAGGCTTCATGAATGTAGGCATCGGAGAGAGAGAGCTGCTTCAAGGTCAGATGCTACTGAGGATGTACGAGGAAGCCGAAAACTACAGAGTGGAGAAGAGTGGAGACGGAGGGGTTCTGAGTATAAAGTGGTTGGATCAGCCGCTTTACACCGTCTCGGCGTGGGCCCACATCGACGTTGCGGGGAGTTCGTCGTCGCCGTACTCTTCCCGGAGAAGCTGAAGACGACGACGGTTTATGAAGACAAGTCATAAGTTTTTGATGAATTCTTTGTAGAGTTGAATTGTTAGTACTCATTCTTTTATTCTTGGTTATATAGGTTTATATAAATTATAGTGTCATCAGCAGCATTATTGTATTTTTCGGAGTTTATTTAAAAAGAATCGATGAAGTAAAATAATATATTTTTTTCCCTTTTAAATGATTTTACGGAAATCTATAGTTGAATACCCATATATATAAAAGAAAAACAGTTCAGTACCTTGTCAGTATTATTCGTTTAAAAGCATTTTTGCTCATAGGTACCTATGTGACGATAATACCCCTGTAAATCATTTTTTATTACAATATTACCTAGCTTTTAACTTAAATTAAAAAACAAAAAGAAAAGTTCAAAATCCCCAAAGCGAACGAGCTCTTCCCAGAATCATCTTTCAAGCTCTGCGAAAATCAAACGAATCCAACGATTCAAACAAAGCCAATGATCCACCATTAGCGAACTCAGTGATGGGCCTGCTGGTGCGTTTCAGGCCGCGACTGTAGGTACTTGGCGGAGCTATGCAGCGAGGAGGGCGATGCTTCTGCTCTGGTTCATGGCTGAACTTGCCTTGCTTGGTGCTGATATTCAAGAGGTGATTAGTAATGCGATTTCCGTAACATTCTGAGCCATGAGTTGTTTCCTCTTTGGGTCGGAGTAGTTATTATCTCTCTTGACTGGTAATTAAGAGGGAGAAAACGATTTTTTTTTTTTTTTTGGCTTGGTTGAATGTCTCCTATATGCAGTTGTTTTGATCCCAAAGCTGAGCTCCAACACAATACGCCAAGCAGATTGGAATTTATGAGCTTTTTTGTTACATTTTCAGTTAATTGCTCAACTAGTCGTATGTATTATAACATTGGAAAAAAAAAGGTACAGTAACCACATATAATAGGTACAACAAACAAAGACAGAATGGTACGCTTACCGCATTAAAATGGTACGACATATTAGTATCCATAAAAAGATGACGAAGAATATATAAAGACAATATTTGATATGCTAGGAATAATTTCTGGCAGTATCTGACACATCATAAAATATTCCACCTGTCAGAAATTGTATTATATGTCAACTTATGTTTTTAAAGATTTTGATACTACAAACTATTTACAAATGGTACAATGTTGCATCGCAATATAAAAAAAATATATGATACCATAAATACGTTAAATTTGGTATAACTTATTAGTGTAAGCATTTTTCGTCGCTGTTCGAATTAGTTTTTCATGCAAAACTATTTTACTATACGTATATATATATTATATGTTTCACTTGATATTAAATTTGATGGTTTAATTTTACATGCATGGTTTTGTATTCAAAACCCGAAGTTTCACAATAAAAGAATGATACTTGTAAGAACATCTTACTATTGAAGCTTGAGTTTTAAACTACAAATCTACAAATTTGAGGGTTAACCAATTAAATATGATACAAAATAAAATATATAACATTTACATGTATTAAAGTCTTTCTGCATCGAAATTAATGCGAATTGGGACGGAAAACACTCACCCTAATATGTTTTACCGTATTTTTGAACTGTATGGTACCATATTTAACCATTTTAGAGTACATTAATACGCTTTTATAGGGTACCAAAACTACAAAGCATGTAGTACCTTATATTGTCGGTTCGTTTATGATCTACAAATAGTTGTTTAATATCTTAAACTGATAAATATTAAATAAAGATAACTAATTAAATATAATATTAAGCTACAAGTATCTAAGCCGGAAATTATGAATTGAAGGTTTCAAATTCCAAACTACATAGTGAAATGTCCATACATGGAACCATCTCTTACATTGGAACTTGAGTTTTAAACTACAAATCCGTGATTTTAAGGGTTAACCCGTTAAATATGATGCGGAATGAAAGATATAACAAATGTAGATTTTGTAAAATGGTTTCGCATTAAAAACGAACGCGAACGACGACGAAAAATGCTTACCCTAATATGTAGTACCATAGTTGTGAAGTATATTGTATTCTATAGTTTATTGTTATTGTACCTTATTATAGTGTTACATTGTACCATACGCAATACGTTTGTAGTACCAAATATATCAAACATTTCTCGACATTATCTGACACATTCTAACATATTCTGAACATATTTTTCATTATTTGACACGTCAAAAATTCTCTTACATGTCAGATTCTGTCTTTATTTCAATTTTTTTACATGTATAATTTAACATATCTTTTTTATTACAGTTTTAGTACCATTTTAATGTGGTTGCAGTACCTAATGTACATATGTTGTGGTACCATTTTAATATGATCTCGATACCTATTGTACATATATTGTTTTACCATTTTAAACCGAAATAATTACTACCCATATCAGAAATAAATAAGCATAACCACTCAACAACATAATGATCGACATACATTTATTACAATATTAATGTGATTGTACAACAATTGAATCTAATCATCACAAAGAATTACAACAATCGAATCTAATCGCCGATCTACCTGAAATCTTAAACCGCCATGCATTGAACCAACACTTAATATATGCACTTAGTTTTGCGTGTTACTTTCTTAATCGTTTTCACCTCAATCAGTAAATAGTCCATACAAATGGGACAGCTCAGGTGAAACTCTGCAAAATAAAATAGAATTTTTCAAAAAAGATATTTTCATGTGACAAATAGTACGACAACTTAGTTAAAAAAGATATTACATATTGAAAAATAAAGTACTACAACAGTACGTCCAATGGTACACGATGTGATTACAGTCGGTACTCCATAACATTCATATACAAAAATTAGAATTTTCGTCAAATTGACCCCACTTGCTAGCAAAAAAGTATCTCTCACACTTGCATATCTAACATTGGCGCCTAATTAGCTTCACTACTCTCGAATGCAAAAAAAAAAAACTTTTAACTATCTTCTTATATAGGTACTACATATTGAAAAATTAGTACTACATTAACACATTCAATGGTACACAATAAAATTACAATTGGTATTGCATAATACTCATATACAAAATTTAAGTTTTTGGTCTAATTAATCTCACATACTACAAAAAATAGATCTTTCATACTTACGTATGTTAAAATTTTAGCTTTATTAGTGTAGAAAGTCGAAAAAAATAGCTTTCAACCATCTAATTCTATACGTACTACATATTAAAAGGTTAGGTACTACAACATCACATCCAATGATACACTATATAATTAAAATTGGTACAACATATGCATATACAAACTGAAGTTATCCTCGAATTAAACCCATTTACTACCAAAAGAGGAGATCTATCACTCTTATATAAGCTAAAATTCGACACTTAATTGTCTTTTCCAGTATAGAAAGCCGAAAAAAATAATTTCCAACCATTGTCTTTTTAGGTCAACATGATTTTTCACTTTTGTTCGTCACATGAAGCTTTACGAGGGAAAGCCAATATTTTTTTTCTAAAACAATGGTTTCTGCATAAAACTTATACTAACCTGGACCGAGAGTAACAACTATCACAACCGAGATTATTGAGCTTCATATGCGTGAAATCGGGATGAAATCGGAGAGTAAACTGCAAAATTTTCCCAAAATATTTTTGGAAAAGTGTGAAATGGCCCGACTGGTGAGAAGGACAATAGATCGGCCTAAACCTTCTTGGTGTTTTTACGGCAACAAAGTGTTCTAAGGGGAGGAGGTGGTGAACTTGCTGAGAGCGAGAGAAAGATCGATAAAGAGAGAGATAATGAGCTTTTGTGTTGGGTTTCCATTTTAGTGAGAGAAAATACTTTGGTGATATGTTGAGAACGATGGAGAGTGAAAAAAAAATATAATAATCAAAAGTAAGGGTAAACTAATCATTTAAGTGCAATGGGTACTTAACTGTAAAAATATGTTTCAAATGGGTATCTCTAGACTTGCCCAACCGTCGGTTAACCGTAACCGGCGGTTGGTAACCGGCGGTTGGCGGACGGACTAACCGCCGTCTAACCGGCCGGGGGCGGTTGACGGTTAGCCGCCCCCGATTGACGGTTAGACTAACCGCCGGTTTTTTTTTTTTTTGGTTGAAAATTCAGGTTTGAATAAATATTCGGTGTATTATTTGGTCGAAAGTCGAAAAAAATGTATTACAAAATTTTAATTGAACCAATTACAATACAATACATTAAATTAAAACAAAATATGGTGTGGTGAGAACTCAGTCTCCGTCCGGTCCAAATCCGTTCTCCGCAAATCTTGAAGTACCTTAGTACTGGACTTCAGTTCAGCAAGTCCAGGCAAGAAAGCAGCGAATGATCTATGGAGCCGTGACGAATCAAGTATGATCCGTCAAAGCATCCATAGATCACACGGTGCTAACTCGCCTGCACTTACTGAACTGAAGCGGCGAAGCCCCTCTTCTTCGAAATCTTCTTCCCCTAGAAAAAAATGCGTAAACTTAAGTTAGATTAGATGTTTAATTAAAAAAAGAATAAAAATTAATTAAAGAGCTAATTACTTATCTTTTTCGGGCTTCGTCGTCGTAACCGGCTTGTGCAAATCTTGAAGTACCTAAAAATAATAATTTATTTGTTAGTTATAAACGTTACAATTATTTAAAATTAAAAAGTTAATACGGCGATAGATTGAGATTGAGATTGATACTTATCTTTTTCGGGCTTCGTCGTCGTAATTGGCTTGTGCAAATCTTGAAGTATCTGAAAATAACAATTCATTAGTTAGCGATAAACATAACAATTATTTGTATCAAAAACAATATAAGAGATGTATACAGTATACTTATCTTTTTTCGGGCGTCTTTGTTGATGTGGAGTTCACGCCTCGCCGATCCCGAATGTCTCTAATCCTCGCCGCCGTCGTTGCCGCCGCTTGTCTCCGTGCCGGTGGTGTCATCGAAAACGTCGTCGGGCGAGTCGCTGTTCGGGTCATCTTGGGTGCGATACTCGGCTCGAGTCCAATCATCGAGAAGACATTGGTACTCGAGGTTGTCGACACCCAAGTTCGAACGTTTTTCGCTCAAAGTCAAACCGCCCATGCTAAAAGCATGCTCCACCGCGACGGTCGAAACCGGGACGACAAGGATCTCCCGAGCGATCCTCGCCAACGTTGGATACGTTGGCGACACCCTCGACCACCATCGAAGGACGTTGAAGCTATCGTCGTCCTCGAACTCGAAAGTCGTCGTCATAAAGTTATCGAGTTCTACGTAGGGGTTTTGGGAGGACCTTGGACGCTTGTTTGCGTTGAGGATGTCGTAGTAGTCGGCTAATCGTGAAGATCGACTACTACTAGAAGTAGATTGACCCTGACCCGATCGAGGTGGGTCATGACCGAAATCGGGCTTATACTCTTTAAAGAGATCCTTTAAAGAGTCATATGCTCGATCAAGTACGCTCTTCCAAAAAATGCTATCGACGGTACGACCCGACGATATCTTGAAATAGTAACATTGTAGTAATCTACCCGTACCCTCTAAACGCCATCTCGGATCCAATATCTTCGCTATAAGGAAGATATCAGGTAACTCAAAAAAATATTTGAGCCACTTGGTAGTCATGCTCTCAACGGCCTCGCCGACTACTGGATCATTCCGACACCCGTCGAGGATGATTGCGACTTTAACGCAATGATCTAACGCTAATATTGATGTCGGGTAATATGAACCCGACATCGCCTCGGTGGCGTCGTGAAATACTTGAAGTATCTCACATAAGCTGTTGCACGTATCCCACATCTGTGGAAAGACCTGGACCGAACACTCGATTTCGGCAAAGAAATCGGCGAGATGCTGTCGATATTCCATCGAGCCAAACAACAGCTTGTAGGTGGAATTCCACCTGTTGGGTACGTCTAAACTAAACTTCTTGACCGGAACATTCTCCCTAGCGCAGTACCGCTTCCACTTCTTAAATAAAGACGGGTGCCGCATCAGGTGACTGATTGCGTAGCGTATAGGCTGCACTTGTTCCGTTAAACTACCGAGCGCGTCTTGCACACACAGGTTAAGTATGTAACAAAAACAACGCACGTGGAAAAACCGTCCGCCGAATGACGGTTGACAATACTCGATCAAACGTTCTATGCTCGCGTTGTTTGCGCTCGCATTGTCGAACGATACTGAAAAGACTTTATTGAGTATCCTATACTCTGATAAGATACCCCTAAGCTTGATCGCAATGTTTTGCGCACTGTGTGCTTCATCGAACTCCCTATATGCGATCAAGCGCTTTTGTATCGCCCACGAATCATCGATCCAGTGGCATGTAACGCCCATGTACGAGTTACGTTGCCAATGATCGCTCCATATATCGGAGCAAATCGACACCTTAGTTTCTAAATTACCTAATAGACCTACCAAGTCGCGTTTAAGCGCGAGTACGGTCTTCCTAGTGTCCCGCGTAAGTGTGCTCCGCGAAACTTTCTTCGCCTGTGGGTTATA
The DNA here is from genome assembly GCA_028392965.1 of Lindernia subracemosa. NCBI lineage: Eukaryota > Viridiplantae > Streptophyta > Magnoliopsida > Lamiales > Linderniaceae > Vandellia > Vandellia subracemosa. Next base: position 824,467 of record JAQPCC010000042.1, read on the forward strand.
TGCCGTTTTGATCCAATGTTCATAGATCGGATCATCGGCAAACCGAAAGGGAAGATGCTTCGCGGCTACAAACTTCGCAAGTTCGCGGCGCGCAACGTCTTCGTTGTAATGAAACAAAGTTGCGCTTCCGCCGGCGGGGCCCGAAGCGGACGAATCCGTACCTCCGAACATTTGACTTTGGTTTTGTCCTAATCCTAACATAGTCGGGTGTTTCGAACGGAGATGGGCATTCATTGACCCATATCCGCCACCCTTCATAAAAGGATATTCCTTAGCGCAGTAGTTACAAACTGCTCTAAATTGGTTAACTGTACTGGTCGGTACCTTCTTGAAGTGTACCGCGAAGAGGTCGGACTGTAGCCGCCGCGGGCGGCCGGTGCCGCTGCCGGTCTCGGTCTGCGTCTGCGCTTCCGTCTCTGTCTGCGCTTCCGTCTCGAACTCCGGCATGTTGAAGTCCTCGCCGAGCACGGCGCCAAGGTCCAACATCTCGTTCGCCGAATATTCTTGGTAGTCATCTTGCGATGAACTACCAACAACTTGCTTCCCTTTGCTGCCCCTCGTTCCGCGAGAACCACGTCGACCACCACGATCCATCTAGTCTAAAAATATATTACACGGACACGAAAAAATAACGTTAGATAAAAAAAATGAAAAACGGCAAAAAACGATACCGAGGGCGGCGGTGGCCGGGCGGTGGGGTGGCGGGGCGGGCAGGCGGAGGTGGTGGCCGGTGGGCGGCGGTCGGGGTGGCAGGGCGGCAGCGGGGTGGCGGGGCGGGCGGCGGCAGGGTCGGGCAGGCGGGGTGGCGGGGCGGTGTGCGGCAGCGGGGTGGCAGAGCCGGGCAGGCGGAGGCGGTGGGCGGCGGGCTGCGGGCGGCAGCGGGGTGGGGTGGTGGGCGGGCGGCGGCGGGGTGGCAGGGCGGCAGCGGGGTGGTGGGCGGGCGGCGGCGGGGTGGCGGGGCGGGCGGCGGTGGCGGGCGGCGGAAACGGGCGGAGGGCGGTGGCGGGCGGCGGCAGGGTCGGGCGGCGGTGGGCGGCAGCGGGTGGCAGGGCGGCAGCGGGGTGGCGGGGCGGGCGGCGGTGGGCGGCAGCGGTGGCGGGCGGTGGGGACTGGGGTGGTGTGGTGGGCGGCAGCGGTGGCGGTCGGGACCGGTGTTGTGTTTTAATTAGAGTTTTATTTAATTTTCGGGACGGGCGGTCGAAAAAATTTCGCGTCGGGTCGTGAGAGCGAGTGATATTGAGAGAGATTGAATTGAGAGTTGTGTTTTTTTGGATTTGGGTGGGTGTATTTGTAGAAGTTTTTAAAAAAATAGCTGTTAACCGCCGGTTACACGGTTAACCGCCGGTTACAACGGCTATTTCTTTTTTTTTTCTTTTTTTTTTTTTTTCCAACGGCTATAATAAAAAAAAAATTCAAAATTTTTATTTTTTTTTTTTACAACGGCTATAATAAAAAAAAATAAATAAATAAATTTTTTTTTATTGACCGCCGGTTAACCGCCTAACCGGCGGTCAGCGGTCAGCGGTTGGTCGGAAGGACCAACCGCGCCGTAACCGGCAACCCACGGTTGCCGGTTACGGTTGGTGCCGGTTACGGTTATTAATGGGCATGTCTAGGTATCTCCATATAAAAAAATCTCTGCAAGGTACTGAAGTATAAAATATTTATATCAATTGGGATTTAATTGCAGGTATCTCATGATTTTATCCGTTTTATTATTTTCTTATTATAATTTTATTTTCAAGGTTGACATATATAAAGCACAACCACAAAAACTTGTAATAATTTCCATTTTCATTGCAGCGGTTTTCTTACCTAATTTGTCCCATACAATAACTCTCCAGCTTGTCGCCAAATCTAAACAGCCCCCCAACTACTCTAACGACTTATCTAAGGGCTCAAGGCTGTATAAGTGCAGCGCCAAGGCTCCTCGATTTTTGTGGTGTCAGTCAGCTTAGAGAATATGGGGCTGCCGGAGATGGAGTCAATGGCATCGGCGATCGGCGTTTCCGTGCCGGTTCTCCGGTTTTTACTGTGCTTCGCGGCGACCGTGCCTGTTGGGTTCTTCCATCGGTTTGTCCCCGGCGGTCCGGGAGCTCGCCACGTGTACGCAGCGTCGACCGGGGCGATCTTATCCTACCTATCGTTCGGATTCTCTTCGAATTTGCATTTCCTCGTGCCGATGGTGCTGGGCTACTTGGCGATGCTGACGATGCGGAGATACTGTGGTGTCGTGACGTTCTTTCTGGCCTTTGGTTACCTCATTGGATGGTAATTGCTCTTGGTACTTTTTTTTTTCCTCTGTAATTTCCAGCCTGCGAAAGGTGTTGAATCGAGTATACCCAAACACACTTGGTGTAAAGTTTGGATTTTTACCTTTGATTCGTTTGATTGAGAGTAAGTTGCCATTTCTAATTCAAACATGCTTTCAGCTAGTGGATTTGCATCTGATGATAAAGTATACTTGAGTTGTATGTCTGGATAAATTTGGAATTCCTTTATCTTATGTTTGAGGAACCGGGCGATAAGTAAGAAATTAAAAGGAACAATACTTCTCTCTTACCATGTTGTCTTTATAGTCTTGAAGAACCTACTTGAGGTTTTCTTTAGTAAAGCAAAATAAGTGCTTTGGTTTTGCCAGTGGTGTAATGGTAGTTCCCCTGACTTTGGAGCCACTTTTTATGTACTTTGGAGGGAAAATGTACTTTAATATGATAAGTTAATATGTTCTTGAATGTCATACATTTTAAAAATAACCTTCTTTCTGATCATATGTATCATGGATCTTTAGCAATTTCCTACTGATTAGTGATAAATGAAAGTCATCCTTCTTCATTTTTATTTCTTTCCCTTTTTATAGGCAGTGGATTTTATTTACCTTTTGTTCCTGATAGTATTTATGCCGAAAGCTGTTATTAGTTTGGTAAATTGTTTATTGGATGCCGCTGTGTTATGTAGCCATGTATACTACATGAGTGGAGATGCATGGAAAGAGGGAGGTATCGATGCTACAGGTTAGTTCCATCATACATTCTTTTATGTCCTTCATATTGATGATGGTGGTGGAGTTTCATCTCGTTGAGATTGCACATGTACATGTTGTCTGAACCACCTTTAATCAATCAGTTAAATGTTTTTAAGCACAAGTTTTCCTACTCGGATCATTCGTTTTCTGACATCCCAGGTCTCTGTAAAAAGGACTAATATGATATGATGAACTAGGATTTTTGGTCCCTTAGAAGATTTCATTTTGCATTGCTTCCATTATGAAATACAGTATTGACCCAGAAGTGATTAATGAACATTTCTTATCGACAAATTTTCATCTTTTGATTTTCCCGTGGCATTGTTCGATATTCTTGGCTTTTCCTTTCCCCAATCGCAGGAGCTTTAATGGTGATAACACTGAAAATCATATCATGTGCGATTAATTACAACGACGGACTGCTTAAAGAGGACGATCTACGTGATGCACAAAAGAAAAATCGATTGATCAAGTTGCCATCTGTACTGGAATACGTTGGTTACTGTCTCTGCTGCGGTAGCCACTTTGCTGGCCCAGTATATGAGATGAAAGACTATCTTGAATGGATAGAGAGTAAAGGGGTATTAATTCTCATGCACCTCCTCATGCTTATTCATGTCACCTCTATTGTCTCACACTATATTATGTTTTCGAAAATAAAGATTAATGGATTCGATGTATAAATTGCCATTGACAGATTTGGAAACCTAAAGAGAAGGAGGGACTAACTCCTCCCTCTCCTTATTGGGCAACTCTCAAGGCGCTATTACAAGCTGCTTTCTGTATGGGACTTTATCTGTACCTTTCTCCACAGTTTCCACTGTCTCGATTCACCGAGCCGGTCTACCAAGAATATGGGTTCTGGAAAAAGTTGGGTACTCAGTACATGACGGGCTTTAGTACTCGCTGGAAGTACTATTTTATCTGGTCTGTTTCAGAAGCTTCCATCATTATTTCCGGGCTGGGATTGTCAGGATGGACCGATTCTAATCCACCCAAGCCATGCTGGGACCGTGCGAAGAACGTCGATATATTAGGTGTTGAGCTGGCGAAAAGCGCTGTGCAAATCCCGGCTGTCTGGAATATTCAAGTCAGCACCTGGCTTAGACACTGTAAGAGATCTTTCTTTATTCACCTATAGTATCTCAAGTACAATTCAGTTCCTTCACAAAATCTGAGAGAATTTTTCTTCCCATGTTTGTTCCATTTTATTTCGAGCATAGATCTCTTCTTTGACATGGGAATGGAACTTAACTTGTTTGACCTTGTTAGATGTCTATGAGAGGCTCATTCAGAAAGGAAAGAAACCAGGTTTCTTACAGTTGCTGGCCACTCAAACAGTGAGTGCAGTGTGGCATGTAAGTGTTCAAGCTCTAACTTACTCTCCTAGACCTTCTTTGCCGTTAAATCGTTCTTACATCACCACTCATTTCCATTCGCACGGTTGAGAACTACCTTGTTCTCATCTAATGCTCAAATAAAATCTATGACACAAATACGATTACTGATGCTGAAAACAAACATTACCTCTCTTGTCTCAGGGTTTGTATCCCGGCTATATTATATTCTTTGTTCAGTCAGCTATTTGGATTGCTGGTTCGAGAGGTAAAGAGCCATTGTAAATGCATACAGATTCATATCACTGTGTAATAAAACATATAATCTATTCACTTACCGTCTAAAATACTTCTCTCCGATGAGCAGTTATTTACAGGTGGCAACAAGCTACCCAAATATCTCCGATCAAGACGCTTCTTGCATTATTCAACTTTTTCTACACGCACATGGTTCTAAACTACTCCTGCGTCGGCTTCATGGTTACCCCTTTTCGCCATTTTCCTCCTTTTTTTACATCAGAATTAGAATATCGATAGCAACTCATTTTGGTGATAATATTCTGTCCTACTGCACCGTTTATTACAGGTTCTAAGCTTGCACGAAACGCTGGCTTCGTATGGTAGCGTATACTACGTTGGAACCATACTCCCAATCATTCTGATCTTGCTTGGAAAAATCATTAAGCCCGCGAGGCCAAGATCAAAAGCTAGGAAAGATCAGTGAGATTCAAATCCGTATGATTCTTGGGGCTTTGTTAATTTTATTTAATGAAACTGTAAAATGACAAGCAACAATATACATTTTTCCAGCTATTTATTCCTTTGTAACTTGTGACACAACCTTGTCTGAAAAACTTTGTGCTTCTCCTTCCTTATCCACGACCGTGATACAGATCATATCTTCTATCCTTATTATATACAAAAATACATGCTAGTTAGGTCGAGGTTTCTCCATAGATATAAATTAAAAAAAAAATAGTAAAAATTTTAGAATAAAATGATGGAGATGAGGTGAATCACCAACCATTCCAAACCATTTGCTTCAAGAAAATGTTTCCCTCGTTATTGGCTCAGGAATTTTCTTCTTTGCATTCCGTGCAATAATTAGATGGGCGAAAATCATTACATATTATTTTATGGCTAGTGTCATCATGCAATGTAACCAACAAGAAAAGTTTGGATGAAATGAAAATATATATATATATATATATTTCAAAGTATATATAATTAGCTAATAAAATAATGAATGGTTCTATTTTAAAAGCCACATGTTTTGTCTATTGCAATATATAGTATTAACTACTATGATTTTATAATATTATAAATACCAACTTTCGAAGGCGTGCAATTTTATTAAAAAAAAAAAAAACTAAAACAAGAATAAATAAATAACGTAAGAAATCCAACAAACTCAACCAAGGCAAAGGCATATATACTCCCACCTCAACCACCTTCAACCTTCTTTATATATTTTCATAAAATTCAATAGGTATACATCATTATCATTCAAAATAATGAAATTTCCTGGGAAGTAGCTTAACACGCGTTCTTAATGTATTAATTTGCATTGTTTTCTTTAAGGTTAGAGCTTCTCATGGGATTTGCACGCTTACATAACGACCATGTTTCTTGCAGTTGTTATGACATTGTGGGTCAGAAAGACTTTGGTTTCTTTTCTTCATAAATAGGCATACCATTTTGTTCTTAGCTTAGCAGACAAGCACTTGGAAAACAATCTCCTTCTTTCATTGTATCTCCTTCTATCATATTATGAGAATGAAGCCTAACAGAGCTTTTATCGCCGGAGTTACCTCGCCCGTAAAAGCGGGTCAAGGCCGTGTCCATAATCCCGATGTTTCTGGCCTGGATATTAGACCTTGTGGCATGCTAGTTCAAAAGAGGAATTCAGATTATTACAAACAGAATGATTCCAACACTTCCTTCCCTAACATCAAGCTCAGAGTGAAGTATTGCTCATCCTTCCATGAAGTCACCATTAGCCCTCAAGCCAGCTTTGGTAAAAACTAAAAAAATGCATGTTATTTTCTTTTGTTTTGTTTTATTTCTCTGATAAAAATTTGATTTTGAAATGAGGGGTGAAGGTGAATTGAAGAAGATACTATCCGGGATAACTGGATTGCACGTAGACGATCAGAAGTTGATATACAAAGGAAAAGAGAGAGATTCCAAGGCCTTCTTCGACATGTCTGGCGTGAGAGATGGCTCGAAGATTGTGTTGATCGAAGACGAATCGAGCAGGGAAAGAAGGTGTTTGGAGACTCTCGAGAACTCGAAAATGGGGAAAGCTGCTAAAGAGATCGCTGCAGTAAGATCTGAAGTCGATAATCTTGCAAAGCAGGCATGAGATACTTGGACATCATAGTTTTCTAAACAAGCCCAATATAGATATCCATCGAAGAACTGATTTTTTAACTGATGATGGTGTGAATTATTTCTTAGATGGCTTCCGTGGAAGTGGAAATCAATGCAGGCAAGAAGATTTTGGAGATAGTTTTATTGAATTTGATTGAACTGTTGATGACACAGCTAATCAAATTGGATGGAGTTGATGCTGATGGAGATGTGAAGCTGCAAAGAAGAACGCAGGTAAAAGCCCAGCTTATCATTTATTTTATACTGAAAGTGAAGTAATAATACTAATTGTCTTGATGATGATGATGATGAAGGTGAAGAGGGTGCAAAAGTACATTGAAACACTTGACATATTGAAGGCAAGAAATTCTGGGACTGGCGAAGTTTCATTAAAGCATAATCACAAGGTTTTTACAGGCCATCAAATGCCTTTAAATTGCCAGAATTAGCAAGAACAGAGGAAGGAAGATTATTACAATGTCGTTTGATTTTGGCAGGAGAGATAGAAGGAATCAAAATGAGGAGGGATTCTTTATGTTGTATAAAAGAAAGATTTATAACTATCCATTGGAAAGAAAATAAATAAAACGAAGAGTTTGAAGCATACGAAATAAAGCAAGAGCTTAAACAAATTCAAACGAAATAAAATAACTGAAGGACGAAGGCTTTCAAACTTCCTCAGCGCCGCCGCACTTGCCATCGTCGTGATCATCTCCGTCCACATACTTCTTCCAAACCAAATGGGTCTTCCAGACCCGACCCATCTCCTCGATCGGAACGCCCTTCGTCTCCGGCAGGAACACGTAGACGAACACCGTCATCAGAAACACCAGCACGGCGAAGAAGACGAACAGCCCGAACTTCAAGACGCAGAGCCCCTTCAAGAACATCTCGGCGATCAAGAATGTGAAGATCATGTTCACGCTCACGTTGATGCTCTGACCCGCCGACCGAATTTCCAGCGGCAAAATCTCGCTCGGAACGAGCCACCCCAGCGGGCCCCACGACCAGGCGAAGCCCGCCACCAGCACGCATATCGCCACCACGAGTATTATCGCGTACCATTTGGGTAGTTCGCCGGGATCTCCGCTCACGCCGAACTTCAGCGCGATAGCTAACGTAATGATTATCTGATTTATGCCAAAAAAAAAAAAGAAAAGCAACAGAGAATCATTCGAATTTAATTGAAAAAAAAAACAAGAAAAAGGAAAAACATAGAGCTAAGTTTTACCTGGCAGATAAAGATTTGAACTCCGCCCTCAATAAAGAGAGCTTTCCGTCCATACTTGTCGACCAACAGGATGGAGACGAACGTAGCGAGGAAATTGATGCCGCCGGTGATGGCCGAGGAGAACAGCGAAGCGTTCGTGCCGAACCCTATTGTCTTAAACAGGACAGGCGCGTAGAACATGAAAACGTTCATACCAGTGAGCTGCTGGAACATTGGAATGAGCGTGACCAATACGAGCTGAGGGCGGTACTTCCTCTGGACAATGTTTCTCCATGGATGCTCAACCTTCTTCGAAGCAATACTTGCAGCCCTCAGATCGTTGAATTCTTCTTGGACGTCTTTGACTCCTCGGATCTCGCGCAACATTGCAAGGGCCTCTTCGTCTTTTCCACGCTCGGTCAGAGAGTTGGGCGTGTCGGAGAGGAATAGCGAGCCCACTACGAAGAGAAGGCCAGGCACGGCGGCCAAGCCCAAACTTATCCGCCAGTCTTTGTCCGAGTTGTTGTACTTGGTGATCGCAAAGTTTATGAAGTTGGCCGCGAGGATCCCTATGGTGATCGACAGTTGGAACATCATGTTTAACGCTCCACGATATTTGTATGGAGCCATCTCTGATAAGTATACAGGGACAGACTGTACCGTACAAAAAAACCCAGAAAAAGAATCATCCAAAAACCCTAATTATTTCATTCATGAGGATCAAGAATCATACAGAAAAAAAAAAAAAAAAAAACCCTAATTTTTATTATTACCTGATTGGCAAAGCCAATGCCGAAGCCCAAGAGGATTCTACCGCCGATGAGCATAAGGACGTTCACGGCTAGGAAGTTTAGGACAGCTCCGGCGAGGAAGAGCAAGCCACCCAAGACCATGGAAAATCTCCGACCAACCTTACGAGTGATCACTGAAGCAACCATGCAAGCAGCCAAGGCTGCCAAGTATAGGGACGAGGTGAAGAGAGTGAGTATTGGGTCGTCAAACTTGCAGTACGAATCTGTGCCTGGGACGTTCGATAGTTGGCGCGCGTACACATGTGGGAAGAATCTTTTCAAGAACGTAGGCATAGACGTCACACCACCTAGGATTTAAGAAAAAAAAAAAACAGAAAGTCATTAGTTTAAGCCATTATTCATGCATGGAGAGAAAGTCGGAAAAGGTGTATGTATAGATGATGGAAAATATGATCATCATTATTCATCTTCTTCACTACATACCCGAAATACCAAGATCATATCCGAAGATCAAACCGCCAGTTGCAGCGAGAAGGCACGTCCATATCACCTTGCTGGTGAGTTCTCCTGGGTATTCTTTACAGCCTTTAGAGATTATTGCTCCACCAGCCATTGTATATCAGTTCTCCTCTTATTCTAATTCTCTGTATTTCGATAGTATGAAATGAATTGTGATGGTGAATCGTATTTATACAGGAATTACAAAAGGCGGTGAGTGATAGTATTCAGTTAAGATATGTCTGCCGATAATTTTTCCTCAATGCATAAGGGTTTCCACCTTATGGGGCGGGGTTTGTTTTGAATCATCTATATAATGTATATAATACTAAATTCTTTTTGAAATTCAGAATTAGCGGTAGTTACTTGTATGCAAATTATTTGATAATTCAATAAAAATGTGGGAATTCGAATAAATTGGAGCCAATATAAGATTACTCGAATATTCTTAGGGTCCGTTTGGTTATAAACACAAGATAAAGCCCAAGATAAAAAATTTATCCAACAACACAAATAATTTATCTCAGCTTTTTAATTCAGTTTACTTGTAACGGGCCTTTGGTTTAAAAACGGGCTGAAATATTAAATCCGGGCTGAAATTACTAAACCAAACACAATATTAAATCTGATTATTTATATTATATGGGCTTTTCATCAAACCAAACACAGCCTTAGTTGATAAAATGAGAAATCTAATCCGAACAAGGGTTAGCATAAAAATATTTCATGAATGCAGAAATACGATTCTTCTCATTTATTTGGAATTCCAAAAGCTCATACAAAACCAAATACATTAAAAACGAAGAGAATTGCAATACACTAAGAGAAAGACACTTCGAGACAAATGACAAATTCATTTCAAATCCTATAAAAAAGTTGTAATCTTTCAGGCAACATGGGTTGTCTTCTGGTTTGGCTTGAACACGAACTTAACGAGAGACTCTTTGATCGGCAAAAGTTCAGGAAATTCCGTCTTAAGCTTAGTAGCATCGAGCTCATTATTACTCCTCGGTGCCACGATAACCTTGGCTTGCTCCTCGAGGGTGAAGTTCTTCCAAGTGAAGTTTGGATCTATGTAGTCACGATACATCTCCAAGATCTCGTTATGGCTCACAACTCCAGGATTCGTGAAGTTCCAAATCCCCGTTAGGTTTCTCTTCGCCATTTCGATGGATATGGGCAGAAGTTCGTCGAGGATCGTCATGGAGTTTGGTATGTCCACCACTTTCTCGTACCTGGCGATCTTTGTAATGAAGTTTCGAGGGTTCGAGAGGTCGGATGAGATGGGCATCCTCACTCGTAAGGTGCAGACGTTTTCGTAGTTCTTCAGTAAATCTTCCACCTGAAAAGAATAAGGCAGAACTTTGACATATATACATCTTCATCAGACAGCTAAATTTCACATGTCTATTCTCAAATCTCACATTCAAAGCAACTAAATTTGGAAACTTGAAGCAAAATACATAGCTCAAGCAAGCACTTGTAAAGACCTAATCTTTACAGACAGCAAAACCAAGTAGCACCATGTAAGGAGATAACGAATATACCAAAAATAAAGGTCTAATCTTTATCATCAACTATACCTAGAAATGTAGGAATATTTCAGTAAGAGATTAGAATTAACATCATTAGCTTAACCCTCAAACTAGCAAAACTATATCAGATGCTAGCAGCATTTTCCAGACACTTTGTTAATTAGATCAAAACACTATCTTTCTTACCATCGCTTTCGTCTTGGAGTAAAAAGATCCGATGAAATTGGGGGTGTCCTCCTCCTTGAAACCAACGCCGGACCCCAGGGGATGCTTCTCGTCGTACTCGAATATGCAGCCCGTGGCGTAGTTAATCAGAACCAAGCCTTTCTCCCTGCACACATCGGCAAGCGTCAGCGTGCCGACAACGTTGGCCCGAATCGTCTCGACCTTGTGGGTCTCGCACCAGTCGACGTTGGGTCGGCCCGTCACGCCCGCCGCGTTGAAGACGTGCGTGGGCTGAACAGACTCGATGTCGGCTTGGAGTGAGCTACGGTTCTCGAGCCGGCCCGAGCCGTACTCGTAGGAAATGTTCTGGTCCGTGCAGAGCTTGCCCAATAGTCCGCCGATCCAACCTGTCCGGCCGTAGATGAGGAACTTCAGGGGCTGAGATGAACCATTGGATGTCGCGACCATTGTGGAGAGGAGAGACTGAGCTAAGCAAGCACTGTGTGAAATGAGATGTCTGTAATAATTTGAGAGTATTTATTGCCTTTACTTATTTAACGGATGTATTATTAGTATTAATCTTGAACACGACAGTTACCAATAAAAATTGCATCTTTTTTATTTCCTCCAATAAATAGTTTGATTCCTCAGATTAGATCTGAGAAATATTTCATTGTACTTAAGAGAAATGAAAATTCAATTAAATATTTTATTTTATATAGTGGTAAGGTAGGTGAACACGTGTTTGTGTTCGGTGGAGAGTAGGGAGATGAGATTACATCATTCATTCATGACCATAAATAAATATTAAATATAAATATTTTTTATACAAATACATTTACTTGTCTATTTTAGGCTTTTTTAATTAAATAAATGATTTTTTATTTTTTATTTATAAAATAAATGAAAAATAATATTTATTAGTAAAATAAATATTTTCGTAATTAGAAAATACGAATTATAACTCGTATCTTTAAGATACGAGTTACTCAACTTATAAAAAAAAGGGTTGGATCCCACATGAAAATATTTTTGTTACATATTTCACCAAATCATTAAATTATCGTTACATTATGCGATTTATGTTATAAAAACAAATAAACACATCTAGTTTATTATTTGTTTCATGACGGACAAATTGATACCCATACCTAATCTTTTTCGATATTCATAAGAATAGTATTTTTCGATATTCATAAGCTTGTATTATATCAATATTCACTCCCTTCTTAATTTAACATAGATCTCTGGTAGACATGTTCATACGGTTCCAAATTTATAAAAAAAAATTTCAAAACCGAACATTTTTTTTTATAAATTTTATAAATTGTCGTTTATAACCGAGTTTGCAAACCGCTGGTTTCGGTTTTCAAAAAATAAAAACCGAAATTGAACCGTTTTAATTTATTCATTGTTTCATGACGGTCACATTGATATCCATATCTTATATTTTTCGATATTCGGTTTTCGGTTTTCGTTTTTTGAAAACCGAAACTAGCGGTTTGCAAACCCGGTTATAATCGGCGGTTCAAACCGTCGGTTTATAAAATTTATATAAAAAAATATCCGGTTTTGAATTTTTTTTTTATAAATTTGGAACCGTATGAACATGTCTACCTGAGATTTATGTTAAATTTGGAAGGGAGTGGATATTGATACAATACAAGCTTATGAATATCGAAAAATACTATTCTTATGAATATCGAAAAATATTAGATATGGATATCAATTTGACCGTCATGAAATAAATAATAAATTAGATGCGTTTATTTGTTTTTATAATATAAATCGCATAAAGTAACGATGATTTAATGATTTGGTGAAATATGTAATAAAAAATATTTTCATGTTGGGTCCTACCCTTTTTTTTATAAAGTTGAGTAACTCATATCTTAAAGATACGAGTTATAATTCGTATTTTCTAATTACGAAAATATTTATTTTATTAATAAATATTATTTTTCATTTATTTTATAAATAAAAAATAAAAAATCATTTATTTAATTAAAAAAGCCTCTATTTTACATTATAACGATTGGAAATGATTATTCACCGTCATTTTTCCTTAATTATGATCTACCATAAACTCAAGAAAATAAAAAACAATAGATAGTCAATACACCATAGCCAAACACAGCAACTGTTCTTTCTTACATGTTTGCAGTTTGTTAGCAGATAACAACATATCAAGCCGTTCTAACACTACACAATATCTCAATGGCTCAGATCTACAACAACCTTCATTTGTATCATGACGAAACTGAAAAGAGGCACAAAGATCTCTCACTTATGCTATTCTATTGATCATCTCTTGCGCTTGGACTTGAGAGTGGAAGCAGATTGAGAGCTGTTGTGCCAATTTCTCTTCCTTTGGTTGATGAACCAATTGTTTATCTGCTTCAGTTGCAGCCCCGTCTGCTCCACCAGCTTCGCCTTGTCGTCTTCCTGCCCAAATCCATTACAATATGCCAATATCATCTTCATCGTATTAGTGATTCGATCGCATGATTAAAAAGGATGGCTTACAGTGGGATAAGGCCATTTCGAATGCTGCTGCCACCAGTCTTTGAGCACGGTGGTTGTGTCGCCTGGCAATTTCCCGGCCCTTCTCTTCCTCAGTATCTCCTCCCTCACGTCTTCGATTCTCGACTTGAATCCCTGGCGGGTGGTAATAAATTAGACATCTTTTTCGAATGTATCGCGGGCGGCAATAAGATTAACTGATAAAGAATGTATCCTAGGAGCATGAAGTAGTAAACCTGCTTAAGCTCAATCTTGAGTTCTTGTCTGACTCTTTCCATCAAAGTCCTCTCTGATTCTGTAGGAAGCAAAGGCCCGAACCCCATCATGTCGTGGCCATCGGGCCCTCCGCATTGATCGAACGAATAATCCATTGGAAGGTCGTCTTCGTCGTCCGACATCGTCGCGCCGCTTCCTTCACCTACCGTCGTCCCTGAGATACATAAAGTTCATGCCTTTATTACACCGATCATTTACATCATTCATGAATCACTATTAGTCCAAGATCATATTATTCATCAATCATACCGATTATTATTATCAATATCATCATGTGGCAGATTCTTTAGTTCGTTCACTGCTGTCAATGAATTATGGGACATGTAAAAGTAAAGCAAGCCACTATGGTAGAGGAGAAGGTAGTTTGAGTTGGGACATCTCAGTATTATCGTAGCTCATATGTGTCCTAAAAAACTCACCATTTCAACTACTAAATCATACATAATTAAAAGCTACCTAACGTTGCAGACAAATAAATAAAAACTGGCAAAGCATTTGCTGGTTTATTGTCACTAACTGTTGACTCTTAACACCTAACTACATACATATATATATATAAAGATATTTATTACACCCAATGATGGATCCACTTTACCAACTGGTTGTTGTTGTGTACATGTTCACGCCATACCTTACACAGTTAACCTCACACGTCTCAGATAGGGTTTATCCTTAACAAACCAATCAAGGCATGAACAGCCGCATTTATATTGTAAAGACTTACCAAACAATAAGTAGATCTCATGGAGTCTAACGTCTATAAACTAAAACGGAGACAAAAAAAGCCTTAATTATTAATCTGTATCATTTGTTGTAATTACCAGTGATTGATTGTAAGGTGTGCTCGATCTCACGGCAGGCCATGACAGCTTCGACAGCATGAACTCTGACATGTTGCTGCAGTTGCTCTCTGAAAGAGCACAAGAGTAGCAAGTACTGTGCCTGAATTATTACACGCACATACAAGGAATAAACTCAATCTGAATAAGAAGAAGATGGAAATACGTCGTAACAAAGAAAGCCCACAAATTTAAAACCATTAAAACGCAGAAAATAAGGGAAAGAAAAGGCAGCAGTAATGGAAATACTCATCAACTCACCAAGAAGTTGTCAAGTTCTTGTCTTTGCTGTTGATTCAGCGAGTGAAGGGCGTCGCCGTTCTGTGCATAAGAGCGCAGCACGTTGTGGGACTGAGATATCTGCGCGTCAATGAGCGGAAGCTGATCGATGGGCGTGGCGACGCGCAGGCAAGCCACGTGTGCGGCCAGCAGCTGTTCGTACATGGGATGGTTTGCTATCTCGGACTTGAGCTGGTGGAGATGATGGCTCATTTGGTCCATCGACGACGATGATACGTCGGCGTTGCTCGCAAGCCCGCCTCCCAGAGCTCCACAGTTGATCTTGCTCAAGTCTTGTTCTTGCATCATATCTATCTCTCTCTTTGAGCGTTTTCTTTGTGTTTATTTATCAGAAATGAAAAGTCTTTAGCAACAAGAAGAGAGGATCGGCTAGCTGCTATCTAAATGCAGTTGGGACCCTTTTTATGCTTTAGACAGCAACAGTTTGGTAGGGTCATTAACGTCATGTCATGAAGACAAATTACAGACAAAGAAAAGAAAAGAAAGAAAAAAAAAACAATAATGGTCAATACTTGCAACTGCTGTCCCTTTAAAAACCATTACTTTATATTTAATTTCTGGGTAATTTCAGTAGCTTTCAAAGGATGATCGTGTATTCTCTCCATTGGAAAAGAAATCCCGATGATTAAATGGATGGAATGGACCACTAAACAAAGGTTTTCTTTTGCATTATGAGATATGACACTCACACACTCACCGTGTATGTAAGAAAACCATTTAGAAAGATAAATTGGCAGACGAACTTTTTCTGACGAGCAGCAAGAATTAGCACAACACACATGGTAAACTAATAAAGACAGCAAATCTTGTTGCCTTTATGAGAAGAAAGTAATAAAAGAACAAAAAAATAAAAACGTGTTCTTTTCGGGACTCTTCATCGTGAACAGTGAAGAAAGAGATGTAAAATCATCGCTAAAAATAGATGAGAAAGAGACAATTCGGTGTGAAAAATCAACATCTCATAATTCATATTTTAAACATCAAGATATTATCTTGATCATAAGATGATAATTAATTAATTAATTAATCTGGGACACACAATACTGTTTGTCCTGACAACGACATGTCACTTGATAATTCTTGCTCTTTAATATTTCCCAGTACTTTCAAATCTAAACTAGTTGAAGATAGATAGATAGATAGATAGATAGATAGATAGATAGAGCAGTGAGTAGAAAGTACAGGCGACACAATTAGTCCCTGCAATATATTTCCACATTCATCATCGTATTAATATCCTTCTTACTAGATAAGAATCTATCTGTTGAAACGTCAGCAGATTTCTAATGAGAGAGAGAGATGATGGAAGGAACCAAAAAGCTATTAACATTTGTTAGAAAAGACACAAAGACATATGGGCAAAATCAAATATCATCCCATTAGAAGTCAAATAACCATTCGCCTCGCTCGTCTCCATATTCATCCCATTGAGCGCTTAATGCCACTTCTAAAGAAATACTGCCAAAAAGAAGAAGACACAGCTTCAAATTCAATCATTATATATACAATCTACCAAATATTTCATATTACAACTTGGTATGGTTTAAACATATGAAATGAATTAGAAAATTACTCGAGGGACGTTGGACCGCCATGAGCTGCATTGTCGTCCTTGCTGTCTAGAAAGTCCTGCAATGCAAAGCAGAAGTTCAAATGTATTTGCAAATCAAAGACAAAAATTGGTCGTCGTTGAGATGCGTAGAATCATATATCGTATACTTGAGTAATGTTTGAGCGATCATCCATTTTGAATTCCTTGAAGGCGCCAGTCATGTATTTGCCATCACCATTCACCTAATAATCCAAGTTAAACAGCAAGATCCAACTTATCAGTTTATCTATCATAAGTCTCTGCTAATAAAGTCTCACCTCATTTAGCTTTTCCCACACCAAATCTGGCTGATCCAAATAGCCTTGATCTGCTACGAGGATGTATAATTCGCCTTCGTACTGCATTAGTATCAGATGGCAAAACTGGTCAGATCAGATGCAAGCAGAATGCTTCATTTGAGATAAAATGAGTGACTTTTAACAGCGTTATTACAACCGCAGATTTCGCTAAATTAAAAAGATTATACCACCTTAATTAGCAGCAGAAACAGGCCCATCAATCTGCTTACCTTGAACATAGTATTAAAATGGTTATTTCTGAAGAACACAACTGAGTTCGCCTTCCTTCACCATTTCTTTCAATCTTGAAAGGCTGCAAAAGATATAATCCAATGTCGAATTAATCATATACAATACAACCAGGTGATGGGATAAAGTAGAACGTAGACGTACCCATACACAGTCAACTGGCTAGCACTGTTCCTCATGAAATTCCTGATAAGTTCTCCTGGAAAAAAAAAAGGCAAATAAAATAACGTATAATAAGATTTTTATGGGCAAATAGTCTTTAAGGATATCAATTTCAGGCACTTTTCACCTTGTCTTAAGGATATACTGTCTTTGTTTTTCAAGTCAATGCTGACCACTTCACCTCTATCCCCTTCTTCTTTGCCTTCCTCACTGCCACCAACAACACTAGAAGCCAATGCTTCGGCTTTGTCAATATGATGATGCATTATTTTACCACTATATGAACTTGAATCTCCAGCAGCATTCAAACAGCTGGATGAATCTGTTTCCTCACAGGCATTTTCAAGATCAATCTGTCGAAGGATTTCTTCCAGAGTGGGTTCGATGCAATCTTCTGATGGACAATCCATTTCCTCAGATGAACAGTCCATTTCCTCTGATGAAGAATAGCAGTACACATCATCGTATATCCTAGATCTTTCCATAATCAGTTCGATGCTACGTTGAGACGAATGATACATTTCCTCTGATAGCTTCAGAGCTCTCCGAATCTCTTCTTCTTCCTCAGCATCGCCCTTTCTTGCTCTATGAGGAGAGCCTTTCTTCTCCCCGTTCCCTGCTATGTTTTGTGCATCTAAGGATACAAGCTCCTCCATCAGAGCATTGTATGATTTTGAGCCAATGGCTTCAGCAGTTTCATGGTCCTAAATCCCATGCATTAAAGGTTCATTCACAACATTAAAGAGAAACCAAAGTAAACGAAAATGGTCGATATTCACTCAATACCTGAGGATCAACCATCCATCCATGATAAAGCGGGATATTCAGTAAATCGAATATCATGCACTCTCGAGTGAACACGAAATCGTTAATTCTGAAAACGCAAGACGTGAATATATCAAGTCCACTGGAAAACAAAGGCCGTGCAGTAGGAAGGCCAGTAGGAAGGCCGTGCAGTAGGAAGGCCAGTAGGAAGTCCACTCATCGATAACCCATTCATTACCTTCTAAATTTGATGTCCACGTCAATGCCAGTAGGAAGGCCGTGCAGTAAATCAAGTGCATCGGCAATATTATGCTGCTGATTTTCAACATAACCACCGTGTATGCCCTGCCACTCGATTGAAAAGGGCAGATTTTTAACAAGAAGAACAAAAAAGCAAACCTAATACTAGTGAATATTAAGATCTCATAAGAAAGAAAGTAACATGATAAAAAACACCCAATAGAAAGTTACTTCGATGTCGACGTTAGAATCAGTCAAATGCTCGGCAACTAGTGAAAGCAACTGTTTCTGTGAAACCTCGACGATGTCCTCGCTCAGATTCAAACAGTTCTTCAACGAGAGAATATTACCTAGCACGATATATTCAAGTTGGGATTTTCATTTATCGCCCACGATTACAGTGAATTCACCACATAACGAATCAAACAATTAAAAAAAAAACACAGAAATCAACGCTCTCACCGATTCCACAACAAATAAACGCACATTGAGGATTCAGACATTACCATCGACAGTCTAAAATGCAGTCAGGATTACGGATTAAAATCATACTTTGAAAGAAAGAGAATGGAAGGGAAATTACAAATAGCGACGAGACTGCAGGGCCCATTGGCTTCTTGAAGGATGATTGGCGTCTTCCTGCCCATGAACTCTATCGACTTGACCTTGTAAAACACGTCTTCCTCCATCCTAGGTGCGATGGATTCCTCCTTCTCAGGTGGATTCGAAATTCGCAGTTTCTTCTTTTAGAGGGAAAAAAAAGTCAGTTTGTTCAAAATATCTTTTGATAACAGTTAGTTACGATAATAGTTTGAGGCGCCGAAGTATGATGTGAAAAAACTGATTTTTTTTTTTTTTGTTAACAGAGACATAATTGAAATGTCGAGCTTTGCTTTAAATATTGTTATTAATAACTTGATAGTTAAATATGAGTGTTTAAATATAACTATTTAACACACTACAATATAAGAGTTTGATTAGGGTTTTCTCATCCATGCATGTTTCAAGGACCAAAGCTACATAATAAGCAACGTATTTGGATTAGGGTTTTCTTATTATTCATGTTGATGTGCATATAATAAGCAACATATTTCATTATATATATATATATATATATAGAGACACATAAAAACACGTACAAAATCATCATTCATCAACGAAGCTTGACCTCAGCTTGCAAAGGTTTACCCGAGAAGAAAGCCTCCAAGTTGCTCAACACAAGCTCGTCAAGCGCCCGAAACGACTCGGGGGTCATTACAGCATTATGAGGAGACAAGACAACGTAGTCGAGCCCAAGCAACTCTTTCGGAACGTTAGGTTCGTCCTCGAACATATCGAGCCATCACCGCCAATCTTGCCTTCGACCAAGAATCGGACCAACTCTTTCTCATCGATCAATGGCCCACGTCCCACGTTTATGATCGCACCCTTCTTACCCAGCAGGGTCATTACTTCCTTGTTCACTACATGGTATGTCTCTTTGGTTAGAGCACAGCAAAGGATTAAGACATCTACATTCGACGCAAGCTCGACGACGCTGTCGTAGAACGGATAGGGAACGTCGGGCTTCATGGTTAGAGAGTTGTATGCAATTTTGCATCCAAATGCGTCGAGCCTCTTGACGATTCTTGAACCAATACTGCCCATTCCCACTATTCCGATGCGTTTGCCACTCACCTTGAAAAGAAAAAATGGGAGAAAAGTAAGTGTAGTAACATAGATATATTTATATGGATTTCCTTTTTGACCTTTGACCCAAGAGGATATTCTTTCCGAACAAGCCACAGTCCACGGCCGACGAACCTATCAGCAGCCGACAAGCCTCTCATGACGTCGACCACCAACCCCACCGCATAGTCCGCCACGTCAACGGAGAAAGAGTCCCCGGCGCTTGCAAGCTTCCAAGTCAAAGTGGCTGACCCCTGCGATCTTTCCAACCACGCATTCAACCGAAGGGTATCTATCGAGGTCCGCTTGGGTCAGGGGAGTGTGACCCATGCAAAGGATGGCTCGTGAAAGGGTTAGAAAATCAGGGTCGAGTGGGTCCGAAGACAAGGGGTCGTGGAGGGTGTAGCGTTCGCTGAGTTCACTGCAGAGGAAGACGCTGTCCGATTTGAAAAGTGGGAGGCGGTGGATTATTACATGAGGGCGTTCTCTAAGATCGGACATTTTTCTTATATCTATTATTTATTTTCTTCTGTCTACCATGCATGCAATGTTCTTCATGAATGCCATATATATAAACTAATTAAAGTTTCGTGTCTTTTCATTAATTTCACACCCTCCTACTCGAATTCACAAAATCTCATACTCTTCAAAAAGCTAATTCAAGGCTGAAAGTAGCCATTTAAATGTAATCTCAGCCAGAAAAGCATTTAGGGTTTGGCTGGTGAGATACGCTTCGAATCAGTTCAAATCCATGGAGTTATTTATTATTGTCAGTCATTAAGCCTCTTAAATAAAATTCATGGCTGCTGCAATTTCAAGAAATATTATTAAGGCCTTGGCACTTGGCACACGTTTATTAAGGCCTCTCATACAAACTCATCAATTAAAAGGGCCAAAGCTGCAGAATTCTTGGAGATGCAGCAATGAACTTAAAAACACAGCCAAATTCAATCATTTATAGTACGTAAAACATGGCTCAATAATCATCAATGAAGCTTGACTTCAGCTTGCAGAGGTTTGCCCGAGAAGAAAGCCTCCAAGTTGCTCAACGCCAGCTCTTCAAGCGCCCGAAACGACTCGGGGGTCATTATAGCCTTATGGGGAGACAAGACAACGTTGTCCAGCCCAAAAAATTCTTGCGGAACGTTCGGTTCGTCCTCGAACACATCGAGCCCAGCACCGCCTATCTCGCCTTCCACCAAGAATCGAACCAACTCTTTCTCATCGATCAACGGCCCTCGTCCCACATTTACGATCACGCCCTTCTTACCCAGCACATTCATTACTTCCTTGTTCACTACGTGGTACGTCTCTTTGGTTAGAGCGCAGCAGAGGATTAAGACATCGACGTTCGATGCGAGCTCGAGCACGCTGTCGTAGAATGGATATGAAACCTCGGGTTTCACGGTGTGAGAGTTGTATGCAATTTTGCATTCGAATGCTTCGAGCCTCTTGGCGATTCTTGAACCAATGCTGCCTAGTCCCACTATTCCAATGCGTTTACCACTCACCTGATTGAATCAATGATAATATTTGTCCTAACTATTGGTAATTATAGATAAGAAAAACAATGAGTATTATGAAGTAATAAAAAGATTCAACCTTTGACCCAAGAGGATATTCTTTCCCGGCGGGCCACAGTCCAGACCTCACGAACCTATCAGCAGCCGACACGCGCCTCATGACGTCGATCGTCAACCCCACAGCATAGTCCGCCACGTCGTCGGAGTACGAGTCCCCCGCGCCGGTGACTCTGACGCCGCGGCTCTTGCACGCTTCCAAGTCAAAGTGGTTCACCCCTGCGCTCGTTCCCACCACGTATTCCACCGAAGGGTACTTGTCGAGATCTGCTGACGTCAGGGGAGTGGGACCCACGCAAACGACGGCGCGTGCGGCTCCGCAAAGGGTTGGAAAATTCGGGTCGGATGGGTCCGACGACAAGGGGTCGAGGAGGGTGTAGTGTTCGTTGAGCTCAGTGAAGAAGAGGCTGTCGTCCGTTTTGAAGCGGGGGAGGCGGTGGACGATTATGTGAGGGCGTTTTCCAAGATCGGACATTTTTTTATTTTTATTTTGTTTTTAGATTGTGAATAATATTAGTGGTATCTGTGTGTAAATGCATGCATGCATGCATATAATATAGGAATGGATATCATAATCATATTCTTCTAGAAGGCAGCCATATCAAGACAACCATCAGATCCAACCATCCCCAGCAATGAACTCAAACATTAGTTTAAAAGTCATCTTCTTTGATTGTTTGTACAAGAACAATCATATTTTACTCAATTATTAGTTTCAAAGCCATCTCTTTTGATTATTTGTACAAGAATAATACTATTTTACTCAATTATTGGTCTAAAAGCCATTTTTTTTTTACTATTTGTAGTTTGTACAAGACTGATCCTATTTTACTACATACTCCCAGAAAAAGAAAACTATTACAAACGACATTAAACATATTTTCAACTCAATGGTCGAATGCTGGCAGAAGATTCTCCTTCTTGGCCATTTCGTAAAGAGCAACGGCCATTAGTGCTTTGGCATCAGCTGTCATCCGCCACAGAGTTTTATAGGGAACGACATGAACCTTAATCAGCTCGCCGTGGTCTCGAAGGCCCGTCTCCTTACCTTGCAGCTGTTCGATAACTTCTTTCTCGACTTTCCCTCGGTATAAGAACAGTCCAATACTTTCATCACACCCGCCCTATAATGCATAAATCGAATGGCGTAAGATCAAGAAACATGCAAGAAACCCACGAATACGATCGAACGATCAACCCACCGGGGATGGAAAGACTCCGCCGCCTGCTGATGGATCTAAGAAGGCAGTGAGGTCAACCACGTCGTTTAGGTTTAAGCTTAAGCCAGTCTCCTCCTCGACCTGCGAAGCATTTAAATCGCTTCATAAGACCGAAGAGTGATTGAAATTTGACGAATTAGATATTTCCTTTCGTAATCACAAGAATGAAAGCTAGAAACTGTAAGAATGGGGTAAAGAACCGACCTCACGGACAGCTGTTCCAACTATGTCTCCCTTGTCGTCGTCTATCATTCCAGCCGGTAATTCCAGGATGAGTTTGCCCACTGGAACCCTGACCTTTCACATTTGTGAAAACTCTTTCAAGTTCGATGAGATGGCTATGGATGGTTTTTTCTTTTCTTTTTTTTTTTTTCAATAAATGTAGAAAATAAGTTGAGGGAAGATAAAAAGGAACTACCTGCTCGGTCAACACGGCGTATGTCTCTCCATCGGAATCCAAGAGAATTAGCACTGCAACAGCTGGGCCTCTAGCAAACACAATGCCGGGAACCTATATTTGTTTTTAGCATGTTACGCCATTAATTATAATGAATTGAAATAAAGGGAAGAGGAGAACAAACAAGATAATTACTCAGATGATGATAAAAGTGACTCGGGAAAATATTGTTAATATAAATCTGTGAAATACCTTCTGCCCTGTTTCCTTGTCAACAATGTCTGCCTTGAACTTGAGAAATCCAACTCGGGTGCCGAACATATCTACGCCCTATCGATCAATGGGCGGAGATATCAAAGAATTTCAAAAGTAAAATTGGATCTTAATCAAAGAACTAGCGTGTTAGAAGTTAGCCTCGGGAATAAGCCAAAGATTTAAATCAAGGCCCAAGGGTTTTACCTAATGTGAACATACAGTTGAGGTGTGATTTATAACAATAATAAAGCAAGCTACGGCCTACAATGGACAACATCACAAGTACAGAACCAAGAGTGCTTTGAATCATAACATAAAAGGGATGATTCAAGAGAGTCCCCAGGAAATCATTTAACTATAGCAGTATCGTGCTATAAACAAAATCGGCAGGCATGGATAGTAATTGGATTCTACTTTAAGGCGCTATAAAAATAACCTCAGTTCAACGCAGCAAAATATGACAGACGAAAAGATAGAAGAGAACCTTTTTTAGTTTCAACAGAAACACGAGATGCATCCATACCTGAATGAGCACTCGTTTGAGGGACAAGCCTCCATTCGCCAGCAGTCCCGTTTCTGTTTGTATGTTTCTCAACCACTGCTTGAACAATGATGATTCTATCGCATTACTGCAACACCGAAGAGCTTGTTATAGATGAATATAACTGAATATGCCAAGCCCATTTCAATGAGAAGTTATTCATGAAGCAAATTACTATAGTACATACACATAACTCGCCTTTCTCCTATTATCAAATCAAAACACAATAGTATGTATAATCGTCTGTCTGAAGTACAACCATAAGTTTGGGATTCAATCTACATTGCATATCCATATAAATATATCAATTATAGCTAAGATTAAGAAGCAAAAATCAAGATTTATCAAACGCAGATTGATAAGCTGGCTAGTGCAATCTTTCCATCTAAAATTGTACCATACGAGAAAGGAAGCGAAGAGACACTATCCTGAAATCAGATTGAGAGACGCCGGAGGCAGCTACGACGGGAACCGGCTGATCGGTTTGACCCGGGAGGCTTATATGGGTTTGAATCAGCTGCGTAGATGCCGACTCCGAGGCCATTGTGGAGCTAAAAAGTCGAAATTTTTCACTCCTAAGGCTGTTGAAAGTGGAATTCGAACAAAATTGAGTGAAATCCCTATGTGGGTTCGAGAATCTGACGATGTGCCTAGAAATTGGGATGAACTGCGTAGAAGCAGACAGTAGCGTTCTCATTTTCTGATGGATGTAATATAATTGGATACAGCCGAATTCTATTTTCTTGTTTTTAAGGGTCAATAACAATTTAATCAAAATCGTAGATAGAAAATATAGCAACAATTAATATTGCAAATTTGAAGAAAAGCTATCATCATCATCTTGAAACAGCCAATGCAATCACCACCACCGAAATGCCAGAAGCCGCCACAGGCCCGGCGGGAGAAGTTGCCGGAGCGGTCGCCACAAATGTGCCATTTTTTCCCCAGGGTGGCGGGGTAAATGCACCATTCCCTTAGCACACTTCGTATAGTCAACGCCTAATTTCCAACCAGCGTCGCCTCCGACTATCCAATCATGGGCCAAAGCCCGAGCGGCCATTGAAACGATTGAGGGCTATGAATAAAGCTTTACATGCCATGACAATTTGTCGTACAATTGTTTAAAAAAATATAGGATACTTAACGTTCTGCCGTGCAGGCCTCTATATACCTTCGAATATCTGTTCATTGATAAGTCAAATGGAAAATGCAAGTAATACACTTTCGACTTCGGTTCGTTATTTCTGGCAACTAGGTCGTTAAAAACAACATACAAGATACCATTGGCAACTTTTCGGCTACCTTTTAAACTACAAGCTTTCAGTGTGGTAATAGTTTGCAAGTGGGGCAATACCACTTTCCTTTATATCTTGTCTCTGGTGTGAGGCCAACACAAGCATAATGGAACCATTCACCTCCTTGACACTGTGTTATGATCAAAATAATAACTGAATCAGACAGTGTGAAGATGTTGTGATTATCTGTTCTTGAAAAATTGGCTAGGCAGACCAGTTGAATCGTATAGATGCGAATGATAATGGACATGAAATGCGTACTCACATTTTCATTGTCGCACGCAATCATGTCGCCGAAGGATACCTGTTGGAAAAGGATCAACTTTCAGCTATAAATAAATGAATAAATTTTGATGCAAAGGAGGATCGATCGCCAGGATCGGATAGTAATCAACAGAAATAAAGACCTGATGGCAAACACAGTAGGTCGGCTCATTTGGATCAATAGGTAGTTCAAGCTCGGGTGGTGAGGCAAAATCTTTCTTCATGCTTCCAGGGGGAGGCATAAACTCGAAGTCTCGATCCCTGTCTCTATCCCAATCTCTATCCTTGTATTCGAACCTCCTTGGTTGAGGAGGTGCTCCATAGATAAATTTCCGTTTTTCAGTTTTAGGAACTAGCGATAGTTGAGGGAGGGTGGTTGGCTCATCTGGAGGTATTTTTCCCTCTGTAGAAGAAGACACAATGAATGTAATTGTTATG
This sequence comes from Lindernia subracemosa, assembly GCA_028392965.1. Classification (NCBI taxonomy): domain Eukaryota; kingdom Viridiplantae; phylum Streptophyta; class Magnoliopsida; order Lamiales; family Linderniaceae; genus Vandellia; species Vandellia subracemosa. Next base: position 850,264 of record JAQPCC010000042.1, read on the forward strand.
CAATGCTAGAAAAAGAACAGAGTTGTGTCAAACTGTGTTTCTTGAAAAACTTCAAACACGTAAATTGATAGCGCTGCATATTGGCGAAACTGCGAGCAAGACTGATACAAGGTGAGCAAGAAACAAAGGAGTGGGAATACCTTGCTTGAGATCTTCTGCAAAGTTATTTAAATCTTCATCAAGACGTTTGATGTGACTGTCAATCTGACACATATGCAAAATAATAATATTAGCAACCCCTTATACCTTAAAAACATATGTCTAGAGAAAACTTACAAGTTCATACGCTTGCCGAGCTAACAGCACCTTCTCAGTGCAGAGACTGAGAGCATTATCCTGGTTTGCCTCGATCTCTTTCTGAAGTTTATCAAGCACCTCGTCCTCCTCATTTTTTCTAGAGAACGATCCTCCTTGGGATGCCAAACCCAAGCAGTACTTGGTTTGCTGCCTTGTCTGATTCAACATTCCTTCACATTTGCATCCCAAGTATCAAGATCAATGTACGAGCTATTTGACCCAAATAATGTTCACTGCAGCACACATTCGCACTCCCATGCATAAATTATAAATCTTTGAAATTATGCACCTGGTATTTTATTATTTAAGGAATTATGTCTTTCTCTTAAATGCAAGTGTGGAGCTGAAGTTGAGCCCTAGTAACTTAGATGCCCCACTTTTTATGATAAAAAAGTTATTAAAAACATCAACTTTGTTCATATTATTACTCTTCCAATATCATCCTAAGGTTCCGCCCCTAACTGAAGCAACACAATTTCCTTCAACTCAATTCATGCACTTCATAATCAGAAACATCACTTTTTGTCGAAACCAGGCATGTTCAGAAACACAAAAGATACAATATCGCATTGGACATTTGTGGTACTCTACTATCATAGTTCCAATAGCTGAAAAATAGAATTTAATTAAAGAGGTTTAAGTAGGACATAGAAAGTAGCCCAGCCAAGAAGTGCCAACTACCAAGCTCTATCAACGCAAGCATACAGTTTGCAAAGTGCTGTCATTGCAAATTAAAAGAGCAAAGCTATCAATTAAGAAGTATCAACCGGATATTACCATGAAAAACTGAACTTTGCGCTTACAATACATGCAAATGGCTCAATCACAACTAGAAACGATGACAAATAACAAATAAAAAGAAAAAAAGAAAGAAAAAGAAGAAAACTGAAACCTTGTGACCTATCATCAAGCTCTCTAATGGTGTTGAGAAGCCTCTGAAGCTCCGCAGGCAGCGTGCTCGAATCTGTCACGACCAAGATATAACACAAACACACACCGCAAGCAATACCATTCGATGAGCATATGACGAATAGAACCAGGAATTATAAAATGTAGAAACGGAATCGAAGATACTCACACTCCAAATAGTCATCCACGAAAACGCCCGTCCTCGCAATCGCCATCCCTAAATGGTTCGTTTTCTATCGCAAAAGAACCCTAATTAGTTTCCGCTTGATTTGGGAATTTTACTCCTCTTGGGGGACAAAAGTTGAGTAAGCAACCTCAAAAGTCGTAGGAGGTTAACACGATTTAAAGTATTATACTTCAATGAACGATTAAATAATTTATAATCTCAAACTATTATAATTTGCTCCCATGCAAAAAAAAAACCCAAGAAATACGAAATATAGATTAATCAAACAACGCAACATGCAATCAAATTCAAACTACGCAATCTTCAAGACGGCGAAATACGCCGCAGCCATCGCCACCAACGCGCCCGTTATCAAAGGTGAATGCTTCTGGTGATCAGACGTCGAAGAGCCAGTGCTCAGCGCAGGAGCCGATGCTGGAGCCGCCTCGATCGAACCGCCGACGGTTATTACAAGCTTCATCCCCGAAGCGCAGTGGTTCCCCACGCCGCAGACGTACCACTTCTTCCCCGGCGTCGAAAGGGTAACGACGTCATTCCCGCTCGTCTGTGCCTCGAAAGAGGCGAAGGGTTTAGTGCAGTTTTGGAACGCAGTTCCGTTTACTTTGTACACATTGTGCGCGCCCTGAGCGTACTTGAACGCTGCGACGAACAAAAAACGAACGACATTTTCAGATTAGTGTAATAATACTTCGATAAAAAAAAAATAGATAAATGCGTCAGCGAGATGATCATCTCAAACGTACCGAGCCGGTCGCCGACGTAGAAATTTTTTCCCTGAGCCCATGCGGCGTAGTCGACGCCTAGTTTCCAGCCAGCGTCGTCCCCGACTATGTAATCGGTGGAAGAGCCCGGGAAAGCGATGGCTGCGATGATGGCCAAGATCAAGAAAACTTTCGTCGTCGCCATTATCGTACTTATTTAGCTTATGGTTCTTTACGATATTTGCGTGCGCTGCTTTGTAGAATGTGATGAGGTACTTATATTGTGCTGCTGAGGTGACAGATGAATACTTTGCCTGCCGGCTAAAGGCGGTCGAAGATCGGCCATGAGAGAAGACAATTGGCATATCAAAGGTATGCAATCGAGTGTTAGATTATTTTAAGTGTTTAAGATTAATTAATTAATCAACACTTACAATTACAACAGAGTAATTGATTATTGTATGTACTAAAAAAAGATAGTATTTTTAGTTACTTTGATTTATATGACTTGGCTAAGATTCTAGTTATTACACTACGCCCGTGACTAGACGAACTACTTAGTACTACTTGCTGTCTTTCCTCAAACTTTGGGCTAAAGATTCAAACTTTTTTCAAGTATAATGAACTAAATTCTGAGCCATAAATCTGAGCAGATGACTTTGGCTCACGAGGATCCCATTCAAGGAGGGCTCAAAAGGCAGAGTTTTAATCCCCTTTTGCAAAGCAAGCAACAGCCACCAAGCAATATCCATGATCATCTCTTTCGACGACGGCGTTTATATAAATGGATGCTAAGTTTCGACGAGCATGGCAGTATACGGAAATGGCAAATGCTAACAATGGGACCCACTTCTTGGACATTCACGAAGTTCCAGAAGAGGAAGGATGGGAAGAAGAGGAAGAAGAAGGTCGTAACAATGGAAGCCGAAGCAAGCCCTTAAGAGCGGTCGACGTAAAGCCCGACAAAAAAACCAGCAAACCTTTCAGGCCCGGCGATCAAAAGAGGCCTCAGAATCGAAGTTTCAGCAAGCAGGTTTCTTTAGAGACGGGGTTCTCGGCGCTTAGTGGCGAGCGTAAGGAGAGAAGAGCATTGCCGAGGAGTGGCCAGAGCCTGGGGGGAATTGGCTTTTCCCATTCGGGCCCTATCGATGTAAGAAAAGGAGATTTCAGTATATTCAGAACTAAATCTGCTCTTGTAAGGCAGAATTCGAAGCTGCCCTTGAGAAAAGAAAGCGACGCCAATTTTCAGATCGATAATGGTCCATCCGAGTCGAATAATATCGATGAATCCGTCAATGAAAGCGTTCCCGCTGGTAGATACTTCGCCGCGCTTCGTGGGCCCGAGCTCGACCATGTCAAGGTTCGTATTACTTTTGAGCTTTGTTATTACATCTATGGAAAAAAAAATAAACATTGCCTATGCTTAACGTTGTTTAAGGATTCCGAGGACATACTGCTGCCGAAGGACGAAAAGTGGCCGTTTCTCCTCCGTTTCCCCATAGGCTGCTTCGGCATATGTCTGGGCCTAAGCAGCCAAGCCATTCTATGGCGAAGCCTATCGACGAGCCCTGCGACGAAGTTCCTCCGCATAACTCCCTTAATAAACCTCGTCATATGGCTCCTCTCCCTAACGATCCTCGTCGCAGTATCCATAACGTACGCGCTAAAGTGCGTCTTCTACTTCGAAGCCGTGAAGAGGGAATACTTCCACCCCGTCCGTGTCAACTTCTTCTTCGCCCCGTGGGTCGTGTGCATGTTCTTGGCCATCGGGGCACCTTCGATGGTATCGCCGAGCGCCACCCTACACCCCTCGGTATGGTGCGCCTTCATGGCGCCTATCATATACCTAGACCTCAAGATATACGGGCAGTGGCTGTCGGGCGGCAAGAGGCGGCTCTGCAAGGTGGCCAATCCGTCTTCTCATTTGTCAGTCGTGGGGAACTTTGTCGGCGCGATTCTGGCGGCTAAGGTCGGGTGGTTTGAGGCGGGGAAGTTTCTGTGGGCCATCGGCTTTGCGCACTACCTCGTGGTGTTCGTGACGCTGTATCAGAGGCTGCCGACGAGCGAGGTGCTGCCTAAAGAGCTGCACCCCGTTTATTCCATGTTCATCGCGACTCCGGCGGCGGCTAGTATTGCATGGGGAGCTATCTACGGGGAGTTCGACGGGCTGGCAAGGACGTGCTATTTCATCGCCTTGTTCCTGTATAGCTCGTTGATCGTCCGCATCAACTTCTTTCGGGGATTCAGGTAAAAAAAGTATTGGTAAAGAATGCGGCGTGATTTGAAACCAAAAAAATCAATAACAAATGGCGGACTATCAGATGAATTTGTTGAATGATCACTTAACCTAAAAGCTCAAGCGTTAAGCGAGTGCGTTATATTTTAATTTTATATATTTTAATTACAACGCGCCCATCACGTCTAGGCTGATTTCTTTTTAATCTACCCATAAGGATTCGTACCTATGACCTCTCTTAGCTTGAACTCTGATATCATGTTGAACCACGACTAGACTGCTTTCTTTTTAATTTAGCGGTAGACGTATAATTTTTTTTAAATGTGTGACCGTAAGGATTCGTACATATGACATCTCTTAGCCTGAACTCTGATATCATGTTGAACCACGTCTAGGCTGATTTCTTTTTAATCTAGCATTAGACACGTAATTTTTTAAAATGGATGGTCGTGAGAATTTGTATACATGATTGAATGACTAATTCACCTAAAAGCTTAAGTCTCGAGGAAGTGTATAATTTTATCAATTTTATATACTTTATTTCCAACATGATTAAACTTTTAGGCGAAAGTTGCCATTCGCGACGTAATAACACCATGTATTACGCCGTCTTATAGGTTTTCCGTGGCTTGGTGGTCTTACACATTCCCGATGACGACCGCGTCGATAGCAACCATAAAGTACGCGGAGGAAGTGCCTACGGCGGTAAGCAAAGGCCTGGCCTTGACGCTGTCGCTGATGTCCTCGACAATGGTCTCGATACTGTTCGTCTCGACGCTTCTGCACGCTTTCGTTTGGAAAACTCTGTTTCCCAACGATCTTGCGATCGCTATAACGAAGAGGAGGTTGGTAAAGGAGAAGAAACCGTCGAAGAAGGCGTACAACATTAGGCGCTGGACGAAGCACTCGCCATTGTCGTTCGTTCAGGGCATCGGAAAGCAGTCCGATGATTGAGTGATGTGGCGAAGATAGAACAGAGGTTGTAATAGATATAAATCTGCCGATATTTGATGACGTAAGATAATGTTTGTTTTGTAATAATAAAAGGGGCAAAATGGTAAATTTGATAAGTTACCCGCCAATGTTAACGAACCTCTCGTTTAAAAAGATCTTTGCAAAGCCACGCAAGACTCTTGTCCACTCGTTTCGCCATTAAAAGTATCTGAGCTATTAGCTCATCATCTTCTTCACCACGAAGAGCGACACTCCGAAAAGCGCATCAATGATGCAGATTTTGACACAAATCTCGTCGGTTTATGGCCTTGGTCTCAAAACCCATTCTATGGCATTTTCGCAAACACCTTTTGGATTACCTAAGGGGAGAAGTTGGTGTCGCGGTGTGTTGATTTTTTCATCTCTTATTTATGAGAATTTTAGCTCGTGGTTTGATTTTGTTGAATTGATTTAACAGATCCCATCTCATCTGATGTGAATCGAAACAAGGGATTTGTGGTTTCAGCAGCAGAGGAAGGGAAATTGGGTGCTAGTATACAAAGAAAAAGGTTTTCTTTCTTCTTGATTTACTTTTGATTCGATAGCAATGTGTATAATATCAACTTGGCAAATTGATTGTGCGATGATAATTTACTTCCTGATATTTTTTCAGGAAAGTTGTCGAACATTTGAGTCTACTGAAAGCCAGAGAAGATCTGTCCGAGGAGCAAGAGAACGACATGTTGGATCATCTTTATACGACCCAATATCAGATGCGTGGGATTGTTTCCATATCACTAGGTAAATTATCTTATTGAGACTTGATACTTAATTCATTTTCTGATTTTCTTTTCACCCAAAATGTCGGCAAGTAAACTTTGTGACGCATGTAGGACGTATTTCTGATCAGAACACCGAACAATATACCCATGCCATCTTTATGCGTTTCCAGACAAAGGATGATCTGGCCAAGTTTTATGTGAACTCTTTTTACGATGAAGTTTTGAAGGAACATGTGATGCCTTACTGCCATGTACGCTCTGACATGTAAACACCATGACTTCAGTTCGTTGCTTCTTTAAGATATATATGAAGTCTATTAGCTTAGCTTATGTTTGTTTATCCAACTTGTAGTTGTTTTGCATGCAGGGTGTCTCGTATTTGGACTACGAGTCTGATGTAGAAGATGATATCTTGACAATTTTTCGTAAGGGAGAGGTTAGAAAATTTATTTCTTTTCGTCTTGACTTTCTATTTTTCAGTATAGCCAGTTTAGTTTTGTTCGTTGTTTGTATCCTATATATACATCAATAATCTGAAGGGCGTGAAATGGTTTTAATCTCAGGAGTTCAATAATGGGGTAGAGCTCATACTTCTGATGGAGTTCATTAGCAGTTCACTGGGTGGGCCAGCAGAAGATGCCATGACTTCCCTGGAGAATCTGACCCTTGAGTTTCCTTCTTTGATAGTTCAAGCTACTAAAGGTATATCAAAAGGTTCTCTCCGAGACTATTAGTATCGTATATAGTGCTGAATTCATGTGTAAATTTCACGATCACTGTGTTTTGCTTACAGGAACTAACATGAATACGAAACATAGAGAATACGGTCATGCTATGGTCATACGGTTCCGGTCATGTGAGTTCTCTGTCGTTGCTTTCTCTTAACGATTTTAACATAATGAACTATGTAGCTCCTAACACTTGCGATGCCACAGCTGAGGCCTTCATGATATTCATCAACAGCTCAGAGTACAGTAATGTAAGAAGCTATAACTCTGTAACTCGGATTACAAATCCATATTAATGATACTAATCTGTTAAAATCTAACTGGGATTTGGCAGTTGTGGAGATCCAAGTTCGAAGGCATCATCGAAAAGGCTGTTTCCATTCACTTCTCCGTGGATCCTATTGGCACAGAACTTTTGTAGAAAGGTTTATGGTTGTTTTTTTTCGTTTTGTTTTGAAGTATAGAATTTCAAAATTGACTGCCATATTTTCCGGGCGAATGATTCCATGGAAACTCTGATTCGAATTCTTTTACATGTTCTTGGATCGATTTTTCGTGGATATTCTGAGAAATCGAGTGTCACGACATGGTTACCATCATCACCACCACCATCATCAGTATAATAGGAAGAAGAGTGCGGTGATGAATCCTCATAATATATAAGCTGCTGAGGTTCTGAATAATATGAGAGGGATGCATAAAATCTTGAAGATGAAGATGATTGTGAAGATTTATATGAACATACTTGCGTGTGAAATTGGTTATTGTTGAGTAAGACTTAATTGATGGGCTTCGTGTAATTATAACATTGTAGCCATTGCAGTTGACCATCTGTCTGATTATTCTTGTTTTCATTTCTACATGCTATCATGATCATACCTGAAAATTTGGAATGAATTTCTTGGACCATGAATTCCTTTTATAAAATATTATATACTATTATTTCTCACAAAAAAAAAAGTAAAAGTTATGAGGATGATAAAGATAATACACAGGAGATTGTAGCTCGTCTATTCTACCCTGTTTGTGCAGGTCAAAATAGCAGATTTCAACTCTTCTTTTCCCAGCGATGTTCGCACAATCACCTAATAACATAGAAGTAGGTTCATAAATAGTGATGTTGTAATGTAATCCCAGGTAAGAAAAACAATCCAAACAACAGTTGTGACATAAGTAAGTTTGACAGTGGAAAGTAACTTGAGTTGTGAAGAAGGTTTTTCTTTACCTCTTGTACTCTATTTCCAGCTCGAGCAAGCAATTTGTACTGATTCTCAAACATGGAGGCCATGTAAACCTGCATTCGAAAGGCGTTGGCACAACTTTTGAACAGTATAATACAAAGTTTTCAAGCTATTTTTTCTGTATTTGATACGATTTTTTTTTCTTTTCACCTGAAAAGTCGGTGCTAAACCAGGGCTCAAGAAATAGCTTCCTTTCGATACAGATTCGATCCCTTCGAAACTCTCCAGTTCCTTGATCAGAGATTCCACGTCGGCCCACTGAACAATTCGATGATAAAAACGTTATCTTCTCTCTCGTTTCGTTTTTTTTTTCTTGAAAATAAGAGCTGAGATGTCATGAAACTACGAAAACTGCGTCAGATTTAGTAAATGTTTTATTGGTAATAACCTCGGTGTCTGCTTCAGCTGCTTGAAGCCGTCCACCCAAAGAATTATCACCACCAACCACAGCTTCCAATGTCTCCATCATTGGATCTGGCTGCAATGCCAACGTACAAAGAAATCGTGTTTGCGTTAAAATTAACAACTTCGACATTAACAGCTAAAACCCCTAAGAGAGCCAACTAAATGTTACCGTTATATCCTTCAGGGATAAGAATATTCGTTCGAGTGAAAAATCCAATTGGTGGACTTTAGCATCAACGATCTGCAGACAAACAAGTATTTCTTCTTACCACAAATATGTGCCTACAAGACTGTTTTGGCCCTGGTAATAAAATTTACGAGGGGTTTGGATATATGGATGAAAAGGAGGACCTGTCCAACTTTAAAGTACGATGCAGGATCAAGAGTAGCGTCCCATGAGACTTCTGTCTGATGAATGAGTGCCGGAACGCCTTCAACCTTGGAGCAGGGAATTATGCAACTATTAATTATTTTATTAGGACCATATGATAAAAGGTTATTGAATTATTTTCATTTTACCTCGACAAAGATGCCAATGTATGTTATCTTTTTTATGCAGCATTTGACCACATCTCCGACGCTCAGTCGTGCCTGCAAGAATCATTGAGGGAGAAAATTATTGTACGATATATATATATATATATATATATATGTATGTATTAGAGTGCGTATACAAGGCCCTTTAGGTGCAGAGACCTTTTGAACTTGTTCAAACTCATATCTTATTAAAGTTACATTTGCTTTCGTAGTCAAAAACATATATCTATGCAAGTTAAACGGGATTATATTACCATGACACTTCTCTTCCTCTCAACTAACTCTTCCTTCTCTTTAGGTTTAACGGAAAATATCAGCTTCCGCGATCTTCTATCAGCCAATACCACACCTACATTGATCCTCTGCAACATAAATCAAAACCATGTAAGTGTGAACTCAATATAAGAGAACGACATATTTTATTATGTTGTTTGCAATCATCAAACCTGTCCAACAAAGGATGATAAGAATTTGAGTTTCTCTTGGTCATATATTCTGAGAAGATCCTCCAGTTTCATATCAGGGGTCACCTCTCCATCCGCATTACTATCAATCTTTGAATCTAATGTTGACTCAGATGAATCAGTGATGTTAGTAGCATCGTATTTTCCTATTATGCCAAGGTTTTGCCTATACGTTGACGGATCTAAACCTTTTCTTCTAAGCCATGATTCAAAGGCCAAAAATTTCCACCTTGCAGCTAGATTCCGATAAGGCAAGAATCCTATCAAGGAACCAAACGTAGCCTATAAACAAAGAAGACAGCTCAAAAACTCACACGTATGTGTTAGATTAACGATGTATTAAGTTATATATTATATAATAACAAACTCACAACAAATCCTCTAGTGCTTGAGCTAATTAACTCCACTTCTTCTCTCTGCCCTGTTTTAACCAACTTTTCAGCCCTATCCCAGTCATCTTCTTCACGTTCCTGTATGAGTGGGGGGAGATTTATAAGATGAAAACTTCACCATTAAAAATGCTCACTTTAGTAATGATGACAGATTAAGATAGACAACCCCAATCGGTGAAGTTGTAAGGACCTTCTCGAGCTCCAAAGGGTTCCCAACTTTTTTGGGGCTGACTTGCTCGCCAATTTTCTGATCTGACACTTTACTCGAGAGGTCTAATCTATAACACGAGTAAAAGAGTTAGAAAAATGATCACAAATCAAGAAGCATCGATATGTAAGAAAATAACGAGGAAATAATAATGTATATTACCTTTTTGGTTTTCCAATGAGCACAGCAGCATCCATGGAGCTTGAAGGTGTATCTATAGATGGTCTCACCTGCCATTCTTGAAAAGGGACTAGTGCATTTTACATAAATGACTTTAATCCATAAACACAAGTATGTCTTTTAACACATATAGGATTAAGCCTATTAAAATTTAATTGCAAAATGCATCTGCAGACAATCAAATTACCGTTTGAAGATCCTTGATCTTCAGAGCCTGTTTGCCTAACATCCGTAGTATTCTCAGGTGAATCATCAGAATTCGAAATGCCAGCTTCATCATCATCTACAACATTTTCAGGGTCAGAGTCAGCATACCCTATCGATGGATCTTGTTCTTCTTCACTTGAATCGAACTTGATCAACTCTGGCTTTTGCGTAAGCACAATATCATTACTTTCAGCATAACCAGATTCAACTTGAAGAGCATCAACATTTTCAGACACAGTATTCACTACCACATCATCAGGACTAGCTGGCACTGTCTCGGGCTTCTTCAACAAAGTGATATCACTATACCTCTCCTTTTGCAAATCTTTTCCCATTCTCAACGATATATTAGGTTTCATTCCAAGGCCAGAGGATTCATCACTGGATTTATAATATGAACTTGGCTTGCGCAAGATAACATCAGGCACACTGCTTTTCTTTTCGTATATCGGTTTTTTAATTGGTTCGGTGGAATAACTTCTAGTAGATCTCGCCGGTTTAACACTTTCCTCAAACTTGGTTCCTTTTTTAGGTACGGGCCGCACCAAATTTAGTTCTGTGTCCAAGGTTTTATCTCTTCCCTCAAACTTAATTCCTTTATTTGGAACAGGGCATACCAAATTTAGTCCTTCGGTTGAATTTGTAGATTTCTTTTGATCTGATACGTCAAATGGGATCTCCTCTATTGCTTCAGTCAGGTCTTTACCCTTCCTTTTTTCTAATAATTTCTCGATTTCCAGATAGGATAAATCTGGATTTAACTTCCTGCCCATTATCTGAAAAATTCGATTCGAGAGAAGCATGTCAACCTCAAAAAGACAACAGTTTTAGGCTAAGTTACAACCAAGAAACAACACATATTTGGTGTTTGCCATTCTAATTTACAGGCAGATGAAGCGAGCACTAGTTTCATTTTTCAGACGTTGTTAAAATACATGAAGTAAAACAACATCAATGGACAACTATAACACAATAGCATTTAGCATATCACTCCAAAACGTAGTTCAATGGCACAAGCTAGAGATACTAAGGACTACGTGGCAGAAATATCGTTCGACCATTAAATTATTCTGCTATTATCATATGGTAGCATATCTATCTACACAATCAAACCAAAGCACAAAACCGATAAGAAAAAAAATCACTTTTTTTTATTCGTTTGATCAACTGAATAAGCAGTAACAAATGCAGAAATGCTCCAAATCCCAAGCTTAGAGCCGACCAAAAGTCTATCTTTATGCAAAGCACACTCAAGCAAACAAAAAAAAAAGGAGGCAATTTGTTACAAATTATATGAAACCTTGGCTAAGGTGACTTTGGGGTCTTCACCAAGCATTCTACCGAACTTTAGCTCCATTTGATCCCACTCATCAAGCCTCGGATCATCCTTTGAAGCAAACACCAAATGGTTTCTGGGTTTTCTACGAGGAAAATTCAGACCACTTAGATTCTTGAATTGAGAAAAGGGTTTAGGAGTAAACTGAAATGCCGAGGAGCAACTGGCTACGTTGAGCTTGAGACTTTCCATATTGGGTTGAAACGCCCTTTATATAAGATTTACAAACAATAAGATTGTATTCATAGCTTTCCTTATCTAAATCCTCTCGAAACTCCTCCTACGTTCGAAGACCAATGGTGGAGTTGGAAAAATAAGACGATGAGCTGTGCTGTGCCTCTGTTATCCTTTTAAGAAGGTAAGCACGTGAATATCACGTGACTTGAATATGTAAGAATATTCAATTTTATTTAATAATGTAATTAAACCGAAAATAGCTCCACCACACCATCCCATGCCATGCCCGTAATGCTAGGCTGAGATAATCAACCACCTCCGTCGCTTGCCTACTTCAATTTTCAACCTATCTTTTACAAATCACATTTCTTCTCATCTATTACAAGGTTCATAACAATCAAGAAATCCCATTACACGGCTGATCTACACATAACATTAAAATCATCGAAGAGAGTTCCATTGTTGTTTTGTCGGGGGGGAAGAAGATACAATGGCTTGTTATGGAACGACCCAGAAATGCAAAGCTTGCGATCAAACGGTGCATTTCGCAGAGATGGTCTCCGTCGATGGAATGCCTTATCACCAGACCTGCTTCAAATGCAGCACCTGCAATGGCCGCATCGCTGTATGTATATTGCATGACGATATATATTTCATTTTATTTCTATAATTTGCATGGCTCATTGACCAAAGATTCTATGATGTAATAGATGAGCAATTACTCTGCTGTGGAGGGAAAGCTCTACTGCAAAACTCACTCCGAACAGCTTTTAAGAGAATCTGGGAGCTGTACTTCCAAGAAGTTTCAGCCATGTAATCATTTAATAATGATAGCCTTAGATTAGCTTCTTCTTCTTCTTCTTCCAAGAACGTTATTGATTTGAATTGTTTTATGTTTCTGCTGATCATCAGCTGGGAAGGAAGGAGACCAGCCGGCAAATTCCAGCAAAGCGTCTGCATTTTTCTCGGGCACGCAGGAGAAATGCGCAGCCTGCAAGAAGACGGTCTACCCACTCGAGAAGGTATGATGAGTTGTATACAGACAATGTTCCCCTTATTACATTAATCATACGATGTTGATGATGATGGTATGTTAATAAGGTGACGGTGGAGGGTGAGTTCTACCACAAGTCGTGCTTCAGATGTGCTCACGGCGGATGTAACATCTCTCCGTCCAACTATGCGGCGTTGGATGGGATTCTCTACTGCAAGCCCCACTTCAGCCAGCTCTTTAAGGAGAAGGGAAGCTACACACATCTCACTAATTCCCACAGAGCAAACAACAACGAAGAAGATCAACCCGCCGTTGTTGCAGAAGACTCCGAGGAACCGCCGTCGCAGGTGGTTGACTCCGAGGATGCTCGTGATTGAGGAGACGTCATAAAGATTGGATTTTTTTCTTATTACTATTTGGTTTTTGCTTCCCCTAGTTATTCAAAAGATTACGAGGATCGATTATATTCTAGTTTGATTTATTATTGTTATAACATTTATTGATTATTACAAAAAGTGGCCAACAAAGTAATATAAAGATTATATTACATTGATATTTGTAATTAAGACTCCATGCCATTGCTAATGTAATCCTCATGGCAAATCTAATTTACTCCACTTAACCATCTTTCAAGGGTAGGGTCGGACGAATGAAGTATAAATATGACAGTGAATCGTTAGACATTGTTATTAACGTCGCCCTTTAGCAGCAGTTTTCCTAAAGCTTTCAGCTTCCGGCGAGAATCTCAGGTCCAGTCAGAGCGATCGTGAAGGCCCCTAGAATCCCTTTTCGTATATTCCCGACAACAAATCACGCTTCAACTGATAATCCGAAAAATCTCTTCCTTGTGTTCCATATACATCCAGATGTTTTTCAACGGAAGGGTTAGATATTCCACTAAAGATTCTCTTTTTTCGTGGGAGTTATGTTGGGATCGATTCAACGGATGGAAGATGTGGTTTGAGAAAGAAGAAAAAACCTCAAGGTAAGACTAATGTTTTTTTTTAAGCTGGATCTTACACGCCCTATGGTGTTGCTAAAGCTAGGTTTTTTTTTGTTTTTTTTTTAGAATTAAGTTTATTTGTATGATTTTGTATTAGGGATCTGTGATTTCCTTGTATTCGAAGCAATGAGAGAAAAAAATTATGTAAATACTAGCAGAAAATGAGTGATTGGGCTTTACAAGCAAATGAAATTGTAAATAGCTACAGATTGCTGCAATTTGGATGTGTTTATAGGGGACATCAAACAATCATTTTTATGGATCTGTTGTAATGATGTTGGAAAATGCTTTAGAAAAGGGTTGTTTTGGTATTTTTTTTATCTGTTGATATATGAGAACTATTTATGAGTTACTCTAATTGTCATTCCTGGCTTTTAGGTTATGAATTTGCGGTGGTATTAAAACATTTATAAGGTGTTATGATATTGACACTAGCCATCATCGTATCTCATTGTGTAGCTAATATGCTCATGTATCGTGATCTTGTTTTAGTTGTTTAGTCTTTGTGTAGAATTTTCAGTTTGATATAGTGTTAAGATGTATGCTGGCCATCACATTGATTAGAGGATGATATCGTTTAGTTCATTATTACTGTTATTTGACATCGTATCTCTAGATATTTCATTGTCTTACCATTCTTTTTGATGTGTATATGCTTAACTGGATGTGGCCTTTTTATTTTTGCAGGATTTATTTGTCGCTCTACGAGTTATGAAGAGTGACCCATAAAATGTGTGAGTGAGGTCATATAGCACGGCCCATGGCTCCGATGAGACAGAGAGGTTGGCAAAAAGATTCGCTGTGGGCCACCTCCAACTCAGTGTTCTGTAAGAACTTTTATTACGAGACCACCACGGGCGCGTGATGCATGCAACACATATGGAACTTGGAATTGGACACGAATAACATCATGTTTCATGCAATGACACGTGGACGAAATGCGTATGTGCAGGTGAGTGTTAGCCCATTAATTTTCCATTCAAGACTGCTTTAAAGCTGGCATACCTTTCAGAGAAAATCCCTTGCACTAAATCTCTTGCTCCCAGAGAAAGATCTTCTCTAATTTTATCATCTGTTTCGAGTTTTGTCTAACTTTCTCTGCTTCTGTAGACATGTCGTCTATCAACTGGGATGTCGCTGGAACACAAGGAAGGGATTTTTCGGATTATCTGTTGAAGCGCGGTTTGTTGTTGGGGATATATGAAAAGGGATTCGAGAGGCCTTCCCCTATTCAGGAGGAGAGTATTCCCGTCGCTCTGACTGGGCCCGATATCCTCGCCAGAGCTAAAAGCGGTACCGGGAAAACTGCTGCATTCTGCATTCCCGCTCTGGAAAATATTGATCCTCGTATCAATGCCATTCAAGGTATCTTTGATAACTTTCAATATATGTATGTGCTCTCAGTTGACCTTTATTTTTTCTTTCAAGAATGGTCTGTGAGTACTAAATTGCTTCGTACATTTTTGGCTAAAATTTGAATATTCTTATTTGAATCTAGCTAGAGGATCTAGATAGCTCTGATGTTTTGTAGCGTAATTGGAAATTAGTGATGCATCATGAAGTTTTTCACTCTGTTCACTTAGTATTCTAACGACACATTTTTACATTATATGCAGTTGCTATAGTGGTTCCAACAAGAGAATTAGCCCTTCAAACATCCGAAGTTTGTAAAGAACTCGGGAAACATTTGAACATTCAAATACTGGCTGTCACTGGGGGAACCAATCTTAGAGTTGATATGATGAGGTTGTACTATCAACCCGTCCATTTGCTGGTTGGAACCCCTGGTAGAATACTCGATCTTGTCAAGAAAGGTTTATGCGTTTTGAAGGATTGCCAGGTGCTTGTTATGGATGAGGTATGTGATAAAAACATTATATTTCAAGACAGAAATAATCATGGAGTCCCTTATATTTTATGACATGGATGCAATTAACTGCGAGTGACTAGGCTTCTTTCACCTCATTATAGATCAAGTGAATGTAATAACTTTGGAATATTTGTTTCTGTTGATTCTTTTTTTCAGGCGGATAAGCTTTTGTCTCCTGAGTTAGAACTTTATATGGAGCAGCTTATAACCTTTTTGCCTCCACATCGCCAAATTTTGATGTATTCTGCTACGCTGCCGACAACCATCAAGTCTTTTCAAGAACGGCATTTGAAGAATCCCTTCATCATCAATCTGATGGACCAACTGATGCTAAGGGGCATCGATCATTTCTATGCCGTTGTAGAGGAAAGAGAAAAGATATACTTCCTCAACGTGCTGTTCTGCAAGGTTTGATATCTGCGTCCCACGTTATTGAAAAATAAAATAATAATTCAAAGCTAAATAACATATCCTTTTGTGTTACAGCTGCAGATTAACCAGTCGATGATCTTTTGCAACTCTGTTCCTCGAGTGGAACGAGTGGCCGAGGCGATCACCCAACTGGGTTTTTCTTGCCTATTTATCCACGCAAAGATGCTTCAAGAGCAGCGTAATAAAGTATTTCATGACTTCAGAAATGGTCTATGCAGGAATCTTGTTTGCACCGGTATGTATTTGCTCGTGGGCTTACTTACCTTCAAGTTATTATTTTAAAAAATTTCACTTTCTTCTGTGATGTTTTGCATCGAAAATAAATTATCCATTCCTTGTTTTCGAGTATATGATTAACTAAACCAGCTTGTCACTAAACAGCTTCTTATTACTTTCACAATGCAGATCTATTTACTAGGGGAATCGACATCCCGACGGTCAATGTTGTAGTAAACTTCGACCTTCCCAGAAATGCAGATACATATCTTCACAGGGTATGTGGATTATCAAGACATTTCGAGGCATATTAATCAGTGGAAAATGAATGATATTTTCTCCAACTTTCAAGTTTCAACCATACTTATACTGGAAACTAACAGTCACTTCTCTTCATTTACTTCAGGTTGGTCGTTCAGGAAGATTCGGGCGTCTGGGATTAGCTTTAAATTTGGTCACCTACGAAGAACACCATAACTTGTATGCACTTTGCAGATTTCCTAATGGTTTTGTTCTCATTACGATCTCATTTCTTGAGAAAAAATAACCCCTGAAGCTCTCTCTTTTAACCTTTGGCGGCAGGTCTCGGATTGCCCAAGAGCTCGGTGCAGACATCAATCATATCTCTTTTGTATAGCTTAAGCAGTTACTTAATATCTATCTGATGATGGTGCTGCTATTGCTAGTGAAATGATCTGTCACAGACAAGTTTACAATGAAGCCCAGCCTCCATTGATGTCAGTTTCAGTTCATATTATTCAGGAGAAGATTATTTCTCAGGAAAAAAAAGAAGATCAGTAGCTAAAGCATGTGCAAGATTTCTTCGGCAGTTCTTTAGATTTGCGAAGCTTTGCCGACGCGTCTTGGATCAGTCGAATGCTTTTGCTTAGTTTGGCTTCAACTATGGCTCGTTTTTCTTCGGCTTGTTTGTGGATTGTAGACCTTATAGCTATGATCTTTTCTGCTTGCTCTGCCTTCTTCCTTTTGAAATCTTCCTGCTTTGTATGAGAGGATTTTATTGTAATTTGAATTAAATGTATGTTTAAATTTAGGCTAGGTATAGTTTATTGCATCATTAATTTCTTGTAATTGATTACCTCTAGCTGTTTCAATTGAGCTTCTATGGATGCTCTTTTAGCATTTTCCCAGGAATCTACAACGGCTAGTTTCCTCTGTGTCCTGAGGAGGAATATGTAATGTATTAACTAAACGACTCTATCAATCTATCTATACTATATTAAAAGTGTGAATCAAGAAAAGGTTTTTCGTCCTATTGTTAAATGACTATTACGCCTTTACCTATTATTTAATATATCAATAATAATCAATAAACAATAAATTAACATATATTACATGTACACCATACATATATTACATATGAATTTAATATATTTTCCATCACATATATTACATGTACACCATACATATATTACACATGAATTTAATATATTTTTCATCCAAATTTGCAATAAAATGCATTTAACAATGATGGTCGATTACAAAGAATATCATCCGCCATATTAGTAATTGAAATAAGCAAATAAAATAAATAATACAATTGAAATAAAATGGTCGGTTACTTCTTCTTTTTGTTACTTGTTTTTTTAAATGATAATTGAAAGATGCTTTGAATATTTTAATCAATAATATAATTGACCGTTCATCTCATCTCAAAGGATAAAAGCATTCAACGTGCTTTGAATATTTTAATCAAGACATGCTTTGAATATAGCATTCAACGTACTTTGAATATTTTCATCGATAGTTTAATCAACATGCTTTTAATATTTGACCGTTCTACAAGCACTGAATGTTTTGAAGATTTAAAGACATGCTTTGAATATTTTAATCCATCATTTTATCTTCTCAATCATTTAATCGTATCCTCCTACACCATATTTTACTCAACCATTTTATCGTGCTTTGAAATGGAGAAGCTTCAGCTCGCGTTCACCCCCTACGCCAAGAACAGCGAGGTATCACCGTAAAAGTAATGGTAATTCAACAAGGAACGAGTGCACCTCCAAATCATGTCGGAAAATCAATAAGAAATCGCATATTGATTGACGAAGAGGTACGTAGTTCCTAATATATTTTTCATTGTTTTGCATTTGATTGTTCATCTTTTCAGTCGAAAATCATTATCATGATTAACATTCGGGTAGTCAAATCATATAATTTTATTAGACTTTTTTTTTACCTATCACAAACTTCTTATTTATTATAGAAAACTTCTTATTTATTATAGTTGCTAAATTATTATTGTGTTTTTATTCAGGTATATATTGTAGGTCCAAAATTCAATCAACACATGAGATTAAGCACACAATTAGGCTCGAACGAAAGGTTAAATGTGCGGAAGCTAAAATCGAACCTTAAACTGTCGAATTGCATCTCGATCGAATGCAGTGTGGATCCGAAATCTGTTTGATTATCAAGCAGCAAATCCAAACGATAATCAAACAGCCTTCAATGATGAATTCGATCAAAAGTATGATTTGTGTGTGAGGTTTTGGCGCGCGCGTAAAGTAAGGATGAGAGAGAGAATTTTCCAACAAATTCTATTAAGCTTTCCAAACTTTACATGCGTAAATTATCTTTCCAAAAACCTACCAAAGAGAAATGAGGACCTTGACTATATATTCATTTCTACTTTTGGTATATATTTACATTTTGGTCCTCGAACTATCTATTATTTACAAACTAACCAATTACAAGAGGAAAATGATGATGAACACAATAAATATTCCTAACATATATATTACAATGGACGGAAAAGAACTTACTTTTACATCAAAGCCTTCTCGATCATGTGGAAAATTTTATCATCGCCATTGTATGAATCATGTGGAAATTGTAATAGATCAGTGTTTAAGACATCAAATGAAAAAGAATGCAAAAATTGCATCAATATTCCAGTGAACAATTTTCCAAGGTATATGTAACTTTATGATGATTAAGATGACGAAGGCGCAACACGTACGGGCGAAGCAAGGCAACCCAAGGATCGAAGAACCGAACTTTTCGTAAACGGTAAAAAGATTGGACCCTTTTATTTTCACGTCATTTTTCATACTCGTGTTCGTGATCCGGGCGATGCGGGGACTCCGACAGTTTCACCTTCATTAATCCCCTAAGTTATTCCCGAAAAGTCGAAAACTAAGTGATAAGGGCTTTGTAAAATCTTCTAAGATGTTAATGGGTAAAAGGTAATCGTACAACATCTAGACAAAAATATATTTAACAATAAGTTTTCAGAGGAGTATTGTATTTTACAAAAAATAATATAGACCACCTACCAATGAATTGATTCTCATGGAAACTCTGTAATACATTATAGAAGCTAATGAACATGATTTTTTTTTTTTTTGTGGTTAAAGGAAATGCCACCTCAAGTTCGGTAGCGATAGTTGACCCATTTAGTATATCATATAAGCGTGAGTTCCATATAATTTGTTTTTTTTTTCTTAATCTATTTGTTATTTACAATACATTATCATTTTTAAATGTATTAATGCACACATGTACACACACACATATATATATATATATATATATATATATTTAATAATTTTCAATTTTTGTTTACCATGTGCTAATCCTCCGATGACCTACCAATAGAGTGATGCAGTTTACACAAAATATTGCCAAGAAACGAATGTATCAAATACCAATCATGGCAACCTATATGAAGTTTATAAAAAGCATCCATCCAGGTTAGCCGATTATCATATGGTTTTTGGGATTAATTATGTGACGAGGGTCGGTGCATTAGTCATTTTTTATTTTATTTTTATGAAGCTTTGGAATGTTGTATTTCTTTTTACAAATAATACTCAATAAATATGAGTTCTTTGAAATTTTTAACTACACCCATTAGTCATTTTTACTTATAGATGATTAAAATAACCTAAATAATATATCTTTTACATATTTTCATGTATGTTCTCATTTAAATGTATGGTTTATCGAGGCCAAAGAGTCGGATGCACTAAAGAACTTGGCGTGATACAACTAGATGGAACAAAAATACGCCATATGATGTATCAACATTAATCGACGCATAAAGTCATGCTCATAAGCCAGAAATTCAATGATTGGTTGGCATTACATTTTAGTCTTCACACAAATTGTCTACATATATTTTTCTCTTAAGTTTGCAACTTAATTATATTTATGTTGATTTAATTTATAGGATATTCATTGTATGAAAAAAATTGTTGTGGTAGAATGGCCCTTCATCCTCAGCTTGCTGCGGAAACTCAGATTTCCTGTAAAGTTTGGGGCTTGGTTAAGAGAATGCATCACTTCTGTCACCTATAAAATAGCAATTAATGGTAACCTGGAAGGGAGTATTAGAGGAGCAAGAGGACTCAGGCAGGGGATCCAATGTCCCCTCTACTTTTTGTGATGGCAATGGAATATTTGACTAGGAAACTACAACTGGAAGCAAAACAAGAGGCTTTTAGGTTCACCTCAAATGTAAACAAATGCAGATAGTCAGCCTATTTCGCAGATGATCTGCTTGTGGTGTGTAAGGCTCAGAAGAAATCAGTTGAGCTGGTATCTGCAAGCTTAAAATATTTTCAGGATGCATCAGGCCTTGCAGCAAACAGTATGAAATCTAATATGTATATTGCAGGGGTCCCTAATTCAATCAAGCAAGAACTGTTGCGAATGACAGGATTCGCAAAAGGTGAATTCCCGATGAAGTATCTTGGTGTATCACTATCACCCGATGAGGTATCCCTCAAGGAATCTGTCATATGCAGGGAGGTGTTGTCTGATAAATTATGTCTTATTATCACTTCATAGCTACTGGGGATCTATTTTTCTGGTGCCAAGGAGTGTTGTGAAGATGGTGGATCAAAGCTGCCGAGAGTTTCTATGGGGTAAGGGCTCAGGGGACAAAATTCGGGCGCAGGTGGCATGGGATTTGGTGTGCCAAAAGAGGAAATCTGGAGGACTAAATATCAAGCAATGTGAACAGTGGAACTATGCTTGCATTGGAAAACTGGTATAGGATATAGCGAGCAAAAAATATAACTTGTGGATCAAATGGTTGAACAATGTCTATTTACAAGGGGTTGATTTTTGGATGTATAAGATACCCAAGGACTGCAGTTGGCAGTGGAGGGAATTGAATAAAGTGAAATAATTGTTTCGAGAAGGTTGTTATAACACCACTTCAGGTTATGAGTGGCTGAAAAAATGTAATGGCTCGTTCAAGGCAGCTGAAGCAGTGTGGAATAGAAGGGATCAACCGAAGCATGCCTTTAACTTATGGTTGATTGTCCACAGGAGATAGACTAGCATAATGGGGGGTAAGAGTACCTGATATGAGATGTATGTTGTGCAAACAAGAAGATGAATCAGTGAACCACCTATTTTTCTCATGTAAATACAGCAGCAAGGTGATAGAACGGATTGCTAGCTGGCTTAAAATGACAATATCGAGCAGAATGGAGATCTGGGAAAAGTGTATAGCTCGGCTGGGGAAAAGGAAGAATAAAAAGCACAAATTGAAGATAGCGGGTTTCGCAGCTTTAGTCTACACATAATATGGAGGGAAAGGAACACAAGCTTATACTATGGAGGTGAACGGAGTGAAGAAGAATTGTTGACGATCATACAAAAAGAAACGAGAGCACATATTAAAGCTCTCTGGTTTAAGAAATTAAGAGCCGATGAGAAATCATTTATTCAAACATTATGTATTGAGTTAAAGTTTTCTACATTATTTCCTATAATTAGATAGAATAGTCTATGAAAGAATGAGATGTAATGACACTTAGAATGAGATGTAATGACACATAGTTCGGTGGTAATAGAATTTTCTTCTTACCAATTATCATTTACATGGTGGAGATATTTGATCGGACTAGGTCCCATGGTTTTTTTCATTACGGATTTTTCACGCTAAAAATTTCGTGTTCTTATTCATCATTTATTCATTTCTATTGTTAGTGTTATCTGTGCAAGTAAACTTATTAAATGTGTTTCCAACGAGGTTGCTAAAGTAAATCATTGTTTTTCGAGAGATTGTTTTAAAAGCCAACGAAAGTTATCCTACAAGTTCGCTTTGTCGGATTCTCATTGCTTTGTATACACAAGTTCTTGAAGAAATTAGAGAATGAAATTGTGGTATATTTTAAAAAATAACATAAAGTTGAACAATATTGTATAAAGTAACGAAAACACCGTCTTCTTTTCTCGTCTTCCAATTGAATTGCACATGCTTCAACCCAATCCAATTTCAAAACTCCTTCGATAGGAAATGTTTCATTCTACCACTCGCTCCCTAGCTTTCGGGTAATCAGTTATGAGTGTTAGCAAGGAATGAAGTAGCTCCGAGAGTGAAGGTACGGGCGACGAGGTGGTTGGTGGCAAAGGAAGCTTTGGTTTACTATTATACTGTAATATTTGAATTTAATCGATCATAAATAATAGGGGTCCACGTGCAACGCACGTGTTCCCTACTAGTAAAAACAAAATGTATGAAATTAAAAAATAAGTAGTTATTATATATAACTAAAGTCATACTTGATATCGATTTTTGTTTTTTCATTGTCTTCCCAAGCTTTGATCAGATACATCCTTCTCTCCAATTCAATCTCTGCAACTGAAGGCCAAATAAATAAATAAATAATAAATCATATATATTAAAAGAATTTGACAATAAGATGGAATTATCGAAAGTCCAATTGAATAAATAGTCTCGTTATTGTTCATAGCTTCCTCTCTTACCTTCCTTATCTGCCATTACAAGAATCTTTTCTTTTTTTTTTTGGAAAAAAGAAAAATAAATTATTGTCTTCTTTTGAATGAGGGAATTCCTTAATATTTATAGTTTTTATTGTCCGGTATTTGATTACTTTTTGAGTAAGCCTACAATTGATTGGCGTAAAAGAATTACCTCTATCGTTAGATTAATTAGACGATAAGATTTTCACAATACAATTATTTTCAAGACATAAATAAATAAATAAATAAATAAATAAATAAATACAGATGTATTGTTTAAAACAATTTTATTTTAACAACGAAAAAAAAAAACGTGTCTATTGTCTAAGGTAAAAGAGAGCAATTGGGCTATTATTTGGCCCAATTATTTTTAGTGGACGCTCAATAGAAGCCCAAAACGAGGAGCGTTTTTTATTTATTTATTTATTTCATTTTTCCTAAATGGAAGTGCTTCACTATTGAAATCTATTTTTATCACGTGATAACTTAACAGATTTTTGGGCTGTTAGGCACGTGGTGAATAAATCCTTTATTCTCCTTTTATTTTCATTATTTAGTTTTAATCTTTTGGGAAAACGTTATCAAGTCCGATTGAAAAATGATTAGCCTATGTTAATTCAATATGTCATTCTTAATCATGCCATCGCATTTTTCGATCTAAAAATAATAATAACAATAAGACTATATACGTATTCTCATATATATATATATATCATTACACATTATATACAGACAGTGCAAGTTAATGTGCACTATATATTGAGTGCATGGGCCCGAAGATTATCACGTGAGCACTTATTTGTGTTGTCTCCCTTTAGACCACAATGCCTCATCATTGCAACTATCACTTTGTTTTTCCTCATTTATATAAGCTTTTACTTCTCTTCTTTTCTTCTTTTTTTTTCCGGCTTTTTTCTTTCTTATTTTTTCTTCTATTTCTATTCTTTTCTTTTTGGATCCCTTTTTGACTTTAGTTGGTAACCCCTTCAACAAGTTTATGATGACTTGTGAACTTAGATATGCTCTTATTCACCTTACCATCACAATATCCACAAAAAAGATTTTAAAGCTAATGTAATAAAGCTATCATGGCCTCGTGAACAAAGGTCGTCTAAGATTATCACTTTTAAATAAATAAATATATAAATATATCATTAATTGATTTGATCAAAGTGTCCCCTCAATCCTGATTAATAAAAAGATTTATTAGTTGAACATAAGTCACATCTTTCGACCAAGGACAAGCAAAAGGCAATCCATTATAATCTTTTGAAAAGATCAAGAATAGCCACATCTAATTACTATTATTATACTAATAATTATATCATGAATATATTGTTTAATTTTTATATTTAATTTATTTAAGTAACCTACGTTATACGCTTTTGAGTTCACTCGGACTCGTGACAATAATATTGTTTAATAATAGCCACCTCACAACCAACCCATGACCCTATTTAAAGCCAAGAAATACATAATAAATTTTAATCTAATACTGGCAGTCCAATCCATTTAATTCATATAATTTGCCTAATTACGAGGCCAACTGTATACGTTACTTATGGGTTAATTTAATTATATTTTATTTAATTAAAAATGTAACGGAAGTCAAAGGAACGATTTCTCGGACAATGGGTTTTACTAGGGAAGAAACTGAACTGATCAGATCAGAGTACATATAATATATACATATATTTATTTAATTATATCATATATATATATATTATATGTATACAAAGCGAACAAAGTCACATTATGACAAGCCTCGACTTCAATAAAAAGCTAGCCATTATGAATGATGGACAATCTCTATCAATTAATAATAATAGAATCTGCATTTATATTTCCACCGACTAGCAGAACAATACATATCTCTCTCTCTCTCTCTCTCTCTCTCTCTCTCTCTCTCTCTCTCTCTCTCTCTCTCTATTAAGAAAAAAATGGAATAAAGATTCAATAAATAATTAGGAGTATCATTTTGGAATTTAAATAGTTGGGTAGTCACTTTAGGATCATAAAATAATCCGCATTTACTTTGTTTGATCAGAAATTTGGTTAGTTCAATGATACCCTTACTATACAATTAAAGAAAGAAATAATTATTTTTCCGTTTTAACTAAGGGACAAAACATAGAATTGAAATAATTAATTAAATTTCAAGGGTCCTACTATTCATACCCCTTCACACCCCACACCCCCAAAACACATGAAATTTGTTAAAAAACATTTACATAACTACATGAATTCAACAATAATTATTTTATAATTTATTTTTAACAATATTAATTGCACGAGTTATTCAACAATATTAATTAAATTATTTTTCTAAGATACATCGATATAATATTTAATTTATTTTTTATTATATTTAGAGATGTTCAGACGGCTTGAAAAATCTGAACCGAATCGGTGATCAACAGTTCGGTTAATCGGAGTCAATGGTTTCGGTTATAACCGGAGGAGTTTGGTTTCGATTTTTATATTTTCAAAACCGAAAATCCGTGGGCAACCACCAGTTTTTTCTAAAATAAAAAATAAAAAAAATTGTTAACGGTTCAGATATCGTGGCCGTTGGAGATCAATGACCATAATTTACTGACCGTTGGAAAACTGACGATTTTGAACGAAAAAAATTAAAAAAAATAATTATAAGAACCGGTTTGGAAATGGAACCGACAGTTCCAAACCGTGGTTAACCGCGGTTCGATTATGGTTTGAGATTTTGATGCAACCGGAACCGGCGATTCCACGAGAACCGAAACTGAAACCGGTTGAACACCACTAATTATATTACTCCTTATATTAATCGCTGCAGTTTTATATTAAATTTAAAAAAATTAAAAATTAATATTTAATATATTAATATCAAATAAACACAGATATAATGGTTTGAAACTGCCTTGCTGAAGCGATTTTAATTGGTGAAATGGATGCAATTTGAATTGTTGAATAATTGCGTATTTTAATTGATGCAGTTGGAAATTAGAATTGGTTTAGTTTAATGGTAAGTATTTGATTTTAAATTTGTAAGTATTTAACTATTTAAGTACTTTAAAAATTGGTAAGTATTTAATAGTTTACTTTACTTATTAATTAAGGGGGTGCAAATAGAAAAAAAGGGGGGTGCCAATAGAATTACCCATTTCTATATTGGAAAGCTTACGATGAGAGAATGTGATGAGTCGTTACTTAACATGATGTTATTATTTATTATATCACCATATCTAGAAAAAAAAATGTAAGCTTAAAACAATAGAAATTTAAAAGGGACCCACATTTTTATTTTGTCGAAATAATGGGATTATTTTTTGGCTACTTATGAAAGGAAAATTAAATGCACCACTTAATTTTTTTTTCCCACATTTTCAAAATAGATTAATGATTGCCTTCACATTCATGCATAAGATAAGAACCACACGCAAGGAATCCAATCTATACATAAATTCATGTTTTTTGCTTGAAAGTTACATTTACAAATTAAAATTTGTTACGCAATGATTATAAATATACAAGCCTTTTAAAAAGGTTACCTAAGGAAATTCACCAATCTAAAATATTATAAGGTTTTCACTTCACCTAATACTCAGCAGCTGACCAAGCATCGTATCTCTCGGAGATTTAGAAAAAAAAAATCAACTGAAGCTTCCTTTTAAATTTTTATCTACATACAGCCAAGAAAAAAAAAATAATTAGAAAAAATTATAGATGGAGGAGAAAGGGTAATAAAAACAAATGAAATATTAAATAATAATATAATGTCACTCTCTCTCACATCCTCAGCTTCAGAAAAAGAACAGTACAATAATAGTCGTATTGTATCCCACACACAGCACCACAGAAAGAAAACGTACCATCATCACAGAGAGAGAGAGAGAGAGAGAGAGTTGCACCGTTACAACAGTAGTGCACAGCAGAAAACATCGCACAATAGAGCATGGATCGTCTTCATTAGATCTATACTGTTGTTTATCACTTGTCGTTCACCTCATTCTTTACAAATATCATCGAGATCATAGTGAGTGAAAAGAACATGAAGTAGCGTCGTCCGCATAGTGAGTAGTTTAACTCAGCATTGTTCTACCTGCTCAAAGAGTCGATAGGATTTTGTTGGGTTTTGCTGTATATGAGGTTAAAGGTCGCAGTGATTGGGTTTTGCTCCTTTGAGGTGTTTCAAGGTGGATGGCGGTTCTGCCGGCGTTGCTCCGTCGGTTTTAGGCCTAATACTTCTTTTTAAGAGTGGAGGTAAAGACTAATAATGTGTGGCTGAGGGTAGGTTGGCGAAAAAGATGTTCAAGTCGTCGCGGTGGAGGAGTAGTGATAGAAACAAGTTCAAGGTTGTCTTCAAGTTGCAGTTTCGCGCTGCCCAGGTAATAGTTTCGGAAATTCAAGTGTCGTGTAATGTAGAGATTCGAGCCTGAGTGCTCTGGGATCGTTGAATGAAATTTAATGCTGGATTATTGGTACAAAAATGTGGGATCTTCTGGGCTGAAAAACATTAAACTGTTGGATTTTGATTATGGGTTGTTAATGAACTGATGATATCTGCAATTCATATGGTTGATTATGTCCAATTTCTGTGGTAATCAGTTATGGGATATGTCGAATTGAGCTGATATTCCTTATTTCTACCTTTGTTTAGGTCTATTTCTTGGGTGTATGATGTATTTGAGCATGTAATTGATGTTGAAGTAGGTAATAGTGCTAATGAAAAAGAGACACATTCTTCAGTTCCTTCAATCTCAAGCTACATACAATGAACATTATTTTCCTTCACGTTGATGAAACAAACCACATGAAACTGAGCATTTAGCATTTTTTGGTGTATTGATTCTGAAAGTTCTAAAATTTAAGTCAATGAATCTCAAAATTGATGTATAACGATCGTAATTTGAAATCACTAGGTACCTCTCGCTGGTGATGAGGCATTGATGGTCTCTGTCGTTCCAGCTGATTTCGGTAAGCCCACCTCAAAATCGGAAAAGGCTAAAGTTCGAGAGGGCAGCTGTTTCTGGGAGAATCCGCTGTACGAAACTGTGAAATTCATTCGGGAGCCCAAATCTGGGAAAGTTCATGAGAAGATTTACCACTTTGTCGTTGGAAATGTATGAAAAAAAAAGGGGGAATTGTCAATAATTCAATGCTTGGCTTCATTTTGAGTGACGTCCTATCCCTAACTGTCTTTTTCTGTTGGACCTATTAGGGATCAACCTCAAAAGCTGGAGTTGTCGGGGAAGCTTCTATGGATTTTTCTACCTTTGCGGATTCGACAAAAGTCACATTGGTGTCTCTTCCTCTCAAGAACTCGAAAACGCAAGCCACGTTGCATGTGAGTTTCTTTATCCATTTTTTACGTGCTTTTTTCAACTGACTTGTGCGGGATCAATATATATGTAATTCAATGGTTTTATTTATAGGTGTCGGTTCAAAGGATACAAGAGTCCATTGAGCAGAGGTAGTGATTTAAAAACCGATGCTTTTGTATTAAATACCAGGCATGAGTGTTTCTAATGAAATTTGTTTACTTTGTTATTTTATTGCTACAGAGAGATTGAAGAAATTGAGAGCCCGACGTTAGCTTACAAAGATACCAGCTTGAGGTCGCAGCTAAGCAACGAAGAGATTGAAGAAGCCGTAAACCGCATTTCTGTTGACGTAATCTTTTTTATTTTTATTTTTAAGTTTCTTTATTTTACGGTCGTTAGCTATATTTATGATTCTTTTTCCCTCTTATGTCAGCAGGGTGTTTCTTTTAATCAGACAGTTTCACACGCGGCAGAACTAAATAGAAAGCGCAGAGTTTCAAGCGGATCTGATATCACATTGTCAAGTTCGGACAGTGCCTCTGGTAATGAACTAACGTGGCAAAAAAATGGAAGTATTGCCAATCATGGGCTGAAATCTGATACCCAATCAACCATATACGAGGAACACGAAAGGTCATCAAACTGGCGTTGGCTTGGAGATTCAATCCTTGATGGTAGTGCAGATGATTCTTCAACAGAAGCTTATTTAAAGCAGAATTTACAAGAGTCTTCAGAAATCAGTCTCGAGAAGTTGAAATCTGAATTTGATATCTTGTCCAGACGAGCTGAGATGTCGGAAGTCGAACTGCAAACTCTTAGGAAGCAGATTGTGAAGGAAAGTAAAAGGGGTCAAGATTTGTACAGAGAAGTTGTGTGCTTGAAAGAGGAAAGAGATGCTCTGAAATCAAAATGTGAAAAACTGAGAGATGTGCCTAAAGGCAATGGAGACACTGTTAAAACTAGAAACTGCGTGCGATTCGAGGGGAAAGATTGTTGGGCTGCTGTTGAAGAGCTCCGCGAAGAGTTAGCTCACGAAAAGGAAATGAGTACGAATATTAGGATTCAACTACAGAAAACTCAAGAATCGAACTCAGAACTAATTCTTGCTGTGAAAGATCTCGATGGAATGCTGAAGAAGAGAAGTGGCGAAACGTTGAATCACTCGGATGGTGAATTGATCGAACGGGTCGGCAAAAGTCAAATCATAGATGATGATGATGACGAAGAACAGAAGGCTTTAGAGGAGCTTGTGAAGGAGCACACCGAAGCCAAAGAGGCATATGTTTTAGAAAGGGAGATCATGGATTTACGCAGTGAGATAGAGATGTACAAACGAGACAAAGACGAACTTGAGATGCAGATGGAACAGCTTGCGCTGGATTACGAAATCATCAAGCAAGAGAATCACAACATGTCCCATAAGCTGAAGCAAAGTGAAATTCAAGAACAGCTGAAAATGCAATATGAATGCTCGTCCTCATATGGCACTGTGCGTGAATTAGAGGTACAGATTGAGAAATTGGAGAAAGAGATTGAGATAAGATCGAAGGAATCTGCCGAATCATCTGCGAAAGTAAGTGAGCTCGAAATTCAAGTAAAGGGTCTTGAAAACGAGGCAAAATTACGGTTAGCAGAATCTGCTGAAGCATCCACAAGAGTAAGGGAGCTCGAAGCTGAGGTCAAGAACTTAGAGGAAGAGCTTGAAAAGCAGTCCCATGACTTCGAAGCTGATCTTGGATCTCTTACAATGTCCAAGATCGTGCAAGAGCAGAGAGCAATAAAAGCCGAGAAAGCCCTGAGGCAAAAAAGGTGGCAAAATGCTAACACAGCGGAGAAGCTTCAGGGAGAATTGAAAAGGCTTTCTGTGCAAATGGTGTCTACGTTTGAAGCCAATGAGAAATTGGCTGCTAGATCTCTGTCTGAGGCGAACGAGCTTCGTGCGCAGAAAAATCACTTGGAGGAAATCATTCGAATATCTTCCAAGGAGAACGAGTTGATGAAGGGAAGGAATGGGGCAAGATTGAGCCATCTTTCTGGTAAAGTGAGATCGATGGCGAATCAAATAGAGAAACTACGGTTAGAGATAAAAAACAGAGAAAGGGAGATAGAAAAACAGAAAAAGCACGCTGAAGAAACAGAGAGGCTTCTTTCGAATGAAATTTCGTCGCTTAGGCGTGAGATTGAAACACACGATTGTACGAATGATGATCCTACCAAAGAGGGATCGATTAACGAGCTGGAACAAATGAGAGTATCAATTAAGGAAATGGAATTGGCACTGAAGAGGGGGAACGATGAAAGAATTGAACTGGAGAAAGAGATTATTTTGGCCAAAAGTGAATCAGATGAGTCTTTCAAGGAGTTAAGCGATATGAAAAGTCTATTGCAGGACAAAGAAGTAACGGTCGGGAATTTGCATACAGATTTAGAATCTCTTCAAACAGAATACACCGAGTTAAAGCGATCCATGTCTGAAGATGAGCTCGTGAAGGAGAAACTAAGGAAACAAGTGAATGCACTAAAGACGGATCTCAAAAAGAAGGAAGATACGATCAATGAGTTGGAGAAAAAGATAAAAGATCCCGTCAAAGCGAGCTTAAAATCTAGCAAAGCTCATGCTCGCAGTTCAAAAGAGGTTTCAAATCTTAAGGAGAAAATTAAGCTGCCCGAGGTAAAAAAAAAAAAACGATGCATTACGAGTATTATCAGGTGTCAAATGATAAATGTTAGAACTGAGACATTCATTTTCCTTCATTGCAGGATCAAATCAAGTCGAAGGATTCTGCTCTGGAAACATCAACCGTTAACTTTGTAGAGAAGGAAAATGATATTGGTAATAGAATCGAAGATTTAGAGGACGGTTTTCCTTTGCCTGACAATAGTGCGTCTTTAACTTTAAGTGAAACCCCGATAGAAAAGGTTGGTTTCTATTTGCTCGACAATGCTGTGTCTTCAAGCATTTCGACAGTTAAATATAAATCTCGAATACTCACAATTCCATGACTATTTATCATTCTTTGATTCAGGATACTGAAGCCACAGCAAACAATCCCGATAGGGACTACTGCGGTGCATCGTCAATTACCAGGTATGATCCAAGATGTGATGCGTATAATTCAGAATCATACCAAAAAAAAAGTACTAAAAAAATGCATTTTTTTTTGTCATTTCAGAGACGATCTAAGTAAGGGCCTTAAAGATTCGAGACAAGATAAACGTGATCTTGATAAACTAATGCGAGAAATATCGCTATTACGGGAGCGTAATAAATCTATGGAGGACGAACTGAAGGAAATGCAGGCGAGATACTCAGAAATAAGTCTCAGGTTCGCCGAGGTAGAAGGCGAAAGACAACAGCTTGTTATGAAACTACGCAATCTCAAGAATGCCAAGTAAATGCCGCATGCGTACACAGGTTTTTTTAAAATACAGATTTTTGCCTTAAGTTTTTTTTCTTAATAAATAGTATTGTAAATTGCAATTTCTTCTCTTTTTTTTTTTTCTCCCCCTCTTCTCTGAAACTGCTTTCAAATATATTTATTTCATTATTTTCTGAAACAGCATACTTTTAACGATTTTTTTTTTCTAATATAAATTGAGAGTATCAAGATGATGAATGATGATGACGATAACACATGATAAAAAAAAAATATACCTCCTAAATCTATTTGGGCCAATTATCACAGGCCAATGAATAAATCTCATCATATTAAATAGCAATGAAAATCTCATCATATTAAAAATTTCATTTAATTACGTATATATTACATATAAATGCCAATCACGTTATTTAAGAAACTCGGCTCTAATTAATTGATTCCACTCACACACACAACAGCACATCACCAAAAGAAAAAGAAAAAAATGGCTGAAATCAATACATATCTTTGCATTTTACTATTCCCTCATTTTTCGCCGTAGGTAATCTCAATCCTCTTGATTCTCTAACAAAGGCTTACAATGTAATAATAATCTGAGAAATGAATTTGCAGTTAATAAGGAGATATGGCGGTGGGGTAATAAAGGGTTGCGACGATGAGTGTTGCCAAGAAAGTGTGCTCCTCCTATATGAATGATTCTTAGATATTATTCTTATTATTTTAGTAATTTCAAATTTAAGCATCGCCCCACAAAATATTGCTCAGCTCAGTCGTATAATATACTAATCGATGATCATAATACACCACAAAAGCTGATGGATAATCTACTCTTGCTACATCCCATGAGTAAGAAAAAAAAAATATAAATAATTAGTTCATCTTCTCCTCCGTTTTCTTACTCTCACAGTCATGGAGACAATAACACAACTTGGGAGTGCCTGGAAATGGTGCATCACAATACGCTTCTGGGTGAAACGATTCCCATGCTTTGTCACATCTGTATCGGCATTCGTACAAGTCTGGACAAAGACCGTACCCTTCCGTACAAATCTGTTTATTCACAGAGATCAGACTCCTAACTCCGAGCTCTCTCGCTGTAATGATGGAGCCTGCAAAATATTATGCAATCAAGTTTAGTTGAGAATGAGATATACAGAATATATTAAGGAATAAACGGTGGAATGACATGAAAATCAACGACCCATATTATTACATAAGGCGAAAAGGAGTGCCAGCACAAGGAGAGGATATGATCTTCCCATCTTCATCTTCTGTTCTATCGAGTTTATGAAACTAATTATATTTTTTATTTTTTTTGTTGGGTTTTGTATGTGAGGTGAGTCGTCCTATATATATATATATATATATATATATATATATAGATCACTCACTCTTTAGTGATTATAAAGAGCCAGGAAATATATTGAAACAATAAGATCTTGAGAAATTTATGGTTTCTATTTGGTATATCAATTATATTCAAATCAAATCATCATGTGTAATAATACTTAATAGTCCAATGGTTCTATTTTTTGACCAAGAGGATTGGGTAATTTATTATTGGTTGATTTAGAGAATTTGATTCTGCTAATTTATATATTTTATAACTTTTTTTCCTTTTTTTTTTTTTTTTTATCTAATTGATACTAATCTAGAAGTTCCATATTAACCATATTTCACTGGCTTTAAAAAATAAATAAAATCCACAAATAATGTATTCAATTTGAATGAGAAATCCAATCATTTCAATAAACATTCTTCCTTCTTTTTTTTAACCAATTGATAGTTTTATGTGAATTTTTTTCAAGGGGTATGTATGTATATTATATATGATCGTTGTATGAATTATGATTGGGCAATAAATAGACTCTTACAATGGGCCTTAGACGGTAAGAAAAGGGATTTATTTAGATTTAGGGTGCTAAGCTAAGCCCATCCATCTCAATTTTAGTGAAGTAAAATTGTACAACCTATCCTATCACATACAAGCTTAAACTCAAAGCTTGATATTACAATGCAGTTGCATTTAAGATTATACAAGTCCCATCCCAAACTATGTGAACTACACAAAGAAGAACTTGCTTGCCTATGTGTTTTACATGCAACAACATTAGTGCTTCAAATTCATGGAGATTCTGGGTCGATTTCTTTGCATAAGATTTGGCGATCGACAATCTTGAGCTGTTGATGTTTCTTCCCTTGATTCCTATTAAAATAGTCCAGATATCCCTGTCGTGTAATGAACTGACCGTAAAATACGAATTTTTTTCAAGATTTGCCACAAAAGATGTATATTGAAACTCGAAGAAGTAACCTTATTTTTATACCATTGAGGTTAAAAGATACGAAATTGTGGACAATTCTTACCTACATGTGTATGTGAGAATCCCAACTCCGTCGGATGTTGCCACATCGTCGAAACAGAGTTGGGTTAGAACTCACTTTGTGTAGTAGGTAAGAGAAGTCCAAAAATTGGCATTAGAAACTAACTGCATTGATACGATACCTGAAGAATGTTAACTGCCGCAAATTTGTCCATCATCGTCTTGGCTTGCACGGGATGCAATTTCAAAGGTCTTAATAGACATTCTATGCTCTGAGACATCAATCGATATATCTGTTAGTATCTTAATTTAACAAAGTTCAAATCTTTGCAGATTTGGCATTGAGTGGATAAACTTTGATTAAGGTAGGGTAGAAGACACAGTGTAAGTAGTTAAGAAAGCTAAAACCTTTGAAGTGAAGGCCTCATCCCACAATGCATACTTCACGCCTTCAAGTTTTCCTGTATTACTCAGTTCATCGATGAAATTGATTACTGCAAATGCCTGCAGAAGAAGGCAAATCATGAGGAAAAGAAAGGATTACAAACTAAACATGTCATGTAAGAGGAAGCAACTAACATCGTGGTTGTACTGTATCCTGTCATAGGGATACCCAATGACCAAACCCGCCAGGGAAAATTTTGAGATCTGCATTTTCATAAACGATCGTAAGTGTAGCATGCTTAATAAGAAATAGTATTTGAGTTATAATGATGTCGATTGTCATTCATATACAATTGGGTACGAGGGCACGAATTATGAGAGTATTCCCGGGAAAAAGCACAAGCATTACAAGTTAAGCAAAGACGTAAATGGCAATGTGATAAACCAAAAGAAAAAGGAAAAGAATTCACCATGCAATAATACTATGATCACAAGCCTGAACTGTTGATGAAGTACTAACAATATGGACCATAGACCTAACATAACAACAAGCTCTTTACTAAAGTTTATAATGTTTTTCATACTATTCCATCATTCCCATATCAAACCCCAAGCAAGAACCAAAATACCACTCACCAAAGTCTGGAAATCAGTGGCCATCAAATCAATATTACTCTTCGTGCGAACCAAGACACTGTAAAAATAAAACAAAAACCACATCAAACATTTGTACACTAATGCAAGTTCTGTATAAACCTTAACACTAAAAAGCAATTCACACTACTATCAATTTTCATACCTTTCACGATATAACAAACACAATAAATAAATAAATGAAATCGGACATCAACCTCAACGGCGAAGCCACTTTGTTATTAGCATCAGAAACGGAGAGTCCCACGAACTTATCACCCACATCTACGCCAAGCAAACGGCTCTTTTCGTGCTGACATGACTTTAACAGGTCTTGGTACATCTGTACGTGCTTCACACGCTTCATTTGTTGCCAAACTGTTCTCCAGTCTAAAACTGCAAAACAGACTAACAGCGTAGAAACTTAATGAAATGAGTGTCCATGTCTTCTCTAACGCATTTCATCAAACAATACATGAACATCGCACAGCTTTAGGTCAATACAACAGGCAAAATTATACTACATCAACATTCTTGCATGAAATTAAATACATTGCAGATATCATATAGATGCAATAGTGAAGACAAGCACAGAGAGAAAAAAACAAAAATGGAAAGAGAACCTTGAGCTGAAAGTTACTACAAACCTGAGCCACTCTGTAATAAACCAACCAAAATTGTAATATGTATTTCTTTTTATTTTCTATATTTTGTTGGTTTGATAGTTGGGCCTAGATTTGTCTTCAATGAAGATCACGGGCCCAAATAGAAGCCCATATAAAAAAAACACAAAAGGTTTTATTTAAAACGGCGGATAAAACTAAAAATGGTCCCCAATGTTTACCCTATGGATCAATTTAGTCCAAGATATTTTGTCTGAACCAATTTAGTTCCCGATGTTGTCAATTTTGAACCAATTTGGTCCTTCCGTCATAATTAACGTCAATTTTAGCGGGAATTTCACGTGTGGCCCACGTTAAATCATGTATGGATCGAATTTTGGAATATTTGCAAGATTTGGAGAGTTTGTACTATTTTCTTCTACTATCAATGAAGCTCGACGAAGCAGACGATTTAGAGCTCATGTTCGAATTTTGGAGGAGAAATTTTTAGTTTTGTGCCCTAATTTCAGTAACCATTTCAATTTTATCGATTTAGACATGATTTAGTGTGAGTCGCGTGCAAAATTCCCGCTAAAATTGATGTTTATCGTGATGAAATGACAAAATTGGTTCAAAATCGACAACATCGGGAATTAAATTAGTTCAAACGAAATATCGGGGACTAAATTGGTTCATAGGGTAAACATCAAGGAGTATTTTGGGTTTTATCCATTTATAATGACTATTACTTTTGAGGAATTATCATACAAAATCTTTTTTTTTTTCTTCATGATTATTATTACTTATTGACTTCCTTCATTGTCAAGCAGAAAGATAAACTTCGGATAAGATTAAGAGAGGCGTGCGTCTATGTCCTCAAATAGTCTCGGAATATGCAAGGAAATGGCATTTTGATGATATTTTCTATATAAACAGAGAATTATATTACTTATAGATGCATTTAGAATATTATCATCAAACAGTAAAAAAAAAAAAAATCAATTTTATACTTCCATGAAGAAATTAATGATTTCAAAATGTTAATGCGCGTCGCCTAACTAATGATAATATATAAATCGCCACGAAACATTAATGTCAATACATATAATATAATAAAACCTTTTTTTTCTTGTAAGAAGATTGGGAAAAATCAAAGTCATCTCATGGTGGTGAATTGCAGGGAGCCACAAACAAGCAAAAGACGCGTATGGATATATTAATAATACATTATAATATATAATATAAATGTTACAAAGAATGATGAAAATAAAACATAATAATTGCATATAATGTCGCATGAAATTGGAAAAAATAGGAAAAAGCTTTTTAAGCAGCCCCACACTATAACATAACCTGTAAGAATAGATCTGTGTCTACATTAAATACGAAGACTACGCGCAAGTACAGAATTGATGTGTGTGCGTGTATTTGTGTGTGTATTTACATTCATATCATGAATATGATCCCATAAATAGATCTTTACTGCACATATGTTTATTTATATATCTGTAGACATATACCCTCTGAATCATTTGTTCTTCCCTGATTGATATCAAGAGAGACAGACAGCTAGAGCCACGCTTACACAAAGTAGAGAGAGACATCATCAGCAACTTTTACTTCGTGGTTTGACCAAATCCCAGATTAGTCAAGAACACGCTTTTAAGGCACTTTCTCTTTTTTCCTTTTTTTTTTCCTTCTTACAATTGTTGGGTTTGCTGATTCATGTTCAGGTTTGGGTAATCCATATTGGTGCTGCCAAGGTCTTTTTTTTTTTTTGTGTTCTTGGGATAATTCTTGCTGCTTCGTTTTTTGCTGAATTAAACTATAGGATGTATTGTGGGTTTATGCTTTTTGTTTTGGTGGTCTAATCATCTAAAACTTGGCTCTTCGTGGTTATTTGTGTTTTACTAGGTTGTCGGGTTGTTTTTAAACTGTTCCTTTTTCTTGGTCTTGAAAATTGACTATCATTGACTTGGTGCATTTTTATGTGTGTTAGATGAGTGGCTGACTTTAGAGGGAGGGACGCAGAATATGTTGATTTGGTCCCTTACATCTAGAGCCTAGATTTCAAAATTTTTGGTTAGAAAGATGACTTTCTTGAGTATTCAATGGTGTTTGTTCATTGCCCACTTAATGACTATTGAGTTGTGATTGGATTCAGTGATCTTTATTTTCTAATTCTTCAAGTATATAAGTTTGAATGTTGAATCGGATCTTTGGAACGCTATTGACATATCTTTAATATATTTAGGCATAGTGAAGCAAGATGGATATCCTCTGAACGAAGAGAATCATCGCCCTCGATCACTTTGAAGTCTGAATTTTTATTCTGTTTGTGTCTAAGTTTGTATATTGCAAATGGGCTGTCACTGTTCAAAGCTCGTCTCATGTTGTTTTAGCTCGGAGAATAATGGGCCAGTTCATGAAGCTAAAACTGATGGTTCGTCCGTGATTACTCTACTTCTTCATTGTATCTCATATAATTCAAAACCAAGAATGTTTATTTGTTTCAGAAAATGAGGAGAAAGGTGAAATCAGCGATGTAGCAGCATTTCGTGAATTCTCAATCGAACAACTCAGGAGGGCTACCTCTGGATTTGCAGTAGAAAACATAGTTTCTGAACATGGGGAGAAAGCTCCTAATGTTGTTTACAAAGGGAAATTGGAGAATCAGAGGCGGATTGCTGTGAAACGCTTTAATAGGTCTGCTTGGCCTGATACTCGTCAGTTCTTGGTAAGAAGTATAATGCTTCTCTGTGAAGAATGTCCTTTTGTTTTATAATTACATTCTTCAGTTTGCTCATACCCTTTTATGTTTCAATCTACCGTATTGAGGCTGACCATATTTCCAAATTCCAGATTGCTCGTAGACAGGGCTTTCTTATTCTTACATATCTGTGCAACTGACCGTATTTTGACATGAATCCAAGAATTATCTAATGTTGTTTATGAGAATCGTACCCTCTTATTTGGCTACTAGACTGCAATGTTCAAGCTGATCTTAGTTTTACCGATAATGTCTTGATGATGTCAGGAAGAAGCAAAGGCTGTTGGTCAACTTCGGAACCATAGATTGGCAAATTTGCTTGGATGCTGCTATGAAGGAGATGAGAGATTACTTGTTGCTGAATTCATGCCCAATGAGACTCTTGCAAAACATTTATTTCACTGTAAGTCTGTAAGAAACATTCGGGATAGAACATTTGATCCAAGTTTAACACATCCTTTAAGGATGCTACCTCAATATTGTCATTTTTCGGGTATTTCTGTTATAACTCTATATGGAATCTCAGGGGACACACAACCCATGAAGTGGGCGATGCGGTTAAGAGTTGCATTATACCTTGCACAAGCGTTGGATTACTGCACGAGCAAAGGACGTGCCTTGTATCATGATCTTAATGCCTACAGAGTAGTCTTTGATGATGTACGTATCATTACCCTCGTCATAAATACGATTTTATTCTATTTTTTTGTCATTTTGTTGAATAAAGAATAGCATTGCTGCTGCTAATACTGCTCCATATTGGGTTTTACAGGAGGGAAATCCGAGACTTTCTTGCTTCGGCTTGATGAAAAACAGTAGAGATGGGAAAAGCTACAGCACAAACTTGGCATTTACCCCTCCAGAGTACCTTAGGACAGGTAACTGCTTTCTTACAATTTGTTCGTAATCAACATTAGTCTGTGATCAAGTAATGATAGATGTAATATTTCCTGATGAATATCTATCTATCTAGGCATTTATGATTCATTAAGTGGCCATGTTTCCTTCTTACATTATTAGGTAGAGTGACCCCCGAGAGTGTAATTTACAGCTTTGGGACCCTATTACTTGACCTTCTCAGTGGGAAACACATTCCACCAAGCCATGTAAGTTTTTTATGCCATTTTTGTTTTTGGCAGGTCAAGCTTCCTATTTGCTTTTATATGGAAATATATGAATTTTATCAGCAAGGAAATAAATCTCTAGGAAAGTGAGTTGAGTGAATCCTAGCCAATTGAACTGACAAACGTTTACATTGACACCTGATTTTCCACATATATTGTACGCAGGCTTTGGATTTGATAAGGGATCGAAATCTTCAGATGCTGACCGATTCTTGCTTGGAAGGTCAATTCTCAAGCGACGATGGGACAGAGGTAGTTCGTCTTGCTTCGAGATGCTTGCAGTACGAGCCTCGCGAGAGGCCAAACACAAAGTCATTAGTGGCTTCATTGCTTCCTCTTCAGAAGGAAACTGAGGTTAGGGTGCTTCGTTTTCTTACAACCTTCGTTATAATCGAGTTGTTGTCTTATTGGTGTCTGGTCAGTATGAACAGATGTACTTCGATTGGACTCATTTTGTGCTTTCTTTTGCCAGGTTCCTTCTCATGAATTAATGGGTATACCTCAAGGTGGTGATGTTATGTCATTGTCTCCACTTGGCGAAGCATGCCTTAGAATGGATTTAACTGCCATACATGAGATATTGGAAAACCTCGGGTATAAAGATGATGAGGGCACGGCAACTGAGGTTTTCTATTTAAAACGATATAACTAAAACTTTACACATATTCTTACCTGATTTTCTGGCTTGAGAACTAACTTCAACCTATGTGCAGCTATCTTTCCAAATGTGGACAAACCAAATGCAGGACACGTTGAACTCAAAGAAAAAGGGCGATTCAGCCTTTCGGCATAAAGATTTTAAGACGGCAATTGAGTGTTTCACACAGGTTCGACATTCTTGAACAAATCTCTTACATGAAAATCCATATATTCACTACCTCGTGAACTGATTTTACTGTTCACTCCTCTTTTTTTTTTTTGGCACAGTTTATTGATGTTGGAACGATGGTTTCTCCTACTGTTTTCGCTCGCCGAAGCTTATCGTATCTCTTAAGTGATATGCCTGAGGAAGCTCTCAATGATGCAGTTCAAGCACAAGTCATATCTCCTGTTTGGCACATTGCTTCGTATTTACAAGCAGCTTCTCTTTTCGGTCTGGGGAGGGAGAACGAGGCACAGATAGCACTCAAAGAAGGTTCCATACTCGAAGAAAAGAGGAAAACTGCTTCCTGAGGTTTGTAATGACCAACCATGTTCGATCAAGGTCAGAATGATCTAAAAGTCGCTGTCTCGACGAACACTGTCCTTTTTATCCTACAGTGTGTCCATGCAACTGATATCGATTGTTTAAGGGATTCTTTTACTCAACTTTCGTCGGTGCACAGTTGTGTTATACGTGGCTTTCCTCATCTGAGATTCAGCTGTAATGTTTCTTTCAGTTTCTGTCAATCATATACAATCTTTTCTACTTTTGCGAGTGTATTGTCTAGACTTGAGATTGCTTGTTCCTGGGAATCTCTGTAAGAAACCAATGGAGATTCGAGCTGTTATTTCATACTCCAGTAGAAGAAATGGAAGGCGAAGCTCAGTTAATAGAAATATAAAAATGTGTATGCTAATACATTTAATAAAAGGTTTATGACCATCTTATATAACTTTTATGTACAAGATAATGATACACAACATCACACCATGGAAATCGACAGATATGATCAGAGTACATCTGCGATCATCATCACAAGAAATCGTCGTAAAAAGCTACTGACGAAGGCCTATAGTCGTCGTCGTCTTCTTCAACCTCCATCTCCAGCTCGGGCTCACCAAACTCAGACGTTTCAATGTCAGCAAGATTCTTCAAGTCCACCACGGATAGCTCGTCTAGTCGTCTCACCACCAAATCAGCAGCTCCCAGCTCGTACACGGGGTGTTTGCTAGCCACAGCAACGCACTTCATTCTTGCATCATGTGCAGCCTCGACTGTCTGATTCGAGTTTCCAAACACTATGCACCTCTCTGGTATGAACTGCAATAGCTGCACGGCATATATGAACATTTCTGGGTCGGGTTTTCCTCTGTGAACGTCTTCAGCTGTGACTATCACGTTAAAAACTCCTTCGATCCCTATAGCTCTGATCGCTGTCTCGAGGGATTTTCTTGGTCGTGTTGAGACCAAGGCCATGGGAATCTTGTGATGCATTAGAGTGTTTATCAATTCT
Source organism: Lindernia subracemosa (assembly GCA_028392965.1). Taxonomy (NCBI): domain Eukaryota; kingdom Viridiplantae; phylum Streptophyta; class Magnoliopsida; order Lamiales; family Linderniaceae; genus Vandellia; species Vandellia subracemosa. The sequence goes on from JAQPCC010000042.1 coordinate 892,119, forward strand.
TGAGAACCCGAACGGAATCTGTAGATCCTGCCTTGCAAAGATTGATAAATCTCCTCTCTCCGATTGGCCATTTTCTTCACCTGACTGGGATCTCTAGACCAGCAAAGGACTTCGGAAATGGCTTGCTCGTTCTTCATTCCTTCGATTCTTCGAAGCATGAAAGCTGGCGGTGGAGATTTGCCTTCTTCTTGAGATAGAGTTAACCAAGATTGCTTCTCGTGATCTGGGTTGTCTTCGATTAAAACTCCCTCCCATTCGAATATAGCACCTAACCACCCACAGCCCATTCTTTCTTGCCGGAGTAACGGGTTTTTTAGGGCAGGGTCGTCAGCCTTGTTCTTTGGCGGCCATAACCCAGGTTTTCGATCCACAACACCGTCGAACCCATAGCCAAAATCACTAGGTGTTCTCTCTTTCTCGCGGTATGGATAAGCTTCTTTGGTGAATCCAGTGGTAAGAGCTTTGGTTACGAGGATCAAAGGTCGACCAAGAGTTCTTTGCAAAGAACCATTGAAACAAACTTTCCAACCCGCAAACCCCGAAGGAGAAAGACTATGGCAGGAAACTAGATTTTGCATTTTCGGGACATCCTTATGAATATGAGTACCGTAAATCGGCCGGTGACCCAAAAGTGACGTTGATGCAATCAATTCTACCATTTTTTTATTCTTTCCGATTAAAACTACAGCCCAACTTCAAGATAAAATCAGTTATGCAAGAACTCAATTAGTCGATCTTTTCTATAATTTTATTACCATATAAGATCTTCGAGGTTAGGAAGCACTAATTCACAACACAAGGAACAATATGCTCAACCTCTATGATGTTATTCGTGTGAATAATATTAAACCCACAATCCCAACTGATTAAAACCTTCTGCAACAGTTACCCACTTTGGGAAACACAATTGATTTTCAAAGAAGATTAAGCGCTAATATCAACAGAATATTCTGAACTTCATTCAAAAACCCATTGACCACGCAACCCCAATCCGAAAAATTAACAGAAAATAAGCTAAAAATCGGAACTTTTTCAATTATATACAGAAAACCCAATACGATTTGAGCTACAGCGAAATCAAGGTCGCGGGTATATGCTATTTATACTTTTTTTCTTTTTGCTATTACAAAAGAAAAAAAGGGCAAAAGAAATGACTCAAACCTGCGTTTCAAGAGTTTTGATGACAGACGGAAGCTGAATTGTTGATCAAAATGAGGAGAGAGGATAGAGATCTTATACGGCAGCTGATATTATTTGACCCAACCAAAGGACATGGCGTTCGTTCTTCCGCAGTATTGAGTGGTTTATACGCAACGTTGTTTATAGATTAAACTTCAACTAGAATATTAAATGATAGTATGAGTTTGTATTAAATGACCATCCACTAACTAACTAACAATATTTATAATACTCCCCCCTTGGATGTCTATTTAAACAAATAGATCCTTTTAATCTTCATGATATTAACTGTCTCGTTAAAAACCTTACAAGGAAAAACTCAGTGGGATAAAAACCTAGTGAAGGGAAAAAGAGTGCAGCATATATTATCTCCCCCTGATGTAGACATCACTCGAGATTTCTGAGCCTTCGAAGTCCAATTAAACAAACAAGTTTCTCGAATATCCTTGGGGGGAGTGCTTTAGTGAATAGATCTGCAAGGTTGTCACTTGAGCGAACTTGTCGTACATCAATTTCACCGGCCTTTTGAAGGTCATGTGTATAGAAGAATTTTAGTGATATATGCTTGGTTCTATCACATTTAATATATCCTTCTTTTAATTGAGCGATACACGCTGCATTATCTTCATATAAGATCGTCGGGAGTAACTTTTCTGATAATAACCCACAAGTTTGTTGTATGTGCTTACTTATCGATCGCAACCAAACACATTATCGGCTAGCTTCATGGATCGCTAATATTTCAGCGTGATTGGACGAAGTGGCAGTTAAATTTTGTTTAACTGAACGCCATGAAATAGCGGTTCCGCCATGTGTAAATAAATAGCCTGTTTGCGATCGAGCATTATGTGGGTCAGATAAAAATCCAGCATCTGCATACCCAATTAAATCTGTCTTTGATTCATTTGAATAGAACAATCCCATATCAGTTGTTCCTTGAAGGTATCGAAAAATTAACTCCGTTCCAATGTCGACGAGTCGGTGAAGAACTATATCTTGCCAATAAATTTACAGCGAACGCTATGTCAGGTCGCGTATGACTCGTAAGATACATTAGTGCTCCAATAGTACTAAGATATGGTACTTCAGGACCAAGTAATTCTTCATCATTATCGCGTGGTCTGAACGGATCTTTATTCACGTCTAAAGATCGAACGATCATTGGAGTATTTAATGGATGAGATTTATCCATGTAAAATCTTTTCAATACCTTTTTCGTATAAGTTTCTTGATGTAGAAATATTCCATTCTTCAAATATTCAATTTGAAGTCCAAGACAGAATTTTGTCTTTCCGAGATCTTTCATTTCAAACTCCTTTTTCAAACAATCAACAGCTTTTGATAACTCTACAGGAGTTCCAATTATGTTGATATCATCAACATAAACTGCTATAATGATAAACTCGTTTTCACGTCTCTTCAAGAATATGCAGGGACAAGTTTGATCATTTTTGTATCCCTCTTTCATCAAGTATTCACTGAGGCGATTATACCACATACGTCCAGATTGCTTTAATCCATATAATGATTTATTCAACTTAATTAAATACTCGTGTCGGGTCCCTGAATTTTCAGGCAACTGAAATCCCTCGGGAAGTCTCATATATATGTCACTGTCAAGTGAGCCGTATAAATAAGCAATGACAACATCCATAAGACGCATATCGAGTCCTTCACGTACTGCCAGACTAATTATATAACGAAAAATTGTCGCATCCACCGCAGGAGAATACGTCTCCTCATAATCAATACCAGGTCTTTGTGAAAAACCTTGTGCGACAAGCCGTGCTTTATATCTTACAATTTCACCATTTTCATTTCTCTTTCGGATGAAAATCCATTTATATCCAACCGGCTTTACATTTTCTGGTATGCGGACTACAGGTCCGAAAACTTTTCGTTTCTCAAGTGATTTCAATTCTGCCTCAATTGCATCTTTCCATTTTGACCAATCATTTCTTTGTCTGCATTCTTTTACAGACGTTGGTTCATGATCCTCATTCTCATTTATCTCATTCACTTCATATAGCGCTACATTAAATGAGAATTTATCGTCAACGTTGACATTTTCTCGGTTCCATCTAATTCCATTTTGGGCATAGTTTATCGAGATCTCTTCATTATCATTATTTTCTGAACGTTCAGGTACCTGAGTTTCATTCTCATAATCATCTATTCCCGTGGACTCGTCTAGAGTCGGTAAATCCTCGACTGGACCATTCTTATCATTTGCTCCTTTTCTTTTCCAAGGATTTTTATCTTTGGAACCCGCTGGCCTACCACGCTTAAGTTGTGGTTTAGGCTCAACAATATTCTTTGTATGTTCTGCAGGAACATTGATTTCTGCAGAAGCATTAACAGCTGGTATATGTGATTTAGTCACTCTTTTAAGGTCAGTAAAACTATCTGGCAGTTGATTGGCTAAACCTTGTAAATGAATTATCTTTCGAACTTCTAGTTCGCATTCTTTCGTTCGAGGATCATAATGATTTAGCGATAATTTATTCCAACGTATATTTCCTTCCAGCTGTTTCTTTTCTCCTCCTAATGTCGGAAAATTTGATTCATCGAAATGACAGTCGACAAATCTAGCCGTAAATAGATCTCCAGTTAAAGGTTCTAAATATTTTATTATCGATGGAGATTCAAATCCGACATATATTCCCATCCTCCTTTGAGGTCCCATTTTAGTTCGTTGTGGTGGAGCAATTGGAACATATACCGCACATCCAAAAATTCTTAAATGGGAAATATCTGGTTCCTGACCATAAACCATTTGTATTGGGGAGACATCATGATAACTTGTTGGCCTGATACGGATTAGTGCCGCTGCATGTAATATCTCATGTGCCCAACAAGATGAGGGAAGTTTCGACTTCATCAATAGTGGTCTTGCAATTAATTGCAGACGTTTAATCAACAATTCTGCAAGACCGTTTTGCGTATGAACATGTGGCACATGGTGCTCAACATCAATTCCAATAGACATGCAATAATCATTAAACGCCTTGGAAGTGAATTCACCAGCATTATCAAGGCGTATTTTCTTTATAGGATAATCTGGAAAATGTACTCTTAATCGAATCAACTGAGCAAGCAATCTCGCAAAGGCTACATTGCGTGTTGATAACAAACATACATGAGACCATCTAGTTGATGCATCGATCAATACCATAAAGTATCCAAATGGTCCACATGATGGATGTATCGGCCCACAAATATCACCTTGGATCCGCTCCAGAAATACTATCGATTCATTTTTTATTTTTGCTGGTGATGGCCGAATAATTAACTTCCCTTTCGAGCAAGCGACGCATGATAATTCATTAGATTGAAGAATCTTCTGGTTCTTCATTAAATGTTCACGTGAATTTTCAATTATTTTCCGCATCATAATTGCACCGGGATGGCCCAACCGGTCATGCCAAACAATAAATGTACTGTCATCAGTAAACTTCTGGTTTACGATAGCATATGATTCAATCATTCTAAGATATGTGTAATATAGCCCAGAGTCAAAAGATGGTAATATTTCCACAATTTGTTTACCATTCGAACTTACTTTTGTAATGTGCAAATATTCGATATCTCCTTTTTCTGCAGTCTCAACGTGATATCCGTTATATCGAACATCTTTAAAGCTTAATAAATTTCTTTGAGACTTAGGAGAATATAAGATATTTTCAATTATCAGCCTTGTCCCTCTGGACAGTAAAATATTAGCTCTTCCGGAGCCTTCAATTATATTTGTGCTACCCGATATGGTAATAACACTGACTTTTTTCAGATCAATCTGATCGAAATATTTCTCATTTTTCAAAATCGTATTAGTTGTTGCACAGTCTGCAAGACATAATTCTCCTTTGCACATTGCGATGTCCATTGTATAGATACCCTTAAGAAACATATAAAATAAATATCTTTAATAAACGTATACAAATGATTATTAATGAAAACATAATAAAATTGTATTTCTATATAGATAGAAACAATGAATATAAGATATTAGTAATACATAAACATAATTTTATCACGATGGATCAATCTATTTTAAAAATTGCACAAAATTAGACTGAAGTTGAAAAACAAGAGTTTCTGATCCGGCACCAATTTTTCTGAAATATTGCGATCTTGAGCGAAATTTATTTGATCTTTTGATTGCTCTTTATAAAGATCAACGGGATCCTTTTTGGTGCAAGTAGAGATCGAAAGTCGCATCGATAATATTACTTTCGATGATTATATTTGCTTAATATATCTTTCTCATTTATTTATTACATTTTCCACTTCGGGGGAAATTTTATTAACCGTCACGATATATAGGATTCACAATCACGGTATTGTTTGCGAGTATATTCACTTCAGGGAATATCGTACAATCATTCGGTCGAAGTTTTCACCCTTTCTTATATCTCAAAATAGATCAGAATATTCTTATTTATTTTTTCACGATAAAATGATATATTCAAAAGATAAAACGCAATGAATCATATAAGGTTTGAGCAGTTCTGAACGAGTGTATAAAAATATTGAGAGTAACAAATTTAAGTTATACTAAATTTAATATATCATGAAATATAAAATCATTACGATAATTTAAAACATAAATCATTGAAAGAAAACAACTTATAATTAATCTTCCTTTGAAAAAGTTCGTATGAAAAACAAGATCCACATCCAGATAAGCGTCGCCGTAAAAATAATCATAACCAACAGATTAAACATCAGATAGAGCGACATCCTTCAATTACAAAATATAAAATATATTTAGTGTTAAAACACCAAAGGAAAATTACAATTAATCATCATATTTTAAAAGCATTGGTAAAAACATTATCCACATAGCAGCAAGGATCACTGTAAATAACGTAAGAAGCAGAAGGTCCATCTTTGTATAAAACGACATGATTCTATGATTTGAAAAAATAACATAATCAGGTAACATAAATAAATCATTTTTCATATCTTTAATAACGGTAATATTGTAAATAAATAATTAAATAAATTTAGGCGGTAATCCGACCCAGTTAAATATAGTAATTGGGCGATAATTCGATCCAGTTAAATATAGTAATTGAGCGATAGTTCGACCCAGTTAAATATAGTAATTGGGCGATAGTTCGACCCAAATCGTGTAGAGTCATTGGGCGGTATTCCGACCCAAATCGTTAAAAAAAAATTCAACATGCTACCACTGAGAATCGAAATATTGACCTCTCGTCACTTGAAATGACGATATTCCGCGAAACCACTCGGTCACACACTTAGTTATATATTTATCATATATTATAATTGTATATACGAAATAGAATTATTATACCTTCACTATACCGTATAAGATATTCGGCGGAGGTTAGTGTCGACGGCGGAGAGCGGTCGTGCTGATAACGTGTTATAAAATATTTATTTTATATAAAGCTTTTATTATTATTATAAGTATTAAATATTATTATTATTATTATATTGACATAAATATATTGAGAGTGAGAGAACAAACGTGAGAGAGAAATAGAAGTTTTTCAATAACTTAGGTGTAAAACGAATGATGAATACACTCTCTATTTATAGACTAAACTTCAACTAGAATATTAAATGATAATATGGGTTTGTATTAAATGGTCATCCACTAACTAACTAACAATATTTATAATAAATGAGATTTTTTTTCTTGAAAATAATGGGTTTGCAAGGATGAGACAAAGGGTTTAGGTAATAACACCATTGAACATAATGGGAGAAGAAAAGAATGAATTCTCTCCATCTCGCTTGGTAAAGAAAGGCTGCCTAAGGTCAATGAAATCTCTTTCATAATCTGATTTATAATACCAAAATTTCAATGTTAATATAAACACAGTTCTAAAATATAGTTACGCAAGCCCATTCTTACAAGCTACCCATGTAATGGTCCAACGAATAAATAACTTAAAAAAAAATAATAAAAAATTATTTTATGTAAAAAATAAAAATTAGAGACGCCGTTGCCGGGGATCGAACCCGGGTCACCCGCGTGACAGGCGGGAATACTTACCACTATACTACAACGACTTGTTGGTACGATATTCTTAAATATTTCTATTACTATTATTATTAAAATCATAAACCTTCCTTCCGATGAACAAGTGGGGAGCAGACCAAAAACTTCCGACAGAAAACTGTTGAAGCATCGATTTTTACGAGGAGATGCTGCCTCCAGCTTGAAAAGGATCCAAGGTTTAAGTTTTAAACTTCATCGTTTGGCTGGCGGCTTTTAGTTTTTACATTGAACTGTTAAGTTGACCAAATAGAAGCGAAAAAGGGAAACTTTATCAATTTGGGTTTTCCCCTTCTATTTTAACAGGCTTTATTTTTGTTGATTGTTGTTCATGGGGTGTTATCTTGGGCTGTTTTGAAGTATTTCTTTCCCGTTGCATTTTAGGTGCTTGAAGCATTTTTATTGGGATTTTTTTTCCCCGGATTGTGTTGGTTCAGTTTATTTACTTTAAAGTTTGTTTCTTTTTTTATCCATCTATGGTTTGAATTTGCCTCTAAGCTTACATGATAAAATGTGGGGTGTTGTTTAGTTGAGTTGAGTTTATATACTTCTTTTGATAGCTAAGCTAATTTCTGATCTAGTTATTGCGTGCCTTGTTATTGATCCTGAATGAAACAGTTGCTGTTTTCTCCGTTCTCATTCTTGAGGGGAAGAAGAGAAAATGAGTGTGAATATGTCATCGTCTAAATGTGAGAAAATATCATCCAAAAGCCCTCGTAAGCCATCGAAAGGGGCGTTGTATGAGCTTTCTGGTTCCGATATCAAGCATAATGCTCCGTTGGAAAACGATGAACTTACCGTTAGAAGTTCAGATCCTCAATCTTCCAAGGCGTTAGGGTCCGCCGATATTGTAACTGCAGTAAGCTATGCATGGAATCGTGCTAGTCAACCTCTTTCAGTTCTTCTGCCAAAACCTAGTTCAGTTTACAAACCAGAGATCATTCAGGAAAGTGGAAATGACATATATTCTACTTATAGAGGAACTCATGCTGCCTCTACGTCGTATAATGGCAAAATATCTGTAAATATAACGAAAGAAAATGTCGAGCATCTGAAGCCAAACCAGACGAGTACTCACTCTCAGCTTAGCTATGAATATTCGCCGTTCTGGAGTATTCTTCTCAGGAGGGTTACACCTATTGACGAGCCTTTCTTCAAGAACTGTGTTTTCAGAGCAGGAAATTTACCGGCGTTAGGTGGGATTTATGGGTGGATGAATGAAACAGCACTTGCTACGTCAGAGAGAGCAAGCTCGGCTGAGAAAGCTGGAGAAAGAACAAGTAATTTTTATGATGATGAATCCTTAACAAATCCAGCCAGTAACTCAAGCATTAGGGATCCTTATTGTAACCTTGAAGTTGAAAAATCTGTTGATATGACGTTTGGTGAAGTTACCAACTCTAAGATGAAGGAGACATGCTTGGAAAACAATATGATACGTTTGGAACATGTCGAAGAAAGTGCATCAGGAATTGATGTGGATGTACATTGTGACAGTGGAACTAATATAACTGAGTATTCCTCTGAGTTAGAACCTAACATACCAAGAACGAAGAAAAATACACTATACACACTTGCGAAGCACGAGCACGCCTTTGCAGGTGCAGCGGCGGGAATATTTGTTAGTCTTTGCCTTCATCCAGTGGACACGATTAAGACTGTTATTCAATCGTGTTGTGCTGATAAGAGAACCCTTAGCTATGTAAGCAGATCGATTGTGTCTGAAAGAGGTATGCTTTCTTGTAAGAGTTATATTCATTGGGCTAAAGTTCTAAAAAAGTAATGCAACTTCTACTTTCAGGCTTAGGAGGGCTTTATCGTGGTGTTTCCACCCATATTGTGGCTTCAGCTCCAATTTCGGCACTTTACACATTCACGTATGAATCAGCAAAGAAAAATTTTGGTCCACTCCTTCCCAAGGTGAGTGTTCTCATTTACACAAGGACCAAATAGGCCTAGGAACTACTATATCTCATTTCCCATTTGACACACACACGCGTATATATATATATATTATATATATATATTATATATAGATATATACATGTTGCATAGGAGTACCTATTTACAAAATCTGAGCCTTACATTGCATAGGAGTACCTCTCTTTGGCTCACTGCATGGCAGGGGCAAGTGCAAGTATTGCTACGTCATTTATTTTCACTCCAAGCGAGCGAATAAAACAGCAGATGCAAGTTGGTTCCCACTATAGGAACAGCTGGTATATATGTGCCTTAAAAATTTTAATTGTAGCTATAGAGTATTGTTTAAATTTACTGCTACTTCATTATCAGTATGAGTTGTTGAAGTTAATGTATATGCCATTCAAAAACTTTATATATAAACAGGAATGCATTGAGAGTGATAGTTGAGAAAGGTGGCTTGCCTTCGCTCTACGCTGGTTGGGGAGCTGTGCTCTGCAGAAATATTCCACATTCTGTCGTCAAGGTCAAGTATGAGATTGCTTTCTTTTTAGAAGACTTCACATGCTTTGTTTCATTGTATAGTTATTATTACAATAATAGTAATACCTCTTGCAGTTCTATACATATGAAAGCCTGAAGCAAGCAATGCTCCCATCTGTTCAACCCAATGCTCAACCTAGCACGATAGTTTCGGTAAGATTTCAATGTTTCAAATATCTCCTAACCATAAAATCTCTCCCCCCCCCCCCCCCCCCCCCCCCACAAAAAAAAATCTTGCATTGTGACTTTCCTACTTCTGCAGTTAGTGTGTGGAGGATTGGCTGCAACAACAGCTTCACTGTTTTCAACTCCGTTCGATGTTGTCAAAACAAGATTGCAGACTCAGGTTGCTTCTGTTATCACGTTCTTGAACATGTCTCGTCGTATCAAATCGTCAAAATAATATCTCTCTCGTTCTCTCTCTCTCCTTTGAACTGTTTCTTGTGGAGAGGCGCAGATGTTTTGGATCAATTTTCTTGTCCTCAATCTTTTTCGAATTCTTACTCATCCATCGTTGCAGATTCCTGGATCTTCAACGCGCTATAACGGTGTATTATATACTCTACTAGATATAGGAAAAAACGAAGGCTTGATCGGTCTATACAGGTGAGCAAATGTAACCTCTTGTGATTTCATGCTGCAAAATTTCTGAGAAATCGTCGTACATTCACTACTAATATATTCCTCCTATCAATCTCTATCGTCAGGGGCCTGACTCCTAGATTGTTAATGTACATGATCCACGGCGCCCTTTTCTTCGCATCGTACGAATCTTTAAAACAACTGCTTCTGTCCGATGCCTCTCGATCGAGCTCTATAAGAGTCGAGCCCGGCGACCCAGAAAATGCTTCGACGATCTCACCTCAGCTCGCGTCGGTCAGCGCATGATTCTATTTTCAAGAAACTCAAAGCCCATACTTTTCATTTGGAGATAGAGGTTCAAGTCATTTTTTAATTCAGCATTTTTTTTTTATTATTCTTATTGCAACTTCCCTGAATCTTGATAACTCTATTGTTGTAATAATATCCGTTTTTTAATGAATGTAATAACTATGTGTATGTACACACTAACGAGAATAGACCCAACAGAAAGAAAGACAATGGCAGGCTTGAAACGAAATTGAAGTGATGAATGTGTCGTAGATTTATAGCCATGTGTGTGTGGAATCTAAATTTAATTTTACTATTTGTCTACTCTTTGACAATGAGTACTTTGTGTCTCTATATTATTAGGTTAGTTCTGAATCCATGATAAAGACGTGGACGATTAAAATTTATGCTCGACCCACCAACGTTATATTATTATAAATATTTTTATCTTATGATGATGAAATTTTATTTCTTCTACGTGTCATTTCGTGTTTTGTCTTTCATGCCCATAAATATCTCATTTTCTTGGATTTTATTTAGAAACAACATATTGATTAATGGGTAAATGTTTGGAGGATATTATTTGATTCCAAATTTCATAAATATGAGTTTTTAATTTTTATTTCCAAATAATATTCAAACAGCATCATCTAATAATAGTAAACCTTATATTGCTAAAGTACGTACTTTTTAAAAGTACCCCACCACCAAACACAATAGCATGTTCCACCAATCCAGATAATGTTTCATTTTCTGTCCTTTATTTATTATTTTTCTTTTTTGAATAATTGTTATGTTTTTGTCTGCTAAACGTATTGCAATAGAATGACATACCATTATTTTTAATTATTATTTGACATGATTTCTCGTATTAATGATCCACGCATTTAGATTTAAATCACAAGAAATGATATATATATATATGTTCAACATTATTCATGAAAGATATCATATACGTATTTAACAGTGTCATGAAAAATATTGCTTTCCCAAATATTTTATTTTAAAAATTCCTAAAATATACTATTTGATTTCCTTCGAAAATCACTCGAATGTGCTTTTACTAATTATTTTCCAACGAGGAAAAAACGCAGCTTCGTCATTAATTTAACTGCATGCAAATCTAGTTAAACCCATGATGTTCAATATTTTTTATTAATATAGATATTGTAATGTAAAGCGTTTGATATAATTTTTTTTTTCCAATACCAAAGTTACGATATATCCACGTTATAGCTTAGGTGAGAGTTGAGACTATTTTGACTTCTTTTGGCAGATAATTTAAGACTAGTAGTTCACAGTGTGTATGCAATTTTCTTTTATATTGTAGACTCTCTATGATGGATTTGATGAAAATTGACATTTTTGGTCCACATTAGCCGTTTCCTTGCACAGTGTTTGGGGTATTCTGGCATTATGCTTAGCAGCCTTGTACTTGCGAATATATTATTTATCTAGCACGTTTTTCATTATTCTTTCTTTATTCAACTAGATCTAAGTCTAAGTTGGAATCTTTCTCCATTTGCCTTCTGTATTCAGAGAAAAGAGAAGATTTTATTGGGTTTTTACTACAATATTTGATCAAGGTTGTGAGGTGGGTTGAATTTAACTCAAGAACTAACAAAATGGACGATGAAGTTGTGGCAGAGAATCTAAAGAAGCGCCTTGCGCTTGCTGTTAGAAGCATTCAGTGGAGCTATGCCATTTCTTGGTCTTTTTCATCCTCACAGCCTGGGTAAAGTTTGAATCTTTGCTTCAATAATCTCTCGAGAAATAAAGAGAATATTCTTAGTGATCGTTCATAAAGTTCGTAGCCTTTCTTGCTCATCTAGGAAGCTTCTAATGGTATCAATGAGGTTTGCTTGATTATGTTAATCTACTCCCACAGAGGTTTTCTGTTGACTTTTTTTCTGGGAACTCGCCAAATCTGTGTTAAGGGGTTGTTAGAAATCTTTATTGCAGCCTTGTTTAGGTTTTCATTACACATCTTATCTGCGTTTGAATGCTGGCCAAACATGTCTGAGCTGAGTTAGTACTTGGTCGATGCAATAATTTCTCCCTTTTAATCCTATATAAGGGTTTTGCAATGGTGTGATGGATACTACAATGGTGACATCAAGACAAGAAAAACAGTTCAAGCCACAGAGGTGAACACTGACCAGCAGCTTGGGTTGCAAAGAAGTGATCAGCTCAGAGAACTTTACGAATCTCTTCATCTCGGCGAGACCAATCCTCAAGCTAAAAGGCCGACAGCTGCGTTGTCCCCCGAAGATCTCACAGATGCAGAGTGGTACTTCTTGGTCTGCATGTCCTTCTCGTTCAACGTCGACCAAGGGTAAGTTCGTCTTTCAAGCACTGTGGTATGAATGAAAGTTCCCTGGTCTTGTGGTGGTGATTTCTTCATTACCGCCGCTCATTGTCTGCATAAGGGCATGATTTCAATCTCCTTGTGTATGAAACTGCTGACTAAGAACGAGAAAAGAACAGAATTGATTACATGTCGATTTGTCTAATTTGTAAAAGGTTGCCTGGAAAATCATTTGCGAAGAAGGAAACTATCTGGTTGTGCAATGCTCACCGTGCTGACACCAAGCTTTTCTCTCGCTCTTTGCTCGCAAAGGCAAGTGCCATTCGCATACCTCAGAACCATTTACAGCGTTCCTTTACTCAACCATTTCTTCGAGAATTTTTTATTATCTTCTTGTTTTTCTTTTTGTTTTTTCAGAGTGCTTCTATCAAGGTACTGCGCTTTTCTTTCATCGGAACCATATTGAATTTTTAAACATTCTCGACTTTAGCAGGCGATTTATGTTCACTATGTTACCTCTCTCAATTTGCAGACAATTGTATGCTTTCCACAGTCAGGAGGTGTTGTTGAGTTGGGAACTACTGAATTGGTTCCCGAAGATCTCAATCTTATCCAACGTATCAAAACCTCATTCTTGGACAATCCCGAGTCAGCCACGATGATCGCTAGCCATGCCTCAAACGATGTCGAACTTGCATACGACGTGCTTGATCATGATCCTGGCAATATTCCTGGAGATGGCCTCAATCAGCTTTTGGATTTCCCAGAAGTGAATTTGGGCTCTCCCAATGATAGTTCGAACGAATTTGCCGACAACTTTCTGAGAGAAGAGTCGAACTTGGTAGAAGACATCGAAGGCGAAGAAGCTTCTCAGATTCAGAGCTGGCCATTGATGGAGGATGCCATCAGCAATTGCCTGAACAGTTCAGCAAATTCTAGTGACTGTGTGTCCCATACAAGTAGAGATCCAAAGGCCAGTGGTGCTGCGGTTTCAGTAGGAAGAAAGGAAGCAAACAGTGTTGTTTCTACCCGAGGATGTAATGAAACGCAAGAATGTAGCAATCATCAGAACAACAGCCCGGCTCTTCAAGGCGGTGACTTTCATTACCAAAGTGTTATATCCAACGTTTTGAAGGGCTCCCACCAGTTGATTCTTGGACCGTACTCAAGAAACGTGAACAAGGAATCGAGCTTCGTGGGCTGGACAAGGGATGCTCTGTTGGGTTCGAGGATGCCTCAACCTAGAAATCCTCAAAAACTGCTCAAGAAAGCTCTATTCGAAGTAGCCAAAATGCACGAAAATAACAGCAGGATTGACTTGGGCAAGCAGAAGATCACTGCTAAACAAGAAGATGATAATGATCGAAACCACGTCTTGTCTGAGAGGAAACGTAGAGAGAAGATCAACGAGAGATTTTCGATTCTTGGATCTCTAGTCCCATCTGGTGGCAAGGTGTGTGCATGTATATATATAGTTATCAGATTAGCCTCTGAAATTTAGATAAAAGTGCCATTTTCTGCATAAAATCTTATTTTCTTTCACTGTTTTGTAGCTTGATAAAGTTTCGGTATTGGATCACACGATCGAATACATGCGAGAACTCGAGAGAAAGGTCGAAGAGCTCGAATCCTACAAAGAGGCAATGGAGAGAGAATCAGCAGCACAAAGCAAGGCACATGACGCAATGGAGAGGACATCTGATAATTACGATACAACCAATGTTAAGAAGCCATTGACAAACAAGAGAAAAGCTTGCACGGGAGAAGAAAGCAAAAGGGTTCGGCTGAGATATTCAGACAACGTAAGCATTAAAGTTTCAGACAAGGAAGTATCTATCGAGGTGAGATGTTCTTGGAACGAGCATGTACTCTTCAGTGTTATGGAAGCAATCAGCAAGATGAAGATGGAATCTGAATCTGTTCAATCTTCCAATAGTGATGGAGCTCTCTATCTCAGTATAAAGGCCAAGGTTCGTTTTATAATCTGCTGTGAAACCTAAGAATTGCAGTTTATTAAAGGGATACTAATGATTCCAAGATTCATTTGCAGTTCAAAGGATTGAAAGCTCCATCAGCGAGTGTGATAAGGCAGGCTCTTCAGAAAGTTATCAAGCAGAGTTTGATCTGAGATCATTGTCATAATCAAAAGACTGTAACTTGTCTGAAAAATATGCTTAATTGCTAACTAAAACTTGTATCTGTAGGGAGTTTCTTGTGAAATATGGAATTTCTCTTGCAATAAATCACAACTCCATGAGGAAATATATTACAAGAAAGCACACCAAGTTAAATGCATAACATATATCTTGAAACTTGATAAAACTCAAAAACAGTGGCGACCCATATTCGAAATAGATTCGATCTATCATTGATTATTCCCATTCAATGGTGGAGGGAGGCTTTGAGGTGACATCAAGAAGAACTCTGTTCACACTGGGGACTTCATTGCAAATCCTCGTGGATATATCAGCAACAAACTTTTGATCAAAGTAGTACCTAGATGTAAAATACAGGTTATGGTAATGAATCAGCAATTTCTAACCCGAAAAAATAACTGTATAGAGAAGAGATAAAGACATACGAATCTGCCGTCATTCCATCTTCACTAGTAACGGCTCTTAGAGCAATGGCATTTCGATGTGTTCTTTGGTCACCTTGAACTCCGACGGTCAATACCGGCACAAACACAGCAAAAGCTTGCCATATAGAGTCATAAATCCCAGCATCTTTAATGGCTTGAATGAATATTTCATCAGCCTGATATTAGAACAGCGAATAGAAGAAATATATGAAATGGCTGAGCTTTGCCCCGTCGTTTGTATCCAAGAATAAGTACTAATATCACCTTTCTCACGATATCCAAGTGATTTTCTAGAGTGACATCACCAGGGATACGTACTGCAAGCCCAGGTCCAGGGAAAGGGTGTCGCTTCAAAAACGCTAGTGGTACGCCCATAATCTTTCCCAGCTCACGCACCTACCGCAGAGGTTTATGTTAAAATATTTGTATTTCGGGTTATATGTAACGATCGAAGGCCATACCTCATCCTTAAACAAGAGCTTAAGAGGTTCAATGAGCTTAAGCTTCATGTCCTTGGGTAGTCCTCCGACATTATGATGGCTTTTGATTGTGTGAGAGTGAGTTCTTCCACTACCAGGAGGTGGGCAAGATTCAATGACGTCGGGGTATAAGGTTCCTTGAACCAAGTAAGCAGGTTTCTTTCCTATTTTTCCCTCTAAATCGTGGGCAAATGCATCAAATACATTGATGAATTCACTCCCAATGATTTTTCTTTTCTTCTCAGGTTCCGTAACACCTTTAAGCTTGCTGAGAAATTGCTCAACAGCATCAACACAAGTAACCGGTAGATGAAGATCCCGCTCAAAAGTCTCCATCACCCTTTCCCTCTCTTTATATCTGAGCGTCAAAAGAAAATAATAAAGTGAAGCTAGGTACATCGAAAAATACCAAGGAAATAAGCGTGAGAGCACCATGAGTGTGATTTCAGTACCTTAGTAATCCATTGTCAACAAAAACACAATGAAGCCTATCTCCAATTGCCTTATGAACAAGAGTTGCAGCAACTGTGGAGTCCACACCACCAGACAAGGCACATATGACATGATCTTCGGGACCAACAGTGCTTTTAATGACTTTTAATTCTTCATCGAGGAGATCTTCCATCTTCCAGTCAGCATTGACTCCACAGACATTGAAGAGGAAGTGTTTCAGTGTTTCCATTCCTTCTGGTGAATGTGTTACCTAGAAAAGTTGCATTATTATCATAAAAGAAAAACCATCGAAGATGCCAGCTTTCAGGAGAATAAGAATATCGAATAAATAAGGGGAAAATTTGATACTTAGATTCCCAGTAAATCATTTTCCACACAAGTTTTATATACTCGAACAAAAATACTCCCTTGACATGAACAAGAAAATCATTAGCTAGCCAATTCATGTATATCAGTCGAGAATCAACCAAAGGCAACTTTCCATCAAATCCAGTCAAATAATCTAAAACAAGATTCGTAGAAAATAAAATCCAGCTTAAAAATGGTATACCGTAGAAAGTTTATCTCATCGCCAAAACCAACCTAAAGAATTTAACTTTAATCCATTAGTGTTCTCTTAGTCCCAGAAACCAAACAAAAAACCCAGTCTTTAAAGAAAGAAAAAACCATTAATAACAGAACAAAAGTACCTTTCTTTCTAAATTCTTAAACCACCTCACAACAAATACCAACCAAAAAGACACATCAAACGAAAAGCAAACGATTTTCTACCTCAGGATGGTACTGTAATCCATAAAATCTCCTCTCCCTACACTCAACTGCAGCCACAATCCCTTGCTTGCTCCTCGCCGAAACCTCAAACCCTTCAGGCAACTTCACGGCCTCGTCACCATGGCTCATCCACACACTCTGTCTATCACCAACACTCTTATTCCCAAACAACCCCTCATTTTTCTCAACAACTATCTCCATCCTACCGTACTCTTGTTTCTCACCAACCCTCACCTCACCACCCAGTTGCTGCACGATCAATTGGAGCCCATAACATATACCCAACACATAGATACCATTCTTCTCAACAAACTCGACGAACCCAGGAGGGAAACACGGCGCTTCCGGCGCGTGCACGCTGTGTGGACCACCTGAGAGGATGACGACGCGTGGGTTCAGCTCGGTCACCGATTTTAAATCAGACGACCCGTTGATGCACAGAGACAAGACGTTCAAAGCTCGGATTCGGCGGGTAATAAGGTGAGTATACTGTGAGCCGAAATCAAGAATTAGCACCAAGTTCGACGATTTCGAGTTCATGTTTATGAATCCTTACTTTTTCGGACGGTGGAATGTAGGTGGGTTGTGGCGTGCCTCGAATGTTTTTGAAGGGTTTAGTAGAGCAGTTTGGTGGGCTAGGGTTTTTGCTATATGTGGCGGGAGCAGGGATAAGGCGTCTGAGAAATTTGTTATTTATTTGTGGAAAAAAAAAAAATTGAAACTTTTTATTATGGGATCGATCCTATTTACGAACGAAAGTATACATGCTTTTCAAGAAAATATGATATCTACGATGTCTCTTCAAAGCCTAAAAGTATATCAACAATGGACTCCTCAAGAACATCATCAGAAATATCAGTCACGATTTGTTCTCTATCGCGTGTAACATCAAGCCACGATCTGCATTTTCTGACATCCTTCGACACAAGCTGATCCAACGTTCTTCTTTCCGTCCTAGGAAGTAGGAAGAACTCTGCTTCATTCATTACCTCGTCGATCACAGCCTTCTCCAGCTCCACTTGTCTGATTCTTGGTTTCTGGAATGCTAGCCATGGCGGTGGGCAGCAGTAGACCTCGTATAACTGTAGTAAAACTTCGTTTATACGATCGAAGAGGAGCTTTGGGTCGAAATAACAGTGATCGGCGAGGGGAATTTCCACTTCATCGAAGAGGGATTCGGCTAATAGCTGTGGTTCTTCGGGCTGTAGCTCGATTTCTGATAGGTAATCCCAGTTCAGACAAGAAGCTTTTAGAACTGATTGAATGTAGTGGGATATATAATCTTGCTCTTCTATGCAATAGTGTTGACTGATTGGTTGATCTCTTGGGATCGAGCCATACACTTGTTCTTCGAAATCAAGGCAAAGTGGTTGTAGTTCTTGTTTATCTGCATATTCCTCTGATTTTTGATTTGGGATCTACATAATTTGAGCGATGAATGGCGGGGAGTAAAGCAATTTATGATGAAATTACCTGTCTGACTCATTGTTCTTGGCGGGCTATTCGCCTCTTCTGTGAATATCTGCTCAAGAACAGAAACAGGGCTTCGATGTTCTTCTTGGAATTTGATGGTGTCAGCAATGTCTAAATGCTGGATGATTGAAGCTGTTGATGTACTTGCTTTGTGTTCTGAGACAGAGCCCTGGAATATAAAACCAGGTTATCGATGGTATCGAACCGACGAAAATCCAATGTGAAATGCAATTTATTGAGCAAAACTCACTGATATTGAATGCCCTGTACTGTTGTCATCATTTTGTGATACGATCGCTTGAGATATGGTATAACTACTGCTCTTTATTTCAGTCGCTGCTTCTGAGTTGTCCGATTCTTGTCTCCGAGTGGATTTTGTAATAACAGTCTTCGATTTACCTAAAGGAGGACGGAAAACAGATTTAGCAAAACTCAGTTTCAGCTATAAGAATGGGATTTAAAGTAAAACAAATTCTTACCAGTAGTATCATGTGATTCTTCCCCAGTTCTTGGAATGATTTCTTCTCTATCGAATACATCTGTATTTGGTCTTGATGGGCTAAGACAAGTTCTCTGTCTTTCGATTATCTTTGACACTTGGGGTAGGCTGAGACTGTATCTCATCTCTGAGGAACCAGAAAAAACGCTGCTTTCCTTTTTCGGGCTAAGGCTAAGTGACCTATAATCACGCTCCGGCGATAGAAGAATCCGACCTAGGGTTCTTGGTGGTCTCTTGCATGTTCCATCACTGTCTGAAGCACCCACATTCTTCAATCTTGAAGAAAGGTGCCTTTTTGCCTCTAAGATCACATCAAATTCTTGAAAGTCCCGCTTTTTGAGATCAGGTCTCTTCCATAGCTTTTCCTTTGTCTTCAAATCCATGTTACTTTTAAACTCAGCCCCGTAAGTTAACCGATTGTTTCCATCTTCAGCAACCGATGATCCATTCTGAGGAAGAACATAGGAATCACCACATGTCAGAAACGGGCCCGGCCCTTTCAGGCCTATGAATCTCCGCTTCAATCTCTTCTTCGCCTTCTTGAAGGAGAAAGAATCAGATTCTTGTACTTGAAGAACGCTCGAATCACTATGATGGTACTTCAGATTCTGGGATTTGGGCTTTAGTATGACTACCTCGTCATCACGAGGCCGGGCTGTTAAACTTGATTTCTTCAGTGAATCCTCTTCAGCTGATCTCACCTTCAATGCTTCTCTCTCTTTCTTATGAGTAAGTGAATTCTTGGTTGAACTCAAAACTTCCAAAGCATCAGAGAATGATTTGCACTCGGAGTTCAACCGATCTTTGAGCCTCCTTTCGATAAACATCTGATCCACTAAGGCTTTGACGTTCATCTGAACCACTTGATTCTTGCTGTTAAACTCATCCACATTGCGGTACCTTCTTACACTGAAACTCCTCCTTAAACCTTCAGACATCACAGGCTCTACTACATTGTCGTCATTTGGAGACACTGTTCTTAACACCTCTGCTAATGTGACCTCGCTTAAAGACGTTTCTTCCGAAGAGGATGGCTTACGGCGATGGGCTTTTGGAATTACTTTCCTTTGAGATTCCATCCGATGATCAACAAGTTCAGACAATGACTTAAGTTCTTTCTCTGTCTGCTTCTCAACAGGCGCATGTTCTTCAACAAGGTTCAATTTACTTCTGGATTTAGTATCAAATGCCAAATATGCTTCATTCTGAAGACAATTCGAATCAATCAGTCAGATTTACCATTACAATCAGTCAATAAGATGGCTTAAAACCTAAGAGAAAACTGCTTACTTGAAACCTTTGACACTCTTCATCAAACCTTGTGAACTGATCAGACTTCCTTGGATATTCTGCACATGAAGAATTATTACAAAATCATCAAAAAAAATAAAAAATTCTTGCAAGAGCTTGTTATGTTTCTTAATAGAAAGATGCTAGAGATTCACAAGCTTCCTTTGAATACAATGAGCTATACTTTGTCGCCTATTAATGGCATCACCTACCATTTTTAACTAACTCATACACCGAACATAGAGATATTAAAAAGAAAAACAGAGTAAAACAAACAGATAAACACCTATGATTTAAAAGCATAAATCTGTAATAACTACCTATAATCTGCTGGCTCGATGGTCTTCTTCCATTGGAGATAAGCTTTCGACCAACTCGACCACCTTGGCAAGATTCGAAGATACTAAACAAACCCCACTTACACTTCGACTCTGTTTTCTCCTTCAGTTCTGCGATTTTATTTGATCTCTTTGACATCTTCATCTACTCAAGAGCTCATAACTACCACTCAGCTAACTTGACATTTATATCACAACTCATTGGTGCTTTTCTTGCAAAAGACTCTGCATAGATCATGCAAGAAACTAAGGAGCGGAGGAGAAGAGAACGTCGTAGTGATGTAATGACGTTGAACAGTTGGTGAAAAAAATGGGAGATGGGCTTAGTGAGAAAAGAGGGGCATCGAGGGATTTGTCCTATCAAGAGTTAATGTAAGAAAACGCCACAAGAAGAAGCAAATTTTTTATATAGTATATATTTATATGTATGAATATGAGGGGTGACATTGACTATATATGTCTCAACAATAGTTTGGTTTTCCTTCAACCACTCGAAATCTTTAGACTAAAGGAAGGTACGTTATATTCTTCTTTATATATATATATATATATATATATATATATATTCAGATGTCATATAGCCATGGTACATGACAAAATAGGTTGATTATTCTACGTTCTTGTTTGTATGTACTATATGTTTACATTATTTATTTTAATCAATTTTTGAATACTTATATTAATAATTTACTCAATGATTATTTTCATTTAATCTCGTGACATAGCTACTTGACTTGTTCTCAGCCTTTCGGAGAGTTAAATTTTTCTATATGATCAAAGTCAATAAAATTAGCACACCCTATCTATATATACTATAGTTTAAGAAAACCCGTGAAAGAATTATAGGTTCGTATTGATTGGGATTTTATTACCACTAGGATATTTAATTTTACAAATTGATTACACATATATATAAAGTACTCCAATAATTATTATTTATTATGAAATATTAAATAAATATGTGGATGTATATTGTTTGGAATGGTGGTTAAGTAAAAGGAGTGGTTTAGAATGGAGGTTGTGATTATTTTATTGATTAGAATGGTAGATGAGATTTTTGTGTGGTTGATGTAATATTTTATTTTGTGGATGTAATTGGATGAATTTGTGTATAAATAGGTGATTTGGGATGTGTAAAAAGATAAGAGAAAGTATTGAAGAAAAGAAGTTATTATCTCTCTAATTATATCGTCATTAGTAAAATACTTAATAGTTATAATATTTTATAACACGTTATCAGCACGAGCGCTCTCCGTCATCAGTTTCAACCTCCGTCGAAGATATTGTACGAGTTTAGGTATGGAAATTTTATTTTGTATTTACATTAATCATTCTCTAATAATGTTATATATATAATAAATATTTAATTTTAAAATTTATAACTAAAACGTCGATAGCCGAGTGGTTTCGCGGAATATCGTCATTACAAGTGACGGAGGTCCAGATTTCGATCCCCGGTGTTGGCATGTGGAATTTTTTTTTAAAAAAAATGATTTGGGTTGGATTACCGTCTAATTACAAATTTGCTTTAGAGCGGAGTACCGCCTAATTACGAATTTGACTTGGATCGGTCATTCTCCCAGATTTACTTAACATTTTATTTACAATATTATCGTTATTAAAAATTTTGGGTTGGATTACCGTCTAATTACAAATTTGCTTTAGAGCGGAGTACCGCCTAATTACGAATTTGACTTGGATCGGTCATTCTCCCAGATTTACTTAACATTTTATTTACAATATTATCGTTATTAAAGATACTAATAATAATTTATCTATGTTATCTAATTATTATGTTATTTTTCAATTATAGAATCATGTCGTTTTATACAAAGATGGATCTTCTTCTTCTTACTTTATTTACGGTGATCCTTACCGCTATGTGGATAATATTTTTAAGGCTTTTTAAATATTATGATTAATTGTACTTTTTCCTTTGATGTTATAATCACGAAACTTATTTTACATTTTTGTAATTGAAGGATGTCGCTCTATCTGATGTTTAATCTATTGGTCATGATTATTTTTACGGCGACACTTATATGGATGTGGATATCGTTTTTCATCAGAACTTTTACAAAAGAAGATTTAAAAGAAGATTTAAAAGAAATTAATTATATTTTTTTTTGTATAATGTTTTAATTATTATAGCATGTTTTGTATTTTAATTATTATAACATGTTTTGTATTTTATTATAGTAAATGTCGAATTTGACGAGTCTTGAGTTTGTTGCACTCGACATCACTGGCAAAAATTATTTACCTTGGGTTCAAGATGCCGAAACCCATTTGACAGCAAAAGGTTTAGGTGACACTATTGATCCCACGAAAACAACAACTATACAAGACAAGGCGAAAGCCATGATTTTTCTTCGCCACCATATTCACGAAAATCTGAAAGTTGAATACTTGACAGAAAAGAATCCAGCTGAGTTGTGGAAAAATCTGAAAGAGCGATATAGCCATCTGACCACCGTTATTCTTCCCAATGCAAAGTACGAATGGCTGAATTTACGATTGCAGGATTTTTCATCGGTAAGCGAATATAATTCTGCTGTTTATAGAATTACTTCCACACTGAAATTATGTGGAGAGATAATTACCGATAATGATATGCTGGAGAAAACATTTACCACGTTCCATCCGCAGAATATGATATTACAACAGCAATATCGGGAGAGAAAATTTAAAAAGTATTCCGATTTAATTTCTTGCTTACTTTTGGCTGAGCAAAATAATGAATTGCTGGTAAAAAATCACGAATCCCGAGCGACTGGTTCTACTGCACTCCCTGAAGCGAATGCAGTCAAAACTAATAATGATAATAGTCGGGGTAATGATCGTGGACGTGGTCGTGGTGGATTTCGCGGCCGTGGACGTGGTCGTGGTCAAAGCCGAGGTCGTGGCCGAGGATATTATGGTGGTGGTTATCAGTATCATCGTGGTGGTTATCATAATTATCGTGGCAGTCATCAAAATCTTCCCCAGAAGAGGAAAATTTATGATAATAAAGATGAGAAGAGGCAAACTGAACAAAAGAATAATGATGAAAAGTGTTATCGTTGCGGTGGTTCTGGCCATTGGTCGCGCAATTGTCGTACGCCCAAACATCTTGTTGAGTTATATCAAGAATCTCAGAAGGGCAAAGGAAAGAAAATTGAAATGAATTTTGTTCAGGGAGAATTCCCCTCTACCTCTGATGCCAATGATGAAAATGCTCATTTAGAGGCTTCGGATTTTCTGATCGAAGAAAATTAATCTGCTTTGATTTTATTTATGTATTATGTTTTACTATTGTGTGTTTTATTTGTTTTAAGTTATCTATATGTTTGTAATGCAATATTTCTTTTTCATTAATAAATATTATGTGTTTGTTTATAAAGGATATTTATTTGATGGATGCGAGCATGTGCAATGGAGAATTATGTCTTGCAGACTGTGCAACGACTAATACGATTCTGAAAAATAAGAAATATTTCGATCATCTTGATATGAAAAGGGCCAGTGTTATTACTATATCAGGCAGCACAAATATAATTGAAGGCTCCGGAAGAGCTAATGTTTTACTGCCTAGAGGGACAAGGCTGATGATTGAAAATGCCTTGTATTCTCCTAAGTCTCAAAGAAATTTATTAAGCTTTAAAGCTATTCGACATAATGGATATCACGTTGAGACTGCAGAAAATGGAGATATTGAATATTTGCACATTACAAAAGTAACTTCGAATGGTAAACAAATTATGGAAATATTACCATCTTTTGATTCTGGCCTATATTATACATATTTTAGAACGATTGAATCATATGCTATCATAAACCAGAAGTTTATTAATGACAGTAAATTTGTTGTTTGGCATGACCGGTTGGGCCATCCCGGTTCAGTTATGATGCGAAAAATAATTCAAAATTCACGTGGACACTCATTGAAGAACCAGAAGATTCTTCAATCTAATGAATTATCATGTGCTGCTTGCTCTAAAGGAAAGTTGATTATTCGACCATCACCAGTAAAAATAAAGAATGAATCCATAAGATTTTTGGAACGTATACAAGGTGATATTTGTGGACCGATACATCCATCGTGTGGACCATTTAGATACTTCATGGTATTGATCGATGCATCAACTAGATGGTCTCATGTATGTTTGTTATCAACACGCAATGTAGCCTTTGCGAGATTGCTTGCTCAGTTGATTCGATTAAGAGCACATTTTCCAGATTACCCTATAAAGAAAATACGACTTGATAATGCTGGTGAATTCACTTCCAAGGCATTTAATGATTATTGCATGTCTATTGGAATTGATGTTGAGCACCCCGTGCCACATGTTCATACGCAAAACGGTCTTGCAGAATCATTAATTAAAAGGTTGCAATTAATTGCAAGACCATTATTAATGAAGTCGAAACTTCCTTCATCTTGTTGGGGACATGCTATATTACATGCAGCTGCACTAATACGCATCAGGCCAACAAGTTATAATGATATCTCCCCGATACAAATGGTTTATGGTCAGGAACCAGATATTTCCCATCTGAGAATTTTTGGATGTGCGGTTTATGTTCCAATTGCTCCACCACAACGCACTAAGATGGGACCTCAAAGGAGGTTGGGAATATATGTCGGATTTGAATCTCCATCAATAATAAAATATTTAGAACCTTTAACTGGAGATTTATTTACGACTAGATTTGCCGACTGTCATTTTGATGAATCGAATTTTCCGACATTAGGGGGAGAAATGAAACAGCTGGAAAAGAATATTAGTTGGAATGAATTATCGCTAAATCATTATGATCCTCAAACGAAAGAATGTGAACTAGAAGTTCAAAAGATAATTCATTTACAAGGATTAGCTAATCAACTGCCAGATAGCTTTACTGACCTTAAAAGAGTGACTAAGTCACATATACCAGCTGTTAATGCTCCTGCAAAAATCGATGTTCCTGCAGAACATACAAAGAGTGTTATCGAGCCTAGACCACAATTGAAACGTGGCAGGCCCTCGGGTTCCAAAGATAAAAATCCTCGAAAAAGAAAAGGAGCAAATAATAAGAATGGTCCAGTCGAGGATTTATCGACTCTAGAAGAGTCAATGGGCATTAATGATTATGAGAATGAAAATAAGGTACCTGAAAATTCTGAGAATAATGATAATGAAGAGATCTCGATAAACTATGCCCAAAATGGAATTAGATGGAACCGAGTAAAAGTCAACGTTGACGATAAATTCTCATTTAACGTAGCGCTACATGAAATGAATGAGATGAATGAGAATGAGGATCATGAACCAAGGTCTGTACAAGAATGCAGACAAAGAAATGATTGGCCAAAATGGAAAGATGCAATCGAGGCAGAATTGAAATCACTTGAGAAACGAAAAGTTTTCGGACCTGTAGTCCGCATACCAGAAAATGTAAAGCCGGTTGGATATAAATGGGTTTTCATCAGAAAGAGGAATGAAAACGCCGAAATTGTGAGATACAAAGCACGACTTGTTGCACAAGGCTTCTCACAACGACCTGGTATTGATTATGAGGAGACATATTCTCCTGTGGTGGATGCAACTACTTTTCGTTATATAATTAGTCTGGCAGTACGTGAAGGACTCGATATGCGTCTTATGGATGTTGTCACCGCTTATTTATATGGATCACTTGACAGTGACATATATATGAGACTTCCCGAGGGATTTAAGTTGCCTGAAAATTCAGGGCCCCGACACGAGTACTCGATTAAGCTGAATAAATCGCTTTATGGATTAAAGCAATCTGGGCGTATGTGGTATAATCGCCTGAGTGAATATTTATTGAAAGAGGGGTACAAAAATGATCAAACTTGCCCCTGTATATTTATGAGAAGGCGTAAAAGTGAATTTGTTATCATCGCAGTTTATGTTGATGATATTAACATAATTGGAACTCCCGAAGAGTTATCAAATGCTGTTATTTGTTTAAAAAAGGAGTTTGAAATGAAAGATCTCGGAAAGACGAAATTTTGTCTTGGACTGCAAATTGAATATTTGAAGAATGGGATATTTGTACATCAAGAGACATATACGAAAAAGGTATTGAAAAGATTTTACATGGATCAAGCTCATCCATTGGATACTCCGATGATTGTCCGATCATTAGACGTGAATAAAGATCCATTTAGACCTCGTGAAAATGATGAAGAATTACTTGGTCCCGAAGTACCATATCTCAGTGCTATTGGAGCACTAATGTATCTTACGAGTCATACGCGACCTGATATTGCGTTCGCTGTAAATTTATTGGCGAGATATAGTTCGTCACCGACTCGTAGACATTGGAACGGGGTTAAACGGATATTTCGATACCTTCAAGGAACAACTGATATGGGATTGTTCTATTCAAATGAATCGAAAGCAGATTTAATTGGGTATGCAGATGCTGGTTTTCTATCTGACCCACATAATGCTCGATCGCAAACTGGTTATTTATTTACATATAGTGGAACCGCTATTTCATGGCGATCAGTTAAACAAAGTTTAACTGCCACTTCATCTAATCATGCAGAAATTCTAGCAATTCATGAAGCTAGTCGAGAATGTGTCTGGTTGCGATCGGTAATTCAACATATACAGCAAACTTGTGGGATATTATCTGAGAAATTACTTCCAACGATTTTATATGAAGATAATGCGGCATGTATTGCCCAATTAAAGGAAGGATATATTAAAGGGGATAGAACAAAACATATTTCACCGAAATTTTTCTTTACACATGATTTGGAGAAAAATGGTGATATTGATGTACAACAAGTGCGATCAAGCGAAAATCTTGCAGATTTATTTACAAAAGCACTTCCTCCCATTATTTTTAGAAAATTAGTATATTCAATTGGAGTTCGAAAACTTCGAGATCTGAAGTGATATTGTCATCAGGGGGAGCAAGTGCGCGTTGTACTCTTTTTCCCTTAACTGTGGTTTTTTCCCTATGAGGTTTTCCCAGTAAGGTTTTTAATGAGACAACAAGTGAAAGCGTACAAAAGGAAGTATGTACTCTTTTTCCTTCACTAGGTTTTTATCCCGCTGGGTTTTTCCTAGTAAGGTTTTAACGAGGCATATTCCTTAATATACATCCAAGGGGGAGTATTATGAAATATTAAATAAATATGTGGATGTATATTGTTTGGAATGGTGGTTAAGTAAAAGGAGTGGTTTAGAATGGAGGTTGTGATTATTTTATTGATTAGAATGGTAGATGAGATTTTTGTGTGGTTGATGTAATATTTTATTTTGTGGATGTAATTGGATGAATTTGTATATAAATAGGTGATTTGGGATGTGTAAAAAGATAAGAGAAAGTATTGAAGAAAAGAAGTTATTATCTCTCTAATTATATCGTCATTAGTAAAATACTTAATAGTTATAATATTTTATAACATTATTTAATTAATGACAACTAAAAGTTTTTATTTTTTTCGATAATTTTGTGCCTGACGTGGACGGGTGGGTTCGTAAAATAAGACAACATTTTTAATTACTATATAATTGTTTATTTTAATGTAAAATAGTATCAAATTTTGACATGACTATTTGTCCGTATCGCAGCTGTCGGCATCCAATTTATCATATAATCTTTACAACATGACTATTTTTTATATGTTTCTTATTCTCACGGTAAAAGATAGTTAAATATATATTTATTCGTTGCATTATTGTAAGTTTGGTCGTCTTGTGAATTAGGCCAAGAACTTAAATCAAAGTCAAGTCCACGCCTAAGAGAGAGAGATAGAGAGTATTAGCAAGTGATCATAGGATTCCCTATTCGGAAAGGCATCACACACGAACACACACTAAACAAGCACAAAAAAAACACACACACACACATCTATTTATATATATATATATATATTCGTTGTAGATATAACTATCGGGGCAAGTTGTATCGTCTTGTCGGTCGTTAGTTTCATGGTCCAAATGATATATATACCTATATACTCTCTCAAGCACTAAATTTGGCCTCAACCGTTACACTTTTGCTTGGGACCGCACCATACATACCACCACCTTCTGCATTTATTACATACAATTACAAAATATTTAGTAATGATTTTACATTTTAGAAGTATATTACAATACAATTTTCTTGGATTTTTATGATATTGCCTTTCCTCCATTCAACATCTTACACATTCGTCTGTGTGGTCCTCCAAATATATATATATATATATATATATATTGTACGCTATGCTCTGAGCTTAGCGGGCCGAGTTATATATCACCGGCCCATTTATTGTTCGGGCCTCGCTGAAATTTGGCAATTAATTTCATTTAAGTCCCTAATATTTACTTATGATATTTTATGCACCCCAAGAGTTATTGTAATTCGACCATCGACCACATTATTCTGCATGCCCTTACCTTCCTAATGATCGAATATCCCCAAATTGAGTGAGCTACCTGCAAACCCTAGCCACGGTATCTGATCCGCGGGCATGGACGGGGAATCGCCGAAGGATGACATTGACTCATCGGAGATAGAGTACGTGAGCTACGGCGGCGAGCACCACCTCCCGTTAATCATGGACCTCGTCGACCGGACACTAAGCGAGCCCTATTCAATCTTCACCTACCGTTACTTCGTCTACCTTTGGCCTCAGCTAACCTTCATCGCCTTCCACAAATCCCAGTGCGTGGGCACGATCGTGTGCAAGATGGGAGATCATCGGCACACCTACAGGGGCTACATCGCTATGCTGGTGGTCTCGAGTCCGTACAGGGGGCGGAGCATTGCGACGGAGCTGGTGGCGAGGGAGATTAGGGTTATGATGGATTCAGGCTGCGAAGAGGTGGCCCTCGAAGCCGAGGTCACGAATAAAGGCGCTTTGGGGTTGTACGGAAGGTTGGGCTTTGTTAGGGCCAAGAGGCTGTTTAGGTATTACTTGAATGGGGTGGATGCTTTCAGGCTCAAACTGCTGTTCCCTCCAAGAGAATTCAAACAGCGCGGCGATGAGCCTGGGATCGAAGATAGAACCCGCGATCATGAATTGGGGTGAGGGGTTTTTCGTCTCATTTTGAGATAGGAGGTGGAATCTCCAATCTTAATGATGCCAGACTTGTTGTCTTAAGGGTACGGATTCTTGTTCCAATCGTCAAGTACGTTGAGCGAGAGGCAACGCCGATCGATATTCTTGAATGGGGATTTATGAATTGAGGCAGAATGCAGCTGGTTTGCCTCTAAATTGTGAGTCAGTCGGTGAGCTTAATTCCAAGACCCCTCAATTCTCTTTTTACATTGATCTATGGCATTTTTGATGATGAAGGTTAGATGGAATAGTGTTCCGAGTCAAGAAAAACTCGTCTTATAACGGTTTGGAGGTTACAATTATTACAGTGATTTCTCTGATCTTGTATACCATGTTTTTTTTTTCTCCCGTTGGTTATGGGCTTGTGCCTGCAGTGAATATCACTTTCTTTTCATAACGGTCATATTAACGGCTATATATCTTTTGAAGTATGTCGTGAACTTCAGGACTGACTACACAAGGCAATTTAGTGTCGTGTGGTTCTGTGATTTTATCACGGGGAGAAAAGGTGACAATGACTTTCGAAATGTTCTTTTTTCTTTGCTTGATTGAAATCTTTATTTAATATAGAAGAAAAGCTAACACATCATTCATTTCTTTTATGCTTAAAAGATGAGAAAGCTGATGAATTATAGTAAAAGAACATCGAACTCTTACCAAACTTCTGGACACTGTGATTGCGATTATAGCTGCTCATCTGTCAAAAAATTATTCTTTGCCCTAATTAGAGGATTAGGTAAAGAAATCAAGTGGTCCAAACTTTAGTTAAAAAGTATTTTTAAACATAAACCCCATATAAGAATATAGCAATATAAGAACATACCACAAGAAAAACCTGTCAGCATTTGTATCCATGTCAGAACACTTGCATTCTCCTCCTTGAGGACACAAATTATTAATTTTTTTAATTGATATTAGGCAAAGTAATTAAGGTAGTCTATAACTCCACTTATTTCTAACAGAAGCTATGATCATTTATGTCCATTACAATTATTATGTTCTATTGGTGAATTTCGTGTCATAACATTCCCTTTTTCCCAAAAAGAAACCAACTTCAAAAACTCTATTAAAAAAAAAAACCAAAAAATAAGAGGCGACATCTCAGTTATAAAGCACGCCTCGTTCTCTCTCATTTCCTTCACTCTAAGCAAAATAACCATCTTAGTTTCACAATCCACAGTTTTTAATGGCTGAGAACAAGGAGGAAGATGTTATACTGGGAGCCAACAAGTTCAGAGAAACACAGCCTTTAGGAACATCTGCCCAAATAGACAAGGACTACAAAGAGCCCCCACCAGCCCCACTATTCGAGCTTGGTGAACTGAAATCATGGTCTTTTTACAGAGCTGGCATAGCTGAGTTCATGGCCACTTTCTTGTTTCTGTATATCACTATCTTGACCGTGATGGGCGTGAACAGAGCACCGAACAAATGTGCCTCCGTGGGTATTCAAGGGATTGCTTGGGCTTTTGGTGGTATGATCTTTGCTCTTGTCTACTGCACTGCTGGTATTTCAGGTAAGTCTTTCTGTTTTTTTTAAACCTTTATTTGTTTGTTGTCTATTTTCTTCTGATTTTCAACATTTTATTGGCGTTGCTCTCTTCTGTTCTTGCTTTGCCTCTTGCATGCCTGGGCTTTTGTTGTGATTAGCTGATTTTAGAGGCATTATTTAGCCAAAAAAAAAAAAATAAGTTCCTCAGAAAAATTTGAGCTTCTTTAGGTTTTGTCTCTACTCAGATCTTTGTGCTTGGGTCTTTAGGTAGTAGTCCTTTTGAGTTTTGACAGATAACTTGAACTACTGAACAACGTAAAGGTGGAATCTTGGTGGTGTATAAGAGGATTTCATATGAGTAAAAACTGAATCTATTTTTTTTCTTTGGAAAAAAAAAAAAAAAAAAAAAAAAACTGGAGGACACATCAACCCAGCTGTGACCTTTGGTCTATTCCTTGCAAGAAAGCTGTCTCTTACAAGAGCAGTGTTCTACATGATCATGCAGTGCCTTGGTGCCATCTGTGGTGCTGGAGTGGTCAAGGGTTACATGAAGGGGCCATACGAGAGGCTACAAGGCGGTGCAAACATGGTTCAACATGGCTACACTAAGGGCGATGGCCTTGGTGCTGAGATTATCGGGACATTTGTCCTTGTCTACACCGTCTTCTCTGCTACTGATGCCAAGAGAAACGCCAGAGACTCACATGTCCCTGTATGTCATGCCCCTCTCTCTCTCTCTCTCGCATACCTTTTGATTATTTTTTTTTGTCGTTTATTGTTCAGTCTGATCTTTTGCTTGAAATGGTGATGAAGATGGGCTCTTTTGTTTGCTTCTGATTCTTGTGTGGCGGCCATGAAGGATTTTATCATGTGTGGGGTTGGCTCAAATAATGTATTGTAATAGTCAGTCTTCATTCTTACATGTGCTTGAGTTGCTTTAACAGTTTTAGTAGCTGCTTTTTAGTTGGAGCCCTTTAGTAGTTACTAAAATACTATATTCCTTAGATTTTGACTTCTCATTCATGAATTACTGTAATGGTCTATGATGCAATGACTTCCATCTAACTGGCAATTTATGATGCAATGGTCTGTAATGGTGTGTAGATTTTGGCTCCTCTTCCCATTGGATTTGCAGTGTTCTTAGTCCATTTGGCGACGATCCCCATCACGGGGACGGGCATAAACCCTGCTCGTAGTCTCGGAGCTGCGATTATATACAACAAAGATCATGACCATGTATGTAAACCTACCTACCTCTATATTTTCATCAAATTCAAGACTAAATGTTAACATATCATTCATTTTCTTGCAGTGGGTTTTCTGGGTCGGACCATTCATCGGAGCGGATCTCGCGGCGGTGTACCACCAGATTGTCATCAGGGCTATTCCTTTCAAGAGCAGCAGCAGAGCTTGATTTGAGGCACAGTTAGAATCAACTTTGCTGCATATATAATAATGTTTATTGTATTAATTCTCCTTCCTTATTGTCTGTGTTTGAGAAAATTAAACCACCATGTATGTATTTGTTGAATGAAGTGTTTTCATCAGTTTATTATCATCATATCCCCTCTTCTGTAAGTCTGAACCTTGTAATCAGAAGGACATGATTAATGAAGTAAAACGTATTTTGGATTTGATTTATGCTGAATTTAGTCGTAGTGTGGGGATTACGGGGTTCGAATTTGAATTTTATATCAAGTTTACAAAATAACATGTATGTATAAAAAAATGTTCTATTTATTGTGTTCATATTTTTAAGTATTCTGTATTAGTTCTTGAATTTTGTAAAATTGTTTTTTTTTTTTCATTTACATGTTGTTTAGGTCGGACGAACAAAAAAAAGTACGATTTAGCAATTTTCAGAATTAAAACGAAACATTTAAAAGTTTAAAATCAATAATGAGATTTTTTGCATGGCATGAGCATCAAATTTGTAATTCTATCAACATTTAATAATAATTTTGCGGAC
The DNA here is from genome assembly GCA_028392965.1 of Lindernia subracemosa. Taxonomy (NCBI): domain Eukaryota; kingdom Viridiplantae; phylum Streptophyta; class Magnoliopsida; order Lamiales; family Linderniaceae; genus Vandellia; species Vandellia subracemosa. The sequence continues at coordinate 925,370 of JAQPCC010000042.1, forward strand.
CTTTTTGCTATCATCAGTCTAGTGAAAACTATCGACACGCATATTATTACGTTTCTACCCTCGAAATTAGAACATCCCTTATTTGGAAATTGGAATTAGTAATTTAATATTAAGTTTATTATTAAGTAAGTCGTTCTTAACAAAAATAACACGATAATTTCAATAATTCGCACGTATATAGTTCATATTTGGTTGGACTTTTTGCCATTATTATCATATTATTTATGCAAATGGGATATAAAAATATCACAAGGGAAACATATTGGTGGGATTTTCTTCGCAGTTAAGGGCAATTTTTATTTTTTTTTTGACATTAGCCACGAGAAAGAAAGGAAGCCCTCATGCAATAATGATTTTATTTCAATTTCAAGACAATACTTCTTCAAACTCGAAGCCATCATCGTAATTATATATATTATAAATTTCGGGGATTTTCCTTCATGCATGCATTTCCTAGGAAGAATGAATTGTGCGAAAAGATTACAATATTACATACTAATAATAATTTTAAAAAACCATCCATCTTTATTTCATAAAAGGCATCATTTATCATGTCACACCCATTTTATATGTATTACCACTTACCAACACCATTCATTATGCTTTGCTTCACTCCCTATTAACAAAATTAAAAACAGAAAAAAAAAAAAAAGGAAAACATTTAAATAATCATTTCAAACCTCACTCCTCAATTTTCTCCAAAATGGTGCCCAAATCCCTGGGAGACACATTCACCTTCAGCCCCTCCTTCATAAACAACGTCAGAGACATCTTCTGCTCCACCACGTGCCCCGGCGCCACCGCAAGCCGGTGGCGGAGCAGCACCGCCGCCGCGATCGACTTCATCTGCAGGTAAGCCAAATCCTTACCGAGGCATATCCTCGGCCCAGCGTTGAACGCCACGAATCGAAACTGATCCTTGGTCTCAAACCTCTTACCGTCCTCAGACAGCCACCTCTCCGGCTTGAACTCCAGGCAGTCGTCGCCCCATATGAACTTCATCCGGCCCGTCGAGTAGATGGAGTAGGTTATATTCGAACCCGCCGGCACGAACGTCCCGTCGGGCAGAACGTCGTCGGAGACGACGTGCTTGGAATCCTCCGGCACCGAAGGGTAGAGCCTCAGCGTTTCAGACAAAGCAGCTTTGAGGTAGATCAGTCGATCAACTTCTTCGAACACCAAAGGATCTTCGACCCATTTCGCGGCGTCTTTTCCCCGAGTTTCTGTCAGAACAGAGCATATCTCCATCAGAATCTTCTCTTCCACGCGGGGATTCAAAGTGACCAGCCAGAAGAACCAGCTCAGGGCCACCGATGACGTGTCACGGCCGGCCAGGATGAAGTTGAGGACGACGTGCTTCAAGAACTCATCGCTGTAAGACTCCTTCTTCTTCATGAACCGTGAGAGCAAGTCGTCGTGCTGGTACTGTTCGCCGCCGCTCTGCAGCTCGAGCTTGCGCGTGTTGATCACGTTCGTCATGTAATCGTCGACGCGCGTCAGGCTGTGGCTCAGCTTCAGCTCCATGCCCAGCCGAAGCCATTTCTTCAGCTTCCATATGAACTCCGGCAAGATGAAACGCTGGAGCGTGGCCTCGGTGGCTCGGTCGAAGGAGGTGGCGAAATCGTTCTCCGGGAGGTCAGGAGCTAGGGTCTGCGGGTCCTTACCGAAGGCGAGGCCGCAGATGTTGTCGAAGGTGAGCCTCAGCAGCAGGTCCTGAAGGTCGACGGCGGTCCCACTGACCTGAGCCGTCATCAGAATGGGACAGAACCGAGCCTTGATCGCCCGGCTCACCCACCGAGCCATGGCCTGCCTCAGCGTCCTCGTCGTGAATTCCAAAGCGGCGGTCTTTCGCTGGAACAGCCATGGATCGCCGTCGGAGTTGAAGATCCCCGAGCCTAGCAGGTCGTGGAACACGCCCTGCCACGTCGGACCCTTAGGGTAGTTGTCGAACCTCAGCTTCAAGATGTGCTCGAGGTTCTTGGGATCGCACGTGACAGTCACGAGGCCTTGCTTCCGCGCTAGGAATGGAATCGCACATATGCAGGTTTGGTAGGTTCCGCCGCAGGCTCGGAGGTTGTCGGCGATCCATTCGTGCATGCGGGCGTTGTTTTGGATAAGGCCTGGCAGGCTGCCTAAAATGGGCCACATTCTTGGGCCCATTGGGCCTTTCAAGGCCCTAGTGCTTGACTTGAACCAAACGTAATAGGCTGCCACGAAGGCTAATACCATCATTAACGTTGACAACTCCATGTGATTACTTTATTTCCCTGTCATTACAGAAAATGATATGCAGTTATTAAGACAAAGATTCAGCAAAAAGCACTTATATATAACCCATCTTTAAATATATTTAATTAAATAAAACGTAACATCCTGAAATTCATCAGAAAAAAATAATCTAAGAAGTGTAAATAGGATTACCAATTAAGCCAGAACGTAATAGTAATACATACCTGCTTCTGAAGAGCTGTGATTCTGTAACAACTGAGGACTTAAACGTTCGAATTTGTCCCCTCCACTGCACCCAAAAAAAAAACAAAAAAGAAAAAAGGAAATGAAAGAGAAAAATAAAATAAAATAAAATGTTTTGATGGTGAGAGAGTTGTATAGTTTTCTGGGCCAAAGCAAACAAATGTAGAACAGAAGAGGAGAGGAGAGAATGAAGAGCTTGCAGAAGTTTAAAGGACAGACGAGAGATCTGTGAGTGACAGAGGTGAAGACATTAATGTGGTTTTATAGCGGAGAAGCAAAAAATAAAATATAAATAATTAAATAAAAGGAGTTGCAATAAATGTATGAGTTGTGCTCTTCTTTGAATTCTAGTAAAAATAACAATATATTCTTACATGTTACATTTGTACATTTTCATTACCGGCAGCAATAAATGTCACCAAAGGTCGTTGGATGGGCACTACCTAAGTCCACAAATATTAAACCAAAAAAAAAAAAGAAAAGAAATGAAAAGAAAAAATAATAATAATTTAAATTAATTACTTAACTTCCCACCTCCAAATTTGATTCGGGATGAACATGAGAGCCACTTTCTTAGAATTTAAAGGCATATGTGAGCAAAAACATTCAAAGCTTAGGTCATCTTATTTAATAGTGAGAGCTATTTTTCTTTTCTTATTTTTCAATTTCATTTACTATGGTTCTTATCTTCATTCATGCAATCTGATTTCTTTTGCGCCATCATAAATTGCGTTGCGTAGATAGATAGATGGCTTTAATTAATTATATTTTCTTTATTGGAAAATTCGCAAACCCATAAGTAATTTTTTTTTCATTTGCATTTATGAAATTGGGATAAAATTAAGATTTTTAAAACTCATATTATATTTTTTTTATCTATTCTCGGTCATTCATTAATATGTTGACTTATGCCAATAGGGGAAAAGTGACAGTAATTATTAAAGAAGGACGTAAGATATTTAATATATTCAAACTGTAAGCAATCGTATAGACTACTTATATAGTACAAAAGAAAACGTAATGCTTTGTATTATTAATGAGTTTCGTATCTTCAGCCACAATTTCTTGGTAAAATAGTTCAATAACTTATTATTTTATTTTATTATTTATTTTCAATTGACTTGTATTTTCCATTATTCTTTTGGAGCTTAGGTTTTCAATGCACACACTCACCTATTTTACCACCAATATATACGGTGGATAATGATTGTTACGTAGTTCTTATTAATTAATGACCGCTAAAATTTAATTGCATGCAAAGTAAAATAATCAGTACACTGAAATAAGTGTAGAATTAATATTAATTTAATATAAACACATTTATGGGACGTAGAAATTGGGGCGTAATCACATGCAAAAAACCCCGTCGGAGTGAGTAGGTTGGCCGACGCAGTCAACTATAAATGTTCAACCCCGACCAAATTTGCTAAATTATACATATATTTAATATGTATAAAAGAAAATGAAATTTAAATCAAATGCTAATTATAGTAGGACGAGAATTTTGATTATAAGTAGAATAATAATCTTATTACAAATTGATCCTTAATACGGCAGATAGAGACGAATTCTCTGTTTTTTTTTTCCTCAAAGCTTTTAATTATTTTCCTAAGCAATTATGCTAATTAATAGTGTAATACACTTAATTAAACAATATATTATCTTAATACACACACGCTATTTCTATTTCCATTGGTGGCCATCGATCATCACTTTTCTATCTCTCTATTAAGCTGTAGATGTTGATGAGAGTTGGGAGTTGCTTGTATTGTATTGTAGTAGCCTAAAATTATTAGCAGTATTTAATGATCTTACCAACCAAAAGTAGCAACAACATATATATATATATATAATGATTTTATATATTTCTTGTGGTGTTTGAATGTGTCAAGCTTCAACCACTAACTATAAATTTTTTTTCTTCTATATTTATATAGTCAATTTAAGGTGATATTATAGTTTATAGTTCTATAAATAAATTATAGTTTGATTTCCAAAATAATAATAAAATAAAATAAAATACATGGAATTGGGCTTTTTTTTATATATTTCCGGGCCGTCTAACATGAGACGGGTTCCGACCCATTGAAATCAGCATAATATTTTATGGGTTGGACCCAATTCCAAAATGAAAAAAAACAAATAATTAATATTTTTTAAATATAGGGTAATCTATACTTAAATACCTATTTGTATAAAAAAGTTGCAATGTACCATGTCAGAAAAAACTTATATTTAAGTACCCAACTGGTTGTGTGTATCATTTTATCATTCTTGACGTACCTTTTTATATGTATATTACGTACCAAATCAGGCGTTTATGTGGTACATATATACGTTTCTTTATGTTACCTAAATTTATTATGTGATGTGCCTTTTCTTACGATATTATGTACCACAATAAGTTTTTACATCGTATCTAAATATACTTATATGATGTACCTGCGGCGCAAACGGGTACTTATGTGTAAAAAATTTATTCTACTAGATACCTACATATAAAAAAATTCTGATAAGGGACTGAATTGATAATTTTTATACAAATATGTATTTAAGTGTAAATTTCCCTTAAATATATATATATATATATATATATATATATGTATATATTAGATTAAATAAGAAATGAAGGGGCCAGTCAGTGCACACGGACACGGTTTCAATTGAATGATGATAAAGTTTTGGATTCTTTTATGAAGAAAAAAATATATTATAAATTGCTACTTAACCTCGACGGCTCTTATTGTTTAAAAACCGAAAGAAGATTCCAATAATAATACAAAGACGACTAAAGTTCCGTAATATAGTCAAAAGATGTTTGACGATTGATACAAATACATTATGCAATGATAAATAATAAAAATATAATAATGAGTGTTCTTCTATGGCGCTTTTAATAATGATGGCTTCTTACTAAGCTAATCCCTCACGTAAGTATGCCACGTGCAAAGAAGCTTCCTGTCTAATGTAAGAAACAACGAACGTTATATATAATTTGATGTTCATTGTGGACAAAAGAGTGCTCAAAATGTGGATAAACATTATCGTAGCTTTTGTGATTCAATATTTTTTTTTTAAATTAAAGTGAGCTTTAATAAAGCCAAATTACAACCATTATTAGTTATGGTATAAAATAATTTGGCTCACCACAATGACTTATCTTCGTCACAGCTGGAGGACCATAATTGACTACCTTGACTGTAGTCTTTATTTAATTTTATCCACTTTTTATTTATCTTTTAATGAGATTAAAAAAAATAATTGGAGTTGTTCAACCTTCAACGGCTAAATCTTGCAAGGTGTGTTGTGATATGATGACCCACATTTTGCTTAGAGCAACTCCAATCGAATCCCAAACTCTGACGCAAATACCAATTCTTACTCCAATGGACACGCATACATATACTTAAAATGAGTATTTGATGATTTTCTCTCACCAGTGAACGCATATTTGCGTTTGTACTATTCATTAACTCATAACTTTTTAACTATTAAAAATTGATTCATATTAAATTAATAATTTACTTTTACTTCAAAATATTTTTAATTTGTTTTTTCTATTAGATTTATATTACTCCTTTATATTTATATAATACATAAATAATATTTATAATTATAAACTAAATACTTAAATTATTTATAACTAATTAAATAATATTTAAATTTGTGTTTTTGAATAATTTGTAAAGTTATAAAATATGTGGGTAGTATTGAAAAATTGTATAATTTATGTAAAAGAGAATATTTTAAGAATATTCTTTTGAATTTTAAAATGAGTTTAATGGTTAGAGAAACATTACTATTTGATGACACACTTACTATATTTTATGTGTACAAATAATAATTTTATCATTAATTTATATTAAATATTTTTTCAATCAAATTAAAATAATAGTGTGGTGTAATTTATAAAGTTGTAAAATATATGGATTGTATGTAAAAATTGTAAAAGTTGGTGTGGAAGTGACTATTCACATAATATTCTTTTGAGTTTGAGAATAAGTTTAATGATTGGAGAATAATTACTGCATTTTGAGTTTGACAATGAGTTTGCGTTTGAGAATGAGTTTATCGGTTGGAGATGGTCTTAGCTTTCAAAATCAAGACTACTATTACTACTACTACATCGTAATCATATGGTAAGAAATGAAGCTATCTCCTCCTATATTAGTAATTTAAATAAAAAAAAAATATTATAAGCTTCGACGTGACACAACGTTGAAGCTGTGGGAGATAAAAAACAAAGTGGGGGCTGCATTAATGAGGGCTCCAAATACCAGAAAAAGTCTCGTGTGATTTATTAATAATTGCAAATTCTAGATGCCTAAGACATATTTAAAAAAAATAATTGAATTTTTATTTTATTTTTTGGTGGGATAAATATAGGGTGTGACAGGAAATTAAATGTGGTGTTTCCACTTGATTGGTGTTCAGCGTTTAATAAAGACCTGACCCAAACTCGCATGGCTTGTTTCCTCTCTTTTTGCTATTTTCTTGATTTTGTACAAAAAAGATGCCATGTAAAATATTTCCACGTTAAAAAAAAAAACTTACACAATAATTGATTATTAAATTCAGTTCGAACTATTTAAAACGAAACTAAGCCCGCATCTTACGATTTGAGTTTATATTCGATGTCGAGTTCATAATTTAATTTTAGATTTTATGATGCTTGTATGTAATTTTCAAATATATATTGTTGTATAAAAAATAATAATTACGAAAATATGATGTGATTTATCATGTTGTAATGATAAAAGGAGGACGACAAGATCCGATTTAACCGCTCATCCACCAAATATAGGAGTAGTTACCATCAATATCATTTCCTTCCTAATCTTAGGTTAGATATTCTTCACATACATTTTTTTTTTCAAAATAAAATAATGCAAGGTACCTAACTCTAACTTACAAAATCTTAGTCTGAATTCATGTTAAACGTAATAAAATAATATCCGTCGCATTTTGTGTTTATACAAGAGAAAAGAAAAAGAAAATGAGAGACAGAGAACCTCGTATATAGACACAATGAATATTCTTCCCATCTCTTCCATTAGTTGTAATATTATATACAAAAGAGAAAAAGAAAAAAAAAGAAAAATTGCAGAATGAGGCCTAAAACGCAACGTTAATTGCAGAAACCTCCCCAACAAAATCAGAAATCCCAGAAGCCGCCCACAGCCTCTCATTGAAGCTCTCCTGCATATCTTCGGGCACGAAGAGAGTCCTACAAAGGGGACAAGTCTTCTGATCATGATCCATCCAACGGTCCACACAGACCCGATGGAAGACGTGCCGGCAGTTCGCCAGCCGTCGGATCTCGTCGTCGCTTTCGAACTCGTACAGACACACCGCGCAGCTCTCGTCGGGCCGACACTTGTCCGAAACGACGACGTCGCCGTACCTGACCACCGGCAGTAGTTCCCTGATCAGGGTAGCCGAGACCGAGACGGTCCACGTGGTCCGGTCCGGTTCGGGTTCGGCTTGCCCCATAGGTTCGGGTTCGAGGAGGAAGCCCAGGCCGGTTAGAGAGAGGAGGGCTTGGATTAGCCGGCGGATGAGTCCGAGGAGGCTCAGCGCGTGGACGAGGAGCTTGGGGAGGAGCAAGTCGGTGAAGGCTAAAGGGAAGCCCATCGTTGCTTTGCTTGTACGCCGTGCAGTGATTGTAGTTCGTTTGGCTGTGCTGTTGAGTGAGTTCGTAGAGAAAAAGATGAAGGCGACGGCGAGAGGGGGTGGTGGTTTATATAGAGGTGGTTGAGTGTGAAATTACGAAAGAGGGTATGGGGCGGAGGTGAAATGTTCTGAAAGTTATGGGTTGAATTTGTCTTTTCGCGGTTAATAATAATTTGGTAATTACCTCTGCGTTGCAAAAAGCATCTTTTAAGCCTCTAAAGATTAATAACAATTTCAGAATATATATAAAATACTGTACGTCAGGATTTAAAATATATCGAAATGAACAATATTCCATATATATATTTTTAAATGATTTATATCTCTAGACTAGAATCTCTATATTTATATGCATATATAAAAAAAATTAAAAAAATATATTAACAATGAATGCGAGCGTGTGATGAGGTGGGCGTTCATACGTGCGCATGGCGGAATTGCCGAACGTCTTGTGAGAGATGGACAGGTGGCGCAGTTACAGTTATTGTAAGATATTTAATGTCATTTTCTTGGAAATATTAAATATTAAATTAAATAAAATGCCATTGCCATGGGATACAGTAATAATAAGGTACAATGTATGTAATAAAAACCCACCAAATTCGCACGAACCTGGCGTTTGCTGCAATAATTATATATTTTCATCAAATAACTAATAAAACCGCATATATTTGGTTTTGCAAAGTATTAAATATATTTCCAACTTGACTTGAAAAAAGAAAAAAAAGACTTGCACATTCTCGTGAAACAAAAAGTTGGGTTTAAATTATCTTGCTATTACTATTCTCATGTCTTAACGTTGCAGAGTTAGGTGTGGCTAACACTTTACTATGTAATTTTCATTTATTAAATAATAATTATTTTAAAAATGAGTTGGATCGGTGTACTTTTTGGGGTCCGCCGGGGCTCCTCCGCGCACGGTGTGCAAATGTATCACGACAAATAAAATAAATATTTAAATAATAAATTGGTATATTTTTCAAAATTGTCCCATGTCACATCCATTATAGCATAACACAGTACAACAATAATGTTGTTGATCTACCGAACCAATATCTTCAAGCTATTTTGAAAAAAATAAAAAAATAGAACAATTGAGAGCCTAATCTATTAAACCTTTATTAACGTGTGTGATATCTTTATTAGCCTAAACTCCCAATATACACAACACACACACAGATATATATATATATATATATATATATATATTACAATTTACAACCGTGCATAAATAAGAAAGGAAAATAAAAAGAAGCAAATGATTGTGAAAGATGAGCGATAATGTTGAATAGGGACCATAAGAGAAAAAGAAAGCTCTTACACTGCTGAAATGTAAGAGTCTAACATGACGCGCCAAACAAACCCTAGTGGGTCATAATTTGGTGTATATATATATATAAATTAAATGCATGGTAAATTCTAAAGAAAATAAACTCTTTTTTTTTTTTTTAACATCGTATCATATTTCTATTCATTTTGCCAAGTATTGGGGCCAACACATCTCTTCTTCCGACAGTGAGAAACGGACCTCATTAACTCACATGTCAAGTCCTATTTATTATTATTATTATTATTATTATTATTATTATTATTATTCAAATAAATGTAATGTAACCACATGTGGGTTTCTGGACTCTTAATAACGCCATGACAATTGTCACCAATCACATTCAATATTAGCATATTTAGTTCCTATATTATACAATTTCAAATAATATATGTATATATATAAGTGATATTGCAAGTGTGTGATGGAGGTTGTCTCATCTAATTACATAAAGAAACACCTCAAGAAACATTATCTCGTTCGATTTTGATTTTTGGTCTCCTTTATTGACTCCTAATTTGGAGCTTATTTTCTTTCATGGGTTGTCCAAATACAATCTTAGAATCAATTTCGTTGATATGAATTGATGTGACATGTTCTTAGTTTCTCTCCATATAATCTAAAACGTAACCTTTTTCCTTGACGGACCTTCGTATGTATATATTATTATTTGAATACAAAAATAAAAATACCAAACATTTCGTAGACCAACGAGGTCCTAATATGTATTTACTTTAATAGCTCCATCATAGAAAAAAAATAACAATATATATTTATATTTTGATTGGCAGACACATGGGGTCAAAGGGTCATGTGGCTCTTTGTAATGTGTTACCTAACAAACTTAGGAAAATGGAATTTTTGGAGAAAAAAAAAAAATAGAAATGTCCAACCAAAATACCAAATTATTATCACCACTTAATGGAATGGGCTTACATTGAAATAGTTGCATTTTATAAGGTGTGTGAATTGCGAAAATTGATTCTTATTAGGCTAATGGGCCACGAATCGATGAAATATAAATTGGCCGATTTACAATTTGTTTCGAATTATAACAGCTTTAATAAGTTTCTATTTTGTATCATTTTATTTTATTTTATTTCTAAAATTTTGTCTTAGATATTTGTAGCAATGATGTCTGTCGTATGCTGTAGGGAAAACTCTCGTAATTTCATACGAATGTTTACTGAGCATTTATTTTTTTTTATTTTTTTTTGGGTCTCAACATGAATGCTCACTAACTGCCAAAGATCCAAATATTAAAATACTAATGACAGCATGGTTATATCTTTTAGATCTCATCGACCAAGAAAAATAAAAAACAAATAGAGAAAGATTTAAAAATAAATAAATAAATAAATTACGGATCGTTTTTGTCTAAGATGGGGGCTTCTCTTGATTTAATCGACAGTTTGCGTCTTTATCTACTAGTTTAAATAAATATTAATAAATAAGTGCAATGCTTAGTAAATTTAAATAATATAAAATTAGTAAAATTACTATTCCCATTTTTTTTTCACGGACACATACTACCGGCGAGATTTAGGAGTTCTCTCTCCAAGGCTGTACTACACAGTTTCCGAGACGACCCACATGGCCACCACCATATACCGCCGGAACAACCACCTCGCCACCACAGCCGCGTCGGCATTTCCCTCCTCTCCCACTACCATGGAGCCGTTCAACAAGTTCAACTCCGCGCTCAACCAAGGTCTCCTCAACCCCATGTCCCCACCGCCACCGTCTCCCCCGCCCACAAAACCCCGCTCCTCGCCGACGCTTTTCGAGATGATGGCGAACGAGCCCGAGCTAATTGGCGGCGTCTTTTCACCGCAGAACACTCAAATCGTGCAGAATCCGACGCACCCAGCTCAACTTCAGGACTCCAAACAAAGTCTCCTCAACCGACGATTGGAAGAGATATTAGCTGCTAGGAGTCCCGGCAATCTGTTCGACGACAACGTTTCGGGGGATGTGAAGCTGACTTTGAGTTCCAAAGATGGGGTTAGTGTTTGCTTGAGTGTTCATGCTCGCGTTTTGGTGGAGAATAGTAGGTTTTTCGCGCTGAAGTTGAATGAGAACAATTTGGGCTTCAATGGTGGTGTGATTTCCGTGGAGATCGCTGATTGTGAGGATGTGGAGGTTTACGTGGAGACGCTGAGGCTGATGTATTGTAGGGATTTGAGGAAGAAGTTAGTAAAGGAGGATGTTTGCAAAGTTCTTGGCGTTCTTAAGGTAAAGACTTTCTTTATCAGTTGTGTTGTTAAGGCCAAGAATGGGTCAATCTATATGGTTTCCCTGGCTATTTATTCAGACCTGTTTCGTTCTGGCGTTAATGTAGTATCACTCAGGATTGTAGTTTAATTCTTTAATAAGGTGTCTGAATTATTACTATTGGAAGAGTTGCTGATGGTTTATACTAATTGTGAACGTCTGTGAAGGTCTTATATGTTCCTTATGGTCACTGTCTCAAGTAAGAGAAACGAAGTTAACCCATCATGCTCTGTTCTTTGGAGCACAACGAATCTTGAATCATTTATATGGATATATAAGGACTTGGCCATTCTTGAATTCAATACTGCTTATAATATGTAGCAGTTGATGAAACAGTATTGTAATTTGTATGTTTTGTTTCCCGAAACTATTTAACATTGACTTCTCTGGCTCATTACCAACTTCTGCTTGTGTTTGAATTCTAGCAGTTGTTTATTTGTTTTCCTTTATCCTTTTGAAGATCCAATGAATGTCTTGTGTCATGTTTTAGGTCTCTGCTGCAATTGGATTCGATGCTGGAGTACTGTATTGCTTGGAATACTTAGAGGCAGCTCCATGGTCCGAAGAAGAAGAAGACAAAGTGGCTTCCCTTCTATCCGAGCTCCAGCTCGAAGGGGTGGGACCCAGAGAAGTCCTGAAGAGGGTCTCACCCGAAATCACCTCAAACCTCCATCACAGATCTGAAAACGAAGAGATCATCCTCAAACTATTACACGTCGTCCTAGCAGGAAAAGACGAAAAGGCCAGGAGGGAGATGAAGGCCTTGGTAACCAAAATGCTGCGTGAAAGTAACTCAACTCCTTCCTCACACAATGACTTGACCAAAGAGTCTCTATACTCTTCTTGTGATAAGTGTTTGACATCTCTCCGCCATTGCTTTATAAAAGCTTCGGAATCTGATTTAAGCGAGGTGGCTCAAATCACGAGACAAGCTGATAACTTGCATTGGCTGTTAGACATACTAATAGACAGACAAAATGCCGAGGATTTTTTGAGCACGTGGGCTGCTTCGAAAGACTTGTCTGAAGCACATCCTAAAGTACCAGCCATCCACAGGTATGAGATTAGTAGAGTCACTGCTCGACTCTTTGTGGGAATCGGTAAAGGGCAGCTCTTGGCTTCTAAAGAATCGAGGATCATGCTCTTGACCACGTGGTTGGTGCCTTTCTACGAAGACTTTGGTTGGATGAGGAGGGCTTCCAAGGGTTTGGACAGGCACGTAATAGAGGAAGCGCTTAGTAATACTATATTGACCCTCCCTATGGCTTGGCAGCAAAAGATTCTTCTGTCTTGGTTCGATCGGTTCGTCAATGCTGGTGAGGATTGCCCGAACATACAGAGAGGGTTCGAGGTTTGGTGGAGACGAGCGTTCTTGAGACGAAACGGTGAGGTTGAGAGGCCTAGACATGTTCGAGCTGTTAATGGGGCTGCTGAGAACTAGGGATTTTCGTATGAACTTGTCCCGACTTAGACTGTGTTCTATGTTAGAACTTCAGATGAATATGGATCTCTTTGCTTTAAGTGAGATTTCTCTCAAGTGGGTATTATGAGTTTCATTTAAAAGACTTAAATAGTCCGTCTCTATTTCTCATTGGAATACGTAATGCAATAATTTATTATACTAATCAAGCCATACAAATATCTAATCAACTACGTACGTAAGTAGACTGTCTTCGTGAACATCATATGTCTGATTAACTAATCAAGTACGTAGGTGGACATCAAAAGTCGGTCCTTAAAAGTCTCATTTGTTGGTCCCTCCCATCTACAAGATTTATATATGAATTAGAAGGAACTACTCCAACATGATCTAATCTACGAGCAATATGTATCGATCCCATGTTCTTGATGATCTTCAGACTGCAACAATATAGTAGAACTTGAAATGATAAGTGTAATTAAAAGATCATAATTTGAAATGTTATTTTGGATATGGTCTAAATAATATTTATATTCGTTGAAGAACGTTATATCAATAGTGGAGAATAGATGGTGGTGGTTAGGATAAATCCATGAAAGAAAAACCTATTCTGTATTAAATTCAAATGTAATCAAATTGACAAAATAATTAGTTTGGTTATTTATGAGAACTTGGTTTTGACTCTTGTTCAAGGTTGGATTACATGATTAATATGTATATATATATATATATATGTATGTATGTATATATTGGATCATTAAGAGTACACTTCATGAGATATAAAGAAGAGGAAAGCAATGGTCGTAGTTGCTTCTTGTTCTTTAACTACCAGTGCACATATTGTCTTCTCCTCTCCTTTTCGCCTCAATAGAAACCATCTCTCTCACTCTGTGTGTGTGTGTGTGTGTGTGTGTGTGTGTGTGTGTGTGTGTGTTGAAATGATAAACTTTTCTTCTTCTTGTTAGCTTATTGATCTTTTCTCAGCAAATAATATATGTATATGGCTGATCCAAGAGACGATAAGGAGAAAAGGATTAGAAGAGATCATACTGATCAATCATCGACTGGAGGTACTTATTGCTTCTCAGATGTCTCTTCAAGTGGAAAGCACAGTACTCTTCAGACTCCTATCTTGCAGAGTTTTGAGCCATCATCATCATCAGAGATCTACAACTTTAATTCAAGAAGCATGACAATAGGGTTTCAAGCACCAAAGATTCATCTTCAGGGATCGTTCTTCGACAAGCCTGGGGATAGTATTAATCCATCGTATTCAAAGGGTATTAGCAATCAGCTCTATCAGCAACAGCACGATTTATCTACTGGAAATAGTACTACTCATCACCTTCATGGTCATGACAACAACAGATCATCATTGGTTTTGGATGATCCATCGTCGAGATTTGTGTTCCCTTGTGAAGCAAACGAAAGGCCAGGTCAAGGTCTTTCACTTTCCCTCAGTTCATCAAACCCTTCGAGTATAGGGCTTCAATCTTTCGAACTGAGACGGCGTGATGATCTTGATTTGATGAGATTCAGGCCATCTTCGTCAAGTTCGAGGTCTGCAAATGATGTTCGGCATCTTCAGCAGCAATCATTTCAGTTTCAAGTTATTACAAACTCAAAGTATTTGGGCCCAGCTCAGGAGTTTCTGAATGAGTTGTGTAGTCTTGGAACTAATAAGCAAACTGCAGGAAAAATGAAGGCCCGGGAAAACGACGATTACTGCGAAGATGAAGTATCTGTTAAAAATCAAGAACTTTACTCACTTGACGCCATGGAACTGCAGAGAAGGAAAACAAAGTTGCTTCACATGCTAGAGGAGGTATAGATCTAATATATTATACATTGTTTGATGATTCTATATAGCATATGTTTCTTGAAATTGGTGGCTGATGTGTATGAATATGTTTATTTCTTTTTTGGAAAATTCACCATCTTTAACTAAAAAAGTGTGACTGAGAAGTCACTCTTCCATTGATGAAGGAAGCTAATTTTGATATGTCCCCATGAATAGCAAAGGCTACTTTTGGTTACTCTCTTTCGTTCTTCAAAATGTCATTACTTGTGTATGCTTGCATTAAGGTATAATGTGCATTTACATAAAATCACAACGTTTTATTGTGTCCTTTTATCTTTCATTGATCAATTTTAGGTGGATAAAAGGTATAAGAACTATCACAACCATATGAAAGCCATGGTATCATCATTTGAAGCGGTGGCTGGTAATGGATCAGCCGCAGTGTACTCAGCTTTGGCTTCAAAGGCCATGTCGAGGCACTTTCGGTGTCTAAGGGATGGAATAGTGAGCCAAATTAAGGCCACAAAGAAGGTAATGGGAGATAAAGACATTGTTACACCAGGCATTCTAACATCTGGTGAAACATCAAGATCGAAATTACTTCATGATCAAATAAAGCCACAGCTTCTTCAACAGATGAGTATGATGGATCAGACTCATCATTGGAGAAAACGAAGAGGTTTGCCTGAGAAACCAGTTGCTATTCTCCGGGCATGGCTTTTCGAGCATTTCTTAAATCCGTAAGTTCACACTTCAAACCCTTCTTTGGTTTTATGTGAATTTCGAAGTTGCAATGTGGTAGCTATACACATACATATAATATATATATATATATATATATATATAGGTGTTATGCTATATATGCCCGTGTTTGTGTGTGTTTTGTTGTACAAGAGGGATAAAACTACTGAATGGAAAATGTTTTTATGTCACAGTAAGATTCTATCCTATTAATGTGTTGATGATAAAAAAAAAAGGGATTTTTCTGAAATATAATTAGAAATATGTTTTGAAAATTGTAATGTGGAAGCTTAGATACATGCATATAATATATATATATATGTGTGTGTGTGTGTGTGTGTGTCATATATATGCTGTTTAAATGTTATTTGTGCTCGTGTTTGTGCTTACAGTGTGTTGAAATAGAAAGGGATTTTTATGAAATATAATAATAATTATGTTCATTATTATACAACTTCAGTAACTTGTAATGAAACATGCAGGTATCCAAATGATGCAGATAAGCAGATGTTAGCCCTCAAAACTGGTCTCACAAGAAGCCAAGTAAGACTTTATTCTTACACATTTCTATTTAAAAGATATGTATATATATCATGATATCGTTATCCTTTTCCAGATAAAATAATAATAAAAAAATAGATAAAATCACGGCCTTTGGGATTTCATGTTTTGGCAGGTATCCAATTGGTACATCAACGCTAGAGTCAGGCTATGGAAGCCGATGGTTGAAGAAATGTACTTAGACGAGCTCAGAGAAGAAGAAGAAGCAGCAGCAGCAGCAAATCACAGTAATATTAACGTTGCAGCAGCCTCATCAAACCCTAATCTTGATCATGGTGATCAAAACCGATTTTCAAGAAACGAGGACGATCACAAGCCAGCCCACGATCAAATTTTTCGAATCGATCATTCCACATTCAGACCAGCCATCATCAACAGTAATGAACCCCATCACAGCTCATACGGAGATACGCAGCAACTCGAATATTCACCGTACCATGGCGGCGGCATAAGTGGTGGTGGTGGTGGGGTCTCCTTGACTTTAGGGCTGCAGAATCAGAATGTTATTACAAGTGGTGGTGGTGGTGAGAGCTTATTACCATTCTCTTCATCGTCACAAAGCTCAATCTTTTACAACCCTAATAGATTATACGAAGATCACGGCCAGAATAATCAGCCGTACTCCGTTGTGGGCGATAGTAGTGATCAAGGAGAGGCTTTGCCGCTCAGAGATTTGTTTGGAACACAGTTCCTTCACGACTTGGATGCATAGTTATATAATATATTGATTTTCAAGAGATTTTGTTTAATTGTTTTATTGGAGAAAGACTTACACTATATATTAAAACGAAAGATGTGTTTTTTTTATTCTTTGCTTCTTCAGTTGGAAGCTCTTTTGTTAAATATGTAGACGATGTGGGATTAGTTTAATGTGGTTTTGTATGAGAGTGAAGATGGGGAACATCTTTATGTAATATAATCCTAATGAAGAATTGTAAAGAAAAATTACTTTCATATTATTGGCATAAAGTCTTTTATTATAGGCTTAGCCGCTTAGCTACTATATTATTCTTACAAATGAATATATTGCAATTATATTAAACATGGGCAGGCGGTTTGTGGATTAATTAATCTATCAAGCAAGGGTTTTGTGTCGGTAAGGTTATAATTTGTCGGAGTTTGCAAGAAAATGCGAATGACGCATGCATGGCGATATGGGAAGAAAGCAATATGTCACAATTATTGTTTGTGGGGTATTTGATAATAACAAATAGAGGAAAATGTAGCTAATTATTTATATTCAATATTTAATAGTAGCTGAAAATGAAATCAAGTTGCTCGATATTATTCAACTATAGTTAACGGGTGTTAAGCGTATTGTTTATGCAAAAGAGTTTTATGAATGGTATTGTTCTTATCATCTATAGTGACCACTTGAATGGAATTATAAGTTTATCTCAAAATATTTTTAATTTCACTACCCTACAATACTCATTGGAGACGCATAGAAACCCTAGACACTAATACTCATTCCACATACTATATCTAGTTTGTACGATAAACTACCTATCAACAACCATAACATTTGATCCTTTTTTGTAAATAGCGAACATTAGAAGAAGAATACAAAAAAACCCTACTCAGATTTTAAATAAAAATGAAGCCTTTTTATGTTTAATCACGGATTAAAATCATAGTTATATATCAACATAAGGCAATGGACTCAAGTTGACGTAGGAACAATGTATGTGTGTGTACTTTGTTCATTAAATCATGAATGGAATATCGTTACAAACGAAGCCGTTGCCCATTTATTGTCTTAAGAATTGGTTGTAATAATTGAAGCTACTCCTCGCTTTCTCCATAGATGATGTTGCTTCTGTCTATCAATAATAATTCTCAAATATTTGGACCATATAACAACGATATTTGTACCTCATATCTAAAGTACTAGTGCCATTCTTGTTATTTGAGAGTATAAATAAAATAGCCATTGACTTGGTTTTTCATACAAAGATGTGAATAAATGATGCAAAGTATCATCTTTTCTTGGTAATTTGTGGTAAAACTCAACCCTTATCATTTAATAGCAATTTGAGATATATTAACCTCAAATTTAATTATAATTTGAAAAGTTATACACTAAACCCATTTCACCGATATGATTGTTTCTCATTTAATTCTTTGACAATGTGATATATAGCTGTATATGTGGCTTATAACTATCCAATTTTTCGTTGGGAGCATAAGTCAATTATTATTCCTGTTTTATGCCAATAATAAAGACAGTTGCATTAAGTTGCGAAATTCTGTTAGACCCTCATTTCAAATTGATTAAGATTTGTGACGATCGATATTTTGTGGTCCTTTAGGTTTCTTGTACATGTTATGGTTATGTATCTCGTACGCATTGCAAGAAAATAGAACATTATAACATATATATATATATATATATATATATGCATAAATATTTTTTTTTAAAGTGATGGTATTTAATGTGATGAGTAGTCTGCCCTCATCACCGTTATTCTAGATTTAGTCATATTGTATGTTGTCGTTTTTCAATGTGATTCTAGAAGATATATAATTATAATCAGTTTATTTATTATATTATTCAATATTAAGTTATATACTATGGTTCTCTATTCCATTTTGTGATACATTGCCATATATGCAATTCAATGTACTTATCGCTTATATTGGGCCTTATTTGTCTTCAATTGGGCCTTAGCCCATTTGATCAAATAAAAAGAAAAGAGATGATGAAATTTTATTACACGATAAAAATAATAAATAAACAAATTAATAGTAATTAGCATTTGTAAACATATCGAGAGAGATTCAAGGTTATGACCTTGACCCGACCCTTTGGAAATCAAATCAATTCATCATCCCTCACTGTAGCTCGGATTCAAATCGATCTTCTTTCTCAGGTGATGGAAGCTGTACAAAATTTTCCATGTTCAACGATCTGTATAGCTTTGGATTGCTTTAACGATCGTCTCACTCGTCACTGATTTCTGTCTATTTGCTAAATTTTAAGCAGTTCAGTTTATTTGGGGGCGGAGCTAGATGGATTTTGTATCTAAATACCAGGTGATTTTTAATCATTCGGATGGGCATTTATGACTTTGTTTTAGGTGTATTGGAATTGGAAAGTACTGAATTAAAGTCATCGTTCTTCATTCTCTATTTTTCATTTTTGTTTTACCTTGGCCATATGCAATGGTATGACTGCGTTTTGCATGTATTTTAGTGCAATTTACTTGAGTGATTTTTCTTATGCAGGGTGTTGTTGGGCGTGTCTTTCGGAATGATAACTCAAATAATAGTGATGATAGGTAAGAGATTCATGCTTCTGTTAATATGCTGAATAAATATGTTGATGTGCATTCAATGGATTGATAATTTAAGGTATTGAAAATGCATATTTAGAATGTTTTCATCTATATCAATATTCTTCTGGTTAACTGTTTTCCACGTGATGTCTTGATTAATATAATTTCGTGAAAAGACCCACTATTTAGCAATGCTTGTCTACGTTTACAACATTCCATAACCTGTAAATTGCCGTCCTCTCAATTAGAACTAGAAGTGCTTTGGAAGTTTATCTTTTTCTATTTTTCGTTTTATCAATATAAGATGGTGTTGTGCAATCAGATGCATCTCGTTATCATATTATATACTAGCTCATACATTATCATCACCTCGATTATAATTATTATTAAGATATCTGTATTTTGGAATGTGGTATCATATTTACTAACTTTTTATTTTGTCATGTATAGTTATGTAGAGCGCTTGCTGGATCGGATTAGCAATGGCGTCCTGGCTGAGGACAGGAGGAATGCCATGGTTGAACTTCAGGCAATTGTGGCTGAAAGTCAGACAGCGCAATTAGCTTTTGGGGCAATGGGTTAGTAGTCATTCTTTCTTCCTAGAAAAACCGGTCTTTTGGCTTCATTTCATCTTTATGATATATGATGTCAAGTCTTTCCTTCTGAATTTTATTACAGGCTTTCCAGTATTGCTGAATGTCTTGAAGGAGGAACGCGATGACATTGAAATGGTTAGAGAGAATTCTGTAACTTTATTCTGAGATATTTTAATTTTGTAATTTACTCTAATTGCCTTCAGTTTGATGCCAAGCCTTTCTATTGCTTTCATAATATTCTATCATTGGAATCCCTTCTCTGTTATTCCGTTTTTAATTGGTCTTGCTTGTCTCTATGTGGTTAATGAGCTTTAACCCTCGAGTCAATACTTCTAGAAAAGGCTATATGTCCGCTTCTTTTCATCATAATCATCATCATTGTCGTAAAAAAATGTACTGAAATAGAATGAATGCTTAAGGTCGGTATTTAACTTCAGTTTTTTTCCCCATCCGTCCTACTCTCATCCTTGAATGGCACAAGAAATATTCGTATGTAGATATCAGTAAAATGAAAAACAAAAAGATGGTGATGTAATGTGCCCCTAGCCTAGCTGTTATTCTCATATCTTAGCTATCGCTATTCGCAATTGGTCTCAACGAAATTTTTTGGACGGACTTAGTTTTAGCTTCATATTCGTCGCTAAGAGCGTGTTATGCGTCTTTTTGAAAGTTGATCATAAATGATTCAAATCTTATTTACAATTGCTATCATCTTAACCTTAACTTTCTATAACATTTGTTTTCTTATGTTAAAAGCTTCCGATTAATTATGTAGATCCGAGGGGCTCTAGAAACATTCCTTAGTGCATTAAATCCAATTTCACATGCAAAAATGTCAAAGGATGAGGTTCAACCTTCTTTAATGAACAGTGATTTACTCTCCCGAGAAGTAGACAGCATTTCTCTTCTTTTAAGCCTGCTGGTAAGATTCTTTCCATCAATTTATAAGGGAATGAAAATGGTTTGGCTTTCTTTGGTGCCTTCTAATGTGTCAACTTTCTAGTCAGAGGAGGATTTCTATATCCGGTACTACACATTGCAGTTATTAACGGCCCTTCTATCAAATTCACAAAATAGGTAGACATTTATCTTATTTTTGTTGGAAAATATTTACCTTGAATAAGAATTCTGTAGTTTACCGCTTGGAGTTCGTACAGGCTCCAAGAAGCTATATTGACGATTCCTCGTGGCATCACAAGGCTTATGGATATGCTTATGGACCGCGAGGTATGTTTGTAGGCTTAGTGAGATTCTTTGTTTTCTCTTTCAATGATCCTAATGTTGTTGAATAAACATATGAGTTTCTCAAGGTCATACGCAATGAGGCATTGCTACTTCTCACATACTTGACTCGTGAAGCTGAGGTGATTTTTACCTCCAAAAGGCATTTGAATTTTGTGCATAATCAAAATTCCTTGGTTATATAATTTCCTATTTTATCATTTCCCTCACTGTTTTCGGGATTTTTTGTTTTCAGGAAATTAAAAAAATTGTAGTCTTTGAAGGTGCTTTTGAGAAGATTTTTAGCATCATCAAAGAGGAAGGAGGTTCTGAAGGTGGTGTTGTTGTGCAGGTGCTTACATATATCCTCACTGGACATACATGACTACTGTTTCTTCAGTCAGACAACGATTTTACTATTCTTGTTTATAAGGTGTCCTCGGTTTGCCTGTTAGTGGCTTCTTGACTGTTTACATTACTATGTGTGATAATAGTCCAAATATCGAATGAAACATTTAATACTCTTTATTCCCCGACCCCAATTATCAAATCGGTGATTTAGTTGATTTGTAGGTTGGGATCAACAGTCCCTATAGTTTCGAATTAGATTAGTCTTTCAACGTGATAGCTTCGCATAGTTCTGATCTTTGATGCTGCAAACAGGACGGTCTGGAACTGTTGAACAACCTTATCCGCAATAGTGCCTCAAATCAGGTTTTTTTCCTCTTTTTGACATTCATATATTAACTAATTTTATTTTTAATTTGTTGGGTGGATAACATTTTCACTACATGAGCTGATCTCCAAGTGTTGTAGGTATTGCTTAGGGAGACAGTGGGCTTTGATTCATTGATATTGATCTTGCAACATCGAGGAAGGACCTATAAGTTCACACAGCAGAAGGTTAAGCAAATTTTAGTCCTTATCTCGTGATCAACATATGTTTGACTTCTCTTGCAGTTGCATGTATACCACTCAATCATTCATTTGTTTTTAAATTTATTGTCTACTGTTGATGGCCAGTAGACCGTAAATTTAATCAGTGTGTTGGACACAATAAACTTGTTACTTTATGGAGGTCAACAAATTGATCCTGGTAAGGACTCCAATGCATTCGCAAATAAAACGGCCCTGGTTCAGGTACATCTAAAGCTCATATCTTCCTTTGATATAGATAATTTTAAGGTTTCATGTATAGTTTGTTCGACAAAAAGGTTACAACAATGTTAAATGTTGTTCGAGTTTTTTTATTTTTTCTCACTAATATCGCGTTATGATTGTAGAAAAAGGTCATTGACCATCTCCTAGTGCTGGGAGTTGAGAGTCAATGGGCCCCAGTTGCTGTCCGTTGCATGGTATGCTGCACACCATTCAATCCTTTAATTTTACAAATTTTACATCGTTTTTGTGATCTTAAAAATCAGCTTTTCTTTGGCTTAAAAAACAGCATTTTACCTGGAAGATTAATTTCATGAAACAAATATTATGGGTAAACAGAAATCATATATCATGCTTTACTAGTCGATTTCTGTAACACATAATCTTATTTGAGAAATAAATTAATTTGGTAAGATCTTAAAATTGGTCCTCGATCCAGTTTTTGGCATCATATTATTTTTGAACTTATATTGGCATACTGGAGTCTTTTAGGCCCTCAGATGCATAGGCGATCTTGTTGCTGATCATCCTAAAAACCGTGATGCCTTTGCAAGTAAAGTACTTGGAGAAGATCCCCGTATTGAGCCTGCCCTGAATTCTATCCTCAGGATTATTCTGCGGACTTCTAGTATGCAAGAGGTCGCAGCAGCGGACCATGTTTTTAAGAGCTTTTGTGAGGTACGTATAACTGTTGCAGCATTGGTATGTTTCACTTGGCTTGTGGGCTAATTCAGTTGGACCGATAGATGCTACTTAGAAAAAAAAACCTGTACTAAATTGTTTCATTAGTGACTTATTTTCTTGTTTAAAGTGGGGCCACAACCATCTGTTCCCTGCTTCAGACTTTTTTTAATCATGGTATTTTATTAAAAGCTGTGGTATAGAATTTTGGATAGGTATGTTTTTAACTTATTATTCATTCAATTGCAATTTGATTTTGATTCCTATCATTTCATCATGATCTGATTCCGAAATAGGGCAATCCAGATGGTCAAGCGATGTTGTCTTCAACTTTGGTTTCACAACCACTCACAAGTGATGTTACTCCACTTGTGGAGGACGTCGACCGGTCATTTGGAAGGTAAACTTGGGTCAGTTTCGTAATATCTCTTAATTTTTTAAGTTCTAGATGTGGATTGTAATTTGTCATGACGGTTTCTTGCAGTATTTTGTTGCAAGGAATGGTACCAACTGAAACTGATGGGAATCTCGAGGTATTAGTGCTCATTTTAGTTTGTCCATTTTTTTTAATCTTCTTGCTTAGAGGTGGTACATGCTTCATATTCTGTGATATAGAGCTGAATAACTCCACCACCTTTCAGGCCCTGTAATTACTCTTTCTATGTTGATCATGACAAGTTTTCATCTGCAGGCTAGTGAATTTTTGGCCTAATTTTTCTCGTGTTTTATATGCAGATTTGCTGCAGAGCTTCAAGTGTCCTATCCCATGTATTGAAGGATAATACTCAGTGCAAGGAGAAGGTTTACCGTTTTACGTCTTTTTTCACAAGTTTCTTCTCTTTTCTTTCTATAACAAATAGAGCTGCTATACTAAAGCTAGTCATGAGATCTATAGCCTGGGGTTTTAAGTAACCACATTATGCATCATCCCTTCTGCAGCTTTTACAAATCGAACTCGAAGCACCTTCATCATTGGGAGGCACCGAGCCCCTAATGAACCGAATGGTGAAGTGCCTCGCGGTTTCTTCATCCACGAGTAAAGATAGAAAATCTGGTGCATCGGATCCCGCCTATGTACAGCCAATAATCTTAAAGTTGTTAATCATTTGGCTCCATAATTGTCCTAGTGCTGTTCAATGCTTCCTCGAATCTCGTCCTCACCTCACATACCTGCTCGAGTTAATCTCAGATCAGAATGCAACTGTTCTTGTAAGAGGATTAACTGCTACACTTCTGGCAGAGTGTGCTATATTTAACAAATCCAGCGACAGCACAAAGAATGCTTTCAGCATCGTCGATGCTGTAAGCCAAAAGGTTGGGCTCACCTCGTTCTTTCTGAAGTTTGATGAAATGCAGAAGAGCTTATCTTTTGGGTCCACCGATCCAACTGCCGCAAGGAAACAACCATTAGCTCGATCAGCCTCTGCAAGCATGTCTGAGATCGAAGACGTGAACGATACTGAAGCCCTTGAACAGAGAAACGATGAACATCATCCAATGCTTGTGATGGCACTTGATTCTCATTTCGTTCAATTCATTAAGGGTATAGAGAAGACCGTTAGAGAACGAATCGTTGAGATTTATAGCCGCCCCATGAACCAGTTGGCGGTTGTTCCTGCAGAACTAGAGCAGAACAGCGGTGAAAGCGATAAAAACTACGTCAGAAGGCTGAAAGCATTTGTGGAGAAGCAATGCCTTGAGATACAGGTATATTCTACGTAAATACTACCATTTAAGTATTAGCATATCGTAGTTAGTGTAACTTTCTCTGGCATCTATCTCATGTTTGATTATTTTCTTGAATTCTCAAGGACCTTTTGACTCGAAACGCTGCCCTAGCCGAGGACCTCACTAAGACGGGTGGGGCACATGACCCCCAACTTGAGCACAGAGTCAGCAATGCATCGGATAGGGTCATGGTCGAGACACTCCGTAGAGACTTGCACGAGGCGAACCAACGAGTGGAAGCCCTCAAGGCAGAGAAATCCAAGATAGAAACCGATGCTTCAGCTCAGCAGAACTTAGCCCGTAAACTAGAGTCTGATCTCGAGAGCTTATCGGCTGCTTACAACAGCCTCGAGCAGGCTAATTTCCAGCTCGAGCGCGAGGTTAAAGCGTTGAAGAACGGTGGAGCTGCGCCTGTGTCCGATATTGAAGCAATAAAAGCCGATGCGAGAGAAGAAGCTCAAAGGGAGAGTGAGGCTGAGCTGAATGACTTGCTGGTCTGTCTCGGACAAGAACAGAGTAAGGTGGAGAAGCTTAGTACGAGGCTGACTGAGTTGGGTGATGACGTGGACAAGTTGCTTGAAGGTATTGGAGATGAGTTGGCACAAGACGATGACGATGACGATGACGATGACGAATAAGGTTTTTCTTTTTTCTTTCTAATAATTTATTGTTGGCTCATCGACATTGTGATGTTGTGTTATGACCTGTTAAACCTCTCGTTAGTTAAAAAATCACTTTAACAACAAATGGGTAGTTAATATTCTAACATAAATAAATTGAAGCACCGATTTTGACCTAATTATTATTTATTATTGAATGTATTAAATAACTTTTTTTTTTCAATGACTGATAGGGACGACAAGCTAACTAAATCAAGTTGTTATGACAGCTAAAGCGACATCGCCTGACTAAAGCAGTTAGAGTAAAAAGATTAAATTAAGTTAAAAGATGTCGAAGACTTTCGAGATTGTCCATGGTTGAAAGTTGAAACATCAATTCTTGTTAAAAACCGACAAGAGACTCTAATCAACACTTGTAAATAAATAAAGATATTTAGAATAAATGATTGGTTTCTCAATGAATTCAACAAGAAGACTTACAAAGACAATGATACAAAGACGTGAAATTTATTGCATTATTATGTTATAATAATTTATACTTCAGCAACCTCACCTTCCCTGCATAATCCCACGTCTAAAACCAATCTCTTACCCTTCGAGCTTAAGACCCTGCAACAGTTTCTCCTCGGCGACTGCAAGAAAAGGTTGCAAATAATTCAAGATCATCTTTATATATATATAATATAACAAATAAAATCTATAAAAAAAAATGGCAGTCATATCATTAGATCACATCATGCATGATTAAAAGAGTAGGCTGGCTTACCCTATCCCATAAATGTGGATCAGGCTTCTTATAAACCTCAATCCTCTCGACCTCGTCGGGATCAGCCATCTTCCACTTGCACACGGGATGAGAAACTCGATGCCTTGCATACGTCGTATAAGTTATATTCGTGTGAGGTTCCATTCGGGCCTTCGAAAGGTAGAAAACGAACGGTTTCTGGCAAGGGTTTCTCATCACGGGCCTCGTGTTGAAAGCGTAGGCAGTGTAGTCGGCTCTTCTGTACCAATTCAAGAACGTGCGGGAAGGCATTTCGATCTCCCGTGGAGACAAGACCCCTCGAAATATCTGGACGGCGAATCCCCAGGAGACGGAAAGGGTCCAACCTTTCTTCTTGTAATAGCAAATGGACTGCTGCATCAAGCCCGCCGAGTCGAGCTGCATTGGGATTTTGAGCCTTTTTAGGGCTTGTACCCTCGTGGCGTTTGGGAATATGGGTTCGACCACGTCTAAGTGGTGAAGGGATACCAGCGGTGTGACGGGGTGTGCGGCTAGCAGTCCAAATAGATTCCCGTAAACATCGTACTGCATTGTAATGAAAGGAGAAACAACGAAAATACAGTGTTAGGACAGCCGAATAATCACTCCAAAAGATTGTGATTTCACTATAGGATATTATTGTTTCAACGAAGGATGTAAGAAATGCCAAGAAGAACTGTCTTACATTATTTCAGCTTATTATAACAGAGTAAGTCTACAAGAAAAACTCAAGCAAATCAACTTCTTCCATGAAATGAGGTTAGATTCGCATGTTGTATGGACAGTTGCACAGTAATAAGACAAGGGCTGTCATAAAGAAACAAAAGGGCAAGAGCATCCAAAAACCAAAGACAACAAAGAAACAAATCGTAGACGAAAGGCTCACCTGATGAAATCCAACTTCTTTGGTCAATGGAACACCTAACTCAGCCATACAAGCCTGCATTCTATCATCGGAGCCGTACAAACCAGGATACCTCTGTATGCACCTATCTTGCATCTTCTCTAGCGCCTTAGCCAACGGATAACTTATGGCGAAGCCGCCACCGCCATAAGCCATACCGTAAGAGAAGTATATGTTCTGCAAATGGCTCTCACTCAAGCTCCCAATGTAATAATACTGCCTATGATCGTACTTCCTCAAGATCCTCACCAGATTATCGGTCACAAACACCGTGTCATCGTCTCCCATCACAAACCACCTCACATTATCATTCAATCCACCGAACCTCAATGTCTCCGAGACGATCCTCGATATCCTAATCGCTGATCGATGACCCTGTTTGTTCTTGTAGGAAAAACGCGAGGTGTCCGAAGAAATCCTAACATCGGGCAGCAAAAGGGACTCATTGTCATAGGTTTTTACAGGGCTGTCTAGCCAAACTGTGCCACGCATTCGCGGCTTCCACCAAAGCTTAATGTACTCTTTCCTCTGATTCCAAAGCTTGGACGACGCTGCAATGCCAAAGACTATGTGTTCCAGCCCTGTCGGCTGCAGCACTTGATGATCTCTAACCTCGGTAAGCGTCGGCGGCGGCGGAGAAACCGTAGTCATATTGTGGGTCGTGGGTCGGGTCAAGTGAAGGGCATCGAATTTAAACACTCCGTCAACATCGCAAGACGCGTGTGAAGTAGATAGGAGATTGAGTGTGTAGACGACATATGTCGCCGAAAGAAACAAGATTAACCACATCATGAGCTTAGGTAGGGCTTTATTACTACCAAAAGTGTTGTTATTACCTTGCGTGTTGGGCTTAAGAGATTCCCATAACAACTTGTCGCCATTACTCTGAGCCTTCATTTTTTTGCCAGGCTCAGAGAAGAACCCGCAAAACCCAGAAGCTAAAAAAAAAAAAAGCTTAAAGTCCGATAAAAATTTGATCTTTTCAGCAGAAACAAACGGCATACGCAGTCACCGTCATCTCATTCTCCTCTTTTTTTCCCTTTTCGAGAAATTCACAGAAACAAGCTAAGCTTTATGGGTTTTAAAGAGCACAGATCTAAGCTTTTGGGGGATTATTGAAGGAAACCCAAAAGAGGTCGTGAGGAAATTAATGCAAAGAAAACAGAGCAGAAAAGAAAAGGAAAAAAGAACGAGCATGCACAGGTGGCTGCTGCTAGGTCTCCTCTCTTCCATCAGTAAGCATATAAAATCACACCCAAAACCGCATTATAGTTTTTTTTTAATTAAAAAAAGTATTTGATGTTGCACAACTAACGATGTATCTGTGAGACTCTTCTATGATTCGTCAAACATACGTTGAAACGAGGCCAATGTCGTCGATATAGATATATATACAGAGTACACAGTGCAGTTGGGGGTGGGTGTGATTTGTGATTTATGAACTGTTAAGCATCTGCTATTATTTCATATGAAATAATTGTTGTAGGGTCCTTTTTTTTTTTCCTTCTTCCGTTGAAATTGATAAATGTTTTTTTTTTTTTGTGTGTAATTTTTCTGACGCGAGCCACGATAAAAACTTGAAATATTGAGATCAATGACCTAATAATAATAATAATAATAATAATAATAATAATAAATCTTTTTATATTTATTTGTTCAATAAATGTGAGGAGGTCGGAATTCATTGTAGTAACATTGAATAACGAAATGTGAAAATTTGAGCTGAGCGGACTGTGTGTAAGAAAACGTATCTATCACGTTGATATAATATAAGTCAGTTAGCTTGTACGATGATAATCATGTTCATGTGTTAGAACTGTTATAAAAATATTAATTGTGATTAATATTATATTAAGATTATTTTATTATAATGATACTTATATTGAATTATAATGATAATATAGCTTATAATAATAAAGAGAGAGATTAGAGAGAGATTAAGTATTTCAATACTTGGTGTGATTTACAATGAACTCTAATCGCCTATTTATACTACTAATAATTCACTATTACAACTAATCACATTAATTACAATTATACACCTCACACTAAAATACAAACTCTTCAATTAAACACCTCATCTTATCATCTTATCACATTATCATCATTTAATATAATACTTCCAAATCATCAATAATTTAACTAATATTATTATTTAAAACATCCACATTTAATTATTTCATAATACTCCCCCTTGGATGTTTTCAAAGAATATGCCTCGTTAAAACCTTATTAGGAAAAACCCAATGGGATAAAAACCTAATGAAGGAAAAAGAGTACATGATTCTTTTAGATACGCTTTCGATTGTTGCCTCATTAAAAATCTTACTGGGAAAACCACATGGGAAAAACCTCAGTGAAGGGAAAAAGAGTGCAACGCGTATTTACTCCCCCTGATGATGACATCATTTAAGATCTCGAAGTTTTCGAACTCCAATTGAATATACCAATCTTTTGAAAATTATTGGGGGAAGTGCTTTCGTGAATAAATCTGCAAGATTTTCAGTTGATCGCACTTGTTATACATCAATATCACCATTTTTCTCTAAATCATGTGTAAAGAAAATTTTTGGTGAAATATGTTTTGTTCTATCTCCCTTAATATATCCTTCCTTTAATTGGGCAATGCATGCAGCATTATCTTCATATAAAATCGTTGGAAGTAACTTTTCCGATAATAACCCACAAGTTTGCTGTATATGCTCAATTATCGATCGCAACCAAACACATTCTCGACTAGCTTCATGAATAGCTAAAATTTCCGCATGATTAGAAGAAGTAGCCGTTAAACTTTGTTTAACTGACCGCCATGAAATAGCAGTTCCGCCATGTGTAAATAAATAGCCCGTTTGCGATCGACCATTATGTGGGTCAGATAGAAAACCAGCATCTGTATACCCAATCAAATCTGTTTTTGATTCATTAGAATAGAACAATCTCATATAAGTTGTTCCTTGAAGGTATCGAAAAATCCGCTTAATTCCATTCCAATGTCTACGAGTCGGTGACGAACTATATCTCGCCAATAGATTCACAGCGAACGCTATATCAGGTCGCGTATGACTCGTTAAATACATTAGGGCTCCAATAGCACTGAGATATGGTACTTCAGGACCAAGTAGTTCTTCATCGTTTTCGCAAGGTCTAAACGGATCTTTATTCACATCTAAAGATCGAACAATCATTGGAGTATCCAATGGATGAGCTTTATCCATATAAAATCTTTTCAATACCTTTTTCGTATAAGTCTCTTGATGTACGAATATCCCATTCTTTAAATATTCAATTTGCAGTCCAAGACAAAATTTCGTTTTACCGAGATCTTTCATTTCAAACTCTTTTTTCAAACAATTAACGGCTTTTGATAACTCTTCAGGAGTTCCAATTATGTTAATATCATCAACATAAACTGAAATGATGACAAATTCATTTCCAGATCTTTTCATAAATATGCACGGGCAAGTTTGATTATTTTTATATCCCTCTTTCGATAAATATTCACTTAGGCGATTATACCACATACGCCAGATTGCTTTAATCCATAAAGCGATTTATTTAGCTTGATTGAGTACTCATTTCGGGGCCCTGAATTTTCAGGTAACTGAAATCCCTCGGGAAGTTTCATATATATATCACTATCAAGTGATCCATATAAATAAGCGGTGACAACATCCATTAGACGCATATCGAGTCCTTCACGTACTGCCAGACTAATTAAATAACGAAAAGTAGTTGCATCCACCACAGGAGAATACGTCTCCTCATAATCAATACCAGGTCGTTGTGAAAAGCCTTGTGCAACAAGCCGTGCTTTGTATCTCACAATTTCACCGTTTTCATTTCTCTTTCTAATGAAAACCCATTTATATCCAACGGCTTTACATTTTCTGGTATGCGGACTACAGGTCCGAAAACTTTTCGTTTCTCAAGTGATTTTAATTCTGCCTCGATTGCATCTTTCCATTTTGGCCAATCATTTCTTTGTCTGCATTCTTTTACAGACCCTGGTTCATGATCCTCATTCTCATTTATCTCATTCATTTCATGTAGCGCTACGTTAAATGAGAATTTATTGTCAACGTTGACTTTTTCTCGGTTCCATCTAATTCCATTTTGGGCATAATTTATTGAGATCTCTTCATTATCATTATTCTCAAAAATTTCAGGTACCTGATTTCCATTATCATAATCATTAATGCCCATTGACTCTTCTAGAGTCGATAAATCCTCGACTGGACCATTCTTATTATTGCTCCTTTTTTTTTCGAGGATTTTTATCTTTGGAACCCGAGGGCCTACCACGTTTTAGTTGTGGCTTAGGCTCGATCATTATATGTTCTCCAGGAACATTAACTTTTGCAGGAGCATTAACAGCTGGTATATGTGACTTAGTCACTCTTTTAAGGTCAGTAAAGCTATCTGGCAGTTGATTAGCTAATCCTTGTAATGAATTATCTTTTGAACTTCTAGTTCACATTCTTTCGTTCGAGGATCATAATGATTTAGCGATAATTCATTCCAACTAATACTCATTTCCAGCTGTTTCTTTTCTCCCCCTAATGTCGGAAAATTCGATTCATCGAAATGACAATCGGCAAATCTAGCCGTAAATAAATCTCCAGTTAGAGGTTCTAAATATTTTATTATCGATGGAGATTCAAATCCGACATATATTCCCAACCTCCTTTGAGGTCCCATCTTAGTGCGTTGTGGTGGAGCAATTGGAACATATACCGCACATCCAAAAATTCTCAGATGGAAATATTTGGTTCCTGACCATAAACCATTTGTATCGGGGAGATATCGTTATAACTTGTTGGCCTGATGCGGATTAGTGCCGCTGCATGTAATATAGCATGTCCCCAACAAGATGAATGAAGTTTCGACTTCATTAATAATGGTCTTGCAATTAATTGCAGCCTTTAATCAACGATTCTGCAAGACCGTTTTGCGTATGTACATGTGGCACGGGGTGCTCAACATCAATTCCAATAGACATGCAATATTCATTAAATGCCTTGGAAGTAAATTCACCAGCATTATCAAGGCGTATTTTCTTTATTGGAAAGTCCGGAAAATGTGCTCTTAATCGAATCAACTGAGCAAGCAATCTCGCAAAAGCTACATTCCGTGTTGATAACAAACACACATGAGACCATCTAGTTGATGCATCAATCAATACCATGAAATATCTAAATGGTCCACACGATGGATGTATCGGTCCACAAATATCACATTGTATACGCTCCAAAAATCTTATGGATTCATTCTTTATTTTTACTTGTGATGGACGAATAATCAACTTCCCTTTAGAGCAAGCAGCACATGATAATTCATTAGATTGAAGAATCTTCTGGTTCTTCATTAAATGTCCACGTGAATTTTGAATTATTCTCCGCATCATAATTGAACCGGGATGGCCCAACCGGTCATGCCAAACAACAAATGTATTATCATTAGTAAACTTCTGGTTTACGATAGCATGCGATTCAATTGTTTTAACATACGTATAATACAATCCAGAGTCAAATGAATGTAATATTTCAACAACTCGTTTATCATTCGAAACCACTTTTGTAATGTGCAAATATTCAATATTTCTCTTTTCTGCAGTCTCAATGTGATATCCATTATGTCGAATAGCTTTAAAGCTCAATAAATTTCTTTGAGACTTAGGAGAATATAAGGCATTATCAATTATTAGCCTTGTCCCTCTGGGCAGTATAACATTGGCTCTTCCGGAGCCCTCAATTATATTTGTGCTACCCGATATAGTGATAACACTTGTTTCTTTCATTTCAAGATGGGAGAATATTTCTTATTTCTTAGAATCGTATTAGTCGTTGCACAATCTGCAAGACATAACTCCCCATTGCACATGCTTGTATCCATTGTATTGATAAATATATAATAACTAGAATTATTAAATAAATAAGCGTCAAAATAAAATTATATATATAAAGATAAAATAATATAAATAATGCTTAAATAAAATTTATAACGACACTTCAGTTTTCTTTATTTGGATCTTTAACAAAAACCAAAATATTCAAATGAGCATAGGATCTAGCACCAATTTTCTGAAATATCGTAATCTTGAGCAAAATTTAATTTCATCGACACTTCACTTTTAATTGCTCTTTATAAAGATCAACGGGATCTTTGGGTGCGAATAATAACCAACGATAATATATAATAATCTTTATATTGCTCAATACATCTTTCTCAATCATATACTAGTTGTCCACTTCGGGGGAAATATTAATAATAACCACGGTAAATATAATGTTCACGACCACTTTTATTATTTGCGCATACATTCACTTCAGGGAATGCAACATAATCATTTAGTCGGACTTATGTTTTTCATTCATCCATCATAATATTTTCTGATCATTTTCTCACGATATTTATTCGTATTATATCCGATGGACTGAACGTGGTGAATGCTTTATAATATACCGAAGTAATTGCGTAAATCACTAGCAAGTATAAAATCGAGAGTGATAAATCAAAGTTTGCCAAATTCAATATATTGATATCATAAAAATAAAATCATCATTAAAATATTAAAAGGAAAAATTATAATTAATCTTCTTTTATATCTTCTTTTGTAAAAGTTCTAATGAAAAACGATATCCACATCCAAATAACTGTCGCCGTAATAATAATCATAAGTAATAGATCAAACATCGGACAAAGCTTCATCCTCGACTAAACTCGTACGAGATCTTCGACGGAGGTTGATCTTGATATAATATTAATCACAATTAATATTTTTATAACACGTTATCAGCACGATGTTATAAAAATATTAATTGTGATTAATATTATATTAAGATTATTTTATTATAATGATACTTATATTGAATTATAATGATAATATAGCTTATAATAATAAAGAGAGAGAGATTAGAGAGAGATTAAGTATTTCAATACTTGGTGTGATTTACAATGAACTCTAATCACTTATTTATACTACTAATAATTCACTATTACAACTAATCACATTAATTACAATTATACACCTCACACTAAAATACAAACTCTTCAATTAAACACCTCATCTTATCATCTTATCACATTATCATCATTTAATATAATACTTCCAAATCATCAATAATTTAACTAATATTATTATTTAAAACATCCACATTTAATTATTTCATAATAAGAACAAAGTTATTAATCAACTTCATTTTTGGTCTTAGATCTGCTGACGTGGAATTAACATTCTTGGGGCGTCGAATATTTATGGGGCCATTTAGTTAATAATTCCTCATACTAGCTAGCCCGTTTAACCATAGTTGGGTTTTCGTTTTTATTTATATATCTATTATCTTAACTTCATTAACTACTTGTCAACTGTCGATAGATCGGACCATCTATGAAACAGAAACCCTAATGTTACATTTTATATTGGCTCAATAGTATATGCATTGGTTTTATATATAATTAATCTCAATGAAAAAAAAATTAAAAAAATGTTATAGGAGGAATATCTATATATAACCTTTAATCTACCCCAGCAGCTCCCTCCCAACCGAACTGTTGTAGCAATTTGTAACAGTGAGTTTAATTTGTCTAAATCGCACTTTAATTTTCTTTAGTAGCTAATCTAACCAACGGTATCTTTTGAGTTGTTTAAAGTAAAGTGAATAATGTTTTTGCTTTAATATAAACCCCCCTTTATGTCTAAATGTGTGGTTAGTTAAGGAATCTTATCATCAAATATCTCCTGTTAATCATCGTGTTAAGTTTTGTGTCAGTGTCACAGTACTGTTTGATCTTTTTTCT
Source organism: Lindernia subracemosa (assembly GCA_028392965.1). Taxonomy (NCBI): domain Eukaryota; kingdom Viridiplantae; phylum Streptophyta; class Magnoliopsida; order Lamiales; family Linderniaceae; genus Vandellia; species Vandellia subracemosa. The sequence goes on from JAQPCC010000042.1 coordinate 960,385, forward strand.
AATGTTCTTTTCTATATAATTCGTAAGCCTAACAATAATTCTTTATAGAGAAGGACGTTAATTATTGCATTTCACTATCGTGTCTTTCTTTACTGTAACATAAAATAATCTTTCTATTCAGATCTAAAGTGGCGTAGTACTCTTATTGATAGGATGGACTTAACGGATGAATTATATGTTACGAAATCATTTGAAAGAAGACTTATCTACAACTATAGTCGTATGATATATATTTCATTGGAAAATCTATTGGTGAGTCATTTAATTTACTGTCGTAGAGTATAAATCCCACATTCTGTGATTTTCAAAAATAATATATAATATCTTAAATTTATAAATATGTGTAAATGGATTCCAGTTAAAATAAATACCAATTATATATCAACTTCCTAGCAAAATCAAATTATTGTCTTTACTTGTACACCTTTTTATTGCTACATATGTGTGTTTCGGTTAGAGCAATTAAGTAACACAAAGTGCATTGCATAGGATGCTTTTACTTCCTTAACATTACCAAATTAACCACTTGTTAATGTTGGAGTACCGTGGCCAGTTATATCACCACCATGCAAAATTTATTTAATAGCTTTCTATAACTTTTTCAAATACAATTCTCTCGATCTCTCTTCATGTATATATGTATATATTCCATCAATCTCTCCTCATTATATAGTCCAATGAATTGATCTCTCTCTCTCTCTCTCTCATTCAAGAAAAGAAAAAAGAGAGCAATTAAAACCCAAAAATCACATTCCATTTCCAAGCCGTAGGAGATGATGAAAAAAGGTGATAGCTCAGGAGGCGGTCAAAGCTCTTTAGGTTATCTCTTTGGTTCCGATGATAATGGCGAGAATAAAAAAGAGCCACCCAGCAAGTCGCCTACGGCCATTTATACACCGCCGCCGTATGGGACTGATATAGACGAAGGCAATAAACCACCACAAACTACTACTACTCCTCGAGAAAAATACAAGCGGTCCGACTCTTACAGCAGAATCGTCCACGGCCAAAATTCGAAAAATTTCACAATCGCCGTAAGTAATTAAATCATAAATGCTAAGTTACTTTTATTCATTTCGACATTTCCTTGCCATATATATATGATCATTCATTTTTTGTATCAAACATGATTTATGCTGGCAGGATCGGCCTTCGACAAGGGTTAAGTCCGTGCCTGGCGGAGATTCATCGCTAGGTTACTTGTTTGGGGACAAGTCTAATTAAATGCATATATATATATATATATATATATATATATATATATATCCTAATATCTTCGTGATTTCAATTAATTTGAATATGTGAGGGCTTTCTATTAGGGACGACAAGTCTTAATGCATTTATATTCGCTTGTGTCTTTCTATAATATCTTTGTGATTTCATTTTATTTGAATATGTGAGGGCGTCTGGGAGATATGATTGCTAAATATGTATACATATACATATACATATATATATATATATATATATTGTGTGCGGTGTGTGAGATATATGTTGTGTCCTTTATTAGGGTTTTGTACGGGTTGCTCTATATATGAATGTGGTTGTTTTTTCAAAGTATGTGATATTAGCATAACTTCAAGCGACGATATGGCTCTCCGTTGCTTTTTTTGTACCATCTATTGAAAGATTATTGAACTTTTATCTTGGTTAGAATTTAGAGCATTGTAAGATAAATTTCATATATTATGGTACACATGTTTAACGAGGGTTCTATACTACATATGATTTTATGTCGAGAAATCACCTTATTATATTTTTGTCAACTACTAATAAGATATATAATTCATAGTCGCATAAGGTAAGGGAGATATATGTTTATTTCAAAGTTCAAACTATATATTACGACCGTTGCTTAGGGAACGACGTCATGTTAGAAAAAGAAAAGAATAATTATTTACTGGGATATATAGCTTCGGCCGCCGATCACACGCACATATGCGTAAAAAAAACCTCTATTTATTTCATAAGTTAAAAAGGCAAATTCGATTTATAATCTACTTAAGAACGATGACAAGATCTAAGGTAGAAAGATATATTTCTAATCTCTACATATCTTTTAAGGCAGCGCCATCGTAAGAAGCAGAAGCTCCTCGTAATAGCTTCGACGCACGCTCCGGCACAAGCTTACCCGTCGAAGCTCTCTTCAACGTCAGCTGCGAAATCGTCGTAAAACAGTTACGATGCAAAACAGTTACGGCAAAGATCGAAATTTTTTTTCTTATAACCTTCTCTTCGGCATGCTGATAGAAGTGTCTCAGGAGTATGTCCTTTGCTTCTGACGCAACCACTGTGACAGCAACGCAGATGACCAAATTGGAAAATCGATCGTTTTGATTCAAGAATTTTACTAAATGGAGCCAAGAAAAGCGAACGCTGGCTGATAATTATGTACCTTGATCGGGCGGCGGTGTGGTGCGATCATGAGTGGGATGATAAGTCGCAAGCTTCGTCTTCTGCAGATAAAAAAAAGCAACGTAAAGCATCAGATCGATCTTTAGCAGATACGAAGGAGTGTTGTTGCAGGTGAAGGTGTAGGCAATGGTTACACTAGTGGATAAACCGAAAGCACAAACGTTAAGTCGAGGGCCTCTATGTACATGAAAATCACACTTCAAAGTGATGAACAGATAGATTCTATTTGACAAAAAAACAGAGGGAATTATAGATAACAAGGCACATTGTATCTCTCTCTCTCTCAGCCAATGAGATTCCTACCAACACATCTACTTGCTGAAGAAGACAGAGATGTATAACTAGTTTCGCAATCATTAAAATGCCAGAGTGCAGAGTATCTACTTGGGAAGCAAGTGAAGTATTATCAGCATTCATAGAGCAAATCACACCCTTTTATAGTTGAAAAGATGCTACAATAGTGATGGGATCAAAGTAAATAAACGAACCCTAATTCCATAACCAAAAGCTCGAAGAAATAGAGCAATCACTCCCTTACAGCAGCTACCTAACCTCTTTCTCTAATCACAGCCCTGACCTGACCAAACAAAGCATATTAAAATAGAGCAAGACGACCTCACTCAGTAAATATCACAGAGACCCATACAAACTATACTAAAATTCAGCAGCCCACAAACAAGAAGCACGCCAAGAAACAAACGCAACAAAAATTTAATCACAAAGCAAAAGATTTTATCTAAACGACACTGCAAGACAAGAAATTAAGCAAGTGAGAAAACCCAAATAAAAAAAAAAAACAATAAAGACGTAATCTTTGAGCAGGAAAAGAAAGTAATCGATGCATACCGATGGATTCGAAGGATCATTGGGTTTAAGCTGGCTGAAGTTCTGTGGGTCGGTAGACGGCCAACCGCTCAGCATTGTCGCATCATGCACAACCAAAAAAATTATATACTATGCGCAGCTTAGCTGTTTCTATATATATGTAAATGTAGAGAGCTGCTGAGGCTTGGTGAAATAAAGAGTTTTTGAAAGAAAGACAGCTAGCGCTAGGTGGCGAACGGCCGTGTGGGCAAGTGTTATGGGCTTAGCTAGCTTTAATACCATACCATTGAAGCGTTCTCTTTTATTTTTTTTTATTTTTATTTTTTACTTTCCGTGCCATTATTGTTACATTTTCTTTACTTTTACCGCGAGGACTAATTTATTTATTTAATATATATTTTATAAAATGATATTTATTTTATACTAAATTATCTATTGAATAACGGTGAACAATCAATCATCCTACAATTGGGCCTTGTTATTGGATATGGGCCTTGATTGGGCCATGAACAATTATTTCATTTTCCTTGGTCGGAATTATTATATTATAATTTCATGGCAGTCCAAGATTTATAGTATGATATTGACTCTTTCAACGTATGATATGACAAATAGTGGAGAATCACATCGCCACATCATTCACATATTCTCTTTTGTACGGCTTGGCCTGAAATAAATGGCAACTATAATCGTTTTTATTACCTTTTCGATATAGGGAAAATACACATTTATATTATTCAGTTCCTTTCATAAATCTTTCTTTTTAATTGAAATGGTTATTCTTCTACATCATGTTTAATTTAAAATTTATTAGGGTCGGTTCGTATACAAATTCAATATTTGATGGTTGACCGATTTTACTAATGTGTCTCTTCATCTCTTGAACAATCAACAACATGGCACAGACCGACAACGAAGAAAAGAACAATGTATATTTCTTTTTTTTTTCTTTTTCCAGAGTTTTAATTAAATGTAAGCTGCAAAATATTCAAACAGTCATAAAAAAATAATTGCATACAAGCATAACATTTTCTTTGAAACCTAACTCTATATCGAGTCTAAACTTTTGAATAAATATAAATGCCGACATAATGTGAAAGTCGTCTTTTTTTGCTGTAATAAGAGAGGACGAGGATTTCATTTCATGCGTTCAACACTACCTACTTCATTTACCTTTCAAGTATAAATAATAAAAAAAAAGAAATATAAAAAGAAAAGTTAGCAAGATTACTTGTGGGTAAGCAGTTAGGTACTAAAAGATAATTAATTGTTAATAAATGCCATTCTTCTTCAATAATACCATTGGAATAATATTTCCTATAACTTATAAGCTTTTTTCTCTTTTTTGTTTTTTTTTTTTCTTCTTCTTCTTCCGTGTGCTCTCCCATTCTCTCCCTATTCTATAAAATGTCAATTTCCTAGTAATTGCGGGTTCATAGCATAGAAGGCAAGTGAGTTGAACGAAAGTTATAATCATCAAAGTTTCAATATTGAATTCGATTTGAATCAAGAAAATGAAAGCCCCATGACCCTCAATTGTGCTTGTGCTATACGTATAAGATATGAGTTAGGCTCGTGAAATTATATATATATTGAAGTCGACTAGTCAAAGTACATTAATTAATCAGCATGTGATGATATAAGCAACTTGCGTAAGCCATAAATATGAAATGAAATAAATCCCAATTTATTAAGTCTCAAATCTTAATTGATGCATAGAAAAGAAAAGATCTAAACCACCTAAAGTCTTGAAGTCTACAAAATATTTATTTATATCTTATATATATATAGATATATTATGTATACGTAGATAGTGGATGATGTAGGTGCGTGGGGTTAATAAATCCAAATTGAAAAAGTTACATAGATAATTGCATTATTAGGCATGGAAAAGAATGAATAGGTGGAGTGGTCCTAAAAGTCCATATCCTACTATATATATACACTGTATGTCACACACAGATATATATATATATATATATTAATATGCATATCCCCAAAGTACACGTAAAATGCAAGTTGCAAGAATAATATTTTCAAAGGGTCGTAAAGTCCATCACCGTTTTTTAAAAGCAATTGTTGAATTATTACTAATAACTTGCTAGGCCACGCTAGGCTGTGGTTACATCTAAAGTCACTCTAAAAGCGAAGTTTGCAAGTTGTAAATATGGAAAAATCTATTTTTGTTTTTGCTTGGCTTTTTTTTTTCTTTCTAAAATTAGAGTTTTATTCCATCGATTCGTTGTTCTTAATTAATTTTTAGGGTTTTCTTTATCACTTTGCTATGCCAACAAAGGGTAATGAGTTTTATTTTATGTACTTGTGAGATGAAATTATCCGTATACTTATAGGTATGGCGGCAGTGTCCAATTTGTTGAAACTAAATAATGGGTGTTCATTGCGAATCTTAGAAAGTGTGGATTTGATTTTCATTTATGTGATGAATATGTAATAGAGACTCATATCGCCTATCAAGATCTTTAAATATTTGAAACGGAAAGGGACTTGCATTATATATTATATATATAAATATATATATATATGTATTATAATATATTCCGGCCATAATTCCTTTTTTATTTTTGTAATTATACCGAAATAAAAATCTATATATGTGTTTGTAAGAATGGCCCGAAAGGAATATTTCTTTAATTTCCAGGTTATTACCAAATTCAAGTACTATTTTCATAGTCATAAAAGGGGTAATGAGATTATTATACATACCAACGACTTCAAAGGCTTGTCTGATCTGATCCCTAAGTAAGATGTTTTGATGGTAAGAATTGATTAATCAAACACGGCATTCACACTTCATTCTAAACTATTTGTATTAAGAAAGTATAATATTATAAATATTTTTAATTATATATATGTAGCTTTCCGTGGTTAGGCAGTTTATATAAATATATCGTCAACTCTATCTATTCTACCAAATATAGATGGCACGCTTGGATTCAAATAGTTCAAACTAAATTAAGGGTCATTGCACGGAATAATTAAAAGTGTATTTAAGACAATAGAGACTCTAAATATACAACTCTATTTGTGTCATGACAAAAAAATAGTATTTCCTTAAGATCGGGGCAAGTTTAATGAACTAGGATGACTCAATATTTCAATTAGGTCTTTCGAAAATTAAGGTTGATCTATAATCACATATTGATTTAGAAAATTGTTAATTATGTTATAAATTATTTAATCACATAATATATAGCTAGTTTATTAATAAAATGTTGGAACCATCATAATTATTTGTCAATTCTCCTAACATATCAATTGTGCATCTCTTGAAACCACGTAGCATATGTATCTATAGTTCTATTTCCAAGAATATTAAAATCACGCATGATGCATACAACATGTACTTTTTTTCAATTAATTATTGTAAAGGAATAACGTATTGCTGACGTCCTACATGACACGAACAAAAATTTATTTATTCAGATTTAGTTTTTTGCTTCAACTTAATCGGTTTTTATTTATTATATACAAAAAATACAAACTATAAAAAAGTCAATAAAAAGGAAATACACAAGTCATCTATGAAAGCGTGTGTGATACTTTCCCATTTGCAAACCCCTTTGACATTTATAAAAATGTCAACCCAATCCCAACAGCCAATAAAAAATATCGGAAAATAATAATTAAAAAAAAAAAATGGGATTGCCCTACACATCAAAACTGGCTCTTCACTGGTATATATAAACACAACCTTCCCCATTTGTTAAATCGTTCACAAATATTATATTAATTGGAAAAGGTCAAAAAAGCTGCTGTCTCCATTTTATTTATACCATCTCTTCTTTCTCACTACAAAGATGTCTGATTTTGCAACACACAGCAGCACCGTAGAAGATTGGAGCTTGCAAGCCATAGTAAGAGGCTCGAGCGGCGACTTCACCAAGATCGTCGGCGGAGAAGAAATGGAGGGCCGTGATTCGTTTTTCGGCGCTGGCAATAATGATTATCAGAAGCTCGAGGACGATCATGATTTTCTCGCAAGTTTCGCCGAACTTTTCGAAGTATCGAATGGTTCGAATGATGAGTTGGAAGATCTTTATAAACCCTTTTACCCCGTCGGGACATTTTCTCCCGACGTTGTTTCACAGTTCCAACAGAAGACCACTGAGATGTTAGAATCTCTGGTTGAAGATGGTAAGAAGCCTAATCACGAATCTGATCAATCTTCAGCGGCTGGAAATTATTCTGCCAGTTACAGAGATGGATACACACCCAAATACAAGAGAAGGTAATACATATATATATAGGGTTTCTTAATATATAATCTGATTAATATCTTTAACTGTTTTTGTAAGAACTATAGTCTATGTAAGAAGGATTGTTTCATTAATGCCCTTATCTATTATAACAGGAAGAATCAGCACAAAAGGGTGGTGATACAAGTTTCTGCCGAGGGTCTCACTTCTGATATGTGGGCTTGGCGCAAATATGGCCAGAAACCTATTAAGGGCTCTCCTTACCCTAGGTAATATATATATATATATATACATATCTCTCTAGTCTCTCTGTGTGTGTATTTGAGGAGATTGAGATTGTAGAGGAAATGCTCAATCATTGGTGTGTGAACTTGCAGGAGTTATTACCGATGCAGCAGTTTAAAGGGATGTTTGGCAAGAAAACAAGTCGAGCAAAGCTGCACAGAGCCTGGAATGTTTATTGTGACCTACACAGCTGAGCACAGCCATAGCAAACCAACCCGAAGGAACTCACTGGCCGGCACTGTTAGGCAGAAGTTTCCATCCAATAAGGCTAATAATATCAAGCAAGAAAAAATCAATGGATCGAGTCGAAACAATTCCCCGGAAGCTGTAATTAATGAGGCCCAGGCTGCATCGAATAATCCTCAGGCAAGAATCAAACAAGAAGAACAGCAAGGAGGTGATCAGAGACAGAAACATTTCGATGTCGATCGTACTAATGGTCTTAACTGCACGGCGAATGACGATGATTTCATTTTTAATGGCGATTTCTTCTCGGGGTTAGAAGACTTCAGTGATTTTATGTCGGGATCTTTGGCTCCTTCGTTTCATACTTCGTCTGTTCAACAGTTTCAAGTAAGATTGTAGTAGTTTTGTTTTAGGGAATACTGTCATACGCATACATATAAACATATACTTGATAATCTTTTCAAAATAGTACTGTACTTTGTTTAGGAAGCGTGCTTCAATATGTATATTATTATGAGTGACGTATTTCATTAGTATACTGTAAGATGAAATGATACGTTACACATTGTCTTAGTTTATCATGTAGTTTTATTCTACTTCCCAATATGAATAAAAGCATAATATTTACCAACACCTATGTCTTAAGTGGAAGTATATATGACATGGTCCCTATGCTATGTTATTCCTAGCACACGCATAAATGCACATGGAACACATTATGTTCAGTTATCTTCACTTCCATAAAGAAAAAGAAGAAAAAAATAGTGACAAAACCCTATAAATTAATTAATTTTTTTTCATTGACTTTTCTAATTTTAATATATATGTATATATCTTGTAAGAAAAAAAACAGTGATATATTGTTAATATTTCTTGCACACACGCACAAATCACCTTCACACATCACTTCGATACAACGCAACTTATTTCTTAACTCGTAATATTTAGCAGATAATGTAACCAGTTTTACCAAACCCTAAGTTTATATTTTTCTCGTATAGCAAAATATTATTTCCTTATATATATATATATTAGAACACCACACTTGCCCCATTATTACCATACATCTCCAACCCTAACGAGTCATCAGCAGCGTTTTGTCCGATTAGGGCAGCAACTGATCCAACAAAAGCTGCGTTCGTATAAGTTGCGGGCTCCAAATGAGAATAATCGGTTCTCGAATCAGTGAACTGGTCGTTCGAGTCGGGCCCACCGACAATCGCACCCTCATGGACGTTTGGATCTGGCTTTGGTGAACTGTAGTACGTCGAAAAGCCATCGTTACAACCTATTTTTTCCCGAAGTGCGCGGATAGAAGGCATCGACGCACCTCTGTGGTGTAACTGGGTGGGAAACTTAGTGCCAAACCCTACCATGTAAGACATGTTCATGGGATTGTTTCCAAGGATGTAGTCAACCTGGGACTTTGCGAAGGCCTTGATTTTCGAGGCGGAGAAGCTCACAGATCCACATTGAACTCCATTGACATTAGCAGATGTTAGAATCTTGGAGTAGACAAGGAGTATCATGGTGGCACTAGTAGCATATTGTAGATTAGCATTGTCCCTTGTAAATAGCAGCCCACCTGCAAATTCATATAGAAAATGTAATCAAATCCCATATATATCATCAGCAAGAAAGTCAAATTTATTCATTAGCTTTATTATATCACCTGGGGTTGTCCTAATTTGGACAGATGGACTTCCAGGCATCAATGAACAGACAAATGAATCAGCACCGTTCTTGAACTTTCCCAGGATTGTTTTCCCTCCAAGAAATTCCTGATTAAAAAGGGAATTTTTTTTTTCCTAATATTAGTTCACAACTGATTTAGTTTTCTTAGTTCGTTGATTAACTAATTAACTACCTTTGCTAGTAAAGTTTGAGCTCCAACGAACTTATTATCCCAACTGAACTCAGATGTGTCTTGACTCCAACCATCGTTGCTCGATACATAGTTGAGGTACTTGTTATCTCCAGTTGCTCTGTACAGCCATGCACCAGCCCACAACAATTCATCCTTTGTAATAACAAAATCTATATATTAGCGTACATATGTACATATTTTTATTATATTGCATAATTAACAGAGAAAACAAAGTCCCATACGCCTTGTGAAAACTGTACTTTATTAGTTTTCCTTTTAGTCAATTTTGGTAGTTGGTCTTTCCTTAATCAGTGCATCAGCTTTACATGTTATAAAAAAGCAACTAATAAACAATAAAAAGTTTGACTTGGGAAATTCAAACGTTATTACCATCGAATCATGAGTTTAAGCTAGTTACCTGATAACCTGAATAGGAGCAGTAGAAAGGACAAGAACCCTGGTAAGATCCTCTGTACTTGTCTGCAAACTCAAACAACTACAAAAAGAAAAAAAGAAAAACACAAATTGATCCATTATCATATAGTGATGATGACATTATAGTTATACTAGGAATATCATTTTGCTATGTATATGTAGTCACCGATTTAGAGTGGTTCAAGAGTGTGTTGGAGTATTTGGAATCATTGGCCTGTCTGAAAACAATAGAAGCAGCAGCCAGAGCAGCCGCCACGTCAGCAGCAACTTCAGTTCCATGGGAATTTGTGTCAGTGACTTTGTAAAGTGTCCGAGGAGTGTCCATGTCTTCTGGTCTTTCCCAGCAACTATGATCTCCATTTCCATCCCCTATCTACACACAAACAGTATATATAATATATATATATAAATTACAAAAAAAAGGTATAATAACTATTTAAAGTGTACCTGAGTATAGAGCGTAGTAGGTGAAACATGAGCTCGAAGCAAGAAATCCGTACCCCATCTGACAGCACTTTGAAGATTAACTAACTGACCATTCGAACTAATTTCATTTCTAAACTCATCAGCAGCCCAACTCAGCAGACACATAGAAAAAGCCATTGGCCACACAAACTTCACATTATCACCCGCATCATAATATCCACCCATCAGATTCACCTAATATATATCATCGAACAAAGGGAGAGACAAGATTAATATCGAATTAACTTATAAAGAAAAAAAATTAAATTAAATTAAATTGGATAATTTGTTACATTTTCAGGAGAGCCATCAGATAGTGCCGAGTCTCCCCTCCATTTCACTCTTTGGTTTGAGGGTAACTTTCCAGAGCGTTGGCCTTCGAAGAACAAAATGCTTTTGTTCAAGGCGTCTTTGTAGTTTATTACTACATTATTGTTAGAGACTGCTATGTTTGGCTCCAAGAAAAGGACTGTAACGAGCCATATGGTTTGCAAATGAGAATATTTCATGATTGATGAATTGCATATAAGCAACGCTTTAATATCAACATGCTTGGGTATATATAGATTCAGAATTAAGTATACGATCAACCATCATTTTACGTACGTGATGGTCGTGTTTGAGTGTCTAACAATGTCTATTGATAGATGATTCTGATTTTATTACAGTTTTAAGATATAATTATATGTAATATTGCAAAAAATATCCATTACCAAAGAATTATTAATGAGGGAGTGGACATGGCGTGAGGGTTTGTTTCGAATGGGTATGGGAATATATATTGAGTTACCAATCTCGATGATGATAATGATGACGACGATGATCCAATATTTCCATAAAAAAAAATATATTTTTTTTTCATTGTTTATTACAAATAATTGGCAAAATGTATAAGTAACCAGCCCACTCCTATACTGACGTCATTGCAAAATCCCATGCTCATGCTCTCGTCATTGAGTTTTTTTTTTCCTCCTCTGTGCATGTAAACGCATTTTTGGGCCTGGGTAAAACTTATGGGCCCAGTGAGCATTGTGAAATTGAGCCTTTTGGGCCCAAACTATGTTACAGAGCTTTTAATAACCCAATTGAATATCTTAATGACTGCATTGGGAGCCATGTGTTAGAAGACAAAAAAACAAAAGATTTGATGACAACCACGCAGACCATGTGAGTATACATTTGGAAGGTTATGTAATAAATGTGTGTTTATTTATCATTTCAAGAGAATAATAATAATTTACATGAGCTTAAAGTAATTAATCATTTCACATGCCCACGGATTATATTAATCATCACCTTAGTTGTTTACCTTATCACTATTGTTAAGATAATATTTTCATTCGTGCAAGTGTCTACAACAACGGTCTAAATATTTTGAAATTAAATAGAGTAAGAGTAATTTAGAAAATAAAATTAAAGTTAGTATTGAAACATACTAATGAAGAAGATGCTGAGACATCAGGGAACTAAGTCATCTCTTGGTCTGAAAAGGACGTTCATCAATAAAAGCGTATTTCCTTTTAAGACATAGTTCAACTTATAAAGTTGCAGTCATCAACGACGATTTATTCAGCTTAAGGATTGAGAGTCGTTATAACCGTTTCTTGATCATTCAGTAGTATTACTTATTAGTATAAATAGAAGGAGCTGTACACTTTTTTATCAGTAGTTCTTTAGATCGATAGCTTACATTTGTAACACTCCATAATCAATACAATTCCTCCCTTGTTCGCCGTGGACGTAGGATTCAATTTGTGAATCTGAACCACGTTAAAACTTTGCGTTTGTTTCTATTCTTTCATCAGAAGTTTTGTTATGGTATCAGAGCGAAGACTTCCAGCTGTGATCATCAAGATTTGAATCAATCTTCATCAATTCTCTCAGAAATCTTTTTTCAAACACAATGGCTACAATGGTGCCATCCACCTCCTCGAACTCTGCAATTCTAAACAATGATCCCTACTTCTTGAATCCAAATGATACTTCAGGGCAGCTTCTTGTCCATGAGTTGCTGAATGGAGACAACTATGCAACATGGAGCATGGCCGTGATGATAGCCCTCATTGGCAGAAACAAAGAAGGGTTCGTGAATGGAGAACTTCAGCCACCCGAGGTACCTGCGGGAGATCAACCAATCCCGGCAAACGTTCAAAATCAGGTGAGTGCCTGGAAAAGAAACAACAACGTGGTGATTTCTTGGATCATTAATTCAGTCTCCAAAGACATCTCAGCCAGCATTCTGTATAGCTCAACAGCCAGGGAAGTTTGGATAGATCTGCAGGAAAGGTTTGGCCAAACCAACAAGCCTAGGATCTTTCAATTAAAGAGGGAATTGATCAACCTGGCACAAGGATCAAGTAGTGTTGCGGTTTACTTCACAAAGCTTAAAACCTTGTGGGATGAGTTGATCAATTACAGGCCAAACTGCCAGTGTACGTGTGGAGGTATCAAGGAAATGAAGGCATATCTAGATGAGGAGTATGTACTTACCTTCTTGATGGGGCTGAATGACACATTCTCACAAGTTAGAGGCCAGATTCTGTTAATGGATCCATTGCCTTCTATTAACAAAGTGTTTTCACTATTGATCCAAGAAGAGAAACAGAGGTCTATGGTTCCAGGCATAGTTCGTGGTGGTGTGGACCAGGTGAATAATATGGCCATGCTAGCAGCCAAGAATGACCTAGACCATGTCAAGAAAGGGGCTTACAATCAGAAAAGAGATGCAGGGAAGCCCATGTGTACTCATTGTAATAAGAGAGGGCATACTGTCGAAACCTGCTATCAGATACATGGCTTTCCTCCAGGGTTCAAACAGAATCAGAGGTATAAAGGAAGCAGAGTGAATCAGACTATGATAGATAAGGCTGGACAACAGAGCTACCAAATGAATTCTGATTCTTCTTCCACTGGGGATGCAATAGTGCAATTACAGATGACACATTTTCAGCTACAGAGCTTGAGGGCTTTATTGAATCAATCAATGACAACTATACCTCAAGACAATGGTGAATCAACACAACAAATTGAAAAGGGTGGAGGTATTTGTCTATCTTTTAATCTCCCTGATCTCACAGATACTAAACTATGGCTGATAGATTCAGGGGCAACTAGACATGTATGTGGCAATCAAAACTTGTTATTTGATGTGCATAAGATAGGAGAGTCAAATGTGATATTACCAGATAATTCTATCATAAGGGTAAATAGAGCAGGATCTTTTAGAATAAATAGGTTCATCACACTGACTGATGTCTTACTAGTTCCTCAGTTTCATTTTAATTTAATATCTGTGAGTTACTTGGCAAGTAAAAGATGTTGCAAGTTTTCTTTTGAGGCTGATAGCTTTGTGATACAGGATCATTTCCAACAAATGATTGGCAAGGGTAAACAAGTTGCTGGCTTATATGTACTTCAAGTAGATCCTGTTTTTCATTTTCCAGTCAAAAGGAAGTGTGTTTTCCTCAATAAGCTGTCAATAGATCTTTGGCATAGTAGGTTGGGACATCCATCAGACAAAGTTTTAGATATACTCAAGTCTTCATTAAGGCATGATGTTCATTCTGCAAATTCATACTGTAAGATCTGTCCAATTTCAAAACAGAAAAGAAAAGCTTTTCCCAATGATAAGAAAATGGCATGTTCTGTGTTTGATCTTGTGCACTGTGATATATGGGGACCCTTTCATGTCCCCTCTCACCTAGGACATCAATATTTTGTGACCATAGTGGATGACCATTCCAGATTTACTTGGCTTTTTATGATCAAAATAAATATGAAGTTAAATCTGTTATTTCTTACTTCTTGGCTTTAGTTGAAACTCATTTTAAGTGTAAAGTAAAGACAGTAAGGACTGATAATGCCAAAGAGTTAAACCTGACTGATTTGTTTAAAGAAAAAGGGATCATACATCATTTGTCATGCGTTCAAACTCCTCAGCAAAACTCAGTAGTTGAAAGAAAACATCAGCATCTATTGAATGTAGCACGATCACTTTTCTTTCAATCTGGGATACCTATTAAATACTGGTCAGAGTGTGTCTTGACGACCACTTTTCTTATCAATAGGACTCCATCTGTCATGCTAGATAACAAAAGTCCTTATGAACTCTTATATCAGAGGCCAGTTGACTATAGTATGCTTCGAGTTTTTGGTTCCCTCTGTTTTTGTTCAACTCTTGCTGCAGGAAGAAGAAAATTTGATGCAAGAGCTAGAGAATGTATTTTCCTAGGATATCCTAATGGAGTGAAAGGATATAAGGTACTGGATTTGAAGACTAAAGAGGTTTTTGTCTCAAGGGATGTGAGGTTCAAGGAGGATGAGTTTCCTTATAAGGATCAACACTCTTCTCTTGTCTCAGAGGACCCTTTTTCCTCACATGTATTTCCTAGACCTTGTATTTCGGATCCTATCACTGAAGAGGGAGTTCTTCCATCTGAGGAGATTGAGCACGCTTGGCCAGAACAAGTAGATACTGCTGCAAATGACTTAGAAGCTCAACAACAAGATCAGTGTATGCAAAGAAAGTCTGGAAGAGAGTCAAGGAGACCAACATACCTAAGAAGCTCAACAACAAGATCAGTGTATGCAAAGAAAGTCTGGAAGAGAGTCAAGGAGACCAACATACCTAAGAGATTATCACTGCAATAAACTATCTAATGTGAAGGGCTTGTATCCCATCTCTAAGGTTCTTGCATATCAACGTTTTTCAGATCAGTATCAAACTTTCATCTGCAGTATTTCAGTAGCAGAGGAGCCTAAAAATTATGCTCAGGCATCTAGCTCACCAAGGTGGATGCAAGCAATGAATGAAGAATTCAAAGCACTGGAAGAAAATGGTACTTGGTCTGTGGTTCCATTGCCTGAGGGAAAAAGTTCAATTAGCAGCAGGTGGGTATATAAACTTAAGTTCAACTCAAATGGTCAAATAGAAAAACACAAGGCACGTTTGGTTGCTAAGGGCTATGATCAAAGAGAATGAGTGGACTATATTGACACTTTTGCTCCTGTGGCCAAACCTAACACTATCAAGATCATCCTAGCATTGTCAGCAAAACTCAAGTGGAAACTAGTGCAATTGGATGTAAACAATGCTTTTCTAAATGGAGACTTGATGGAAGAAGTTTACATGGACTTGCCTCGAGGATTCTACAAGAACTGTGAAAGGACTGGATCGTGTAGAATGGTTTGCAGGCTCCATAAGTCTATATATGGTCTCAAACAAGCATCAAGACAATGGAACAAGAAGTTCACTAGTGTTGTTAAGGACTTTGGTTTTGAACAGACACAATCAGACCACACATTGTTCACTAAAGGAAGAGGAGAGGAGCTGGTCATCTTACTAGTATATGTAGATGACATCATATTGGCAGGACCTTCAGAAAATGCAATACACCAGGCAAAGAGTTTCTTGAAAGAAAGCTTTAAGATCAAGGACTTGGGAGAGCTCAAGTATTTTCTTGGCATAGAAGTGGCTCGAAGTAAAGCAGGTATTTACATTTCACAAAGGCAATATACATTGCAGCTGCTTGAAGATACTGGATATCTAGGTGCCAAGCCATTGTCAACTCCCATGAATCCGACTGGTAAGATCACAGAGACAGATGGGGACTTATTGGAAGATCCTTTCAAGTATAGAAGATTGATTGGCCGCTTGCTGTACTTAACTTTTACAAGGCCTGATATTGCTTTTACAGTGCATAAGCTCAGTCAATACATGTCTGCTCCGAGAACTGAACATTTAATGGCGGCTCATCACTTGCTCAGATATCTAAAGGCTTCACCAGGGCAAGGGATTCTTCTGAGTTCTGTATTAGATCTACACTTAAAGGGTTTCTCTGATGCTGATTGGGGAGCATGCAAAGATACAAGAAAGTCAGTCACAGGCTATTGCACATTCCTTGGGGATTCCTTGATAACCTGGAAAGCTAAAAAGCAGGCAACCGTGTCAAGATCCTCTACAGAAGCAGAATACCGAACTTTAGGTTCAATTGTGGCAGAGGTCCTGTGGATCAAGAATCTGCTAAAGGAACTAAGTATTGCTTTGAGCCAAGTCCCGGTTGTATACTGTGATAATCAGTCAGCTTTAAGGCTTGCCGCCAATCCCAAGTTCCATGAGAGGTCCAAACATATAGAGATAGATTGCCATTTTGTTCGGCATCATATCTCTGATGGAGGTGTTAAGGTGCTGCCTGTAAGAACAGAGGATCAGTTGGCGGATTTGTTCACCAAGCCACTCACGGGTCCAATATTGCAAGAATTCTTAGTCAAGATGTCCGTAATAAACTTATATCATCCATCTTGCGGGGAGGTATTGAAACATACTAATGAAGAAGATGCTGAGACATCAGGGAACTAAGTCATCTCTTGGTCTGAAAAGGACGTTCATCAATAAAAGCGTATTTCCTTTTAAGACATAGTTCAACTTATAAAGTTGCAGTCATCAACGACGATTTATTCAGCTTAAGGATTGAGAGTCGTTATAACCGTTTCTTGATCATTCAGCAGTATTACTTATTAGTATAAATAGAAGGAGATGTACGCTTTTTATCAGTAGTTCTTTAGATCGATAGCTTACATTTGTAACACTCCATAATCAATACAATTCCTCCCTTGTTCGCCGTGGACGTAGGATTTAATTTGTGAATCTGAACCACGTTAAAACTTTGCGTTTGTTTCTATTCTTTCATCAGAAGTTTTGTTAGTTAGGGTTTCGTAAACATATTTATTTTTCTTAATACCTTTTTAGAGTGTAAATGGATTGAAGTATGATTGATGAAATGGTCAAAGCACTAATTCAATTGGCAAGAAAGACAGAAAAAAGAGCTTTGCTTTGCTTTTTTTTTTTTTAAACAAGTCACAATGAGACAAATAGAAAAGATCTCATCTCGCCATTATTATTGATTACTAGCGATAATAAAAAGAATGAAAGGCACAAATGATCCTCAAAGAAATACATAAGTGTTAGTAAATGTTGTCTTTTGTGTGAAGTGAATGTTGTAGATTATTACATATATATTAAATTATCCTAGAAAAAAAAAAGGAATAGATAAAGTAATGAATCTTACTATTGTTAGGCTATATGTGTCTCCACTTTTCCCCACCTCGCCTGACCAAAACCTAGAAAAAATTGCACCGTTTCAATTTAAGGGAAACTTACAATAAAATCTTTTAGGAAAATAACATGAATTCTTCATAATTTTTTTTTATTTGCATCTTATTTTCGAATCAAATTACAAGAATATTCTTGATTTTCGACCAAGACAGAAAATATAGCCGTTAATCTTTCTTGAAAACAAGTAAAATATTCTAAGATGGGAATTCACGGAAACCATTGAAAAGAGGAAAAATTAGAATATATATACAATTTAAAATATTAAAATTGATAGTAACTCTAAGTACTAAACTAGCACGCAAAGCATTCAATCACAAGCAATAATTCATTACTCATTCGTCGTCGGTCGCTAAAATCAAAGCAAATTGATTACATTCTAATATATATAAAAAACTGAAAATAATAAAAAGTGCTTTTTCTTTTCTCCTACTTCATAGCACTTTGACCTACACAGTACTAATTGATTTTACACTTTTATTTAATTTTTTTTACATTGATAATCATTACATAGATAAGCCCTTTGGAGAGTCTTCAACTTTCGGCATTATTACAGCACACTTCTCCTAGTATGATGACGTCGACGATCGATCGACATCAATGAAATTCAGCATCTGAAAAAAATAAATAAATTGATACATAGAAAATCATTTTGACAAATACATTAGTTCGAGGAAGATTTTATTGAAGTATTCATACGCATTCTTCTAATATTTATTCATTAAAAAGATAAATATGATTAAAAATTAATTTCACAAAATAAATGTTATGGTCCACATAAAATTAAAAATTACCTAGAGATGCATTAAAAGATCTTTTACAATGCATAATGGCACCTTGAATCCCATCTTGCACCTGCAACAACGAATCATCACGGCGGTTCCCCGGCGCCGGCGCCGGAACCACCACCACATCCTCCCCGGCGGGCGCAAAAGCTGACCTGTTCTTCCCCAATCTCTTCCTCACCAACCTCAACCCCGCCGGCAAATTACCAACACTAATCCCTTGCTTCAACCCACCACCACCACCGCCGCCAACTTTCCCTCTCTCCTCCGCCGCATGCTGCGGAGAAGTCGTCGGAGCACCACATTTAGAACGCTTGAGCTTTTCGGCATAGCGCTTAGAGACGCGGACGTAGAAGGGCTTCACCATCTTCAGATACTTCTGCACTTCCTTGGCAATCTGCTGCTGCTGCTTGCTCTTTTCATCGGCAGAAACGACGCCGCTTTCGTTTGAATGGGAGGATTCTTGCCTGGATAGCTTCTCCTTGGAGCTGTTGTCCCTTGTGAACAGCGACATGAGTGGAACTTCGTGAACGTTGAACTTGACGGTGAAGAACTTACTGCCTTTAGTATTCTGCTCGCCCTTGTCGGCGGCGACGACGACATTATTGTTGTCCTGAGCAGCCTCGTTGACCTTTTCATCGCACAGTTTGTCACTTGGCTTCGATTTCTTGAGCTTCAGTAGCAGCTTGAGCAGAAAGACAGGAACTTTGGAGCCGTTAATCACCTCGGAAGCCCCGCCGCCATCGCCCTCGTTGTCATCCGACGGGCCATTTTCTTCTTCTTCGTCGTTCGTACATTCAAACTTAATCTCTGCTTCTTCTTGGTCGGAGATGGAGTCATCGTCGTCGTCGTGGTCGGCGTCAGACGACAAGGTGGTGGTGCTTTCAGTGAGGGCACTTTTGTCATTTTCCCTGGCGGAGATCTCGAGGTCAAAGTAAGGTCCGTCCTCTCCTTCCGCTTCGCTCTCGGAGCTGAGGCACGCCTCGCCGGCGCGTGTGGTGCAAGCGGCTGTCTTTAAGAATGTGAGGGCTTCTTCCATGGTTGCTCAGTGAGTCTGAGTTTCGCCAGAGGATGTAATGAGAGAGAGAGAGAGAGCAAATGAAATACGTTACAACTTACAAAGGAAACCTTTGGTTTTCTTTTGAACTACTAATGTCAAAGCGATGAGGTTGACGACAGATAATTAAGTTCTTCTATTATTTTTTTTTTTCAAAAAGACCACTGCAATTTTCTAATTAAACAATTGGGTTCGTCATTAACATTTATTACACGGTAAAAATGGAGCTTTCCTTTCCTACGAATAATTACCATTCCCCCATCAAAGTTGAAGGTAAAAAATAAAAAAATTGTACCTTTGGTTGCAGCGAACAATGAGGAAAAGGAGCAAGACAATTAAATTTGCATATAGATATTTAAAATACAAGTAATAATGTATATAGGTAGTATCGTCATGTGATGGGTAGCAGTTGTGTCAGTATTGGAGAGTCAATATATATTATTAATATATTTATATATATATATATTTTAATAAGTTCGTAACGTATCTGTTTGATTTAATGCAACATGCACGAATGTACTGATGTGGGACTACTCACTTCAATGTTATTAGGTTTAGCAAAATTATTATTGCATCCTACGGAATAGTGAATATAAATGACATCCCTTTTTTCCATCTTTGTATTGTAACTCCCTTGCAAAGCCCACCAAAAGACTCCAATCCAAAGCCATACTCTCCAAATAGCCCAAACAATATCGAAAATTAATCATTATAAAAATAAACAAAATATTATGTAATATTGTGAATAGATATGTGGATGTATATTATTTGTAATGGTTGGTTAGATAAAGTTGAATAAAGATGATGTGTATTATGAATAATGATGGATAAATAAAGATGGTGGTTAAATAAGGATGATGAGAATATAAATTAGATGTGTTTATTTTATGTTGATGTAATATTTTATTTTGTGATTGTAATTTGAGAAATTTGCCTATAAATAGGCACCTTGAGTTGTATTGTAAAAAATATACAAAAGTATTGAAATACATTTCATAATTCATCTCTCTAATATTTCTCTCCATAATAATAATATCATAATATAAATAATAATCATAATAAATATTTTATAACACGTTATCAGCACGAGCGCTCTCCGGCAACGATCAACCTCCGGCGAAGATCTTGTTCGAGTATAATCGAACACGAGCACTTTTCGACAACGATCAACCTCTCTCAAAGAAGTTATACGAGTATAATTGAGGTATGATAATTTTATTTTGTCTACGGTAATATTGTTATCGTACACTTATTATGAATAATTAAAAATAAATATAATATACAACAAAATGCCTATAGCCGAGTGGTGTCGCGGAATATCGTCGCTAAAAGTGATGAGAGGTCCATATTTCGATTCCCCTTGGTGGCATGTGGTATTTTTTTTTTCTTCAATAAAAAGGGAAACAATTTTTTTTTTTTGAGAAACTTTGAATTAATTATGGACTGTACGAATCTTGGACTTGGACAATGAATATGGACTGTGGACAATGGACACGGATTTTGGACATCATAATTACCTTATCGGAACTTGGAAAAATTAAAAACAAATAATAATGAACGATTTATTATTATCTCTTGCTTTGTGATTATTTATTTTATCTTATTTTATTGTTAAAATGTTTTTATATCTATGATAGTAAAATGTCGAACTTGGCGAGCCTTGAATTTGTTGCTCTCGAGATTTTTGATACACTGGCTTGAGAATTGTTCGTATGTTATATGAGTCGTCAAGTTTCATCCATACGACCAAATGCCGTGAAAAAGAAGAAGCGAAAAATATTATGATATATCTTGAAAATCAAGAAAAAGGCATAAATTTCGACCGAATTATCATATTGCATTCCCTGAAGTGAATGCATTCGCAAATAATAAAAGTGGTCGTGGAAATTATATTTACTGTGGTTATTATTTCCCCCGAAGTGGAAAATTAATGAGTGCACGAAAAAAATATTGAGCAATATAAAGATCATTATAATATTATCGTTGGTTATTATTCGCACCAGAAGATCCCGTTGATCTTTGTAAAGAGCAATTAAAAGTGAAGTGACGTTGAAATTAAATTTTGCTCATGTTTCCAGTATTACAGAAAATTGGTGCCGGATCTGATAAAATACTCAGTCGGATATTGTAAATTTTCGTAAAGATCCGAATAAAGAAAATTGATTCCAACGGACTGATATTTTATTTACGCGTTATTTATATTTTCTGTTTATTGTTATATATATATATTTTTTTATTTACGCGTTATTTATATTTTCTGTTTATTGTTATATATATATATATATAATTTTATTGTTTTGTTTTATTCATCAATAATATTATTTTATATTTATTTATTAAGGATATTGATACAATGGATACGAGTATGTGCAATGGGGAGTTATATCTTGCAGATTGTGCAACGACTAATACGATTATAAGAAATAAGAAATATTTCTCCCATCTTGAAATGAAAGAAACAAGTGTTATTACTATATCGGGTAGCACAAATATAATTGAAGGCTCTGAAAGAGCTAATGTTTTTTTACCCAGAGGAACAAGGCTGATAATTAAAAATGCCTTATATTCTCATCTCAAAGAAATTTATTGAGCTTTAAAGCTATTCGACATAATGGATATCACGTTGAGACTGCAGAAAAAGAAAATATTGAATATTTGCACATAATAAAAGTGGTTTCGAATGATAAAAGAGTTGTTGAAATATTACCTTATTTTGATTGTGGATTGTATTACACCTATATTAAAACAATTGAATCACATGCTATCGTAAACCAGAAGTTTACTGATGATAATATATTTGTTGTTTGGCATGACCGGTTGGGCCATCCCGGTTCAGTTATGATGCGAAAAATAATTTAAAATTCACGTGGGCACTTAATGAGGAACCAGAAGATTCCTCAATCGAATGAATTATCATGTGCTGCTTGCTCTAAAGGGAAGTTGATTATTCGGCCATCACCAGTAAAAATAAAGAATGAATCCATAAGATTTTTGGAGCATATTCATGGTGATATTTATGGACCGATACACCCATCATGTGGACCATTTAGATATTTTATGGTATTGATTGATGCATCGACTAGATGGTCTCACGTATGCTTATTATCAACGCACAATGTGGCGTTTGCGAGATTGCTTGCTCAATTGATTCGATTACGAGCACATTTCCTAGATTATCCGATAAAGAAAATACGTCATGATAATACTGGTGAATTTACTTCCAAGGCATTTAATGATTATTGTATGTCTATTGGAATTGATATTGAGCAATCAGTGCCACATGTTCATACGCAAAATGGTCTGGCAGAATCATTGATCAAACGACTACAGTTAATTGCAAGACCATTATTAATGAAGTCGAAACTTTCCTCGTCCGGTTGGGGACATGCTATATTACATACATCGGCACTAATTCGCATCAGGCCAACAAGTTATAATGATATCTCCCCGATATAAATGGTTTATGGTCAGAAACCAGATATTTCCCATCTAAGAATATTTGGATGTGCAGTATATGTTCCAATTGCTCCACCACAACAAACTAAGAAGGAACCTCAAAGGAGGTTGGGAATATATGTCGGATTTGAATCTCCATCGATAATAAAATATTTAGAACCTTTAACTGAAGATTTGTTTACGGCTAGATTTGCCGACTGCCATTTCGATGAATCGAATTTTCCGACATTAGGGGGAGAAAAGAAACAGCTGGAGAAAAATATTAGTTGGAATGAATTATCGCTAAATCATTATGATCCTCGAACGAAAGAATGTGAACTTGAAGTTCAAAAGATAATTCATTTACAAAGTTTAGCGAATCAACTGCCAGATAATTTTACTGACCTTAAAAGAGTGACTAAGTCACATATACCAGCTGTTAATGCTCCTGTAAAAATTGATGTTCCTGCAGAACGTACAAGGATCGAGCCTAAGCCACAATTGAAGCGTGGTAGGCCCTCGAGTTCCAAAGATAAAAATCCTCGAAAAAAATGAGCAAATACTAAGAATGGTCAATTCGAGGATTTATTGACTCCCGAAGAGTCAGCGGGCATAAATGATTATGAAAATGAAACTCAGGTACAT
Source organism: Lindernia subracemosa (assembly GCA_028392965.1). Lineage (NCBI taxonomy): Eukaryota > Viridiplantae > Streptophyta > Magnoliopsida > Lamiales > Linderniaceae > Vandellia > Vandellia subracemosa. The sequence goes on from JAQPCC010000042.1 coordinate 984,113, forward strand.
GAAAATATTGAAAATAATGAAAATGAAGAGATCTCGATAAACTATGCCCAAAATGGAATCAGATGGAACCGAGACAAAGTCAACGTTGACGATAAATTCTCATTTAACGTAGCGCTACATGAAATGAATGAGATAAATGAGAATGAGGATCATGAACCAAGGTCTGTACAAGAATGCAGACAAAGGAATGATTGGCCAAAATGGAAAGATGCAATCGAGGCAGAATTAAAATCACTTGAGAAACGAAAAGTTTTTGGACCTGTAGTCCGCATACCAGAAAATGTAAAGCCAGTTGAATATAAATGGGTTTTTATTAGAAAAAGAAATGAAAATGGTGAAATTGTAAGATACAAAGCACTGCTTGTTGCACAAGGTTTTTCACAACGACCTGGTATTGATTATGAGGAGACATATTCTCCTGTGGTAGATGCAACAACTTTTCGTTATCTAATTAGTCTGGCAGTACGTGAAGGACTCGATATGCGTCTTATGGATGTTGTCACTGCTTATTTATATGGATCATTAGACAATGACATATATATGAGACTTTCCGAGGGATTTCAATTGCCCGAAAATTCAGGGCGACGAAATGAGTACTCAATTAAACTGAACAAATCGCTTTATGGGTTAAAGCAATCAGGGCGTATGTGGTATAATCGCCTAAGAGAATTTTTAGTGAAAGAAGGGTATAAAAATGATCAAACTTGCCCTTGCATATTTATGAGAAGATCTAAAAGTGAATTTGTTATCATTGCAGTTTATGTTGATGATATCAATATAATTGGAACTCCCGAAGAGTTATCAAATGCTGTTAATTATTTGAAAAAAGAGTTTGAAATGAAGGATCTCGGAAAAACAAAATTTTGTCTTGGACTACAAATTGAATATTTAAAGAATGGGATATTCGTACATCAAGAGACTTATACAAAAAAAGGTATTAAAAAGATTTTATATGGATAAAGCTCATCCATTAGATACTCCAATGATTGTTCGATCTTTAGATGTGAATAAAGATCCATTTAGACCTTGTGAAAATAATGAAGAACTACTTGGTCCTGAAATACCATATCTCAGTGCCATTGGAGCACTAATGTATCTTACGAGTCGTACGCGACCTGATATTGCGTTCGCTGTAAACTTATTGGCGAGATATAGTTCATCACCGACTCGTAGACATTGGAACGGAGTTAAACGGATATTTCGATATCTTCAAGGAACAACTGATATGGGATTGTTCTATTCAAATGAATCGAAAGCAGATTTAATTGGGTATGCAGATGCTGGTTTTTTATCTGACCCACATAATGCTCGATCGCAAACGGGTTATTTATTTACATATGGCGGTCAGTTAAACAAAGTTTAACGGCTACTTCATCTAATCATGCGGAAATTTTAGCTATTCATGAAGCTAGTCGAGAATGTGTTTGGTTGCGATCGATAATTGAGCATATACAACAAACTTGTGGGCTATTATTTGAAAAGATACTTCCGACGATTTTATACGAAGATAATGCCGCATGCATTGTCCAATTAAAGGAAGGATATATTAAGGGAGATAGAACAAAGCATATTTCACCAAAATTTTTCTTTACACATGATTTAGAGAAAAATGGTAATATTGATGTACAACAAGTGCGATCAAGTGAAAATCTTGCAGATTTATTCACGAAAGCACTTCCCCCTATAATTTTCAAAAGATTGGTATATTCAATTGGAGTTCGAGGACTTCAGGATTTGAAATGATGTCGTCATCAGGGGGAGTAAATACGCATTGCACTCTTTTTCCCCTTCACTGTGGTTTTTCCCATGTGGTTTTCCCAGTAAGGTTTTTAATGATGCAACAATCGAAAGCGTATCTAAAAAAATCATGCACTCTTTTTCCTTCATTAGGTTTTTATCCCATTGGGTTTTTTCTAATAAGGTTTTAACGAGGCATATTCCTAAATATACATCCAAGGGGGAGTATTATGTAATATTGTGAATAGATATGTGGATGTATATTATTTGTAATGGTTGGTTAGATAAAGTTGAATAAAGATGATGTGTATTATGAATAATGATGGATAAATGAAGATGGTGGTTAAATAAGGATGATGAGAATATAAATTAGATGAGTTTATTTTATGTTGATGTAATATTTTATTTTGTGGTTGTAATTTGAGAAATTTGCCTATAAATAGGCACATTTGAGTTGTATTGTAAAAAATACACACAATAGGCACATTTGAGTTGTATTGTAAAAAATACACACAAGTATTAAAATTCATTTCATAATTCATCTCTCTAATATTTCTCTCCATAATAATAATATCATAATATAAATAATAATCATAATAAATATTTTATAACACAAAATGAATATTGTCAAATATTGTGAAATAAAGATAGAATATCAATGATTCAGTAAAGGAAATATAGACCATTCTCGATATTTTCGAGTGCATATGAATGTAAACTACCAATACTAATACATCTTTGATTCTTTGTCTAAGGTGAGAATTGTTTAGAAAATAAAAAATAAAAGGCCAAAATAGTTTTCTTTTTTTTCTTTTCCAAACAAAATAGTTTTCTTACCCACAAAGAAAATAGAAAGAGAGAATCAAAATCCAACGGCCTTAAATTAGGACACCAACGGTTCGGATTCAATGTAATATTCTAATTGATTGCATATTCTTTTGAAGTTTTTATACCCACGCAGGCAGAATCTTTAGTCCATTCTCATTTCTCACTAAGAGAGGAATCGCTAAAATACAAAGATTTTCGCTTTTGTGTGTCATATTTATCGTTATAATCTGTTCGAGATGGCGGAAGAAGAGGTGAAGGAGTCTCTGATGGATAAGATTGCCGACAAAATCGGCGGCAACGATTCGTCGTCGTCGTCCGACTCGGATGATGATCGCAAAACGTCGTCGTTGAAGGAGAAGGTGTATCGTCTCTTCGGCAGGGAGAAGCCTGTTCACAAGATCTTGGGCGGCGGCAAAGGTACTGTTACGCAAAATACGCCCGCGTTTGGGAAAAATTCATCTTAAATTTTTTTTTTTCGTTGGAATTATTTTGAAGTCGTCATAGGTATAATTGGGAGCTGATAGTGTTTTTATGGAGTCTTCCGTTCGATAAAGTTATCAGTATTAGCTCAATTTTTCCTTTGCCCATTTTCGTATTATTTTCCCCAAATTTCCTTTTCCTGGGCTGCGAATTTTTGCCCAGTCTTCATATTGATCGAATTAGTAGTGAAATTTCGACTCATTATATTGATTATACTTGTGGATGATCAGCTGCTGATGTGTTCATGTGGAGGGACAAGAAAGTTTCAGGTGGTATATTGGGTGCATCCACTGCTATATGGATATTGTTTGATGTGTTTGAATATCATTTCCTCACACTGATCAGCCACGCTTTGATCCTCGGCCTGGTTCTTTTGTTCCTATGGTCGAACGCTTCCATCTTCATAAAGAAGTGAGCTTGCTTCTCTTTGTATGTGCAACCTATGTTATGCGTTTGTCGAATAAAATTTAACTTTTCTGTTTCTGTAGATCTCCGCCGAAGATTCCCGAGGTTATCATCCCTGAAGAGCCCGTGTTGAGGTTTGCGTCCGCTCTGAGATGTGATGCCAATCGAGCTCTTGCGAGCCTGAGGGACATTGCATCTGGAAAAGATTTGAAGAAGTTTATCTCTGTATGGTTTCTACGCTGAAATATTTCCTTTTCCCCAAATATATATATATATATATATATATATATAAACACTATCGCATTGATGATATTTCTGCAGGTAATAGGTGGCCTGTGGATCATATCATTCTTGGGAAGTTGCTTTGACTTCTTAACTCTGCTCTACACAAGTAGGTTCCATCAATTTACTTTCTTGAATGTATTACAACTGATTAGCAAGTAATCTTAATCTTGTTGTGGTGACATAATTTCATTTTCTTCGAAACAGTCACCGTGCTGCTGTTCGTTGTGCCTTTATTCTACGAGAAGTACGAGCGCCAGGTGGATTCGTTCGCCGAGAAGGCAATGGCCGAGCTCAAGAAACAGTACGCAGTGTTTGATGCAAAAGTCTTAAGCAAGATACCTAGAGGCCCGTTGAAAGGGAAGAAATGGGATTGAGGTTTCATCATATAAGTGTTCATGGCCATCATCAAGTATATAATATGTCATCTATAATATATTCCATGTTTATGTTTTGAAATTCACGTTCTACTGTAATGGCCTTCATGAATCTTGGGACGTATTAGTAGTGCGTTGCTTGTTTGTGGTCAGTGTTTGAACAACTATTCTATTGCGTATTGTGTAATTATGATGCAGCACTATGTGGAGGAATTACTATTATGTTTTTATTAAATAGCCTGATAACCTCTACTGTTCTTTTACTAATCTTGAAAACAAAACTGTAATTGCCTTGGTAAATATATATATATTAAGTTACAAGAAAGAGGAATCAATGTCAGGATGGCCGAGTGGTCTAAGGCGCCAGACTCAAGTTCTGGTCTTCGAGAGAGGGCGTGGGTTCAAATCCCACTTCTGACATTTTTTTTATTTTTCGTTTTTCAAATTTTTTTTTATCATGGTTGACTTATCTAATTTAGAGTGTGTTTGGTTTGTAGAAATTAGTAGGAAAAGGAAAATAAAATGAAAAAGGAAAATTAGCTTTTATGTTTGGTTGATTGAAGAAATAGAGAAGGAAATTAGTTAAGTTTACACTTAAAACTAAAGAAAACTAATTTATTCACCAAATAGTGATGTGATGAGGAAAATAAAAGAAAAACTTATGAAAATCATTTTCTCTCCTATTTTCTTTTTCCTACTATTTTCTTTGTTCCAAACACGTCCTTAAAGATGAGATGTCTAGAAAAAAAAAAAAGAACAGCGCTTTCATTTCTTGATTCTTCCACAAGACCATATAAGTCGATATTACACATTTAACTTGTATCAAAGATACAAAACAAATGGAAACATAGAAACTATAGAACATAAAACTGTCGTCACACACACAAAAGCACGAATGATATATATATATATATATATATATATATACATATTATAGCGTAGCAAGCATTTATACAGCATTCATGGAAGCCATCCATCACCAGCATTCGTACAGCTTAACCTCGATGCGCAACCTAAAGTACACATCCCCTTCGATAGCATCCGTCCGAAAAGTAGCAATCCCTCTCGCCATGAAGAAGTCGCCGGTCCCTCCAATTACCGAAATGTCCCTCGTCTTGTTCATCATTGGGTCGGCCCCGACCAAGTTCATGGAGCCCTTGTGCTCGGTCGAGTTGAAAACGAAAGAAAATGCAAACGCCGCGGAGAAAACGTCCTTCTTGTCGTAGAAGTAAAAGCCCTGGGCCCGGCCCGCCGGGCTCGAGTGAAGGTTGTCATCCATAGTGATGGGATCGTCGAACACTATGATGTCACCGAAATGGTTCTGTCCAGCCAGGACCGTGCGGTTCCCCCAGGCCGGAGCTCCGACGATGGCTGACGTGGCGTTGCCGGCGTTGTGGCCGTCGTATAGTATGTCGTGGAGGTAGAAGGTCATTTGCTTGCATGGGCTCCGCCGTCGTGTGTGCCGTGCGTTGGACGTCGAGGAGGAGAATATCGTGGAGATGAGGATTGAGAAGATGATTAGGTTTAGATACTTTCTACTCATTTTCTTGGAATATTTTATGGTAAGATTTATCGAAAAGGAGGTGGTCTTTTTTTTTATTATTATTATTAGATTCGTTAAGAGGGGTATGAATATATAATAGTGTGTGCAATTGTCTAAGGGAAGACATATGCTTGACTTACACGACATATCTTGAAACTTTTTGACTATATTGATTATGTTTTTGTTCCCTTGTCTTGACTTATAAGCATTACCCGATTTAGCAATCGATGTCTACCCACCTAATATCCATTCCATTTTGGTTTGGACCCAAAGCAGAAAACTTTTGACCCCCCACTATAATAAAATGACGCCATGTGAGTTTTTTTGCCACCTTTTAGGTGCATATATTATAGCTTAGCTAATATCAAATGACATCGAACGTCCAACGAACCAAAGCCATTATTAAATTGTGGATTCGTTGAGAAAACTAGGGTTTGGTCAGCGTTAAGTCCAATTATTTCACAATAGACATGGGCGATGCTATGATGCTATGATTTTAACCTAATATTCATTCTTTGTTATAGAAGTGAAATGCGAAGCTTGAAGTTTTGATTAGATCTCAAGTATAGAACTTTATATACTCCCTCCTCATGTAGGACGCAATGTGACCACACTATTATATTAGTTGAGATCTTACCGAATGAACGAAATATATTATATATATATATATATATATATATATATCGAGGACTATCTAACATATTGCATGGGGGGACCTCCTAACATTAATCATTACCACATGAAAATAAAAGTAGGTCGACTTTGGTTAAATTGTGGATTCGTTAAGAAAACTAGGGTTTGGCTCACTAGTCAAGACAAACTACAACTTGGTTGTGGATAATCTACACTTTAACCCGACTAATATTTTGGTCTTTTTCTTTTTTTCTTTTTTTGAAAAAAAAAATTATATTGGAGCTGGAGAATTTTACAGCAGCCCACGAAGAAAAGCCCATATTTAATGAAAATAAATTATTCCTGGGCCTTGAAGCCCAATTAATGGCCACCTATAGTTATTTTTAGGGCTGATTTATTATTCAGTCCCCACATGCAAAACAATGTTGTAATTCAGTACATTATTTGTGAGAAATAGGTATTTAAGTCTCAACTTTTTCAAAATTTTACTACCGATGGACACAAATAAATACCCTCATTCGAAATAAACGGCGCATAATATATATTGAGACGACGTACCATCTCTCTTCTTAAATATACCAACATATCCTTAATGATATACCCATTATTTAACTTAAATTATTCATTATCTTGAATATCATATCACATTAGGGAAATGACGGATATATATTTATAGTAGAGCAGCACATCTATTTATACTTACATTTGCACATATATATATATATATATATATATATATATATATCAGGGTGTATGTTTATGTTTGTTTTAACATATACTGATTTGTTTGAACACAATATATCCAACTCTTCTTGTGTATAACTTGTAAGAGATGATCAATGGCATAAAACAGTACAATTCTCTTCATCAACTGAACTCAGCGCCTAGACTAGTAGTTCTTTAATGTTCTATTTCTAGGTAGGTTTGGCCGATGAAGAAAATCTATCGTCGACACGCACCAAAACACACACACAAACGTACAGTACAGTACAGACCATTATTGCTGAGAGCTGAGATGGGATCGATTTGGAGGATTAAAATGGTTTATATCTAACAATGCAAGAGAAGGGCGGGCGTTCTTACGCATTTAATCAAATACCCTGCAATAAAACTCGCGTCGCCATGTTTTCCTCGAAATCTACGAAGCTGGCGTCTGTCGTCGTTCTTGGGTTTGCATTTTGGTTGTATTTCAGGCACCCTTTCGCTGAGGATCATGAGAATTCAGACCAGCTCCCAAAATCCATCCACGAGTTCATAGTGAAGGTGCCCTCTTTTCTCGAATGATTCTTAGCAGCTTGTTATGACTGCTACGTACGATGATATCTCTTAGATTGGTTTTAGAGTTTAGACAGAGGGCTGACCTTCAAACCATTGATTATCTTGGCGTGGACAGTGTGTTGTTGAGGCTGTAGTAGTAAATTTCTTTTGCAGGATATAAATGGAAACGATGTGGCTTTGAGCAAGTATAGAGGAAAGGTCGTTCTCATCGTTAATGTTGCTTCAAAATGGTGAGTTGATTTGCTGCTCTGTTCTCATTATTTCTTCATCGACCAATCTTCTAATGTCTTGCCTTCTGAAACTGAAAGATTATACCTTTGGATTTGTACGTACTTTGCCATATCTGAAGTGGCTTTACAGAGTCAAACTACCGGGAGATGAACATTCTTCATGAGAAATACAAAGATCAAGGTTCAAGTTTTTTAAGTGTTTTTTTATAAACTTATTATTACATTACATTATTGGCTGCAATGTCGACCGAATTGTCTCGTCTTTTTCTCAGGTCTTGAAATACTAGCATTCCCTTGCAATCAGTTTGGTCAGCAAGAACCAGGGACTACCCAGGAAATCAAGGAGGCCATACGCTCCATGTTTAAAGCAGAATTCCCAGTATTCGACAAGGTTGTTGTTATTACATTTTTAACACCCTTTTGATCTCATTATCAGATGAAGTTTTTGGAGAAAATCCAGGCGGAGTAGGAATGATCGGTTGGCGATGGATCCTTGCAGGTTGAGGTTAACGAAAGAAATGCGGCCCCGCTTTACGAATTCTTGAAGAAGGAAAAGCGCGGCGGCGGCGGCGGCGAGATGGCGAAGAAAGATATCGAGTGGAACTTCACAAAGTTTCTGGTGGACAAACAAGGCAGAGTTGTAGATCGATTCGCTCCTACTACATCACCTCTTGCAATTGAGGTAGGATTGTTATTCATCCTTTTTCTTTTTCTTTTTTTTTTTTCTTAATGAATTTCATGTTGTAATGATATTCTTAAGCAGGGTTCTTTTCTTAGATGGGGTGTTCATGTCTGATAATATAGTCTTACTATCTTTTACTTCCTCGCTGCAGAAACACATACAGAATCTTTTATCGGCTTGAAGGACACATTAGCCTCCTCTTCGCAGAATCATCTTATTTCACTATATATATATGTTTATACTTCTATTTTCTTTTTAATGTATTTTTAGGGTTTTGATCATAAAGATACTGAAAATCTGACTGGAAAAGGTATCTGTTCATCAAGTATAGGAAAAAGCCATTAGTGCTCGACCACTTTAGACGACATTAAAACAATGAAGTTGAACTATATATATAAGATGTTGGGTTTCTGCGTTTATTTCTTTGGGAAGTCAAAATGCGAATAGTATTTGTAGATTATACAATAAGCTACGATTCTTAATGCACTAGTCCGTAATTAATAAGAGTATTAAGCTTAGATATTGCCATTTATCAGAAAAAATCATTTCGCAGAAGATATATTATAAAAAAGAATATATCTGTGTGGAATATGTAAGCCTACTAGCAACTCAACATCTGGGATTCCAAAGTTCAAGAAATTAAAAAAAGGCACACTTTGGTAATAGCAAACGACCATATATCAATATCACAGCATAACACTAATTGTATGGCAACTTGTTGCTAAAGCAGTAGTAGTGTCGAGTCGTGGCCCAAGAACACCATTAACCGTTGTCGTTGAGCTCGGGCAAGAAAACCCTAAAACTGCTTAATATTATAGAATTTGAAAGAACAAATTGTATCTCCAAGCCTCCTTCTGCTGCAGGTAAATATCTGACCCTAGACGATAAAACCTTATTCACAGTGTGATTGCAAGATTCATAAACTAAGATGTCAGGGATTGACGAGGTATGTACGAGGAGTGTAGAGAAGAAATACAGTGTCTGCAAATACGTAAAAATATATAGCTAGTTGCATATGGATTAAAGGGAGCTCCCTTCAGTCCAAGAATAGGAAGCTTAAGATTCAACTTGACTCCCACTTCATTCAATCAGTTACCGAGTAGAGTTGTATTGAATTACTCAGGCATTTGAATGAATGAGTCGGCAGCAAATAGAATCTTACAATATCCCTTAGCTTGAACCGAAGAAAGCTCTATTTTTTTTTTTTCTATGCAAAAGAGAGACTCTTATTCAAACCTGATATAAGCGCATACTCAGTTATTACTAGACTTGCCTTTCTTTCCTTTGTGTGGCATGGCATCGTCCAGCAACTGATGAATTGGAAAGATCAATTGTTCTATAGAAGCTATTCATATATATGGAACAAAAGAAAAGGCAGATAGATAATGCTAATAGGGAGATTTTTTTCATACACCGCCTTACTGTGAATCCACTCATGAGATAGTAGTATGGAAAACCCTGCTTTATATAGACAAAATAACGTAGGTGGAAAACGTACAATATAATAATTAAAGAAAGATTCTTATTCTTCCCTATACATTGATATGCTTTTATAATATGTATAATTAACTTTTTCCCCTTATGTTCTTCCCTTTTCATTTTGATAATTATGGTGCTAGCTAACTCCTTGTAGCTTTACAACCAGACTAATAATATCCCAGAAAAAATGAAGTTCGTGATGATATATTTAACTTATACAAGTTGAATTAATGCAAGAAAATGTCTTTTGATTACACTCAACAAGTAATTAGCACACATAAACTCCATGAACCATATACTTGTTATAACCCTAGCTAGCTACTAATCTATATATAGCATTGCTTGCACCTCTAATTTACTTACAATTATTATGTAATTCTCTTCGGAGAATGCATGCGACTACGATGCCAATACCTCTACATATAATGACACCCAACACGTGCGATGCGACAGACGACCAAAGCTTACAATTTGTCCTTAAAAAAAAGGCATGCACTAAGCACAATTCTTAAATACAGTTCAGCAATGTATTAAACCAAGAAAACACAAAATACAGCACTATCGTGTTTAAATATGATATTAACATAGGGTTCATGAGCTGTAAAATTTCCATATTTGGAAAAAACCCTTTTCACTTAAGTACATCACATTCTCAGGATGATCTGTTTTATAATCACAAGGCAGATGCTTTATCATAAGAAATTGTGTATTGTGAAAGAATACCAAGAAAGGCTGTGCTGTAATAAATCGTAATCCCACGCTCATGCCTTTACCATTTTCAATATAATTTCATTTCAAGCCATTATATATAACGTTGTCCCACAATATTTTTCAGCTTTTTCTTTGGTCTGTAAAGAATCGAATCAACCCCGAACCGCCCCAACCTTATAAGCCCGTGGGGTTCCACTCTAAAACCAATTGGCAATAGAGTGGAACCCCACGAGCTTATAGGGTTGGGGCGGTTCGGAGTTGATTCGATCCTTTACAAATGGTGCGGTGAGCGTGGATCGAGCGCGACCAGAAAATCGATCGTGGATCGAGAATCAAGTAACCGAAGAAGAGCCCGAATACGATGCGGATGATATGTCCCCGGTCCTTGCAACTATTTGTGTTCAGCAGAGCGTGCGGATTGTGTTTGAATCCGGTTTGGTGCCTTGTGTCGAAAGTCTTCCTGACATTGATGATGATCAGGCGACGTGTTCCGTTCGGAGAAAAACGACGGCACAAGATGATTATCGTTCAAGGGAAGGCCCGTTTGATGGTCTTGTGCTTGAGGGGAGGTTTGTTGGGTATCAAACAAAAGTCCCACATTGATGAGACAATAAGTTTGAGAGCTGTTTATAAGCTCGTGGGCTACTCCCTCTACTGCCAATTGATTTTAGAGTGGAACCCAACGGATTTATAGGGTTGGGGCGGTGTCCACTGCGTTAGCAAATCGTTCTTAATTACAGTTTTTACTACGATAACTTTCGTTGTTGCATAATTATTTATATATATATGTATATAGGTCATCGATAACTTTCGTTGTTGCATAATTATTTTCCGAAGATACCGCAAATGTTTTGGTTCAGAATTGGTATCATCATATTACATGATACATTCTAACAATTACCGAGCATGCATTAAACAATTCTTATCTCGACAGCGTAACATCTACTTAAGAAGGGTAAGCAAAGAATATTCTTTAGACCAATGTATCATTTTTCTTGATGATGAGTTCGAATCTTACTGATTTAACAAAACCCCGCGTAATTTTTTATTAAATCCCTTCGATGACCAGCCAACTGAAAATCATTTATGTAATAGTTTTCGATTCCCATGCTTGATAATTATTCCTCCACCATAATAGTTTACTGTGATTTGCCAGAACACATATTGTCACGCAACTGCCACGTACTTTCAGGGCCCCCTTTTCATTTCTAGATTCATTTATTTTTCTATTTTCTATTTTTTTTTTTTTTTTGCAGTTTCTCTTATGTTGTCACTCATCGATGCACTGTCCGGAACATCAAGCAAGGTTTACAGCTCATGAAAATGGAAACCCTTTTGTCTGAAAAGAGAGGCCTTTCACAAGCGTTTATGTTACTGTCCTAAAGTGTCTTGACTCTTGACTAGTCATGCACATTATTTATTTATTTATTTATTTATTTTTTACCTTTGTACTATCTAAAAGCCCTTTGGTTCCTATAGATCATGGCCTATTCATTGTCATGGAACGTTTTTTTTTTAAGCATAATATGTATAGGGCAAGTTCGACTTAATACTAAAATCTAGGAAGATTAATTTAATACGTATACAAAGACTATATTTTACTTGATTAAAATGATGACTAGTGCTCATTTATAGCATACATATACAAATAAGTACGACGACAAAGAGATATACCTAAATCATATTCCTTCCTGTTTCTAAAGTTGTAGGTATCATACTATATATTATGCAAGATTCAATTCCTTATGTCGGAAATAAGTGAACTAAAATAATCATTAAAATTTCCCAAAATACGGAATAAATGTGTCGTGGCACACCACCCTAACTAGTTAATTCCAAAGCACCCCATGAGGGGACATCACTAGACTTTTGACTGTTCTTAAGAATAATACAATCTAGTATTAATATATGCAACTGTCCAGATAGAAAAAAAAAATAAAAATTATTAGATTCTATTGTTCTAACATAGTAATATTTAAGGATGTTGATAAGGATCAAGAACTAGTGTATAGATAGTAACATTCATCAGCATAAATTCCTCCATCAAGATCATTATTTGTTTATTTCATCAGCAAATGACATTAAAGTAAAGTGAAGGAGTATTTGTCCAAAGCAACATCAATTATTTTTGCAGTTTCATCAAGAATCATAGCTTTTTCCAGCAGAATATCTAGTTTAGTTTAGCATCTGGGCTACTGTATTGAATATTAATACGAGTTGGTTGGGCTATGGCTGGCAAAAATCTTTATCTAAATGGGCTGAGGCCAAACTTTTATGACATCATCGTATTGCCCAAATGGTTTACACTTTGCTTCTCCTCGCTCTGTCAAGTAGGATTGCAAATGAATCGAGTTTTTTTGGTTCGATTCGAAAATTGAGATTCGAATTCGAAATATTAGAATATCAAATTCGAATAAGAATATTTTTTCCGATTCGAATAATTTTAGAATACGAATACAAATATCGCAATATTCGATTCGATTCGTAAAACACTAAATATAAATATTTAATATATAATTGAAATATTATATATTATAATCATTCAAGGGAGAATTACACATAAATCCCCAACAGCTAAAAATAACATCACATAACTCCCTACGTCAGTAAAAAATTCAGTTAAGGACCAGATAGAAACTTATACTACACTTAAGGACCAATTGGACAGAAATAACCCTAATAACTTACATAATTACGATTATACCTGATATTTTAAATAATAAAAAAATATATACCTTTAGAAAGCATCGATTCAAATTTCAACCAATTTCTTCCCCAATTCGAAAATCCCGTAACCCTAACGAGCAAAACCCACGAGCAAAAAAGCGATCCCAACTCTTCCAAGCAGCAAACCCACATATAATCGACAGATAAAAGCCTCACGAAACTGTGATTTGTCCGTCGTCCTGCACCTCGTCGTGCGTCGCTGTTATACCGCGCAAATCGTCGAAATTGCGTCGCCATTTCCACCCAAGGGACCTTGTAACTTCGCAAGTTGGGTAAAAGTTTGCGTTTTAGTGGCATTATGTGAAATCATGGGCGGTGATGTTGTTGATACGGTCAATTAAGTTGTTTAATTTTGTCTGTTGCGTCGACTAGGTCTCCATAGGTGTTTAATTTTGAGTTTTTTTAGGTGTTTGCTCGATTATGTGTTTGCTCGAATGGGTACGGTATGTGGGGGGTTTTGGTACCGTCAGTAAAGGTTTTTTGGTACACTGATATGAGTTGTTCTGATGTTATATACTCGAATAGACACATTGTTGTTCTGATGTTTAAATTGAGTTTGGTACACGAGTTATGCTCTATTTAATATGCTGGTTTTAAAGGTTTTTTGTGCACTAGATATGAGTTTAGGCATTTGCTCGATTAGGTCAAAATGCATAAAGTTTATGATACACTGAATTTGACTTTCATGGTACACTATATATGGGTTTATTGGTACAGTATATACGTGCTTAATGGTACTGTATGATTGCTTTGATTATGTGCACTAGACTTGAGTTTAGGCATTTGCTCGATTAGGTCCAAATGCATAGAGTTTATGATACACTGTATTTGTTTCGTGGTACACTATATAGGGGTTTACGGATACAGTATGTATGTGCTAGATGGTACATGATGATTTGCTTTGATTGAGTTGTTCGGTTCATACAGTAATAGCACAAAAGGGAAAGAGATGTCCAAATGGTTACGAACTGTCTTCAAGGTGTCATCCTCATACGTTTCAATCAAAGATGGACATAATAAGGCCTATGATGACCGAAGCACATCATGCAGCTCTTAGAAATTTTCCTTTTTATTTCTTCTTGGATAGTATGTGAACCCCAGGGAGTTTGTCCTTCGTTAGGATGTTTGTCCTTTTTTTTATTTAACTGTTTGTTATTCCTGATGGGTAACTCCAAAAACCCATCGTTCCTTAATGCGTACGTTGATGACTTGGAGTCGATCGTAGAGTACGCATGGGGGGCGACCGTGCATGCTTTCTTGGTAGATGAAGTTAGCGAGTGCAGCTCGGAACGACACGTCTGGTTACATGATGAATGGGTGCACAGTTGGATTAATAGTATTTTAATTCACTTATTTTCTATTGAATGTTTTGAAATATGGTAATCTAATTCCTTCTTATTCTACAGGTATGGATGTACGAGCATTTACCGTCGTTGGCAAAGAATCGTGCAATGTACACATTCCCTCGGCTGCCCGAATATTGCATGATGAGCATAGCTGCTGAACTTGAAGCCTTGAAGTTGGACTTGTTTTATTGTGTTTTCGGCTGTACCTTTTGGAACATGCTTTTGGATTATTGTGTACCAAATATGCATGTTTAGTGTATCTTTTTGCTATAGTGACTGTACCTTGGTGTTGACAATAATTGCACCAAGATATGTATCGATATTGTACCCTTGTTTTTTTGGGTCCAATTAATATATAAAATTACGGCTTCAGAACACTAAAAAATGTGACCCCTAAACACCATAAATGAACAAACCATCTATGATAAGTTGAATGTTTTCAATGTAACAAAAATCTGATAAGTTGTGATTGCATTCTTCATCCTCTTCTAGTGATAGTTAGGGTTTCGGAATATAAGACCATACGAGTAGGAGTTTCTCCATCGAGTACTACATATGCGTTTATAGTGTATCTCCGAGGAGCCATCGAGTGTACCTCAATGTGGATACTTACCGTACCTAACAGCACGACATGGCTGTACTGCAAAATGATTCAATATTGTACCTTGGTTTAAATGGTCCAATTATTATATAAAATCACGGCAGGGGAGTGTCACCGAATAAATATAACCCCTAAACACGATAAATGAACAAAAAAAATAAAAACAGGTATAATCATTTAAATTTTTTTAAAGTAACAAACATCCATATTATATCATAGTAAGTTGTGGTTACATTCTTCATCTTCTTCTAGTGATAGTTGTGTTTAAATCCATAAGTGTAGGGGTTTTTCCATCAAATACGACACAAAGTGAATCATATATCTGATATACATATGACAATAATGTTTTCCAGAAAAATAAAATTCGAATTGCCACGAAAAATGCTTAGCCTAAAACGTTGTACCAAATATGTACGTTTAGTGTACCCTCGTAGCTCCCTAAGGTGTATCTGATGATCCAGTATAGTTGTACCTCATTCTACTATGTTTATGTACCAATATATGCATCGACAATTACCCATGTACAAACTGTACATTTCACAATTGGAATCTTCCCGTAGTAGTTCTGAACGTGTCAAATCTTTACCACTTTTTGTGAGTGTCAGATCTTTATGACTTTTGTGCTTGTCAGATGCGTGTCAGATCTTTACTCTGAATGTGTCGGTCTTTATTAACGGTATGCCCGAGGCTTTGGGGTTGGAATTTCCAGCTGTTTTATTTTTTTTTTCAACACACTTTTACTTCATTTATATAACGTATCATTCTAATGCGTCTAGCGTACCAAGAGGGATGCTTCTTGCGTACCTAAATTACACTAATATCGTACCTCCAATGACAACTTCACCGTACCTTTCTTTTACCTCTTACTGTACCATCAATTCCTAGGCAGAACATTTTCCATGCCATCTAATTTATTTCGATCCAATTTATTTTCGCTTTTACTTCTTTTATAGGTTTTTAAAGAAGCGTACCATTCTAATGCGTTTAGCGTATCAATCTGTATGTCTTTAGTGTACCTTCAGGATATTCTTACCGTTCCTTAGGTAACATATTTACCATATCATGTTTTACATTGTTACCGTACCATTAATTACCAGGCACAACACTTTCCTTTCCATAACACTGATTGTTACCAGCATAAATTCAACAGTACAACAATGGCAAAAATATGCTCGTATCAAGATATTCCATTTACAAAACGACATACAACAACATATGATATGGAAAATAGGACAATACATGTACCCTATGTAGATATGGCTCCTCTACACGTACGACGATTGTGCCCGTATTTTCCACATATTTTGCGTTTGTTAGATCTTTTGTCAAACCGTTGCATCTTTCGTCGACCGGGAAGAACACGCACGCGGCACTTGATACTTTATCGAGTCACGTCGGGAATCGATATCTGTCCGCCTTCTTTGGATGGATATGTATATATCAAGAAGTGTTGTGGCTTCATTGATCAACACCAATTGCGTATGCTGCTTATACGAACACAACCCAAACAGCGTGCCCCCATGAACTACGCTTGTAGATAGCATACGATTTTACCTCCTACAAATACCCTAACAACACATTAAATGATACACAATATATATAAATATGATACTCTAACAACACGTATAAGGGTACATAATATACAAAGGATTGGTACAGGACACTCACACGAAAATTAGGATTTCGTCATAGTAACCTCATTTACTACAAAATACACATTTTCCAACGTTTCCAGCTCAACCAACCCCATGAATACCTAAGAACAACCCAAAATCAATTTATTTCTTTTCACACGCAAAAACAGAGCTGAAAAATTTCTTGGGTCGAAGGAAAAATCTGTTAAAATACAACAGAAAATCAGTCTGTTCAACACATTTCCTGGCTGAAAAAAAACCCAGGTCGAAGGAATTTCTTGGGTTGAATGCGTCGCGCAGAGCAAACAAAAATCGGACACAACACTGTTGAAATTTTTACCTGAGCGAACACCGAGCGATTGCACCTGTATGACGACGACGGAACTGATTCCGGTAGAGGACTGGCCTGGGCAAATCCGGCGACGTCGATTTTCGTCCGGATTTGGATTGGTCTTTTCTTTTTTTTTTTTCAATTTTGATCGAATGGAATGAAATGTGGTATTTTAACATTTTCAACAAAAAGAAGTAGGGGCAAAATCGACTTTTCAAATGAGTTGGTCCTTAAGTGTAGTATGAGTTTCTAGCTGGTCCTTAACTGAATTTTTTACTGACATGGGGAGTTATGTGATGTTATTTTATGTTGTTGGGGATTTATGTGAAATTCTCCCATAATCCAATATATATATTTATTAAATAAAACATATTATAATTCAACATATATTTAAATATAAGATACTATAATTAAATATATATATTTTAAATATAATATTATTTTTATTTTTATTAAATAAGAAAATATAATAATAAAATATAAATTTGAATTATAATATTCGAATATTCGATTCGATATTCGAATGTGATAATCAAATCGATTTTTAGTATTCGAATAGTATTCGTATTCGTGTTCAAATTCGAAATTTGATAATAAAATATGAATAGAATATCATGATATTCGACTCGATTCGATTCGGCCAAGTGCTAAATGGCAGAGAAGTACTGTTTTTTGCCTTACATCAATGAAACTTGGGACTACATCAATACAACCTAAGCATACTAACTAGCATCATGAAATATAGCCACACACTTCAATGGTTATAACCAGGACAAGGCCATTATTAAATAAAAAGCATGCTCCTCTTATTAGCAGAAAACTTAAAAACGCCGAAGCTACAGAAAGTTTATTGTTTCCGACAACTGAGAGAGCCACAAGTAGTCCTTTATCAAAAGGAAAATCCCAACTAAATACTCAAATTTTCAAAAACAGCAGTTCACCGAAATCAAGAACATAACTCAGACAACGAAAACCATACCAATTCAAGCTTCAATCGACCAAGAATTCGGCGGCAGCTGGCTAAACTCTAGCCTTCCTTGCGAGCTTGGACCACTCGGTGTGATACGAACCACTTCGATCAACCCTCTCGTAAGTATGCGCCCCAAAGTAGTCCCTCTGAGCCTGGACAAGATTCGCAGGCAGCCTCGATCGCCTGTAAGTATCAAAGTACTGCAGGCTTGCAGACATGCCCGGGACGCTAACGCCGTTTTGAATCGCCAAGCCGACGACCCTTCTCCAAGCAACGTGCCTCTGCACCATTTCCTTTGCAAATTCGGGATCAACCAACAGGTTAGCCAATCCAGGGTTTCGCTGGTACGCCCCTTTGATCCTGTCCAAGAAAACAGCTCTAATGATGCAGCCGCCCTTCCAAATCCTTGCTAGTTCACCTAAGTTCAATCCCCAGCCCTTCTCCATGCTCTTGGAGCGCAGCAGATTCATGCCTTGGGCGTAGCTGCATATCTTTGATGCGTAGAGAGCTTGTCTAACATCGTCAATCAACCTCTTCTTGTCCACGTTACCCACACTACCGATGTTTTCGATTTCTCCTAGTCCCTCGTTCTTCAATATCTCGCTCGCTGCGACTCTTTCCTCTTTCAAGCCACTCATGTAGCGAGAATCCAAGGATGCAGCGATTGTAGGGGCTGCAATCGCTAGCTCGGCTGCCTGTTGAACGGTCCATTTTCCCGTTCCTTTCATCCCCGTCTTATCGAGAATCTTATCGACCAAAAACCCACCGCCTAGTTCATCCTCAACCCTGAATATATCACTAGTGATCTCGATCAGAAAACTCTCTAGCTCTCCTCTATTCCACTCCTCGAAAACACTCCCAATCTCCTCATTACCCAACCCACCAACATTCCTCAGGACATCGTAAGCCTCAGAGATCAACTGCATATCACCATACTCGATCCCATTGTGCACCATCTTCACAAAATTCCCACTCCCACCTTCACCAATGTAGGTCACGCACGGCCCATCATCGACCTGGGCCGCAACCTTCTCCAGTATGTTCTTCACGTTCAAGTAGGCCCTGTGGGACCCTCCCGGCATCAACGAAGGCCCGTTCCTCGCACCATCTTCGCCGCCCGAAACACCCATGCCCAGATAGAGCAAACCCCTCTGATTCGTCTCAACGATTCTCCGCTCCGTATTCTCGTACCACTCGTTCCCACCGTCGATGATCGTATCCCCGGGCTGCATGTGAGCCGCAAGAGCAGAAATGGTCTGGTCGACGGGCGCTCCAGCTTTGACCAAGATGATGATGGAGCGAGGTGGGGTTATGGAGAGGACGAAGTCCTTGGGATTGTAGTGGCCGAAAAGGGGCAGCTTTCCCTCCTTGTGAGCCCGATCTAGGGTTTCGTCCACTTTCGAGGTGGTCCGATTGTAGACCGAAATCGGGAAACCTTTCTCGGCGATGTTCAAGGCCAAGTTCTGGCCCATAACGGCGAGACCGGCGAGCCCGATTTGCGACAGTGCTGCTGATTCCATTTTCTCTCGGTGGGTGCGTGCGGAGCTTCTGAGGTGAGTTTATGCAATCAACAATACAAAGATTGAATCTTGGATCCAAATACTATAAAGAAATAAGGGATTTAGAGCCAATTGAATCCGATGTAGGAGTTGGCGGACTCGTCGAGGTAGTGAAAGGACAGTGGCCTGAGCTACCAATGAGGGGTTGTCTCGTCTTACCTGGAAAGAAAAGAGAAGATTATTATATTACAACTCCGAGGTCCGAAACGCCGTCGTTTGACGTGGGTGGTATGGCAATGGTTGTTGGGCGAGCTGTCCCTCTTTGACCTCTTTGGTTGGTACATACATAAAATATCCAACCCAAAATATCATAACAAAAAGTGTGCCAAATGTGTAAATAACCTTTCTTCAAGGACTGAAATTGAATTATATAAAACATTTTCATCTAAACATCGTCATAACAGTGCATTAATATTTGTTACATCTTCACTTGTCATGCCTTTTCCTAGATTTCCAATAACTCGGCAAGTACGCCGATGTACTAACCCGACAGCCGAAGAATCTAATGAGATTCTGGCAGTCCTTCTCCACGGATGCATCGGTACCACTCGAACTCAGATGACGCAGATAAGTCTTCCCCGTATACACGAACCAAAGCTGCTGCCAAAGGAGAGCGCTCACTCCACTACCCACGGAAACGCTCGATATGAAGAAGTAAATAAGTATGAGCCCTCTTGCTGGTAAGAACAAAGCTGCCATCAAGAAAGAGAATGTGTATCCTTTCGAGCCTGCGAAGATCGAGCCGGGCTTGACAGGCCCGTTCGATAGGGTTGTGGGCGTGCTGTTCGGAGGGGGCCAGATGTGGTGTACCGAATATAAAGCCATGATAGCTATGTAAATAAGACTAATGACAGTGCATATGAGGAAGACGACGAAAGCCCGATGATTCGCAGAGCCTACACAGTTCCCAATCTGCATGTTGAGAAGGGGTATACTACGGTTAGTGGCACAGTCTCTGATAGATATAGTTAAAGAAGTAATCACTTTGCTTGAAGATTGAACTCTTTTGCAGCTTAAAAGCATTCGATTCTTCAGTTTTAGTCATGCAATTAGTAATACGAACGGTGGTTGTCGAAATTGTCAGCCAACTTACAAATGGACAGTGATGATCCATGTCGAGCACGCATGTCCCGCAAGAGCTGCAATGGTGCGTTCTGGGTGACTTGGGCTTTGAGCATTGGTGGCAAAAGGTATGGTTCTCAAGACCGCCTTTCTGGACCGCCGGGTAGCTGCCCCACGATATCAACGGTGGAACGCCGGCGGGTCTAAATGCAGCGAGGCAAAATGAAGTCAGCGTGGACATGGACAGCACCGCTGCAACTGTGAGGTGGAACACGCCGCAGAAGTAACTGATTGAGAAGATTATAGGATAAATTGCCCAAACACCACCACCTGGTACCATGAAAAGGAAAAAGAAAAACATCAAGATTTCATGCCTAGAATAGATAGAATTCGATCTTGTGAAACATGGACAGATTAGATCTTTATCGAAATGGAAAAACCGCCCCCTCAGCTTTATATCAAATAACAAAAACAAGAAAATTTATCCACATAGCTTAAGGGAAGGACTGAGAAGTTATAATTAATATAAGTGTAGCATAGCAATCATCAACCTTTTGAAATCATATTTTTCTGCATCTTATATCTCGATAACCATTAACCAGTAAGGAAGTTATATATGTAATAATTCCCAGCAATCAAAGATTAGATCTCAAGAAAAAACAGAGTCAAATGGAAGAACACAAGGAGATGGCCTAGCTTACATATAAAAAGCATCATGAATAAGATGGAGATGCAAACGACGCAATGGTCACGCAGGCGCCTCCATTTTAAGTGCTTAGCATCATTCTTAATGGGGAATTGTTTGGTCACAGCTCCACACCATCCACATTTAAAAACAAAAGCATCGGCGGCAACGACAACACGGCGTCCACAACCCCAACAAGTCGTTTTAGAACGATCCACATCCACCGATGTTGATTGAGGATCCTCCTGCACCAAGCCATGAATCAAAGCCAACTTTTAAAGTATGTCTTAAATTAACTGAGAAGGAATGAGGAATCATCCCTGATGATTAAAGCTTAAATTTTGCTTCCTATCACTGATTGCCGACTTAAAATCTAGCTCAATACAGAAAGCAATCAGCTAATTTTTCTCCCTTACAATAGTAGGCAGCATCAAGAACCAAATTGAATAACATTATGATGTGGGATCAGTCAACCCATAACCATGAGTGAGCTAGACAATCCATCCCAAAAAATTGACAACAACAAAAAAAAAAACCTCAAGCAACTCACCGAAAAGTATGAACATCGAGTATTATAATAGGACACTAAGTTCAATAGTAGAAGTTTCAAAGGCCCACCTTGCGATCGACCTCTTTATAGCTCGAAAGATCCATGGTAACTCGCCGAGGACCCCCAAGCAGTTCCTTCCTTCCTTTGGCAGAGAAAAGGAAGAAATTTGAAAATTCAAAGAGTTCGAGAATCGATTTGTAATTTAAATTTAGCTAGCTCGGTGATATCTTCATCCCAAAAATTGTTTTTTTTCCTCGTTAAATTAAAAGAAAACTAGCAGCTGATTTAGCGGTTGTACTCCGTGCAGCAAATGCAGTACGTTCGGGTTACACCTATATATCTGCGTTGTAAAGAAAACTACTTTCTTTCTCACATTATCCACTGCAAAAAATACATGAGGATAAGCACTAGACCAGAACAACCTAGCCCTTATAATTTTGATCACTATTTTATCTCCTCGTACATCTTCCTCGTATATATATATATATAACAACGTGCGATTTGAACCAGTGAATCATAGCAAGGGGAAGGGGGGTCTTTCCTTATCCAGCAGTTTGTAGTAATACAGTTAATTCTGGTACTTTAGTTGGCTGTTGTTCAGTCATGCCATAGAAAGCAGTTTACATTGGAGATCTATCCATTCCTATCCTATGGGTTGTATGTAATGTAACGGCTCTTCAAGATCAGCTCAAGATCTGACCTTTTCCTTATTTTATTCAAAAAGAAACTGTGTCAAGGTCAAAACTGAATTAAAACATGGACCAACCTCTCTCTCCATTAAAGGGTTATATTTACTTTTTCAACGCGTGGTAATAAATTCTGTCTATTATTTCTCCTTCTGAAAATTCAAAAAAGAAAAAATCTCTGCGTTGTAGAACTGTTTCAAGCTGCTGGGTCAAATCCCCGTGTTCTTTTGGCTTTCAAAAGAACTGTTCTTCTTGGGTTATTTATTGTCTGTATTTTAGCGAACCATTTTTTTTTTTCGTTCTGAGGAATAATGATAAATCTGACGACTGTTATTACACTGAAGTACACCGTTGAATTTGTAAGCTCTAGGTAGTTAAGATTTCGGTAGCATTTCACAAGAAGTTCGCTTTCTAACTCACGAGAAAGAAAGAATCGAATGATAAAGCTCTCTGAGTTCTCAACTAACTCTGGGAGATTGCCGTGACTTTTTATTTCCCTTCTTTTACTTTTCTCAACCTTTTCTGGGATTATCTATAAATCACTGTTGCTGGCGCGGTCTGTTATGTAAGAAAAAGGAACATAAATCTTGCCCAGAAAGAAAAGCAAAAAATGGATCTTCTTGCATCTGATGAGAGTCAAAGATCTCCAGTTGAGATCACTAAGGATGAGCTGGGAATCTCCCAGGTTTTGCTGAGGAGTCCTCGTGGTGCATCAGCCAAGGTTAGTTAGATCTTGCTGACATTATCTGTAAGAATAAAAAAAAGGTTATGATCTTAGGCTCAAAGATTGAATAAATCTTTACAGGTTAGTCTCTACGGCGGGCAAGTTCGTTCTTGGAAAACAGAACGTGGCGAAGAGCTGTTATTCACCAGTCGGAAGGTACCATTTTCGGTTCGATTTTGCTGTTCATATGGATACTAAACTAGAGATTATATACCACCTTGATAACATATCTGAAGGGCTTGCTCATCTGATAATTGGCAAGTCTTTACATTCATTCGTTCGTATATCAGATTGTCCGATCAAGACAAAGCGAAAAATCGAAGTAGAATTGTAATATTTTTGGGCTTTTGTAGGCAATCTTTAAGCCACCTTCAGCTGTGAGAGGAGGGATTCCCATCTGTTTCCCACAGGTATATATATTAGCACATATACACAATCTATCTGAAATCAACTTCGACTTGTTCATCAATATTGATCTAACTTTCGGTGCATTGCGGCGATTTCATTGAAGTTTGGAACTCGCGGGTCTCTAGAACATCATGGGTTCGCAAGGAATCGAGTTTGGGTCGTAGACGACAAGCCGCCGCCACTGCACAGCAATGATTCGAACGGCAAGTCATTCATTGACTTGCTTTTCAAACCATCGGATGATGATCTCAAGATCTGGCCTCATGGGTATGGCTGAGAAAATTCCATTCTTTCTTACAACAAAAACGATCTTCCCAGTTCTTACAGAATCGTGTAATAGAGGGAGACGTTGTTTCTGCTGCAAAGTTTGATTTTTTCTGCGCTAATTTTTTCAGTTTCGAGCTTCGTTTAAGGGTACTTCTTACCGTCGACGGACAGCTTAGCTTGATATCAAGAATCAGGAATGTGAACTGCAAGCCTTTTAGCTTCTCATTTGCCTACCACACTTATTTTTCGGTCTCGGATATAAGGTAGAAACGCTTTGGAAATCGATTCCATTTCTTCGATTAATCAATCTTTGTAACACAAACCATTGGGAAAATGCAGTGAGGTAAGAGTTGAGGGCTTGGAGACTCTCGACTATTTGGACAACCTCATTAACAGAGAACGGTTTACAGAACAAGGGGACGCCTTAACTTTCGAATCTGAGGTCAGAAAAAGAAAAGAAAAGCATCCATTTGCCATCATATGATAACATTTTCTGACATTACAGATAGATCGAGTTTACCTAAGCTCATCGGACGCAGTTGGAGTGTTCGATCACGAGAGGAAGAGAACGTTTGTGGTCAGGAAAGAGGGACTGCCCGACGTTGGTAAGATCCATTACAACGTTAAATGTCTGAACTAACCAACTCAGTTTAAGCTAAGGTGGTTTTTTTTTTTCGCATTAATAGTTGTTTGGAATCCATGGGAGAAGAGGGCTCGAGCCATGACAGATTTTGGAGACGAAGAGTACAAGCAAATGCTTTGCGTCGACGCGGCTGCGATTGAGAAACCGATTACTCTTAAGCCCGGCGAAGAATGGACGGGCCGGGTCGAGCTCTCTGTTATGGCCTCCATCAGATGATAATATTCATCATGAAAACTTCGAACTATGAAAGGAAAGATCATAGTAGTATAGCTAACTTTGTGGAAGGCCATTTTTTAATATGTTTTTATGTAAAAATGGCCGGTTTAAGTTTTTGATCGATTTGATAGTATTTTGTTTGTATCATCCATATATTTATTTTTTCCTATGGAATTTGCAGCTGATGCCGACAATAATTGTATTTACGAATTATTTGTGATTTGAATATTGAATTATACACATCCTTCTAGTTTTGAATAGTGATCGTACATAAATAATTATGAAATTAACCTCTTGTATTTTACTTTATCCGTATGATAGATAACTATTTAAAAATAAAATAAGTGCATGGCATGAATAATACTATATAGTTTGCAGCTGTCTTGTATAGTTTCTCTTACTTAGCCGGCAAAGTGAAAAATACTTTTAATATTTAGTTTTTTTTTATAATTTTTGTCCAAATGGAATTCTCCAAATAACTCCTTGCACGACGAGTTATACTTATGCATACATTTGTCCCCCATTATATGTCCGAAATTTCGGATAATTATTTAATTTATTTTATTTTATTTATTTATCTTGGTCAGTCGTTAATTGCCTAAATCGATTCGATTGCTTGATACTATAGTATAGTATAAAAAGCCAATTTAGAGAATAAGCTCAAAGTACCCATCCCAAGACATGGGTCAACGTTTGACTTTAAAGACTTCCTATATTTAGGGAAAGAAAAAAAAAAGAAGAATTTACAACGTAATTCGCGGGAACACATTGAAGTTTCAACGGCCAGTGGAATCCTAGGAAGCTCTTCTGTTTTCAGGTAGACACAGACACCAACAAGAACCAGGAGAAAATAAAAAATAAAAAAATAAAAGAAAAAGAAAAAACAAAACCCTCTTTTCAAATTCTTGAATTTCAGTTTTACTGTCATGGGAGGATCATACCGTTTCCTTGATTCTTGATCCTCAGACAGAACTGAAATACAAGGGAAGAAGAAGAAGAGACAGAACATTTCATTACATTGCCCTCCTTTTTCTTTTCTTTTCTTTTTTGCTTGCTGTTTTCTTCGAATTAATCGAGGATCTATGCTGCTGTGATAGAAGAGTTTCGCCTGCTGCGAATTCTCGAGGGTTCCTTTCGCAACCCTCGGAAGATTCATTCCTTTTGCCTGCCGCGAGAATCAAGATCGAGTTTTTATTCGTTCCGTCGAGTGTTCTTCGAATCCCTGCAGGTAGGTACGTCTTATGCAATATTTCATCATCTAATTCTTGAAATTAGACATATGTTTATCTGCAGATGTAATAAATGATTTTACATCATATAAGATTTTTCTGAAATCGACCTTCATTACAAAGAATGGTTCTCTTTTTCATATTTTCAGGCGGAATCATTGAAAAAAGGAAGACAGAACGTAAATGGATCAATTCAGACAGGTCGGCGAAGTCCTAGGCGGCATAAAATCCCTCATGGTGTTAAGACACGAAATATCGATCAACCAAAGGCAATGCTCTCTCCTCTTCGACACGCTAACCCTCGCCTTCGAAACGATCTCCGACGAAATCAAGCACAACCTTAGCCTCGAGGACAGAAGCGTCAAATGGAAAGCCCTCGAGCTCCCCATGAAAGACCTCCATAGAGTATTCAAAGAAGCCGAGCTCTACATCAGGCAGTGCATGGACGTCAAGGACTGGCGGGGAAAAGCCTTAAGCCTCCACATGAACAGAGACTGCGTAGAATTCCACGTCCACAATTTGCTCTGCTGCTTTCCCATCGTAATCGAGGCCATCGAAACTGCATCGGAGATCTCGGGCCACGGCGAAGAAGACATGCAGAAGAGAAGGTTTTCCATCATGAAGAAGTACGATAGGGAATTCGACGACTCAAAGTTTTTCTCCTGGAAGTTTGGGAAGCAGTACCTCATCTCGAGGGATATATGCGCTCGGTTGGATTCTGCGTGGAGGGAAGATCGATGGCTTCTCCTGGAAAGAATCGTAGAAAAGAAATCCAAAGTGTCGAAGCAAGAGCTAAAGCTCGTGGAGTTATTGCTGACGAAACTGTCGAGCGAAGCAGAGGAGACAAAGATCTTCCCAGTTCATGTCTTGGTGGGATCTCAAGATTATTACGTCAAGCGCCGCCTGGGATGTCCAACTGGCGTGGGGCATTTCAAGGAGATCCATTGGTTGGGGGAGAATTTCGCCCTGAGGACCTTTTACGGCGATATAATCCCGCTGAGTTCTGAGATCTCCTTGGTGCTATCTCTTTCCCACCCTAACGTCTTGCAGCATCTCTGTGCGTTTTACGACGAGGAGCGAAAGGAGGGCCACCTTGTCATGGAGCTTATGAGTAAGGATCTTCGTACTTGCGTAAGAGAAAATTCTGGTCAGAAAAAGAGGATCCCTTTTGCCATACCCGTAGCAGTTGATATCATGCTGCAGATAGCTCGGGGAATGGAGTACTTACACTCGAGGAAGATTTACCACGGGGACTTAAACCCGTCGAAGGTTCTTCTCAAGCCAAGAAACGCAGCTTCGAGCGGTTTGTTTCATGCCAAAGTTGCAGGCTTGGGCTTGCACTCCATCAAGAGTTACGCCTCGAAAAGCCCTAAAGCAGCCGAACAACCTCAGCCCGAGATATGGCTGGCTCCAGAGGTACTGTCTGAACTAGAACAGCCCGGAGGTAATAAGAACAAAGATGCTAAATCTGGGGCCCGATACACGGAGAAAGCTGACGTGTACAGCTTCGGGATGCTGTGCTTCGAGCTGCTGTCTGGAAAAGTCCCGTTCGAAGATGGCCATTTACAGGGCGAGATGATGGTTCGAAACATAAGAGCTGGCGAAAGGCCGCTTTTTTCTTACCCGGCCCCTAAGTACCTCGCGGTTCTGACACGAAAGTGCTGGCAAACGAACCCTAATCATCGCCCGACGTTCTCTTCAATCTGCAGGATCTTGAGGTACATCAAGAAGAACCTGGTAATAAATCCCGACCACGGAGATCCCAATTCTCCGCCGCCGCTCGTGGATTACTGTGACATGGAATATGGGTTCTTGAAGAAGTTCTCGGGAGAGATCAACGGCGGGGATCTGTCCCACGTTTCTCAGATCCCCTTTCAGATGTTCACTTACAAGCTGTTCGAGAAGGATAAGGTTTGTGGCAAGAACTGGGACAGCGAAGAGTTCTCTGGTAATAGATCTGCCTTTGGAGACGAAAACATGGCCGCCATGGATGATCTGCTGTATGCGCAGAGCGATCGTAGATCGGTTTGTTCAGAGATTATCGACAGGAAGAATAACAACATGGTTGTTGATTTCAGATCTGTTACTTCCGAGATACCTCAGAGGAAGCCCTTTTCGTTTGACCGCCGATCGATCTGCTCCGACCAGAGCCCCGGGAGGAAATCGATGGCCGCCGCTGCTAATGGAACTCCCGACAGAAAATGGGATCAGATTCAGAATGAGAACAGTAAAACCGATCATACTACGTCGAATCCTCAGAAGCCGAAGGTGGAGGCTAATCAAGATAAGGCAGGTCCTAAGGCTGTGGAACATCATTCGCCTAGTCCAAGGCTGCAAGAAAACGGCAAATCTCCGACGGTTAAAGTGGCTGAGGAGAAATTAGAACACGCCGAGCTGATACCTGAGATCAAGCATACGCCAAGAACAAGGCCGGCGGAGCACAAGTTAGAAGAAATCCCGGAAAAGAAAACGCTGCGTAGTGCCACGGAATCTGCCCCGGCGACTTCTAGAACCTCCACGAAGAAACCCGAGCCTGCAGTTACCAAAAGTGCCCAAAAGCCGAAAGATGAGAAGAAGCGTGCCTTTGTCATCAGAAACATGAAAGACACTGCTAAGAATAAGAATTCCCCAGGTTAGTAGTTTTACTTACTTTCCTTTCAAACTGACTGTAATAAGTCCGATCGTTTTTGAACTAACTCTTGACCTTCCGATTGTAATAAAGAAAAACAAGAAGCATCACCATACAATGGATCCCCGAGGTCTTCCCCAGCAAGAACGAAGAAAGCGAATGCAAACCTCTCAGCAGCTTCTTCGCCATCGAGGTCCTTCAAAGCCTTAGCTTCCCCAAAGCGTTCGAACGATCACCGTTCTGTCTCTTCACCGTCGAGATCATTCGCGACCTGCGCTTCACCGAAGCATTCGTTCGATCACGGGTCTGCTTCGCCGTCGAGATCGTTCGTGACTTGCGCTTCACCGAAGCATCCATACGATCACGGCGCTGCTTCGCCGTCGAGGTCGTTCATGAGCTGCGCTTCACCAAAACATCCGAATGATCCCTGCTGTTCTTCGCCAGTAGCATCCCCAGTGCATCCTTCTTCGAGAATCTCGAGGCTAGGGAGACAGAGTTCTCTGCCGCCATTGAGCCCGCGAAGGCCTACAAAAGAGGCCAAGCCTCAGAATCCATAGTGTACTGCTTACATAACAAGGATGTCCTGATATTACAACCCTATATAGCGAGAAGAAGATGATAATGGCAATTTTGTATTATTGTTTTTGTTTGAAAGTTGTAATTTTTTATTTTTTTTGCGTCTTAACTCGGGGGGAAGAAGTTGTCATAATATTGTAATTTAAGCAGTCTCTATGTTTCTTTTTCCTTTATTACATTTACATATCAGAATTATTTTCTTCATAACATTATCGGTAGCTAATTAATATTTAATTAATTACCTATTTGGTAGTATTCGGCTTATTAATGGAGTCATCTCTCTCTCTCTGCGTCGCGTACTATAACAGCTTTCGAAGGTGATGAGCTTCGAAGTTCTTATCAGATAGATACTATAACCATACTTCAGTTTTAGTTCTTGGCTCCTTATTTATCCAATTTCTGGGAAAAACCCAAAAAAAAAAAACAAAAAGAAACCGACAGAAAAATAAGATTTTCCACCCTTTCGGAGATTACGAGGTTGCCGTGGACGTAATCAGAGACCTCTTTCATCCTCTTTACATGGGATTATATGAATTATGCTAATCTACTTAGCTTTTTTCTACAGTAATATTTTCTGAACCACTCTTTTTATTCAACAGAAGGCCATCAATCCCATTATTTGTGATCTACCTGTCTGTTTTTTTTTTTTTTGTGTCTTGTCGAGTATGATGTGCTTTATCATTTCTTGAAAATCTTACCAATTAGTGTTCATCCTATAAACAGAGGAACCTTAGTACAGAATAGATCAAAGACATGCCTAAGAAGAAGCCGTTGAAGTCCTTTTTGCGGGATTACATCGACCAAGACAAGGATGAGGAGCTCAGGCGAAGCAAAGCAGGTAAATGAGTTCTTTCATTTTTCTTAATTTTCAGAAACTGATGATGAATTGCTCCTGGTTTTTTTTTGCAGAAATGGATGAGAAGGTCTTAAGTTATGTTAAAGAAAGGGAAGAAGATGACGACGAAAGGCCAGTAGCTGCTGACCTTATCCAAGATATCAACCGTTATTACAACTCGCTTTATGCGCATTACAGTCGTATCACCGAAGAATTGAAGAAAATAGCAGGCATTAGTTCCTCATCCAGCTCAGATTCTTCAGACAGTGGTGATTCCCGGAGGAAAAAAGGTGTCAAGAACGGTGATCATTTCGACGAAAATGCAGCTGTAGAGAGAATAAAGGATTTGGAGATGCAACTCGATTCGTTACAAAGCTTTGTAAGAGAGCTCGAGAAACAGAGAGACGGTGAACTCTTTGCTCTTCAGAGAAAGCTCGATGAACAAGAGAAAGATTCGTTAAGCCGTATGAACGATCTGATAGGACGAAATGAGTCTCTTTCCCTGCAGGTGAAAGATTGGAAGTATAAGATTTCTGAGCTCAAGATGACATCAGTTCAGACAACATTTGAGGAGGAGGATGCAAGAGATGAAGCATCGATAGGAATTCGTTCCATGGAGGACAAAGTCAACTCCTTGCTGAAAGAGTTAGAAATTCAACAGCTTGTTAAGATTGCATGGGAGGATCAGTGCAAGAAGCTAGAAGCTCAATCGCAGAACTATCGGGAGGATCTCATAGCATCGGAGAAGAAAGTCGAGGCAATCACTGAACAGTTTCAGAAAGACATCGATGCAAGAGGTAAAGAAGTTTGCAAGCTAGAAGATGTTATAGAAGAGCTAAGACAAGAGCTAGCGATGAAGATAGATGATATCAGCACGTTGGTAGAGAATATGAGGACCACTGAAGTCAAACAAAGATTAACAAGCCAAAAGCTTCGTATCACTGAGCAGCTACTTGGTGAAAAGGATGAGAGCCATCGACTTAGAGTAGACAAGCTGATAGAAGAACGAAAGTTGCTCGAAGAGAAGAATGCAAGTTTGGTGAGACAAATCACAGAGAAAGTTCAATACACTCTGGCTCGAATTGATGCTTTATCCGTGAAGTTTGAGGACAGCTATGCCCACTTCGAACCCCGAGTTCACGAGATCTTGAACGAGTTCAAGGTTGCATTTACGAAACTAAAGTGGAAAAGGATCGTCTGGAGAAGGAAAACAGAGTATTAGTGCAACAGCTTGAATATGGGAAAGAACATGAATTGCAGTTAACGGCGAGAATCGAAGAAATGGGGACAACTTTGCGTAAGAGCACCGATGAAATGAATGGGTTGATCCAAACTACGAAAGGGCACGAAGCGAATGCTCAAAAACTGAAGAAAAAGATTCAAGAGAGGGAGGAGAAATTGGCTGACTTGGAAAGACACGTGAAGGAGAAAGAAGATGGCATCATAAGGGTGAGTGCAGAGAAAAGAGAGGCTATTCGACAGTTGTGTATGTGCATTGATTACCATCAAAATCAGTATAACTCTCTCCGAGGCATGATCATGAAGAAAGGTGGAAGAAGAAGAAGACCACCATCGACTACTACTTAAATATGGAAGAATAATTCAACCAAAACCATCATACAGTTCCCTAAACCTGCTTCATTTTACAGAAGATTTCGATATGGCTATTAGGGATTGTTCTTATAACAGGTCTAGTTGTGAAAAGCCATAACTTTTCTCATCTCTTTCTCAAGCTAAGCCTTTTAAATGAAAGATAACTCAAAAACAAGAAGATGCAGAGAAAGGCTAAAACTAGAGATAAATCGTGGAGGATTCAAATCTCCATCTTCACACGAAATCCTAGCACACGCAGCAAGAAACGACGACACAAAAAGGCAAAACCAAAGAGACCCAACAAACCCAACAGAGAGAAATGTCCCTTATCGCTTAACTCACTTACCGAAACCTCCTCTGAATCATTAGAGTAACGTTCGCTCGCCGTCTTCACAGCAACGAGGCATCGCGGCGAGTGGCGAACGTTATGCGCGCGTTCTTTAAGTCAGTTGTGCGAAGATCATCTTCGCTGCTGTTTGTCGTTTATGGGGAAACATTAGAGGTCACATGAATAAATCAAATAATAAAAATATTATTATGTATGAATTATAAATTTAAATAATAATATTAATTTCGTTCTAAATAGACATCGAATACTACAATAGTCGCATAATTAGAGTTGATTTGAAGTTATTATCTCCACTTTATTATTCCGACAACATGTCACAGTGTGAATAGCATCCTTTCAACTTAAAAAGATTTACATGTTCTTCATAATTGATGATGTGGATATTAGAGTCAAAATTGGCTCCTTTTGACTATTGATCCACTCTAGTGGCCACCCATTATTATATATGCATATCATCATTGTATATACATACACAATCATATCGTTTTTTTTTTTTTGAGTGAGAAATAAAATTGAGCTTCGCATACAAAGTGTGGGGGAGATTGTTAAAATATTCGGGTCAGCGGTGATTGTATTTTGACACTGCGACAATTTATCGGAATAGTAAGTAAATCGAAATGATGCCAAGAGAGAACACGAGATTTTTACGTGATTTGACCAGTACTCTACGGTGAGACAATACTGCCAAAATATTTTTTTTTTCTTCTTCCCTGGATCTCTCTTCTTGGTGGTTGAGAGCAAGGCTGGACCCAACAGAAAGAAGCGTTTGGTTTCACTTTCTTCGTCCATAAATATCCATAATTTTTTCTTTAATCTTATCTTCCACACATACTATAATGGAGCGAAAAGAGATGCTATCGCAGCAATTAATTCCCAAGTCTGAAGAAAACATATGGGTTCATGGTAATAATATATTCATTTTTGTTGTTGTTATATTTGCATATTATTCATGGCTGGGCTGAGTGTTTGTGCAAACTGACCGGTGATTTGGCTGTTTTCATATATAAATGCATCCATACTTGTCTGTGTTAATGGACGACGACGATGCTTTCTTTAATATGGTTTGCAGTTCATTAGGGTTTTAAGTAGTTTAAGTGTTTCATTTCTTTTCCTCATTCATCTTCTGCAAGAATAATTCAATATAATAAGCTCATCATTCATCACCACCATAGTCGAAGCTCGATTAATGATGCAAAATATTGAATAAATAAAAAAGTCTATAAATCAGAGCCTGATTATTATCTTTTGTCCATTATGTTGAATCCATCTATGGATTATTAATTGCCACACAAGTGGTTGGTTAGTCATCGTTTTATTATGGTTTTGTTTATTACCAATAATACGTCGATGATGTCCCTCCCCTTTTACATAAATGTCCTCAAAACTGTAGAGGTAATAAATAATAGATTTGTAATTTGGTCGTAGATAAGCGACAGCATAACCAAGCGGAGACTTAGGATAACTTTCTTTCGTGCATGCCTCACACTTGTATCTTTTTTATTCTTCATTCAATTAAATGCAAAATGATGAATCATATCAATTTATCAAAATTATGACGCCTTCTCTTTCATTTGACAATTCTTGCACGCATTTTCATCATGATAAGGATTTGTCTCCACTCCACTCCATCCCACAAATTATGGTTATATAAAAATCCCAACTTGGCAGTAAATTACCTAAATTCTAGCCTATGATAACTGCATTTCATTTATTTGAATTCCATTTTTATATTGTCCAAAAAAAAAGTCAAAACTCCCAAGAACAACCTTATAACTCTCTTATTCTTGAAACTAAATCCGAAAAGAGAATCTAATTATTTTTTGTCTCTGCCCGCCTCTTCATCCATACGAATAAACCCCTTTCATTGTTTTCATCCGAGGTTTGACATACAATATTTCAATGTCAGAGGCCGCAGAGAACAGCCCTTTCCAGGAAATAATCAATCGGGAAGAAGACGCCGGCGCAGCGTTTGTCTTAGAATCCAAAGGTAACAGAAACCAACCCTCCGTCCAAACATGTTTTGCCGTGGAATGGATTTTCATCATACGTTTCACAGGAAAATGGTGGCACGCCGGCTACCACCTGACGACGGCGATCGTGGGGCCTACGGTGCTAACCCTTCCCTACGCCTTCGCGGGGCTCGGCTGGGCGGCCGGATTCTTCTGCCTGACCGCCATGGGAATTGTGACGTTCTACTCTTACTACCTCATGTCTTTGGTGCTTGATCACTGCGAAAAGTCGGGACGAAGACACATTAGGTTCAGGGAGCTCGCCGCTGATGTCTTAGGCATGGCGCATATAGACATCATTTGACTGTGTGTTTGAATATTAGATTAATGGCGTCGATTCAAACTATGAACCATATATTACTGCCATGATTGAATTTTCTGCAAAACTTTTAGGGTCTGGGTGGATGTTCTACTTCGTCATATTCATACAGACGGCGATCAACACGGGGATCAGCATCGGGGCAATCTTGCTCGCCGGAGAATGCATCAAGGTATCATATTTCATCGGTTGAAATGAATCAGATGATCATGTGTAATAACATGGAACATAAGTACCTACAACCTGCTGATGATGGATGATATATGGTCTGAAAATAACAGATAATGTATTCGAATTTGTCCCCTGATGGAACGTTGAAGCTGTATCACTTCATAGCGATCGTCACGGTGATCATGATGCTTCTGTCTCAGTTTCCGAGCTTTCATTCCCTGAGGCACATCAACATGGCCTCGCTGGTTCTGAGCTTGGGCTATACTTTCCTTGTCGTCGGCGCTTGCATCAATGCAGGTGATTGATTGGTTGATCGATCGATTAAAGCTTCTACAGATTCATGAAAATGTATTACAAACTGTGTAATAACACGGCGGTCTTGAATTGAATATCGATGTCAGCCAACACAAGAAACGCTCCGGCGAGAGACTACTCGCTGGCTTCTTCCAAGCCGGCGAAAGTGTTCAACGCTTTCACTTCCATATCCATTATAGCTGCGATATATGGGAACGGTATATTACCTGAAATTCAGGTACATTTTATCAATTCATTCGATCGAAGTGCTGAGGGTTTTCAATCAATGATAGAAATGATAGATTATTGTATATCAATGCTATAGGCTACGCTGGCGCCGCCAGCCTCGGGGAAGATGGTGAAAGGGCTAATCATGTGCTACGCCGTGATCTTCGTCACCTTTTACTCGGCTGCAGTTTCGGGCTATTGGGTTTTCGGTAATAAATCGAGTTCAAACATCCTCAAGAGCCTTATGCCCGACGAGGGACCTTCTCTAGCGCCCGTATGGGTCATGGGCCTAGCGATCGTCTTCGTTCTATTGCAGCTATTCGCCATTGGACTTGTAAGAAAAAAATAAGAACCATCTTTGTAATGACTTTCTCTTTTTTCCATAGACTGAGCCTCATTATATCCTAAGGTTTATTCTCAAGTGGCCTATGAGATCATGGAGAAGAAGTCGGCGGACGCAAACAAGGGCGTGTTCTCGAAGAGAAACCTTATCCCGAGGATCGTTCTGAGGTCGACGTACGTGATAGTTTGCGGGTTTTTTGCGGCGATGCTGCCGTTCTTCGGAGATATCAGCGGCGTGGTGGGAGCTATCGGCTTCATACCGCTGGACTTTGTTCTTCCCATGCTGCTTTATAACATGACGTATAAACCTGGGAAGTCGTCTTCTGCGTTTTGGGTCAACAATACGATCATCGTCGTGTTTTCCGGCGTCGGAGTTTTGGGTGCTTTTTCCACGGTGAGGAAATTGGTTTTGGACGCTAAGCAGTTTAAGCTTTTTAGTAATGATGTGGTCGATTGAAAGATTTATTGAATCATCGAATTTAGATTATTCGTTTTCTTATAATATTCATTTCGCAAGAATAAAAGGATGAGAAAACTTTATAGATACAAACAAACGGACACCATGGGCTTCGAAAACGACAATAAAAAGGATTTCATGCCTTTAGAATAATTAAGGGTTTTGTTTATAGACAGTAATTCTACACCGTGTTGCCTTGTCAACATTCCCAAAAGCCATGGTAAGAATTAATCTAACCTTAAAAGTGTACCTAAAAGTTTTAATTTTTGTTATTTTTTATAATGGGATGTCGTTATAGAAGGCAGTGGGATGATGGGGTTTTTCCATATAAGATGCTAATGGCCAAAGACTTCGAGGCCCTACCATATTTAGCAGCCCATTGTTTTTTTCATTTCCTTTTTCCATTTTTTCATATATGAATATTGTCAATATATAAAGGGCTTCAAACCGCCAATCCAATATCACAATCAATAATATATATCAAGAGAAGAAAGTATAAATGCAGTAGAATCTTTGATTTCAAAGCATTGGTTTGTTAGCTCTCCCTCAAGCGCTTCTGATTTAGCAATGGAAATATCAAAAACCGCTAAGGCCAGAAGCGATTTGAGGCTGAGATAAGAAACCTCGTTTTGCTTCTCACGCATAACTACCTAGGCGGCATGAAATGGTAGTATACATCAGTATTTATTGCATGTTATATTTCATTTAGCCTCATGGATATAATGTGTGAAGGTGTAGATATATATATATATATATATTTCTTTTTATATATATATATATATATATATCTGAAAATAACGAGTATTTGATTTTGGATGGGTAGGTTTTCTTGATTGTAGTACGTAAGGAAGGCCCAAAACTAATCATTTAATTGGGCCAGCCCATTAAAACGAATCCTTTTTCTTACTTACACAGTTGACGAACTATAATGCGTAAGTCATGACATCACCCTTGACCACACACGAATCGCTCGTTGCCACGTGCCAAATCATTGTGCACGCTGCCCGAAGACCATCCAAGTCTCCTCCACCCCCTGCCCGAACTGCCCGAATCCCGCCGTATAACATAGCATCAGAAACCTTAGTATAGAGATTCAGATCTTATTACACAACCATGGCGGAATCAAAGCTCCTCCTTTCGACCCTATTATTCCTCTGCCTGTTCTTCGCCGTCTCCGTCGCGGATAAAACAAGAGACAAGGAAGGGGACAGCGCAGCCCAGTCGACCAGGCTCACTTTCAGTACGGTCAACCGTCGATTCTCCTTCAAACCAGTCCACCTCCGGCACGTAGAAGTGATTCCCTCCGGTGAGAACGGCGATTTCGAGAACCCTTTGTACTACCACCACCACCACCACCACCGTCACCACCGCGAGGATGGTAAGGCTGCTGCCGAGCACCTCGTGTTCAAAAGGTCCGATCTTGATCGTTTCGACGGAGATATGATGATGGACAGAATCAGAAGGCATCGTCACCATAGGCGCCACGATGGCGATTGGTTTTTGAGCCGCGCGCGCAAGTTCTTGGGCTGAGTTCGTCTGAAGCTTTTGAAGTTGAAAACGATGAGACGACTGAGAAGTAATCCCTATATGTGACATAAGATAGGTTTGTTTGTTTCATTGTGTGATGTGATGTGCTTTTGCTGTAAGAATAAACCCCAGGCAGACATAAGCATGCTTATGCTGCTCTGTTTCTTGTCTAGTCATCTCTATTTCTGTAATTATGCTTCGATCCTTTGGGATGTAATGAGATGTTTTGATATCCATCATATTTTCAGTTTATTCGCTACATTTTCATCAATCAAAACACAAAAGCTGGCGATCAAACAGATACTAATCAGTTTGCAAGAACTTCCCATATCAACTCAGGATCAAACGAAGGCAACCTCGCCAGCGAGCACCACTCGTCATTACAAGCCGAAGCGTCTAAAAATCCGCCGCTAAAGCTCTCACTGCTCGACCCAGATCCCTGGTTCGAATCTGCACTGACAGCATCGTTGACGTTAGTCGCAGCAGCGTTGTCATAATGGCTCGTACTGTCCTCGAATCTTTCTTCCACTTTCTTCTCACCGCGAGACCTCTTGACCCTCTTCATCTTGGCCCACACGGCCTGCAGCTTGGAGTCCACGGCGTTCTTCACCGCGTTCGTCTTAGCCCTGTCCCCGAGTCCCAGCTGGGCCGGATCGCGCAGGTTGGGGAAGTTCAAGCGCGCGTATTCTCCACGAAGCTTATAAGCTGCTCGATCATATGCGTAAGCTGCTGCCTCGGCGGTATCGTAGGTGCCGAGCCAAACTCGCATTCTGTTCTGTGGAAGTCTTATCTCGGCCACCCATTTTCCCCAGTGCCTCTGCCTCACGCCCCTGTATAGCTTCTTCTTGCTCGTGGTGAAGTACGTGAGAGGGTAGGCACGTTCTTGGGAC
This sequence comes from Lindernia subracemosa, assembly GCA_028392965.1. Classification (NCBI taxonomy): domain Eukaryota; kingdom Viridiplantae; phylum Streptophyta; class Magnoliopsida; order Lamiales; family Linderniaceae; genus Vandellia; species Vandellia subracemosa. Next base: position 1,022,635 of record JAQPCC010000042.1, read on the forward strand.
GAGCTAGGCTTCGTCTGGCTGGTTAGGTTGTGAAGTAAATCGCGCTGTTTTAGGTAAACAGATGAGCCCAAGGGTTGTTGGAAGGTCGTGGTGGCTACTAACGTTTCTGGGATTTGGTGGTGGTAAGAGAAAATCGAATCCAATGTGTTTGAGCTGCCGTTTAGGATTAGTTGCGACAGTGAGACTCCTATGTCTGGAGTGGTTAACTGAACGTTGTTTTCTTCGATTCTCGCCATTTTTCTTCCCTCTTGGCTTCTGAGGAAAACAGGGGAATGAAGAAGACCTCTTGAAGACAAAAACAGGGGAATGAACAAAATCCTCTTGAAATGAAAAAAAACAGAGTATTGAAGATAAAACAGAGTGGATAAGGCGATGAGTTCTAAAGATTTTGTGAGTTGTGAGGAGATTGAAAGTCCTACTTGATGGTATTTATAGCTGCAATGCAATCAGCTACAACTCCATGCTTCTTTCTACTTGTATTTCTGCATTTATGACTCAAACTCTTTTTAACATTTGTGAAGTGATTTGTGTTCACATGCTGACTCGTATATCCTCGTGTGGACCACTTTGTGGTCCGTACTTCTGAGCAGAAAAAGTTAAGAACCTACTTTACGAATTTATTGCACAATTGAACAAGTCAAAAGGCTTTTTTTGTATCAAGCTCTGTTTTTGTAATGAATGAATGGGAAGATCAAGCGCCACGCAGTTTTATTATGGTTGAGATCGTTTTTTTTTTTTTTGCCTTTTTGTTTTTAATTTTCTCTCTGTTTTCAACATCTTCGTGAACTTTGGTTATGATCTTCTTTCCTTTGTGTGGGCTGGCTATCATAAATGCACTTGTCTTTCTGTTAAAAAGGTAAAGCTTGAATTTTTTATTTTATTTTATTTTATGTCTGAAAATAGTTGGTGAGTGTCGTGTCTCGGTTTATTACATCACATGTTTTTTTCACACGCCGTTTTATTTGTGTGAAAATAAATATAATGTTAAAAAAATTATACAAATCATACACTTGTATAAAAGTAATTTTTTTTAATTCGTAGTGTTTTCTTGATTTGAACTCGCGAAAAAGTGACGGCCTTTACTCGTGATGGCTTTCTGTAATATTAATTTGCGAAAGTATATAATAAAAGCTTTTAATCTTCATGTGATATCAATAATTAACTCTCCAAAGTCAAAGCCATAATTTCTTTCTTCGCCCTTTTTATATAGTATAATAGTATTGACTTATTGCTAGGAATTCCGAAATTACCCTTGATTATCTACGAAGTGTAGTAAAGTAATTCGTATTTTTCCGATTAACTAGAGTCAATTGTATATCAATCACTATGTAGTTTTCTTTCAATGGACATTTATAAAGTGCGGGGTCAGATATATAATTTAAGAAAGACTGGGGTTGGAGCGTAATTTATTATAAATTGAAGGGGATAAAAAGAAACTCACAGTCACGCTAAAGGCTTACTTTGTCGACATGTGAAGTGAAATCGTGGTCCCCACACCTGCCAACTGCACACAAACGTGTGTCGTTTCGCTTTTTTTTTTTTTTTTTAATTCTAAAAATTATTTTATTTATTTTAGACAATTATCGACTTTCCTCGTGAATATTAATTGATTGCCAACTTCTATTTTCACAATCACAATAGTAGTGACGCCATCATGACGACATGCTTCCGCCATCGGTTATTTTCTATTTTTTCAATCAAGAAATAAAATAATTATTTTTTTTCAGGAATTATCCCGTGTATATATTATGTATCAAAAATAAAAGGACGCCCATATCTTTATCGAAGTTACGTCTTAATCAATAGGGACATAGTTTATGGGCAGACAATAGTCGGTTTGAAAAAATATATACTCTGCCTTCTGATTGATACTTTGACATATGTACAGTACTCCGAATAATTTATATTATTATTATTATATATATCTATTAAATTACTGAAAGACGTACAACTTCCTCTTCAGTCTACCCTATCTTTAGGGCAATTTGACTTAATTTTCCAAAATAATGCAAAGTTTGATTGATTTCAATTATTGCAATTATATACTCTTCTATATTCTCTACCCTAGATGTGGTTTGGCCATTAGTCATAAAAAGAGAGAGAAACAACGCATTAATTATCAAAACTTAATTTAGATTAAGATTTCAATAATAGTGACATTTTTTCTGAGGTACATTTTTTGTATTTTCTAGCCTAGGGGAGGAATGTAGGAAAAGGAATAACAAGCTCGCCAGTAATTTCAACAGGCCCATTAGGCCCAATAAGAACTGTCCATGGGCTCTACGGACGTATGGCCCAGTCTTTAATTGTATTTGTGTGACTTATAATAATTCATATTTTGGAAGTGTCGGCGACTATACGATAGTTTGTTTATTTTTATATTCCGAATAAATGAAAATTTGTTATATGTAAAATGTATGTATGTATGATAACAGCAAATACCCCACAAAAGGGGGACACAAACATGTGTAATATCTCATAATCATCGATAGTAACAAACTAAATTATACATGCCCACGTCCTCTCCCCATTTCTTCTATCATTTTTCGTTGTCTTTTGCTGGCAGCAATTAATTAGTATCTTGAAAATCCACAGCAAATATTCGATAAAAATCCGTTTTTAGATATTTGTTTAGGATTAAAAACTATATGTTTTAGCTTTTTTATTTTAGTGTATTAAACTTGTCGTCCGAAAACGGCCTTACGTGGCATCATATAACTGGCTAACGGTTAGAGTGGGCCCACAGTTGATCGGTTGTACTCTGTAGCACGTGCGCTCACATGATGGATCAATCAGGCATATAAAGAGAGACGTAACGTTGTATTTAGATAAAAATTAAATAATTAAGCTAAAGAAATATAATTGTATATCACTTTTTTTTTCACATTATAATCTTTAAAAAAAAATTAATAAATCTTATCAGAGGTCAGAAGCACTTACATGCGACTACTATAACTGATCGATACCTCGTGAAGCTGCAGTCAAATGGTGACTGACTTATGTCGACGTAGAGATAGATACCTTGAGCCATCCAATTTATATATCTATATATATATATATAATCAAATAAAATGTATTACTTAAGAAGGGAAAACTCTTAACAATGCAGTAAATTAATTACGAAGAAAGTATGGGACTTCTGTAATATGGGACCATCTCATTTCCACTTGCTTTTTTGAATTAAAAAAAAAATTGTATATAAATAGAATAAAACTTGATTAGATTTTATTTAAAAATGAGAGAAATATCAAATGTTGGCTTGGCCGACGAACTCACATGCGACCGAAATTTGCTTGGGACCATTAATTATTAATATTATTATGAACCATACAACATATTAATTCCTTGATTTGCGGTAATTACAAATTTGTTATTTGCCCAAACAAATATTTCGAAACGACGAATATTTAGGTCGCATATCACTCTCACTTCTTACGTTTACTCACATGCCAAAAAAATAAAAAATTATTCAATATTATTATAGAATTAGGAGCCATCGCCATCAGCAAGGGTTTGAGGAGGACAACGAAACCTGAAACCGGCTGAGCAGGTTTCTATCTGTGGCGGTAGTTAATAGTTATTATATTTTTTTGGATGAATTAAATATTTGCCACCGTAACATTACCGGCGATATCCGGTAATCACGGTGACCTGATCTTTTTTGACTTTACATATGACGTGTTCAGATTTTGTGTTTCTATTGCAGTGCTCGAGGGAAAGAAATATATATATATATATATTATGAAATAATTAATAATGTGGATGTTTTAAATAATAATATTAGTTAAATGATTGATGATTTGGAAGTATTGTATTAAATGTTGATGAGATGATAAGATGATAAGATGAGGTGTTTAATTGAAAAGTTTGTATTTTAGTGTGAGGTGTATAATTGTAATTAATGTGATTAGTTGTAATAGTGAATTATTAATAGTATAAATAGGTGATTAGAGTTCATTGTAAATCACATCAAGTATTGAAATACTTAATCTCTCTCTAATCTCTCTCTCTTTATTATTATAAGCTATATTATCATTATAATCTTAATATAAGTATAATTATAATAAAATAATCTTAATATAATATTAATCACAATTAATATTTTTATAACACGTTATCAGCACGACCGCTTTCCGTCGTCAAGATCAACCTCCGTCGAAGATCTCGTACGAGTTTAGTCAAGGTATGGTAATTTAATTTTTAATTTATACTAATCATATATTAATTGTGATTAATTTAAAAATATATATTATAAAAGTATTATTTAAAGGTTTTATAACTAAACGCCAATACCCGAGTGGTTTCGCGGAATATCGTTCACTACAAGTGACGAGAGGTCCAGGTTTCGATCCCCGTGGAGGCGTGTGGATTTTTTTTTATTTATGCACGTACACAACACAAGCCCACGAGGTCTTGCGGTAATCCCAACCTCAGTAGCGGCATATTATTAATTTTTCTTTAATAAAAAAAAAATATGTCGTTTTATACAAAGATGAATCTTCTACTCCTTACATTATTTACGGTGATCCTTTCCGCTATGTGGATAATATTTTTACCAATGTTTTTAAAATATAATTATTAATTGTAATTTCTTTAATATTATAATTACTGAAATATATTTTATTTTGAAAGATGTCGCTCTGTCCGATGTTTGATCTTTTACTTATGATTATTATTACGGCGACACTGATCTGGATGTGGATATCATTTTTTATAAGAACTTTTACAAAAGAAGATACAAAAGAAGGTTTAAAAGAAGATTAATTATAAGTTTTTTTTATGTAATGTTTTAATAACATGTTTTGTATTTTATTATAGTAATATGTCGAACTTGGCGAGCCTTGAGTTTGTTGCACTCGATATCACTGGAAAATATTATTTACCTTGGGTACTAGATGCTGAAATCCATTTGAAAGCAAAAGGTTTAGGTGACACCATTGATCCCACGAAAACCACAACTGAACAAGACAAGGCGAAAGCTATGATTTTTCTTCGCCACCACATTCACGAAAATCTGAAAGTTGAATACTTAACAGAAAAGAATCCAGCTGAGTTGTGGAAAAACCTGAAAGAACGATATGGCCACTTGACAACTGTTATTCTCCCCAACGCAAAGTACGAATGGCTGAATTTACGATTGCAGGATTTTACGTCGGTAAGTGAATATAATTCTGCCGTTTATAGAGTTACTTCCACGTTGAAATTATGTGGAGAGACAATTACTGATAACGATATGCTGGAGAAAACATTCACACATTTCATCCACAGAATATGATATTACAACAGCAATATCGGGAGAGAAAATTTAAAAAGTATTCAGATCTAATTTCTTGCTTACTTTTGACTGAGCAAAATAATGAATTGCTGGTGAAAAATCACGAATCCCGAACGACTGGTTCTACTGCACTCCCTGAAGCGAATGCAGTCAAAATTAATAATGACAACAGTCGAGGTAATGATCGTGGACGTGGTCGTGGTGGATATTGCGGCCGTGGATGTGGTCGTGGTCAAGACCGTGGTCGTGGCCGAGGATATTATGGTGGTGGTTATCAATATTTCCGTGGTGGTTATCATAATTATCGGGGCGGTCATCAAAATATTCCCCAGAAGAGGAAAAGTTTTGATAATAAAGATGAGAAGAGGCAAACTGAACAAAAGAATAATGATGAAAAATATTATCGTTGCGGTGGTTCTGGCCACTGGTCGCGCAATTGTCGTACGCCCAAACATCTTGTTGAGCTATATCAGGAATCTCAAAAGGGCAAAGGAAAGAAAATCGAAATGAATTTTGTTCAGGGTGAATTCGCCTCTACCTCTGATGCCAATGATGAAAATGCTCATTTGGAAGCTGCGGATTTTCTGATCGAAGAAAATTAATCTGCTATGATTTTATTTATGCATTATGATTTACTATTGTGTGTTTTATTATATATCGTTGTTTTAAGTTATCTATATGTTTGTAATGCAATATTTCTTTTTCAATAATAAATATTATGTGTTTGTTTATAAAGGATATTATTTGATGGATGCGGGCATGTGCAATGAAGAATTTGTCTTGCAGACTGTGCAACGACGAATACGATTCTAAAAAATAAGAAATATTTCGATCATCTTGATATGAAAGAAGCCAGTGTTATTACTATATCGGGTAGCACGAATATAATTGAGGGCTCCGGAAGAGCTAATGTTTTACTGCCCAAAGGAACAAGGCTGATAATTGAAAATGCTTTATATTCTCCTAAGTCTCAAAGAAATTTATTAAGCTTTAAAGCTATTCGACATAACGGATATCATATTGAGATTGCAGAAAAAGGAGATATTGAATATTTGCATTTTACAAAAGTGATATCGAATGACAAAAGAATTGTGGAAATATTACCATCTTTTGACTCTGGGCTATATTACACATATCTTAAAACAATTGAATCGCATGCTATCGTAAACCAGAAGTTTACTAATGATAATACATTTGTTGTTTGGCATGACCGGTTGGGCCATCCCGGTTCAATTATGATGCGGAGAATAATTCAAAATTCACGTGGACATTTAATGAAGAACCAGAAGATTCTTCAATCGAATGAATTATCATGTGTTGCTTGCTCTAAAGGGAAATTGATTATTCTTCCATCACCAATAAAAATAAAGAATGAATCTATAAGATTTTTGGAACGTATACAATGTGATATTTGTGGACCGATACATCCATCGTGTGGACCATTTATATATTTCATGGTATTGATTGATGCATCAACTAGATGGTCTCATGTATGTTTGTTATCAACGCGGAATGTAGCTTTTGCGAGATTGCTTGCTCAGTTGATTCGATTAAGAGCACATTTTTCGGATTATCCAATAAAGAAAATACGCCTTGATAATGCTGGTGAATTTACTTCCAAGGCATTTAATGAATATTGCATGTCTATTAGAATTGATGGTGAGCACCCCGTGCCACATGTCCATACTCAAAACGGTCTTGTAGAATCGTTGATTAAAAGGTTGCAATTAATTGCAAGACCATTATTAATGAAGTCGAAACTTCCCTCATCTTGTTGGGGACATGCTATATTAAATGCAGCGGCACTAATCCGCATCAGGCCAATAAGTTATAATGATATCTCCCCGATACAAATGGTTTATGGTCAGGAACCAAATATTTCCCATATGAGAATTTTTGGATGTGCGGTATATGTTCCAATTGCTCCACCACAACGCACGAAGATGGGACCTCAAAGGAAGTTGAGAATATATATCGGATTTGAATCTCCATCGATAATAAAATATTTAGAACATCTAACTGGAGATTTATTTACGGCTAGATTTGCCGATTGTCATTTCGATGAATCGAATTTTCCGACATTAGGGGGAGAAAAGAAACAGCTGGAAATGAGTATTAGTTGGAATGAATTATCGCTAAATCATTATGATCCTCGAACGAAAGAATGTAAACTAGAAGTTCAAAAGATAATTCATTTACAAGGATTAGTTAATCAACTGCCAGATAGCTTTACTGACCTTAAAAGAGTGACTAAGTCACATATATCAGCTGTTAATGCTCCTGCAAAAGTTGATGTTCCTGGAGAACATATAATGATCGAGCCTAAGCCACAACTAAAACGTGGTAGGCCCTCGGGTTCCAAAGATAAAAATCCTCGGAAAAGAAAAGGAGCAAATAATAAGAATGGTCCAGTCGAGGATTTATCGACTCTAGAAGAGTCAATGGGCATTAATGATTATGATAATGGAAATCAGGTACCTGAAATTTTTTAGAATAATGATAATGAAGAGATCTCGATAAATTATGCTCAAAATGGAATTAGATGGAACCGAGAAAAAGTCAACGTTGACAATAAATTCTCATTTAACGTAGCGCTACATGAAATGAATGAGATAAATGAGAATGGGGATCATGAACCAGGGTCTGTAAAAGAATGCAGACAAAAAAATGATTGGCCAAAATGAAAAGATGCAATCGAGGCAGAATTAAAATCACTTGAGAAACGAAAAGTTTTCGGACCTGTAGTCCGCATACCAGAAAATGTAAAGCCGGTTGGATATAAATGGGTTTTCATTAGAAAGAGAAGTGAAAACGGTGAAATTGTGAGATACAAAGCACGGCTTGTTGCACAAGGCTTTTCACAACGACCTGGTATTGATTATGAGGAGACGTATTCTCCTGTGGCGGATGAAACTACTTTTAGTTATTTAATTAGTCTGGCAGTACGTGAAAGACTCGATATGCGTCTAATGGATGTTGTCACCGCTTATTTATATGGATCACTTGACAGTGACATATATATGAGACTTCCCGAGGGATTTCAGTTGCCTAAAAATTCAGGGCCCCGAAATGAGTACTCAATCAAGCTAAATAAATCGCTTTATGGATTAAAGCAATCTGGGCGTATGTGGTATAATCGCCTAAGTGAATATTTATCGAAAGAGGGGTATAAAAATGATCAAACTTGCCCGTGCATATTTATGAAAAGATCTAGAAGTGAATTTGTCATCATTGCAGTTTATGTTGATGATATCAACATAATTGAAACTCCTGAAGAGTTATCAAAAGCTGTTAATTGTTTGAAAAAGAAGTTTGAAATGAAAGATCTCGGTAAAACGAAATTTTGTCTTGGACTGCAAATTGAATATTTAAAGAATGGAATATTCGTACATTAAGAGACTTACACGAAAAAGGTATTGAAAATATTTTATATGGATAAAGCTCATCCATTGGATACTCCAATGATTGTTCGATCTTTTGATGTGAATAAAGATCCGTTTAGACCCTGTGAAAATAATGAAGAACTACTTGGTCCTGAAGTACCATATCTCAGTGCTATTGGAGCACTAATGTATTTGACGAGTCATACGCGACCTGATATAGCGTTCGCTGTAAATCTATTGGCAAGATATAGTTCGTCACCGACTCGTAGACATTGGAATGGAGTTAAACGGATATTTCGATACCTTCAAGGAACAACTGATGTGGGATTGTTCTATCCAAATGAATCAAAAACAGATTTGATTGGATATGCAGATGCTGGTTTTCTATCTGACCCACATAATGCTCGATCGCAAACGAGCTATTTATTTATGCATGGCGGAACCGCTATTTCATGGCGGTCAGTTAAACAAAGTTTAACGGCTACTTCATCTAATCATGCAGAAATTTTAGCTATTCATGAAGCTAGTCGAGAATGTGTTTGGTTGCGATCGATAATTAAGCATATACAACAAACTTGTGGGTTATTATCGAAAAAGTTACTTCCGACGATTTTATATGAAGATAATGCTGCATGCATTACCCAATTAAAGGAAGGATATATTAAGGGAGATAGAAAAAAACATATTTCACCAAAAAATTTCTTTACACATGATTTAGAGAAAAATGGTGATATTGAGGTACAACAAGTGCGATCAAGTGAAAATCTTGCAGATTTATTCACGAAAGCACTTCCCCCAATAATTTTCAAAAGATTGGTATATTCAATTGGAGTTCGAAGACTTCGAGATTTGGAATGATGTTATCATCAGGGGAAGTAAATACGCGTTGCACTCTTTTTCCCTTCACTGAGGTTTTTCCCATGTGGTTTTCCTAGTAAGGTTTTTAATGAGGCAACAATCGAAAGCGTATCTAAAAGAATCATGTACTCTTTTTTCTTCATTAGGTTTTTATCCCATTGGGTTTTTCCTTATAAGGTTTTAACGAGGCATATTCTTTGAAAACATCTAAGGGGGAGTATTATGAAATAATTAATAATGTGGATGTTTTAAATAATAATATTAGTTAAATGATTGATGATTTGGAAGTATTGTATTAAATGTTGATGAGATGATAAGATGATAAGATGAAGTGTTTAATTGAAAAGTTTGTATTTTAGTGTGAGGTGTATAATTGTAATTAATGTGATTAGTTGTAATAGTGAATTATTAGTAGTATAAATAGGTGATTAGAGTTCATTGTAAATCACACCAAGTATTGAAATACTTAATCTCTCTCTAATCTCTCTCTCTTTATTATTATAAGTTATATTATCATTATAATCTTAATATAAGTATAATTATAATAAAATAATCTTAATATAATATTAATCACAATTAATATTTTTATAACAATATAGTATTTATTTATCAAATCTTTATAATTTGTTATTGCACGAAAAAATAGAGATTTTCTATTTTTTTTTTTTTTGGCTTATAGTGGGAAGGCCGTTGATTGCGGTTAGGAATGAAAGTGTTCGTTAGTAGTGGGACTTTCAACTTTGGGGTTCTAACCTCTTCTTTTTTGTCATTTTATTCTTTTTCTTTTTTTATTCAATTTTTTATTTCTATTTTTTTTTTATGGAGAATCGTATATATTTGGCGTGTTGTGTGATTGAGGATAATTAAGTAATACACATTCTGTCATTTTCTTACATTTTGACTCTATGTCTATAGCCTGCCTGCCATGGAAAATTTCGATTTTGTGAAATTAAATTATACTTTATTCTTGAAATGTATGGCAATCAAGCATGCTTCGGTTATGCATATTTATTTCTTAATATTCACATTGGTATTAGCAACAACCATACCCTCGAGTATGATTATTTAATTATAATTCATGTTTTAAAAAAATATGTTTTTTTTAGTGGGATCAATCAACATTTATTTTTATTTTTTTTTATGATTCTTGATAAACGTATTCGATCCAAGAGTCGAGACAAGAGCCGAACGAGTTAGATTTAAATTACTTCTTCATTTGTTATTGTAGTACAATTCTTATAAATTTAACTTATAAGAAATCAAAAATAATCAAATTTAACATAATAAATATTGTCGGTGATTCACAATGTGATGCCAGATAGAATATGAATGTGTCTTAGCATTATTTGTCGGGCCATCGAATTATTATTTGTTGGCACGTGTGCAGCTAATTCATTGGGAATTTGCATTAATTAATAATAATCATTTCATTAATATAACCTTTGCTTTAGAGTAATTCTATATAAATACACTTCAAAATCAAATTTGACGCATGTTTTATAGTATGAAAACGAAATTAAAAAGTGGTATTTGAAGTAATTGTATGGACAAGCTACTAGCAAATATATCGATATCTTATCTTATCACAATTAAAGATGATAATGAACTATCTTAATGAGAGTTTTACTCACATCCTTAATTTGCTTTTATAAAGCTATTAACACTAATAATGGAAAATAAATTGAAAGGCACGTTTGTTCACATTTTTTTACAAAACTACTTAAAGGAAAAAGGAAAAAAAACTCGTTATTTAAATGTTTTAAATTTGATAAATTCCCATCATCTCAAATTTCTTTTTTTATTTTTATAGTTAACGTTATTAATTTTTAAAAGTGGATGAAAAAAGATTAAACACTATCCACATATAAACTAAACATTTGACCACATGATGATTCAATGATTTTGTGTTCTTACATCTAAACTCAAACTTAGCCAACCCAAATTAGGGTCAATTCAGACAATTCAGTTTCAGCCAATGAGAACACATACAGACAACTCTGTGAAGAACACTTTTTTGACCGCTGCAAATTCTTTTTTTGCAATGCTAATAATAATAATAATAATAACAATAATAAAAAGAAGAAATATTAATCTCAATTAATTGCCACTAATTACAACAATAAGCATCGTCTAAGTGGCAATAACAAATTGCCGACCCTTTCCCAGCAAAAGCAACCAAACAAACGCACATGCATGCCTCTGCCCCATTCCCATCTCCCCTCATAAAAAATAATACATTAAACACCTCTATTAAAAAATAATTAATTTCAACAACATAGAAAAAAATATAAATAAATTATAATTCCATTTATTACATTTCTATGCAGGCTCGTTGCGTCCATCATCCTCAATATATACACTCACACTCTCCATTTTCTTGATAGAACAGAGCATCCTTTTCATGAATTAATATCAGCTCATATAAAGTAAAAACACATTACAAAAAGGGGGCCTGTGTAGTAATAATTAGAGATCCTCTCCAGCATTTTTCTTACAAGTTTTGCTAAAATGGTGAAATCTTTGGGGCTCTGTTTTTCCATAGCTCCCCTGTTTTTATTGCTTGTGGCTCCTCATCTCCCCATTTCACTTGCTGGGCACGACTATGGCGATGCTCTGAGCAAAAGCATTCTCTTCTTCGAAGCTCAAAGGTCTGGTTATTTGCCAGGTAACCAGAGAGTTAAATGGAGGGGACACTCTGGCCTAAACGATGGCAAACTTAATGGGGTGAGTTTTATTGCAAGAAAAAAGTTCGTACAAAATCAAAGCTTTCTTACCGACGACGTCTGTTTGTGGTGTTTCTTTCTAGGTGAACCTCGTGGGAGGTTACTATGATGCAGGGGACAATGTTAAGTTTGGTCTGCCAATGGCGTTCACCATAACGATGATGTCTTGGAGCATAATTGAATATGGCCGGCAAATGGCTGCGAGCGGCGAGCTTGGCCACGCACTTGATGCTGTCAAGTGGGGCACTGATTATCTCATCAAAGCTCATCCTCAGCCTTATGTCCTCTATGGAGAGGTAATGCAGTTGAATCAATTGAATAGATCTTGTCATGTTCTTACAGACTTTAAGAAAAATCTTTTTTTTTTTTTGGGGTTTTTGATGGTTAGGTCGGAGATGGAAACACGGACCACTACTGTTGGCAGAGGCCAGAGGACATGACGACTTCGCGAGCAGCCTACAGGATTGACCCGTCAAACCCAGGATCTGACCTCGCCGGAGAGACCGCCGCCGCAATGGCCGCTGCCTCCATCGTCTTCCGTAGCTACAACCCTTCGTACTCGGCGGAGCTGCTCCAACATGCCTATCAGGTCATAAATAAATCTATTTACTGTCATAACATATTTCATGTAGTAGTAATAATGGCGAGTCAGCCAGCCTTTTGTCAAGTGAAACTTTTGCTGTCGGTGGACGGAGGCAGATGGGACCTTTTAATGACAAAAAAAAATTAAAACTTTTTAGAAAGGCGTACCTTCGATGGTTACTGACAAGATCTTTACCGTTGGATACTTTCAGCTGTTTGATTTCGCGGACAAGTACAGAGGCAAGTACGACAGCAGCATCAGCATTGCTCAGAAGTACTACAGATCAGTCAGCGGATATGATGTAATAACGTTTTCTTACTGCTTCCATTATTACATTACATCAAACAAAACATTAACTGTCATTTTTCCCTTTTTTTTTTCAATAGGATGAACTCTTATGGGGCGCCGCGTGGTTATACAAGGCCACAAACAAGCAGTACTACTTGGATTACCTGGGCAACAATGGCGATTCGCTCGGAGGTACAGGCTGGTCGATGACTGAGTTCGGCTGGGATGTTAAGTATGCTGGAGTTCAGACACTAGTGGCTAAGGTAATCTCGGAGATGACGACGATGATGATGAATGTAGTCTTTTGTTCGAATGGTAATGAAAGAATCTTTTGCAGTTCTTGATGGCTGGAGAAGGAGGGAGACACACGCAGGTCTTCGAACAGTACCAAGAAAAGGCCGAGTTTTTCATGTGCTCATGCCTGGGGAAAGGCTCGCGCAATGCTCAGAAAACGCCCGGCGGCCTAATCTTCAGACAGCGGTGGAACAATATGCAGTTTGTCACTGGGGCGTCTTTCCTCGCCACGGTCTATTCGGATTATCTGACCTCAGCCGGCAGATCCCTGAAATGCTCCAATGGAAATGTCTCCCCTTCTGAACTCCTCGCCTTTGCCAAATCCCAGGTAGAGAAAAGAAATGTAACATTCAAGATTCAGCAAAAAAGATGTAAGAAAAAAACTTGACCTTTGCGTTGATAGGTGGACTATATCCTCGGAGACAACCCGCGGGCCACGAGCTACATGGTGGGGTACGGCAGTAACTACCCCCAGCAGGTGCACCACAGGGGCTCGTCCATCGTCTCGTATAAGGTGGACCCCACGTTTGTCAGCTGCAGGGGAGGGTACGCCACGTGGTTCAGCCGGAAGGGGAGCGATCCCAACCTGCTCGTGGGCGCGCTCGTCGGCGGGCCCGATGCTTACGACAACTTTGCGGATCAGAGGGACAACTACGAACAGACCGAGCCGGCTACTTACAACAATGCGCCGATGTTTGGTGTCTTGTCTAGGCTTCATGCTGGCCACAGTGGTTATAATCAGCTCCTTCCAGGTTTAGCACGTCCCTCGCCGTTTTCCATCGTATTGTCATAAATTCGAGTTGTATGATTGATGTCGATTTCATTTTTCAGTTGAGCTGCCATCACTTAAGCCAATAGCTGCAACTCTAAAGCCAGCAACAAAGCCTGCACATGGTAGGCTTTGATTCATTAGTTTGAAAAAAAAAAAAAAAAAAAACTCGAATTTAGTGAAAATTTATGGGACAATTTCCTTTTCTGTATTGCAGCTTCGTCTTCTAGCCCGATTGTCGTAGCGCAGAAGACGACGTCGTCGTGGGTGGCAAAGGGAAAAACTTACTACAGATACTCAGTGATGATTACTAATATGTCTGGGAAGAACTTGAAAAACTTGCAGCTTTCTATTTCTGAGCTCTATGGTCCTCTATGGGGGCTAACAAAGTCTGGTGAATCTTACTATCTCCCTACATGGATTAGCTCTTTGGACGCTGGAAAGAGCGTCGAGTTTGTGTACATTCACTCGTCTTCTCCTGCCAAGGTCTCGGTATCAAGCTACAATCTTGCTTGAGGAATAGAGCTGAGACAGTCAAGTTCATAGCTCAACCACTCAAGTTTTTTTTGTTGGTTCGGAGTTGTGTGATGAACAAGAATTGTGCAGCTATACGACGACGAAGATATGGTCCGAAACTTGTTTTTTCCTTACAGTTTCAAGAATCTGAGAGTGAAGTCTGTAAATAAAGGTTGGGAATGGGAGGAAAGAAAGGAGCGAAGGGACGTACGGAAAAAGAAGTTGCTCATCCTCTTTCTTTCTCCTTTTTTCACCAGTTATTTACCTACAGGATAGAGAGAGTGCTGGGTGAGATAAGAGTGAAGAAGATCACAGTTCATCAGACCAGTTTTATTTTGTGTGTGTGTTTGTTTGCTTATATGTATGTACTTGAGAACGAAGCCAAGTTCTCTTCTGTATTTTGTTTTTGTTGTAAACTCCACAACGTTTCTTCCCTTCTATAAACATAGTACTTGCTGGAGTTATCTATTTTACACATTTTGAGGTTTCTCTGCTTTCATTTTTTTTTTATTATCACAAATTAGGTCAATATAGAAACTGCAAAAGATGTACAAGTAACATTCCCCAGTATAACAATACCAACGAGAGAGAGAGAGAGAGAGAGAGAGAGAGAGAGAGAGAGAGAGAGAGAGAGAGTATAATGTATGGCATATATAGGTTGATAGATACACAGAACCACAGAAGTGACATGTTTGGGCGTTAAGAGGAAGTGAAGATCACTGTTTGGCACTCTTGTACATGTTGTCAATGGCACTCTGCAAGATATATAATAGCAGTTGTATGTTAGTGAAGAGGAAGAGGAACCATTATGCATATCTTCGAATGAAAGAGAATTTTGTGGCATAAGATTGATTAGTGTGTTGTTACCTGGTAGTATTTAAGCAGCTGGGGTCTCTTCTTCTTGAACGTAGGCGTGATGAGGTCCCTTTCGATGTCGAATGGGACGGGATCAAGATGCACTGCTCTTACGAATTCGAACCCCTTCAACTGAACCACGAGAATTGCTAGTATTTTAAGTCATAGAGCTTGCTGTGATAATCGTGGAAAGCGTTGAGAATAGAGACAATTTACGAACCTTCTTTTCTTTAGCGATCCTTTTGAGCTCTTCGAGAAAGTATTCTTTCACTTTAGCATTCTCACAGAGGGAACTGAAATCTCCAGGTATACCGTTCTGTTCAGCCCATTGCTTCACGGCTTGCTCGTTGGGGTTAATTACGGCGATGAGTGAAGACTCGAAGCTATTACCATAAACCCAAATCTGCAGATAAGTAATCCGAATGTCAAACACTATGTTTTGATCCGATTTTGCTACTTAGAGGAGAGGTGCAGAGAAAGGAAAATGTATATCTTTATACCGAGTCAACATCAGGAACTTGACCATAGATGTTTTCCAAGTTCTCTACCGCGACATATTCTCCTTGTGCTAGTTTGAATATGTTCTTCTTCCGATCAATGATTTTCAAACTACCATCTGACTGCCACTCGCCAATATCTCCTGAAAAAGACATCAATAATGTTTTTTTTCACAAGCAATCTAGAAATTGACTGGCAAATAAAAGATCCATTCTACATAACATCAGTGTTAGGTGGAGCAATCTCCTTCATTTATATACATTCGTCGATTGCATTAACGACATATAAAGACCAACCTGTGTGAAACCAGCCATCAACAAAGACTTCTTGGGTGAGGTCTTCACGTTTGTAGTAGCCTGAAAATAAGGTATCACCTCTGACACATATTTCTCCGCGCGGGTTACTTGAAAGGGCATCGTACCCCATTTCAGGAACGGATTCGAGGCAAACATCCACGTTGGGAACAGGGGGACCCACAGTTCCTAGCATGCTCATCTCGTCAGGCATGGACACAAATGTACCAGCACAAGTTTCAGTGAGACCTACATGAATCCCCAACAATGAGGCCAGTGAAGCCAATGCCTCAATTAGTAAACATCTGTTTGAATGGTTAAGCCAGAGAAAATTATTAGCTCTTTTAGTTGCTCTTTTAGCAGGAGTTTTTTCCCCCTAAATTTGACTCACGGCTGTTAGAGAAATGTTAAGAGAGAGTAGGGAGAGCACAGAAGTTACGATACAAATTTTGTATTGTTATGTTGAGGGTAATTCATAATCATTACCATATCCTTGAAGAACATAAGCACATGAGACCACACGTAAAAACTCTTCAACATGGGAGGCAAGAGGAGCTGCTCCAGATAAGATGAGTCTTACCCTGCCCCCTAAACCTTGTTTTACCTGGAAGACGTATGTGGGAATAAGCTTTCCATATTAGGATTTTAAAAATATAAATTTTAAAGAAAAATGCATCAAAAAAAGGCCAATCACCTTACTAAAGACAACTTTGTCACATAATGGAGACGCCTCTGAATGTTTATGACCCTTCCTCATATTACGCAGTTTTCTGAAAATTGGAAAAGCATTGAGAAAATGTGTTACTGTAACCACCTTTTGCAGCATAATGCCGTAACCAAATTTGCAAGCCATGGCATTCTATATTTTTATGTTCATCTCCACGCAGTCTGAGTTTGCAAAAAATGTTATTGCCCATAAAATCACAACCAGTATAAATGGAAAGCAATCAGATTCCAATTCAACGCTCCATCTCCACCATTAAACTGAAGAGGTCACTCAATTTACAGGTCCTGACACATTTTATTTTGCCGAGCTAGTTAAGAAGCAAACTGAGACAGGAAGATTGAACCAGAAATGCAGATCACGAATGGGAAAATTTAAGGAATCTTGTTATTGAATTAACTTACAGAGAATATCCAACATTGAACAGTGTTTTCTTAATGAAACCACCTGCAGATATCTTCTGTTGCAAACCTGAAATAAGAACAGATGAGCAAGAAAGTCGATAAGAAATAAAATTGAAACGAAAACAAAAGTAAACGTAGAATCAGTCATTTTCTCTAACTGGGCCCACACATTTCTCTGAAAGACATAAAATTTACAGTCAAGGAAAATATATCTGAACAAATTTTACAGCATAACGTGCAATTTGTAGATTCAGAATGTGGAAACTCTGGGTACTAAAGCAAGCAATACTACGCATTATCATGGATGCTAACCTGAATAAATTCTATCTAATACTCTCGGAACAGCGCAAAAGACTGTAGGTTTAAGCTCTCCAATATCTTCAACTAATAACTTCACATCCTGTATATTTTTAAGAAAAGAATAACATTGTCAATCATTTCCAGAGAGCCAGTCATTGAAAAATTTAGCAGAATGTTCTTACCCCCCTCCAAAATCCAATTGAGGCACCATGATTGATGAAACACTCTTCAATGACGCGATCAAAGATGTGAGCCAAAGGAAGATATGACAGATACACATCGTTGGCTGTCAACTGCAATAGACATGATAGAGAACAGAAATTCATGCTACAGTTTATGAAAAATAAAGTATTCCTAGCGGAAGACAAGGGCATTTAGTGTTTGAAGGCATCTCCAGGATGAGTTTTGAGTAATTAATGCAAATTACATGAAGATATGTAATCTCACCGATTCATTAACACTCTCAAGAAGACGCTTTACTCCTGCTATCAAAGTAACAATGCTGTTGTTAGAAATCATAACACCCTTCGGATCCCCTGTTGTTCCACTAGTATACATAATTGTACAAATGTCTGTTTTCTTTTTCACCGGAAGATCAAAATCATGATTTCCTCCCTGCAAACATCAAATGGTATTAGAAATCAATAATTTCTAAACTGTGCCGAGGAGCAAATAAGGCGCAGTGCATTCACTGAGAGATGGAAAAGAAGATAAATGGAAGTAGAACAGAATCACCCACAGAGAAGAAATTCAAGTTTTCATTTTACAAGTCATGAAACTATGGCATAAAGGTCATATTACTTGAATAAGACATGAATGTTCCAAATCTCATCTGATCAGATATATTGGTCATGTCATCAAAGTAAGAATAATATTAGTCAAAAGATTTATGAAGATGAAAATCTGACAAAAAAAAGCCGTTAATGAGAATTGCAATTGACTTAATATAACTCAGCAGAGAAAGGAGGAGTAAACTGGATCCACTTCACTGAACAAAGACTGCTGATCTTTGATAAGCTAAGCAGACTCACCACTGACAAAAATTCATTCCAGGAATAAATAGCCACACCATGTTTTTCAACTTCTTCCTTCTGTTGAGGAGTAACTTTCCCGAAGCTGACAATAGCTACAATAGAGAAGCATGTTGATACTCTTCACAAACACCATATATGCAGAAATTAAGGGAAACGGGACCGCAAAGACACTTACTTCGCAGGTACTTTGTTGAACCAGGAAGTGTTTTCAATAACTGAAAATCCAAGCATACATGTTAGTGAACTTTAGAATTTCACAAATTACAACGATATATCTCTAATTTCGACTCAAAAAAAGGTTGAAGCAAAGAAGAAAACAAGACAAAACATCCAAAAAAATATTTAAGTAACTAAAAGAAGTTACTACATCTCCTGAGACATCAATAGTTGTACCTCGGGTATTTTACTCTCTTCTACGAAAGCAAGTGAAACTTCAGCATGGCTAATAATGAATTCAACGGCCCCAGCACCTAAAGGAGTCATGTAGAGTATCAAGGTCAATATATTGCTGGTACTTAGTAAATTCCTCAAGAACATGATGAAATTGCTGACCCTGTTGAGATACCGTTGGCTAAAAACAGGGAGCATATCAAAAGAAAATGCCAAATGAAGATTAGCATAATACCTAAGGTGTCATACAGAGGAACGCAATAGAGTCCGTGAGCATTACACGCCTGCATCGATTTAACGGATTGTATGCATTATTCGAAAAGTGATTGCAATGAGAAGTTTCTGGAAATTGTAGGTTTATTGATGATGTAAACTAATTAAGTCCAATAGTTGCATGCAAACAATACTGCACTATAAATGATCAATCGATGACCAGATTATGCAGTATTTAATATGTTTTCAGCGGATCACATGTATGAAATTGTTCAAGGAAGGGGCTAGAACACTTTTGATGGGAAACTCCACCGGCGGGTAAGCTCACATACCTCCATACTCATAATCCACTCAGGGCAGTTAGCACCATAAATTCCACATCGTCCTCCCTGATACCATTATTAAGTGACAGTGAGATTGACGCAAACACATTATATCAGCAGAAAAATTAAAACACAGACAAGTACATATTATATAATTATATGAGCAGGACCATGGTGATCACTATGGTAATATCTCATAACACTATTTGAAGCCTTACAATCCAAAATGAATAAATAAGAATCTAAAAAATTTAACGGATTTAACTTTTTTTTTTTCTCAGGAGAACTTAAAGCACATTATAAGAATTCTTACTTGCTCAATTCCACAACTGCGGATGGAATTTCCAACTTTGACCACTACGTCGTAAACTTCTTTGTAAGTCATCCATGTATATTTACCAGCCTAGCAAGCCATAAAAACAATTGAAGATTTTCCAATAGGTTACACAAAGAGAAGGAGATGACACAAGAAGAATAAACGGAACCAAATTTAAGTTCCAAGCAAGCATACATAAATTGAAATAAAAACACAAAGTATACCTTTCCATCGGTAATTTCACGTCGACCAAGCATCTTGTTATTGGGATATTTCTCTACAGACAAACTGTGCCAAAAACCAAAACGGATAAGTTCAGGACAATTCATGTAAAGCAAGAACATAATTACACCAACTACAACAACAGGAATCCAGCTTTTGTCTCCTTTCCCTCTTTAATTAATTCCAAATCGCATAGCTTCGCAAACAACATTTGAGATAAGCAAAATTAACACTAATAAATTATTAATGATGATAAGAGCGGAAAAAATGAAGAAGAATCATGACAATGGGAATAAAGAGAAACATTCCTATATATAAAAGATATTAAACAACCAAATAAACTACCGTCTCATTTTCAGTAATCAGGCAACAGAAAGCTCCGAATCTCACAGCATCACAAGCAAAAGCATAGTTGAAGTACACCACCAAACAATAAATCAAAAGTTCATCATCTCATAAGCACAAAAACAAACCTCACGTTCGATCGATTATCAAAATCATCGCATCAAACTACCAGCTACGAACTAACCTCTCAACAATCTTAAAATAAATTAAAACCAGCTGTGCGAAGAAGTAAACGAAAGTATACCGAAAAATATCCCAGCAGCTCTCGAGACCTGGAATCGGAGGCGGAAAACCATCCTTAGCGAAGATACTTCGGTACACAGGCCCCATCGAAGACCTTCCGTCCTTGGCAGGCTTCGAAGGCTCAACCTCGACTATGAACTTCTTCTGAGCCATCGGAATATGGTATATCTCTACCTCTCTTCTCTCTGGAGTAGTAATGTATGTATGTATGTGTTTTATCTAGCGAGATGATTTTTATACGTTGATAGGGAATAGGTGCTTGTGCAGACCAGTCGTTGTATATATGTGTAAGTATATGTAGAGAGAGAGAGAGAGAGAAGAAGGAGAGTTTGTTGGACTGGAAGACGAGAATTATTATCGACAATATATTATAATATTGCTTTTATGAATAATAATAATTGCTGGGTCAAATTACGTATGAGAACAGCACAAAGTCAAAATTTGATCGCTATCAGCCATGATCATACTTCAATTGAATTTCTGGAAATTCTGACTATTATTTGGAAGAAATGGTTCTTCCTAAAAGTATAGTATTATTTCTTCATTTTTCGTTTTGAAAAGACTATCTATAATGGGTTGGATGGGAGTGGTCGATCAACATTGAATCTACACATAAGCACGTACTATTGGTACAGCTAACTATAAATATATAATAATTATTTATGGGGACAGCGTGACAGCATTAAATAATTTTGATTTACTCTCCTCCTCCACAATAATATCTACGGTCAAAATTTCAAAATAGATACACGGACAAGAGAAAACTAAGTGTACATACACATTAGATTAAATATTGATACAACGTCATAGGAAATATCGATCTTTATCCAGTCAGAAAGTCCATCGAGACATAATTGGAGCCATGTTATGTGTAATATAATCATATAATCAATTGCATAGCTAAGCTGTCGTGAATGAAACCTCCAACTTAATTCCCATTAAATATCAGTTAGGATAATATTATAAAAAAAATTATTTAATTTGATACTTCCTAGGCTCCCTAATAGCCTTAACTGCACATCAAATCTTGCCTCTACGTTTCAAAATCTTTCATCATGTTGTACTTGCAAATTTAAAAAATATATATATATATATATATGACGAAAAAAAAGGAGGTTGCCTAACCCTAGACATGCCCATTATTAATCGTAACCGGCGGTTACAACCGTTAACCGCCGGTTACGTAACCGCCGGTTACGGTTAATAACCGTAACCGGCAACCGTGGGTTGCCGGTTACGGCGCGGTTGGTCGTTGGTCGGTCCGACCAACCGCTGACCGCCGGTTAAAAACCGCCGGTTAGGCGGTTAACCGGCGGTCAATAATATATTTTTTTTTTTAATTAATTATATAGCCGTTGTAAAAAAAAAAAAAAAATTTGAATTTTTATTTTTTATTTTTTATTTTTATTATTTATATAGCCGTTGTAAAAAAAAAAAAAAAAAAATTTGAATTTTTTTTTTATTATAATATAGCCGTTGAAAAAAAAAAAAAAAAAAAAAAAAAAAAATTTAAATAAATAGCCGTTGAACCGGCGGTTAACCGTGTAACCGGCGGTTAACGGCTATTTTTTTAAAAACTTCTACAAAGACACCTACCCAAATCCAAAAAAACACAACTCTCAATTCAATCTCTCTCAATATCTCTCGCTCTCTCGTAATCTCGCACTCCACTCGCTCTCACGACCCGACGCGAAATTTTTTCGACCGCCCGTCCCGAAAATTAAATAAAACTCTAATTAAAACACAACACCGGTCCCGACTCCGACCGCCACCGCTGCCGCCCACCACACCACCCCAGTCCCCACCGCCCCGCCACCCCGCCGCCGCCCGCCCACCACCCCACCGGCCCGCCACCCCGCTGCCGCCCTGCCACCCCGCTGCCGCCCGCAGCCCGCCGGCCCCCGCCTCCGCCTGCCCGCCGCCGCCCGCCCACCACCCCACCGGCCCGCCACCCCGCTGCCGCCCTGCCACCCCGCTGCCGCCCGCAGCCCGCCGCCCCCCGCCTCCGCCTGCCCGCTGCCGCCCTGCCACCCCGCCGCCGCCCGCCCACCACCCCACCGCCCCGCCACCCCGCTGCCGCCCGCAGCCCAACGCCTCCGCCTGCCCGGCTCTGCCACCCCGCTGCCGCACACCGCCCGCCACCCCTCTGCCGCACCCCGCCCCGCCACCCCGCCTGCCCGACCCTGCCGCCGCCCGCCCCGCCACCCTGCTGCCGCCCTGCCACCCCGACCGCCGCCCACCGGCCACCACCTCCGCCTGCCCGCCCCGCCACCCCACCGCCCGGCCACCGCCGCCTCGGTATCGTTTTTTGCCGTTTTTCATTTTTTTATCTAACGTTATTTTTTCGTGTCCGTGTAGTATATTTTTAGACTAGATGGATCGTGGTGGTCGACGTGGTTCTCGCGGAACGAGGGGCAGCAAAGGGAAGCAAGTTGTTGGTAGTTCATCGCAAGATGACTACCAAGAATATTCGGCGAACGAGATGTTGGACCTTGGCGCCGTGCTCGGCGAGGACTTCAACATGCCGGAGTTCGCTCCATCGCCGGGATATAGCTCGCAAGCCGCGCAGACAGAGACGGAAGCGCAGACGCAGACCGAGACCGGCAGCGGCACCGGCCGCTCGCGGCGGCTACAGTCCGACCTCTTCGCGGTACACTTCAAGAAGGTACCGACCAGTACAGTTAACCAATTTAGAGCAGTTTGTAACTACTGACCAGTACAGTTAACCAGTAGTAGTCGATCTTCACGATTAGCCGACTACTACGACATCCTCAACGCAAACAAGCGTCCAAGGTCCTCCCAAAACCCCTACGTAGAACTCGATAACTTTATGACGACGACTTTCGAGTTCGAGGACGATGATAGCTTCAACGTCCTTCGATGGTGGTCGAGGGTGTCGCCAACGTATCCAACGTTGGCGAGGATCGCTCGGGAGATCCTTGTCGTCCCGGTTTCGACCGTCGCGGTGGAGCATGCTTTTAGCATGAGCGGTTTGACTTTGAGCGAAAAGCGTTCGAACTTGGGTGTCGACAACCTCGAGTACCAATGTCTTCTCGATGATTGGACTCGAGCCGAGTATCGCACCCAAGATGACCCGAACAGCGACTCGCCCGACGACGTATTCGATGACACCACCGGCACGGAGACAAGCGGCGGCAACGACGGCGGCGAGGATTAGAGACATTCGGGATCGGCGACGGCGAGGCGTGAACTCCACATCAACAAAGACGCCCGAAAAAAGATAAGTATACTGTATACATCTCTTATATTGTTTTTGATACAAATAATTGTTATGTTTATCGCTAACTAATGAATTGATATTTTCAGGTACTTAAAGATTTGCACAAGCCAATTACGACGACGAAGCCCGAAAAAGATAAGTATCAATCGCCGTATTAACTTTTTAATTTTAAAAAATTGTAACGTTTATAACTAACAAATAAATTATTATTTTTAGGTATTTCAAGATTTGCACAAGCCGGTTACGACGACGAAGCCCGAAAAAGATAAGTAATTAGCTCTTTAATTAATTTTTATTCTTTTTTTAATTAACCATCTAATCTAACTTAAGTTTACGCATTTTTTTCTAGGGGAAGAAGATTTCGAAGAAGAGGGGCTTCGCCGCTTCAGTTCAGTAAGTGCAGGCGAGTTAGCACCGTGTGATCTATGGATGCTTTGACGGATCATACTTGATTCGTCACGGCTCCATAGATCATTCGCTGCTTTCTTGCCTGGACTTGCTGAACTGAAGTCCAGTACTAAGGTACTTCAAGATTTGCGGAGAACGGATTCGGACCGGACGGAGTCTGAGTTCTCATCACACCATATTTTGTTTTAATTTAATGTATTGTATTGTAATTGGTTCAATTAAAATTTTGTAATACATTCAGTCCGACTTTCGACCAAATAATACACCGAATATTTATTCAAACCTGAATTTTCAACCAAAAAAAAAAAAAAAAAACCGGCGGTTAGTCTAACCGTCAACCGGGGGAGGCTAACCGTCAACCGCCCCCGGCCGGTTAGACGGCGGACGGACTAACCGCCAACCGCCGGTTACGGTTAACCGGCGGTTGGGCAAGTCTACCTAACCCCATCAACTCACAACCATAACATGTAACACTATAAACAATGGAAAATGAAATAATAATTCTATGAATAATCATCCTAACGGCCTGTCTGTTCTTATGTTCAATGCAAGTTTTAAGGCATTTTGAACTTTAATGAAAGGGTTGTTAATCCATCAACCAATGTAGTAGTAATAAACTGGAGAAGAAAGAAGGATACCTTATCATCAGATCAGATACTGAACAAGTCCCTCCATGCTTGTAGGCTGCTGTTTATATATTCAAAAAATGGCAATGGATATGATAATAGAAGAACTAGTAAATAAAAAAGGAACAGCAAAAGGTCCACAAAGTTTATATGAAAGGAAGGAAAAGTACAAAACAGAGCTTGAAACAACGAAGAAAATCGAGCTAAAAAAAATGCCTCAAGGTGTGCTTTCAGGAGAATGATTATGTATCCGGCTTATATCAGATGACATATCAGAAATACCCAACGGAGGGAAACATTTAGAATCTACTGACTTCGATTCCTCGTTAATGTTATTACTATCAGATTCCAAAGGTAAAGGTAAAGCTCTTTCACCATTTTCATCTGACAAAGGTTTCCCTTCGACTTCTTTCCCCAGATCGGATGCCATACTCGTGCTTATTTTGGTTTCTTCATGTTGTTGCGCATCTTGCACACTGTTGTGAACGTCCTCAATGGTGGCACCTTGCTCGTCGTTGGCTGGGGGATTTTGCAGCTTCTCATGTTCTCCTCCACTGTGACTAGCCACTGCAAGCCCGCTTAATAAGGTGGATTTATTGCCATCTTCTTCTGCATAACTACTTTCTTTATGCCTCGTATAAAGGTCAATCGATTTCTGCAGTCAACATAAACAACCCGCTAAATCATACCGCCCCAAATATCAAAGGAAAATGTAAAACCACATAAGTCAGAAAACTAGTCCCGGCAATATTGCTAACAAGTACATGTAGGCGGCATACACTGAAGTGATAATTGAAACATATGTGCCAAAGAATATACCTTATAGACAGAATCATCAATAGATTCAAACAGTTCATAATTGAGCAGGGTATGAGAACCCATTTTGGGGCCGACAGCACCCTGCACAAGAAACCAAGTATCTAATGTCAATCTATCGTTACAAATGCAAAACAATAGGGTCATGCATTTGCAAATATCAACCGATCTACCTCCACGTATAAGAGCCTGACATCATCTGAATCATAGAGAACGTCCTGATCCAGATCCATCAAGCCCGTGCACTTATCAAACAGTTCGGGTTCAATAAGGTCCGCAGAAATGTCAAGCCTTGAAAGGTAAACCTGACCAAAGCACACATTACTTTTCTTCAAGATTTCTTCAGCAGTCTCTTTCAACATGGGAACCTCAGCAACATTCTTCTCAAAATTCTTTGACAAAGTGGCACCAATGGCGCCACTGTCAATTTGCAAATCATCAGCTGAAACATCATCTGCAGTTCGACAAGAACTACTGTTATCTTTCTCAGGATATGGTCTCTCCACGTTCGCAGTTCTATTTGGCCCCTTGGACAAATCTCCATCGCCGTCTCGGTTCAAGCCAGGGGGTAAAATCCTTGAACGATCAGAATCAGGTCTACCATACATATGAGAATCTTGACCAAAGACAGCATTACTAGCATCCCAAGCATGCAACGAAGGAAACGGATCCTTGACCTGGTTTCGCCATCCCATAGGATGTCCAGGACCAGGAAACCTGTCAGCATCGGGCATATGGTGATACGGACCAGCGGGGTTCAACTCCATCGAGGGATGTACACCAAAGATCTGCGGAGAAGGAAAAGGCTGCATCACCACCGGCGGGAAAGCAACGGGAGGAGCATAAGGGAAAGGCAAGAAACCGTCGGCCACAGGAGAAGGCCAGCTCGTAACGCCTCTCCAACCTTGTCCAGAAATTCTCCCCATCTGTGGATCACCACCCATCCTCCTCTGATGCATGTGTGGTCGACCTCTGGCATCATCTTCGGCAGAGCCTAACGGTAAAGGGCTGTCTGGACCGGTCCTGAAGGGTGGCGGTGGCTTAGAATTGCCCGAGAGATTACTGTTTCTTATAAAAGGAGACGATATGGATAAACTATCGGTATCATTTTGAGAAATTTCATCACCACGCGGTATTTTGATGCATGATTCTCGACTTCCCCTAACATCTTTGGCAGAATATTGCTTCTCTTCACGAGAACCACGACCCTTATGGGTTGATTCTTCGACACTAATGTTCCGCTGTATGATATCTTGCCTATTGAAATTTCTCCTGCCCATACTTGATGAAGTTGACTTATCAGAATGCTTCTGTGGAGAAGAGCGAGTGTCTGACTTGATAAACCTTTCAGCAGAGAGAACTTCCAAATAACCATCTTCCTTTTGGCCAACTTGTTCCAATGATTGAGCCGGAGCAATCTTTTCAGATCCTGCCACATAATCTATACTAGATGTTTTATCGAGCCGTACCCTGTCTTCATGCTTATAATCTCTATACTTGGATTCATCTGGATTACGGGACCTAAAGCATTTAAAAACACGAATTTAGGGTTTGTCTACAATGTCTGTAGATCCTAGAGTACATCTAATTAATTCCGGTGATGAGTTAATGATCATGAAAAATTTCAGAATGCAGGCATGGAACAAACACTGAAGGCAAATTCCAATAAATGTGGTTAGAGGTATCATGCAGTTGTAGCATCATTTCAGCCCTTCTATTCACCATTGTTGCTTTCGTTAATGCTAATCAATCAAGGCTACATCAGTGATATCATTTACATCAATGAAACATTGTACGAGGTAAGTGAACAGCATGGGTAGCCCAGAAGATATGTAAGGAAGCTTCTCAGCCTCAAAATTTTTCTACAACAGCTGTATTTGATATGGTTTAATTTAACTTCAAGAAAAGCCCTGATATATCACTTCCGAATTTTATGTCCATATGTACCGAATTTGAAGTTCTTCCTCATTTTTATTTAAGAAAAAAAATATATCATATTGCGTTAATATCAACCTAATAATATCAAGTGCATCACCATTTTTTATTTGCTCAATCTAGAATCAAATTACCATTCCTGAAGATGAACCTCAAAATATTTTCCCAAAGAAATAATCAATCTATTATCCATGTAGACCAACAATATAATCTTATGCAGTGTACCTGTCGTAATCCCGTGGAGCATAAGAACTAGTAGTGGGTGAGCCCCTTCTTCTGCTATGGCTAGAACTAAGTTCTACTTCTGAAGTTTTAAAAGTTGTCCTCCCTCTGTCAGCATCTGCCCTTGTGCTACCTGTGCTTCTCTTTTCCGCTTCAGATCTTTGATCCTTGCTAACTCGAGATCTGGAATCATTCTCATTTTCGTTGGACCGGAACCTTCCTGATTGATCAACATGGGTTGGGCTATGATCATATGCGGTTGATTTTCGAGAATGATGACTGCCAGCATAGGCATCATCCCTAGACTTCCACTCATCATATTCGCCCCTATACTTGGTATCTCTACGTCTCTTCTCCTTATCAAAGTCATCAAGTTTCTTACCATCATATTGATGACTATCACGTTCCATATCTTCAGGGTGCTTTTCTTCCCTCTTTCGGTATTCCCTATAGCCATCGGCACCATAACCATGGTCCCTATGTCTATCATCCCTCTCTCCATGACCATGATATTTCTCTTCAGCACGCCTACCTTCCTTGTCATCATCCTCATCGTATCGATCAACCTCGCGTCTACTATCCCCATGGCCATCGTCCTGGTACTTGTTATCCCGCCTACTATCTCGTTCAATGCCTTCTCGATATTTGTCATCCTTTCTCTTACTACCTCCCTCTTCATCTTCACGACGTTTTCCATCTTTATGTCTATTGCTTCTCTTGATATCTTCACGGTGCCTATAATCTCTTCTTTTATAATCTTTTTCACCATCACCTTGATATTTATCATCAACATAATAATAATAATCCTTATCAGCTTCTTCTCTGTTCTTTTCTTCCCTCCTCTTGTCATCTTTATGGTGATCTCCACGATATTTATCGGAATGTCCTCCATCCGTATGCTTGTCATCTCTGGGTTTAACATCCTTAACACGATCACTTTTTGAGGACAATCGCCTGTCCTCAACATGTTTGAGATCATCATGGTATTTATCTCTGTCACTCGAACCTTCTCTTTTCTTACGTGACCTTCTATCTAGTTCATAGTCAGAATCCAGGTTTCGCAAGTCATCCATCATTGTGTGCTCTGAGAATTAAACATAAAAAAATGATACTATAATGGTGTATATTAAGCAAATACTTTGCGACAGGCACCATAACCAAATACTGGAAAGCAATCCTCAATAAAAGCAGTTGAAAAACTTTGGTTGGTAAGCTCTATTGAACTTCCATTTGGAAATATTCTCTCACAGAAAATAAATAAAAAGATAGGGAAGGAAAAGCAAGTAAAGGGAAAGAAGAACTTTATAAGCAGAATCAAATATGAGATCAACACTTCTAACACATAAAATACATCCGAAGGGGCAACTTTCTTCCAAAGAGCCTCAGAAAAGAAAAATGAAACCACACAGTAAAGTTCCACAAACTCTGTTCACGAACAGAGAACAGAGAAGATACCATCCCTTAAATTTTAATGAAGCATCAGCGACTTGTACACCAGTTACAGGCCCAAAGGTCATTAATCACACTCAACTAAGCCTGGAAACAATAACTCATGAAACTGAATCTCCATTTCAAATCAGTGTACAAAATATTGTGAAAACAAGAATATCAGGACTAAGGCGAATAAGGAATCTATCGGCATTTACAGGATAAAGAACTGACTAATTCACAGAAGTAGAGTGTAACAGGGGTAAAGAGTAAATGAGTTGCAGAGGCTGGCAACATTGCTATAAACGGTGTGGGTACATCAACCATCCCCATAGTTAATTTCCGTGGAAGAAAGATTGTGAAGCAGTGAAACATTTATTCAACTGACGGCATATTAAGAATCCCATACTGAAACTCATTCACTAGAACAAACTAAATTATCAAAAGTCACAAAACTTAGTTCTCTAAAAGATGAGTCAAAATAACAAGCAAACAAAGAAAATCCAGTCCGGAGCACCTTGGAATGAGATTTTCTAGAATTCTTACAAGAACGAAAAACCTTTTTAGAAGTTATCCAAATAATAGCTTGCTAAAGAAAATCTCATGTAGACAAATCAGGGATTAAAAATATGCCACCAAAAAAAAAGGTTCAGCAGCCGAGCAGAATAAGATGAGAACAACTATTTATCTATGTTTCTAGTTTCTACCAACGATTAGAGATAGCTCACCAGTATTTTCTCGAGCACGTTTACTTTGCTTCTCTTCATCAAAATCCCCCTGACTCTCATGCTCCTTCCAATAATCCTCATCTACTAACCTTACCTGAATATCTCCATTCTTCTCTCTATCTGGCCTTTGATGCTTTTCCTTTGACTCCTTCCCTTCTTTCCTTGCTAAAGAATCCTTCTCATGCTTCCTCCTAGAATTCCCTTTACCACTACCCTCTTCTTTATCCAATAAAACAGATGCCAAACACTCCTCTTTCCTCTCACTCACAATCCCACTCTCATACTTCCTACTCTTTGGCACAATTCTCAAGCTCTCACCTTTATCACTATTCTCCTTTGACCGATATCCATCGTTTAAGCTTAACTCAGCACGCGCTTCCTTTTCGAATTTCGCATCACCATCCGGTCTCTCATTTTCACCTCCACTCCAGCGATCGACAACGTCAAGCTTCTCTTTCCTACGCTTCGAAGAAACATACTCTTCCAATACTTCACCATTACCATGCCCGCTCAAATCCCACGCACCGCCTTTTCCTTCTCGTGACGGAGATGACATCTTACGCTTCTCACCAGACTTAGAATCATGACGAACCCTACTTGAACTCTCGTCCCTAACACCCTTATCCTTCGTCTTAACTACATCATCCTCTGAATCCGAATAATCTTTTGAACTGTGCTTGCTACGTTTATGATATTTGTGCTTGGAGCTCCTAGGCATAATAACTCTGCAAAACTTTCCGCTAATGCAAACCTAATCTTTTACCAACAAAAAACTTTTATCCTAATTCAATCCTCGCAATGGCAAATGATATCCCCAATTTGTAGCAATTTAACACCTCAACTGGTGGCAAAACGAAACAAAGGCCCCCAAACCCTAATTAAAGAAAAATCAACCCAGATTGACTTGAACAAGAAAAACGGTCCCAGTATAGATATCAACAATCTTAAATCTCAAAAACTGGAATCTGAAGCACAAAAGCCGAAAACGACAAACGCTAGTTCGAAGTCGCCTAAGAATGTTCAATACCAGCGGAAAATCCTGTAATAAACGGCTTTTTATCTGGTCCAAAATGCGTCTGCGCTCGTAAAATTAGATCGCCCTGTTGATTGAACGGAGAAGCAAACAGTGAAACCAAAAAATTGTAAAATTGAATTGCTGAGGGAAAAAGCTGAAACTTTGAAGGCGATAGGCGAGTCTCCTCCTAGCTCTCTACCCAACAAATGTAAATCGGATTTTTGCAATTTCACCAAGTTAGGTCCCTGATGTTTTCGTTTTTTCATTTTTGTCCCCATAAATCTTAGAATCTTAAATTGGCCTCTC
This sequence comes from Lindernia subracemosa, assembly GCA_028392965.1. Lineage (NCBI taxonomy): Eukaryota > Viridiplantae > Streptophyta > Magnoliopsida > Lamiales > Linderniaceae > Vandellia > Vandellia subracemosa. The sequence goes on from JAQPCC010000042.1 coordinate 1,054,209, forward strand.
GATTATACTTTAAATGACTATTGGGCTCAGTTTTTCATTTCAAAAAATGGCCTAATCAGAAATTGAAATGATAGTGAGCCCAATAGTCATTCAGACAATGGGTCAATCATCATAAATATTCTTTGCCTGATTAACAACAAAATCAGATCTTACTTTACTTACCAAAAATAATCTGTTATTTAATTGAGTATATATAAACAAATTGTCTCACTTCAAAAGCCAGTGGAAAAATTTTCAACTAGTGAGACAAAATAGGTTGGTGTTAGAAATGACAAAGGCCTGACCTGTCTCAACGGTCAAAAACAATATTGAATGAATTTCATTTTTTATTATAATAATTGAAAGAAAAAAATTGGTTTTAGATTCCTTTTGCTAATTAATTTACGTCCATAAGGACATTAATAAAATATTATCTTCATTACTAACTTTTCTGTCATGTTTCAAGTTTCAACAACGCCGATACTGTGCTAAGTCAGACGATCTAATTTTTTTATTTAGTTTTCACATTACGTAAGATTTGTTATCACCTTTACGTAATCCCTTTTATTAATTTTCACCCCTTTCCGTAGATTACTGCATTGATTATCGCAAAGGAGATATATATTAATGGATAATATTATAAGATTTTTTTAGTTTATGTGATGATATATTCTTTATAAAAAGAAAGAAAGAAAAAAACAATTTTGAGATTTTCTAATTTTTGTCTCTCATTCCATTCCTTTACTTTCTACGGAAATACTCGAGCATTAATTCAAAAAATACTTGATAATATATACATCGTTAATTCAAAATACTACCAAATTAATTTATTACCTATCATCACTGATGGGACTCATAGACCATTTCAACTTCGACATAACTTACGGTCATAACTTCGTATATCGTAGTAATTGGTGTGGTGGTACACATCATAGACCTTTTCAAATTACTTAGTGGACATAATTTCTTAATAAAGACAACGTTAAATAGTTTTATATTACGGTTCAATAATCTCATTAACATCATATGCATGGACCATCAACGTAATATTGTAACTCTCATTTGACTCGGTCCATGTAGAAAATACAGAGAGAGAGAGAGAGAGAGAGAGAGAGAGAGAGAGACGTCAATGAGTCTTTGCTATGACAAATAACTCAACTGTAGAGGGGACACAAAACCCTACTTGTATATACATGTGATGTCATAAAGAAGACTTGTTTGGAATCTATAAATGTCCCATGCCATGAGCCCACAGCTCACATGCACGCTTCTTAACTACTCGCAGCAACTCTACCATAAATTATTCGCTAACATTTCTTTTATCTTCGTTCAATACCATATTAGTCACTCACTCCTTTTTCTTGCAAGCCTTGGATGGGAAATTGCATAGAGACATGCAGATATACCATCTCAGAAAAAGCCCAAGCAGCAGCAGCAGCAGAAGAAGAAGACGCAGAATCTCAGAGACAAAAAGGTAAGAAGAGCCATGATAGCATTATTAGGGTGAAGATTGTGCTGACAAGGGATGAACTTGAGTGGCTAATGCTGCAGTTGAAGGACAGCAACAATGAAGGAAAGAAGCAGCTTGAAGAAGTATTGGAAGAGATAAAAAGGAGGAGGATGAGAGTAACTGCTGAGTGGAAACCATCTCTAGATACCATTTTCGAGAGCCCTCAAGTGCCTGAGATGTCCGATGATGTAATGGATAGATTCGATTAATCCAATATGTGTATGCCTTCATTCTAGATTTTGTGGTTTTACTTGCTGCTTTTATATCATAGATCTTCTGTTTTGAGCAATGTTGTAAATTTCGCTAGGCGCTAGTCGGACGCTCGGATAGGGCCTAGCGCCTAGACGGCGTAGGCGGGCTTAGGCGGTTTCTGGGCGAAAATTAGTCGGTATACTTATTTTATATTATTTTTTTATTGCATATATCAAATATGCAAATATAATATATTTAACATTATAGTAAATTAAATATGATAGTAAATATATTCGTTTGGTCTTGTAAACTAAAAGTGCAACTAATTAAACTTGTTTGGCTTTGTAAATTGTTTAAAATGTATTTATTAGGCCCAAGAAATAAAATAGAGCCATTTAATTTAAAATACCCACTACCACTGGTCCACTAGGCCCAACACAAAAAATACCTAGATTCGTCATCATCACAATCACAAGTGCAGCCACACACATGGCTCGTTTGGCTCGTGGGTTTATATTTAGGAGGGTTTAAATTAGTAAGGTTTATATAAAACTAATTAGTGGGTATAAAATAAAATGTGTGTTTGGTTAACGTGTTTAAATAAACACATCTGAGAGGTAGGTTTATTTAAACCCTCATACATGGGTTTAAACTTGGTATATGTAAAATGAACCAAACACCTCAATATCCTTTAAACTAACCTTTAAAATATGTAAACCTATGAACCAAACAATGCCACAGAGTTCTTCAGCTGCGAATTTCTCTTCGCACAATCGACCGTGAAGGTCACGACGCAGGCGCCGACACCACATGACCTCGCGTACCTATCTGCGGCTACCCAGCGATGAGCTCCCCAGGAACGAAGAAGATGACGAACCATGGTTAGAATCAGCGATGCTTCTGATTTTATTTTTTTTAAAAAAAAAAGATCTTTTATTTTAAACGATTAATCGGCCGATTAATCGGATTGGTCGACCGATTAATCGGCCGATTTAAGCCGTTTAATCGATTCAAGGGTAAGTCGGCCGCGTAGGTTATTTTCGCCTCGGTGGATGGCCGACTAGCACCTAGGCGCTGCCTAGGCTGCGTTTTACAACACTGGTTTTGAGTCGGCAAATCCGTATATATATATATATAGCATATGCTGCATATATCTCATTTTCATCTATTCATAATCGAAATTAGTTTAGTTTTGCAAGTTTCATTAAACTGAGATATAAATATGTAGTTAGTTTAAAATAAATAAAAACTAAATTAATAATTAAAACTAATGGGGGGTGTAGCTCATATGGTAGAGCGCTCGCTTCGCATGCGAGAGGCACGGGGTTCGATTCCCCGCACCTCCACTTTTTAATCATTATATTTACACGTCATTAATTATTATTTTTTTTTATAAAAAAAAGTAATTCTGTTAAATCTTTCTTATATATATTTGGTGGTAAAAAAGTGCATCATTTATTGAAAAGCTATGAATTTACACACAGCGCTACTCAGCTCAGTTAGAGGACGTTGATCCATCCTTCCCTTCTCTTTCTTTCCTCTACATAGATCACTCATCTCTTCTCTATTTGGTTTGTTGCCGTCGTTGATCGTCGGAAGCAATGCCGTCTAGCATTCTTGTGACGGGTGGCGCTGGTTACATCGGAAGTCACACGGTTCTTCAGCTGCTTTTGGGTGGGTACAGAGCCGTCGTTGTGGACAATTTGGACAACTCGTCCGAGGTTGCTTTGAAGAGGGTTAAAGAAATCGCCGGTAAACATGGATCGAATCTCGTTTTTCACAAGGTTGGCGCTTTTTATTTGTGCGTTTTTGGGTTTTTGAGCTGATGGGCTCAAATCGTAGTTTGCTTTTGTCCATCGTGATCATAACAATCTGGGTTTTCTTTTTCTGCTGTTGTTTCATGTCGTTTGGAGAAAATGGTTCTGCTCTGCTAGTGTTGAGCTTAGTCATTTTGATCTATAATTTGTCATTTTGGAGTTTATCTTTCTTGATTGTATACTAAAGAATATGGCCTCTTCTTACTTGACTATTCCTTTGTTGTTGATCTAATACATCTGTCAGATGCAAAGTTATGATTTTTTGGCATATTCTGAATCGATTTTTTGTTGGATCAATTGTATGTTCTTAACCACAACATTTTTCTTCGATCATTAATTGATCGCAGGTTGATCTTCGGGATAAGCCTGCGCTTGAGAAACTCTTTGCGTCTGAAAAGTAAGTTCAAATACGAAGAAATAAATTATTTATAACCACGATGCGATGATTTTGTATGAGCACGGTCCATGTTGAATTGAAGAAACTGATATACTTTCATTGTTTGAGTTGATGCTCCATACCTGTTACTTACTCAAGGTCATCCAAAACATAAGTAATGACTATACTGTCGTAACATTTACCTATGGTTTATCCGTCAAAGGTTTGATGCTGTGATCCACTTTGCTGGATTGAAGGCAGTCGGAGAAAGTGTTGAGAAACCATTTTTGTATTTCGACAACAATCTTATTGGTACTATTTACCTCCTTGAGGTCATGGCTGCTTATGGATGTAAGAAGGTGCATGCCATGATCTTTTTCTAATGCTCTAATATTATATTTTTCTAGTTGGAATGTCCTGTTTTAACTTAATATGTTGCTGTTTTAGCTAGTGTTCTCATCATCTGCTACTGTTTATGGTTGGCCGAAAGTGGTTCCTTGCAATGAGGAGTCTCCTATCTCTGCTATGAATCCCTATGGACGAACAAAGGTAACATTTTGGTCCATTTAGAATATAACGATTACTTTTGTTATGAATGAAAAGATTATTTAGGCCTTTGAAGGGACAAGATTCATTGCCTTTGTGTTGAGACCATACATATGTTTGTTGGTATTATTTTCAATTGGTTTGGACTGAGCTGATATAATTCCATGTATCATCCTCAAACAAATATCAAAATCTTTTGGCAGCTCTTCATTGAAGAGATATGCCGAGACATTTACCAATCAGACAAGTCATGGAGAATCATTTTGCTGAGGTACTTCAACCCCGTCGGTGCACACCCTAGCGGCCATATTGGCGAAGATCCTCGTGGAATCCCAAACAATCTGATGCCGTATGTACAACAAGTAGCTGTTGGAAGACGACCCGAGCTCACGGTGTTTGGTACCGACTATGGAACTAAGGATGGAACAGGGGTATGTAATGAAAAGTCTGATTGATAATAAACTTAAATATTTATCGTTGAATAAAGAGAAAAAGAACTTAAGCCATTTATATAAGTTGGAGATGTTGCATTTCTGTGTATGGGAATATGATTTTGAGAGTTGTATATGACATCATTTCAGGTCCGCGACTATATCCATGTCGTGGATTTAGCAGATGGTCATATCGCTGCTGTGAATAAGCTCGCTGATCCTTCCGTAGGTATGAGTAGTGAATAAGTATCATTTCTTACATTCTTACAGCTCTAGAAGTTTTACTTTTTCCCGTCAAAATGCTCGCGGAAGTGGTTGCTTAAGTAAATCTCTGATACGGTAGTAACCGTAATATGTTTGAGTAAGCCATCTCCTTGTCAACTTCTCATGGCTTCTTTTATACGAATGCAAAAACTGCAGGCTGTGAGGTGTACAATCTGGGTACAGGGAAGGGTACTTCTGTCTTGGAGATGGTAGATTCGTTTGAGAAGGCTTCTGGGAAGGTTCAGACAGCTCTTGAAATCCAAATATTCTATGTTTTAATTAGACTTTCTCTTGCGGTTATTCGATTGCTCTTCTCCGTATTTCCAGAAAATCCCGCTGAAGAAAGCTGGCAGACGGCCTGGAGATGCCGAAGTTGTCTATGCTGCTACAGTCAAGGCTGAGCGCGAACTGAAGTGGAAGTAAGTAATCAATCAAAGGCTTTCTTACAAGACTTTAACCATCCAAGTAGTAAATAAATATGTTGCTGCAAGATTCACCATCCCATCGTATAACTAACTAAAACATCTATCGGGATATTTTTGAAGGGCCAAGTACGGCATCAACGAGATGTGCAGAGACCAATGGAACTGGGCTAGTAAGAACCCCTATGGTTACGAGCCTCCACAGTCTAAGAAATGACGTTCAAATCCACCAATGTCCCCCCCATTCGGCATATCGATATACTGCTATGACATGAGATGATTTTACATTCCATCTATAATTTTGTCCTGAACTCATCAAGTATCTAAAAAAAGAAGTTTGATCTTTCAGAATCTTAACTTCACTTGGTGTTGTTATGTTAGTAGCAGCAAATAATACATTTGTTTCACAAATAAACTACTACATTCGATATCTAGTTCTGAGTACAGTGCTCAAATCACAGACTAATAAATACCAGCAATAGCAGAAGATATACATGATATGCCATAACAGTGATGTATTTATTAAACATAGGATTATAGCCAAATCAGCTGGATTCTAATCCTTCCAAGTTTCGCAGTCATCCTCGAAGCAACAGTCGAGCTCTGTAGAATGCATCTCTAGCCTCGTTTCTTACAGCCTCTCTCCGTTCGATGATCTTCTGAGATTCCTCCACTTCCTCGCACGATTTGAGGTAATCCCTCTCTAACACCTCAGTCCCTTTCGTCATATTCTCGAGCCCATCTTCGAAGGTCTTCATCTCGACTTCGAAGAAGGACAGCTCAGCTTCGATCTGGAAAAGCCAGTTCTTGGCAGACACCAACTGTCTCTTAAGATCACTCAGGCGATTCTTGTTCTTGGTCATGGCATCGAAAGTCTTGGACCGAGTATTCTTGAACCTCTCTAGCCTCATTCTCTTGCTGCTGCAGCAATCAACTAGCTTCTGATGGCTCTGACTATCTCTTGATCCTTCTTCTGCTTCGATCTCAGCCAATGATTTTGCACGGTGGATGAGTTCATTCACATGCTCCTTCAAGCCTCGGTGATCGAAGAACATGCAATCGAGAGCCGCGAAAGCTGCTTCGGAGGCTTCCCTCATGGCCCCGTGGTCTCTGACGTCAGTAGTCTCGAGAAGGACAATCAGGTCATTTTGAAGGATCTCGGCTGCCTGAGCAAATACCTTTGAGATCGAATTTTCTCTGACGTGATCATCAGGTGTAGTAATAGTCCCAGCGTCACTTGGTGGTAATAAACAGGGATCATTGCATGCTATACTCTGAGGTCCACTTTCGTCTGGCATATATAGCAGTATCTCGCTGCTACTTTCACATAAGAAAGTGCCTCTATTTACAGTCATCAAGGGTTCGAGATCATCGTCTAAATCTGGCAAATACATAAATACGTAAAAAATCTAACATTCGCAGAGAAAAGACAGTTTGACGCACTCAACAAAAGCTCGGGACTCACCGTGGGTGGACTTTGCATCCGAAGAAGTTATCAAGCACGGAGATGGACTGAAAACAAGCCTACCCAACCAACCCCGAAGCTGAGGGCTTAAATTATGACTTACAGCAGCTGCCATCCAGCAATAATCCTTAGCTGACACGGACTTCACTTCGAGACATATCTTGAAAGAATGCCAAGAAAACAAGGTCTTTTGAGCTGCAAGAATACATCATCTCACAAATCTTATTAAGGAAAAAAAAAGTAATGTTGAAATGAAAACAGCAAGTTAGTTAAGGCTGAAATGAATGAAGTAATCACCTTCCGTATAGGCATGTCTTGATCTCTTTAGTGGTCGTTTCGAAGATTTAGAATGTTTTTCTTCATGGCTTCTCAAGCGTTCGATCTTGGCGTACGTGACTGGAACGCACTGGAGATTATCAGAGATATCGGTCTCAAGTAACTCATATGTAGGCATTTCATCGATTTCAACGCTTTCCCCAATCGAATCACCGATTTTCAGACCCGAATTATTGCTGCTGATTGAAACTATGTTTGAAAAAGATTCAGGATTTTTGTTAGCATCATCAACCTCAGGTGCCTCAACCAAATTAACATCTGTGAGACTGATCCCCTGATCGTAGTCGATTGAGGCAGATAGCGACAATGATTGGATAATTTCATCAGCGAAAATAAAATCCAACTCATCATCAGCATCATCGCCTAGCCTCTGCTCACTCGGGCAGCTATCAGCATGAGTTGGGTCAGTTCCACCATCTGAGTTGGTCAACGTCGACTTCAACGAAGATTGCTCATTTTCAGCTGCTACGCTCGTTTTTGAAGCTTCTAATTCGTCTTTCCAAGCTCTATAACCACAAGATCCATGACCCTGTATAGAAACAGAAAGTTTCCCATCAAAGACACAAAAAAAGGGAATTTTTGTTCACTCATATACCAACATTTATAGATTGAAATACCTAAGAATAGTATCATCCCCACAAGCTAATATAACCAATAACTCATTACCAATCAAAAGTAATCATAGACAAACAGTGCCACGGCCACAAATTGCTAACCATCAACTACAAAATCCAAACAAGTAAAACGATCAAACAGACCTCTTTGATCAGGCAAGTGAACAACGTCCTTCCAGCATTAGGCCCATACATCACCTTCGTCACCCTGCAAACGCCGGCCTTGCAAGTACAAATGGGCACATCGAGCCATTCTTTTTCCCTCACTTGATCAGCCCATTTGACGAAGCCGTTCTGCACAGTTCGTCAGACCCAAAAAAGCACAAACGTTCCAATAAACACAAAACAGTAAAACTAAAAACCCACAAAAAGAACTTCGATTTTTAAGGATGAGTAGGAGATCAGAAAGCACTAACGTCCGACGGGCACTTGTAGTATTGCCGGCCTGGGTTCTTCTCCGAGCGAGAAGTGCAGAGAAGGCAAGTCGTTGAGCATTTGGGACAAATAATGCAGCGATGAAATGCGGTAACTTCCATGCTTGTACAGTGGATCACTGCTACCTTTCGGCGGACGGCTTGAGTTCTAAACTTGAAATTAATGTCTTTTTCTTGGAGGGTTTCAAGAATATGCTACTCTTTTAGCTTGTTTAGGGATGGATAGTGATGATGCTCAGCGGAGATGGTGACCGTTTGAGTGATTGGGACTCTGTGTTCGCAGCATTTCCTGAGAAAGAAAGTAAACGTCGGCAAATGAAAAAGTAATCCTCAATGAAATGATTATTTATGTATCTATGTTCGATGATTATGATTGTTTAATTCTCTGTATATAATTTCTGAATGATAGGATGATTTTTTATTTTTTTTTCTATAGTCGATGCGATTGCTTAATTTAATCATAAAAAAATTATTGTCTAATAATAAGTACTAAAAGCAGTCAAAAATAATAATTTGGAAAACAAAAAAAAATTAAAAAAAAAAGGAAGAGGGCCCAACCGGGTTCGAACCGGTGACCTCTTGATCTGCAGTCAAATGCTCTACCACTGAGCTATGGACCCATTATTTGTCGTTTTCTTCATTTAAAATCTATTTATCTAATATATATATATTAAATATTTAGAACTAGATCGTGGTCGTGCATAACACAAAATTATTCCATTAAAAAAAATATGTATGTCTCAAACTAAAACAGATTACTTACATGATTGAGACTTGAGAAAAGATGTTTAAATCATTTGACTTGGTAAAAATATACGTTTTTGTTTGAACTTTGAAGGATTCCAAGTTCTTTGTCACGTCAAAATAAATTGGCTTGCAAATGTATATATGTCATTTTTATTGCACAACCTTCGATAATGTTTTTATTATGAAAGAGCAATTTCTTTGAAACTTGTCAAAAGTAGTATACATCCTCTTTTTCATGACCTTAATATACACACATACACACATATATTACACACACTAATCAGCCCTTGGAAAAGTGATATCATCATCTTCATCGTTTCACTTCACCTCCTTATGCTTTATTGTTATGCTGTGTCTTGATAGTTAGTTCATGGAGGACGGATGATTGTTCTCTGCAAAAATGTCCAAAAGGGACAGAGCCTCGGGAACGTTCAGTTCGAGTCGGAACTTAGGGCCATCGTAGTGGTGAAGGATGGGCCTGAACGAATCTTCCTCCATAGGCTCGCAGATCTTCCTCGTCACTACACGAACCTGAGCGGGAAATCGCGATTCGCCTGGGTTTTTCTTGTCTTCCCAAGCCGTGGGATCGATGTTCGATCCACCAAAACTTGCCGCCTGGACAAGCAGATTTGAATACGATGAGTTAGAACGATAAAGACGATCTCAAAGCTAGCTCCATAGTTCGTGGACATGTCTGTAATAAATCCAATATTTACCTCGAAGATTCCATGGAGTTGGTGGGTTGAGTAGTTGTAAAGAAAGAGAGGTAGCCCAGGTGTTATTGCTCGGACTGAATCTCTGTAGCGAGGAGGGAGGCCTGCAAATCGAAATTATATCGAAATGTTAGAGACGACTCATTGATTTATGCCAAAGCTCCAAAAGATCATTTTGTCCTAAACAAATCATCGTTCTTGCCCCGAAAGATCGCACCTTTTCCGTAAAGAATTAACAACATATGACTTTCTTTACGGTTCACATAACATCGATGTTCATCAGTTACTACATAGGATGAAAAGCCTTGACAACCTTAAACCAATCTTTTCATCAATGTCTTAAATCCATTCAAAGACTCCATATGAACGATCTCAAATCCTATTGTCAACAGCTACATGCCAAGAATCGAAAAGATCCAATCTTTTCCACAATAAACAATCGCAGACTCACATAAAAAGATTAAATTTACCAAAGAAGCAATTAAATAGATCAGAAGAGAAAGCCCACATACCAAAAAGTTGCCTTTTGAGATTCTCCGCCATGGTATCGTTATTACAGACAAAGATATACCCTCCAATCGTCTCATTCCTCGGCAAAGCCTCGGCTGGTGGCAGAGTCTTGAACCTCTTGTCCACCTTATTCTCGTTATTACTCTCCTTACTACCACCTTCCTTGTTATCCTTATTACCCTTGTAATTCTTCTTCCCAAACTTACCGCCGTGATACATATGCTCCCCATCGTTCTTACCACCATTAACACTACTAACTTTCCCATTCACCACCGCAATGTTCAAAAAGCCCTTACCTTTATTACCATAACTGTTATCAAACCCAAAATTTGAGCTGTTGACCCCCAAAGAAGGGCTGCTATAAACTCCCTTATTGAACCCACCATTCAAACCCGACCCAAACCCAGAATAATTCAAGCCCAGGACATCGTTGTTCGGAAGCTTCCACGACTCAGCTTTCCAGACATCGTTTACGTTGAAGTCAGAAGACGACGACTTCGGAGGCTGCTGCCCCTGCTGTTGTTGCTCCGAAACGACGCCGTTCCTGAAGTCGAAGTTGCGTCTCTTCGAAGCGTAGTTCGTGCTCCATATCGAGTCGTTGATCGATAGATCTGCCAAAGAAGTTGTCTGAAGACGAAGGTTGTCACTGAACTGCCAGAAAGAGGAGTTTGTGTTGTTGTCCATTTCTTTCTTTCTTTCTTCTTTTCCTTAAAATATATGAGAAAGAAACTGTATGCTGCGTGGAGAGAGAAGGTAAAGCTCGCCCTTCCTTTATATATTGTAAGAAAGAAGCGAAAATTCGAGGAAAGTGAAGGAGGAATGGAATAGCGTGTAAGACTTTGTCAAAGGTCGGTGCGGTGAAAAAGAAGCGTACGTGGCAGTCATTACTTATTTTTTTATTAATATTAAATTATTGAAAATTCCAAATTAGTGAAAATGGGAAGTTTTATGTAAATTATGACATCATCCTCCGTTTAAAGAACGATGATAATTGGTGGTATTTTCGTACATTTGTCACGCTTAGCCCTTAAGTTTCTTCCTACATGAAATAAATATATTAATTAATTAATATTATTTGTGTTAGGTCCAAGTGTGGTTCAAGTGTAGGTATTATTGCGACTGGGTCTTTCGTATTTTTTGTGGGGTGGGTCGTTGTAATTTATCATTCATTTAATTGTTATTTTTATTTGTTTGAATGAATCAAAGAAAAAGATGCATGTCATTCTCTAAATAGTAAACGGTAAATTTGGTGCTTATACTATACCAAAGTCTCACTGTTGGTGCTCAAACTTTCAAATGTGTCGTTTTGGTTCCTAAACTTTGTAAAACCTTTTATTTTTTGTTCTTTTGACCTAACAAACCGGTAAAGGAACAAAAAATAGACGGTTTTTCAAAGTTCAGGAACTAAAACGGCGCATTGAAAAGTTTAAGCACCAATAGTTAGAACTTTTCTTTTTTACATATATATTATTATATAAACTTGACATAAAATTCAGCTTCGATCAATCCGAATTTTTGAACTTCTTATTTTTTTTTTGCTTTAAAAAGTTGAAACAGAAAAATAAGAAATTAAAAAATCTCGGGAATTTGAATTTTAAATCAAGTATATATAATAGTATGCATGTAAAAAAATAAGTTTTAATTATTGGTGTTTAAACTTTTAAATGTGCTATTTTCGTTCCTGAACTTTGTAAAACCGTTCCTTTTTTGTTCTTTTACTGGTTCGTTAGGTCAAAGAACCAAAAAGGAAAGGTTTTACAAAGTTTAGGAACCAAAACGACACATTTGAAAGTTTGAGCACCAACAGTGAGACTTTGATATAGTATAAGCACCAAATTTACCGTTTACTCTCTTCTAAAATAGTGGGTGTATTTCTTTCTTTTTTTTTTTTGCTTTTTTATTTATGAACTTCTAGAAGGTCGTGGTTGCATTGCATGGTAGATTCTAAGGAAAGATATAGGGTTCACACTACGTTGAAAACTTAGAAAGTTTGTATATGCTTTTTTTTTATTATTATTATTTTAGGATAAGTTTTGCTTTTTATTAGAAAACGTCTTTATCTCTTTCTCCTCCAATTCTTAGCTGATAAGTTAAATTGAAAACGGAGAGTGAATTGAAGGATCGAGTCGACCGTAATATATTTTGTTTTATTTTATTTCCATAATGATTTAAATTGAAATGATTTCAATAATAATATTTATATGTTATCCAAAATAATAGAATCTTCAAGGAATTTTGGGCCGGATTAAATGTTGGGCACATGACGGGCCGGGCTAGTATAATCGGGCTTTCAGAAGCCCATTTTAACAAAAAGCCCAATTATAAAATTAGTGAAAACGTCATGTCCTTCGTCATATAGTTCAAGAAAATTTACTCGAATTAACCCAACTTTGATAATTCAATAAATATATAGGAATCATATTAAATAAATGTCAACTTGATGGGCCTTTTAGAGAAAAAGCATAGCTATATTAAAAAAAGAAAAAAAAAAGATAGCTTTTTGTAGCAATTTAACTATATAGCCTTTAGAAGTTATGCATAATAGAGCTTCTCCACTTGATCAAAATTAATTAATTAATCGTACATAATGCAATTTTGCATAATTATGGTCTTCGTTAAACAGTACGATCACATGGTCATCTTTAATTAGTGAACATTGAATTCATTCAAGTTTTATTTATAGCCCTTCAATGTTGGAGATAGTCAATAGATGGCAGAAGCTAGACAAGAATAGAGTTGTTAATATTAATTTAATATTTTTAATTATGAAAATAAACAACCAATTCAATTTTGTATATTTCTCATATATGTCAAAATAAATAAATAAATATTTAGTAGCCCATGCTTCGTTTAATAATCTGCTAGAATGTTGCTCTTCAAGGTATGAAGAGTCGGAAAATAAAGCAAATCATAGTATATTAAATTAAAATGGGGGGTATTACATAAGTAAAGCTTGTCATAATAAATGTAATTAGACAGACATAAAGTCACATAACCTCAACGTAATTGGTTTGTCTTGACTCTTTTATTTGTTCTCTATTGAAAAGCTAAATGAATCAAGAATTTACAATATTTTATTTTATTTAAAATTTTGTCGTGAGAACTAATACTTTAAAAGGTCGTTTTTTTAAGTTGGACCACTTCACCTATATACCTTAATTTAATTTTAATTATATTATCCTCAAAATAGAACGATATTTCATCAATACATATCTCTTAAGTCTAAATGATGCATATGATACATAATTTAAAAAAATAATAATTTTTTTGTTAACATTAGTACAATTGCGTCTATCGTCATCTACTTTGGCTTTGGTAGATTCGGCAGTCCTTGTCCATTTTTATTTGACTCGCCTTTATAAAAATCATCAAAAGCTGATGACGTCACCGTACAATACAATTAGTTTAATTTCCAAATTTAATCCAAATAAGATGACGTCATCGTAGTATTAATCAAATTTCATCCCCGTGCAAGGTGTTTGGGGATGGAATTTATGATAACATTTATTATTGTTATGTATATTATCCGTAGAAGGAAGCCAAAAAAAAAAAAAGATGGCAGTCAACTGAAATTAATGGAATTATGAGGGGTAAAAAGGTAAATATATAGGGATATGGATGTAATTATTACAAAAATGTTTGATGCCGGGGTGAAGTGGAGCCAACATGGTTGCCTGCCGCGGAGCAGCCAACCAATCACACGGCAACAGCCACCATTTACGAAACTGTAAGAACTTCCAATCATACAATTACAATCTTTTTTTCTTTTTTTTTTTAAATTTTGCCATTAGAGCTGAAGATCGTACGAGTGAAAAGGGAGACAAACCTAACCCCAGTTTCCTGCAAAACCAATAGTATTCATTCCTTACAACGTTGGAGAGAGAGAGAGAGAGAGAGAGAGAGAGATTGTCTCTTGGGATTCTTTTACGCCGTTCCGCCTTCTACTCAGCTCTCATATTCATATTACCCTCGCTTTCTTTTTCATTTTGCTCAAGAAAAAGAGCGTATTAAGACATAATTTCCCACTTCAGTCGTTGTTACTGTCTTGTCTGGTTAATTTGGCGTTTCTCTTTGTGTATTGAATTTTATTTGCCCATCAGTTCATATTGGTTAGTCAGTCGCTCGAAAGATTGGATTTTTTTTTTCACTCGAGTGTTCATGGACAATATAGGCTCATTTTCTCGGCATGGAAGTTTCGAAGGTCAAGGTCAGAGATTTGGAAACAGCCCTTTATTTATTTTACTCTATTTTTCGTAAAAAAAAAAAAGGATTATTTCCTCAGCTTTGGGACTTAATTTTTTCAGGGGTTGGAGGAAAAGATGCATTGTACGATGAGTTATGGAAGGCTTGTGCTGGCCCTTTGGTTGATATTCCCACGGTTGGAGAAAGAGTGTATTATTTCCTTCAGGGCCACATGGAACAAGTAGGTTCTTTTATTCTTGAATCTTGGGTGTTTGATTTAACGATGTCTCTGACGCTCTGATGATTGATGTAATTATTTACTTAGTTGGAGGCATCTACAAATAGGGAATTGAATCAGAGGATTCCTATGTTCAACCTTGCTCCAAAGATTCTTTGTCGTGTTTTCAACATTCAGCTGCTGGTAATAATCTCCTTTTTCTCTGATGTCCATCATAACAGTTTCTCAAGCATTTGATTCGAGAATTATCGTAAATGTTGGACACTGAGTTGTTCTTACTATTTTAGGCTGAAAGAGACACGGATGAGGTTTATGCCCAGATAACTTTGATGCCAGAGGCAGATGTAAGAAGGCCTTGTTTGTAGATTTCCTTTTCTTTCCCTTAGTATTGATTGTAAGTTTCCTGATAAAAGGTCTTCTTTACTTGTGATTCGATGCAGCAAACTGATCCAAAAAGTCCCGATGATCCTATCGATGAGCCTCATAGAACCCAAGTTCGCTCGTTTTGCAAGGTCTTGACCGCTTCAGACACGAGTACACATGGTGGATTCTCCGTTCTTCGCAAGCACGCTAACGAATGCCTCCCAGCTCTGGTAATAATTCCTTTTCTTCATTCTCCTTCTTTTCGTTTTTTATTTTTTTCTTGTTATTATTCTTTTCTAATGTGTGTTTTTGTCCTTTCTACGTGGATTAGGACATGACCATGCAGACCCCCACACAAGAACTCATAGCTAAGGATCTACATGGGATCGAATGGCACTTTAGACATATCTTCAGAGGCATGTGCCTTTCTCTATCTTGGTTTCGACGTTAACTCTATAAGCTTCTGATTTAATCAGCTTAGAGATCAAAGTATAAGTCTAGATTCGAAATGAACAGGTCAACCTCGGAGACATTTGCTTACAACGGGATGGAGTACATTTGTCACCTCCAAGAGATTAGCTGCTGGAGGTTCTTTTGTATTTATGAGGTATCTTTATAATTATTATTACTATCATATGCTAAAAGTAAACAGCCTATGCTTTCATTTTCTAACTATCAATGTAATTTGTTTTGTGATGAAATAGGGGAGAAAACGGAGAACTGCGTGTCGGGGTGAGGCGCCATGCTCGTCATCAGAGTTCGATAATGCCTTCGTCTGTAATTTCAACTCAGAGCATGCACGTGGGAGTTCTTGCAACTGCATCACATGCTGTTCTAACTCAGACACCTTTTGTTGTTTATTACAAACCAAGGTTTTGATTTAGTATAACTTACTCTAATCTAGAAGTTTTTCTTGTTTTTCTATGAAAGATTCATTCCTTATATGTAATAACGATATATTTTTTTTTCCCGTTGAAACATAGGACTAGTCAGTTCATCATAGGTTTGAACAAGTATATCGAAGCCAAAAGCCATTGTTTTGGAGTCGGGATGAGATTCAAGATGCGTTTCGAAGGAGACGATTCCCCCGAGAGGAGGTTGGCTTTTGCTAATAATCTATTTACTTTTCAGCAGTTAACATTCTTAAAAAAAATTCTTTGATATTTTTTGTGGGATTGCTAATGACTTTTTATTTTCTTGATCAGATTTTCAGGTACAATTATCTGCGTCGAAGATATCTCTCCCCACTGGAAAAATTCTCAATGGAGATCGTTAAAGGTTGGCAAACTTGCTCAGACTAATATCATTTCTCGAATTAGCTCGTGCCTGAATTTATTTCATTTTTTCCCCCCTTAAATCTTTAGGTTCAATGGGATGAGCCTGCTTCTATACCTAGACCCGATAAGGTTTCTCCATGGGAGATCGAACCATTCGTCCCTTCGGTTCAGACCAGCTCGATCCAGACACTATCCATGAAGCACAAAAAGCACCGACTGAATGATTCGTCCAGCATAATCATCCAAGAAACCAACAAAAATAAAACCCCTTCTGCTAGATCAGTCATTTCTGCCCCGGGAAACTTGAAATTGTTTGGGTTCGATTTGATAGCCAGCCCTACTGAAAAAACAGTGGATGCCGACGATAGTAATGCTGGTAATAAAACAAATGCTCCAAGTGGATTATCTTCAGACAATTCAGAAAGATCCTTTCTTTGGAAAGACTGTAAGGACTTGAAGCTGGACAAGTCACATGTTGTTGCTAAGGAAGTACATAGCAGACAAAGCAGCTCATCAAGAAGTCGTACGAAGGTACTTCTCTAATGAAACTGATCAACACTCACATCAAAGAATAACCTTTTCTGTATTTTTGTAGCACATGCAATAGAATGAATTCATTTCCTTCTTCGAATTTCTATCCAAAAAAAAAAAGGTACAAATGCAAGGAGTGGCGGTCGGTAGAGCAGTGGACTTGACCTCGCTGAAAGGGTACGATCATCTCGTCGAAGAGCTGGAGAAAATGTTCGAAATCAAAGGAGAGCTCTCATCGAGAGAAAAATGGGAAATCGTTTTCACGGACGATGAAGGAGACACGATGCTCGTGGGCGATGATCCTTGGCCGTAAGTGTTTCTGTTTGCTATACGAAATCACTTCGTTGATGCGTTGTATATAATATAATGTACTTTGCAGAGAATTCTGTAACATGGTTAGAAGGATCTTCATTTGTCCGAGCCAAGATGTGAAGAAGATGAAGGGAAGCAAATTGCCTTTGCCAGTTAATGAATGATTGAAGCTAAGGCTTTAGCTAGCAACTGTACATATTGTAAGAATGTGAGTGGCTAACTCAACTGTGTATATATATGTAAGAATGATGATGATGATTTTTATTTTTTATTTTTAATTGCAAATTTCCAGCAAATGGTTTTATTGTATTGTATATGATAGGTAGGTATGCAATTAAGTGTATTCAAGTATAAGTGGTGATATCTGAGAACAAATGAAAAATAATGCTACCAAACAAAAGTATTTGATTAAGGAGAATGATTTACTAATAAAATAAAGGGTAAATTATGTTATAGCTCCACGTGGATATAATGAAATGTGCATTACTATCATATGCTTTTTTTATTGCGTGAAACTGCACTGTACTGTATAAAACTTAGCACCGTATTTCCATGGTGTCTAAAACATAGCATTGGACTCCAGGGTGAAAATGACAAGGAGCGTATGATTAAATAAATTACGGGAGTATTTTATGCAATTTGCAAAATATAGGGATTTTGATGTTTATTTTTTAAACCACAGGTGAGTTATATGCAATTTAACCTAAAATAAATTAATATATTGACGTCCTATTACACACTAAATTTCGTAATACATTTATAATCATCAATGCGTTATCGAAAAAAAAAAATGTATGTTAGCTGTAATATCTTTAGGTGACAAAATAATTGTTTTCATCGGCTTTGATGATATCAATAATTTCGGGGTGTTTTTATAATTAATTGTAATTGTAGGGGTAAAGATGTAATTAGCTAAATTTACAAATCCCGCTTCGTAAGCAGCCACGCCCAGCCAGCTCAGAACAGAGGACACTGCCAAGCAAAGCAACGTACTCTCTCTCTCTCTCTCTCTCTCTCTCTCTCTCTAGCTTTATACAAAGCTATATCTATATATATATATATATATATTCAAGTGTAGTATATGTAGCGTTGATTACTTCTTGAATTTCCAGGCATTTCAGTAAAGAGGCAGCTATGAATCGGAGAAACGACCCGAATCCATTTGACGAGGAAGAGCCTGAAGTCAATCCATTTTCGGTAACTGTGTTTTTTTTTTTTTTTTGGTTTTCTTATTTTTGTAGATCTACCTATATCTGGATTATCCCTATTCGTGGTTTTGGTGCTAACGTTTGCGTGCCATCTCTTGGGCGTTTTAGCTTGTGTCAAGGTGAATTTATACTGCTTTATTAGATCCGATGCTGGTTTGATTAGATTTGGTGATTTAAGTGGAGTGGGGGGTTTGTAGGGAGAATGAATTGGAGCTGTGTTTTCATGGTGTTTGTAGAGCTCTTGAGATTTTGGATATGTATGAACTTAATGGTTAAGCTGAAATCTGTTGAGGGAAAGGTGCTTGCAGAAGAGATGAACGATGATACGGTTTTTTGCAATTTTTTCACTTAGTTTCTAATTTTAGAAAAGGGGAATTATGCCTTATCAACTTCTTTTACGGTCTATTTGACTGAATTGTATGTGTTTAATGAAATCTCGTTGACTGGGGAAGTGCTAATTCTTACTGGAGAATTATATGATATATTTGCAAATTATAAAGTAGCAAATACTCAGGTAACTTTTTCTTTGTGGAGATTATGGCTGATGGATTGGTATATGTTGTCTTAGCCAATGGCTGATCTCCGTAAGTTTAAAATGGGGTGCCAGCATTTGGGATCTCATGTTTAGCCTTGTTCTTGAGACAGTCTAATTTGGATTGTAGTCTAATTATTTGTGACCAGAAATCGTGGTGAAGAACCTATAGAGGCTGATTGTCTCACTCTTACCCCAGGTGGAGAAAATTTTCAAACCATTTAAAAAGATAAAAAAAATAAAGAGAACAAATAGAGAATGAATTACCCTTCCGCTCCACATACAGCACAGAAGGATCAACTATTAGATTATGGGTTTTGTTGAGTTCCATGTAAAAAAAGGTTTTCGTTGTAGTATATTAGATTATCAAATGCATGGTAGGTAGTTTGAACGTAAATGATGCTATTCTCTTGGACTTGATGAATTCCTGATTGGTAGTTTGTTTCCACCGTCTGACATATTACTTGTTGGGTCATTGCAGAATGGTACCTCATCAAAGTCAAGAATTCCCAAAGTGGTTGCTAATACATTGGGACTTGGTCAAAAGCATGATGCTACTGTGGATATACCTTTGGATAATATGAACGTAATGTTTCAATTTTGTACATGGTAGAATGATTTTGTCTTCAATTCTTATTCTTGAACTGTTTTTATATATTTTCAGGACAACAAGAACAAGGGTAGAGAGCTTGCTAATTGGGAAGCAGATCTGAACAGGAGGGAGAGGGTTAGATTTTTGCCTTATTAATAAGATGAGGCTTCCAGTAATTAAGGGTGGGAAGAGGAGTATCATGCGCGCATATCATTTGTATAGGAGAATTGGTCCAGCTGGTTTTGTTCAATATGATATATGAGTAAACAGATTGAAACAAAGTGGGAAGTTCTGGCAACTCTCTAATAGTATAGCTGATGCGAGGATTAGAATTCCTCTGTATGAAGTGAAGCTGGAGAAAGTCTGATATTAATTCTCATTCGTGCTGTTTTTTTTACTTCTGTCATGTACATAATACCTGCCTTTGTTGCACTCAATTGCTTTTGTTTTCGCAGGAAATTAAACGCAGAGAAGATGCCGTTGCGAGTGGTAAGTCCAAAAATTAAGGATAACATTCCATGCATGCAAACTTCTACTCTTTGATACTTTATTTATTATCCTGTAATCAACTCATGCAGCTGGAGTTCCCGTTGATGATAAGAACTGGCCACCATTTTTCCCCATTATTCATCATGATATAGCCAATGAAATACCAGTTCATGCTCAGAGGTTGCAGTATCTTGCATTTGCCAGTTGGTTAGGTGCGTATTTGGTCCCATTGCGTATGCTGCCTCTGTAAAGCATTAACAATCAAATCGTATTTCTGTTATGTTTTGTTATATTGAGATATTATTTTTCACCTCTGATTTTTTCTGGTTATAGGCATTGTCCTTTGTCTCGGGTTCAACGTCCTTGCAATCACCATTTGCTGGATAAAGGGTGGTGGTAAGTTTGTTTTATTTCTAACTTTTTTTCACGTAACATTTAACAAGTACAAACCAGGATTTATTAGATGTCTAAATTGTGTTTTACTATCTGTAGGAGTCAAGATTTTCTTCCTAGCTATTATTTATGCGTTGTCCGGGATTCCTCTTTCTTATCTGCTGTGGTATCGGCCTTTATATCGTGGGATGAGGTAGGTTTGGCTTACATTACTGTCTTATCTGTTTCTGATGACATGGCAATTGAAATAACATTTGTTGCTCTGTGAAATCTGATCTTCAGGACCGATAGTGCCCTGAATTTTGGCTGGTTTTTCATGTTCTATTTGGTATGTGTTGCCTCTTGATAAACCACCCACAATCGCACATGAAATAGTTGATTGGTTTTGACCATCTTTTGACCAACTTATATATCGTCGGTGCAGCTTCATATTGCTTTCTGCGTGGTTGCTGCCATCGCACCTCCAATCGTCTTCCAGGGGAAATCATTTACGTAAGATCGAATTTCAACCTTTAGCCCGTAAAAGAGTTCAATTCAAATAATTCAATCCGCTGCACTATTGATTGCTGAGCTGCACTAGAACTTCTGTCGCAATCACTAATTCACAAACTTGGCGTCTGGCCTTTTTATAAATGCTTGAGAGCTCTAAATACGTTCGGTTTTCTCTTCTCCAGGGGCATCCTTTCTGCAATTGACGTCTTCTCTGATCACGTTTTGGTTGGGGTGAGATTTTCTTTCATTATTCCGCACCTTTAACAGATAATATCAATAGTTGGTCGTTCATCGACCACGCTTTATCGCGTTGATTCGCTTTGAAGCAGGTATTTTACCTGATTGGGTTTGGAATGTTTTGCTTGGAAACACTCCTCAGCTTGTGGGTACTTCAGGTAAGAGATATTTAGTTGCATTGGCCGCCTTAGTTTATGAATTTGATTTTTTTATCTATCTAATATTTCTTGCAGAAAGTATACATGTACTTCCGGGGAAACAAGTAATAATATACATCAAATTGCATGTTGGATCTTAAGGCCTCACCTCTTGTTTGGGTTAGTTATTGACTTTAGGGGTTATACAATATTACAGAGATTTTATTGCATAAGACAAGGTGTACGTTGTTCCTTGATATTGCCTGAGTCTGTATCTTGAGATTAACTGTTCCACGCTTGCATGCTGCTACTACAATACATTCTATCAATAATGGATCTTTAAAGTTTGGAAGGAGTTGAATGAATGGCGGTCCATATATATATAACAAATGGTGTGTTTGCATTTATGTATGTAGTAGTGATGTATAATTCCTTTCTTTCAGTCACGATTATCTGTAGAAGTCTCTTCAAGCGTCGGCACAACCGCCGAAGGCAGTTCTATGTGAGAAACTCTGACGGCACTGATTAGCCGCTCCGGCAACTCATTCGTGGTGTTAGCCTGATAAATAAATAATAGTAACAAATTATTACTTCTCTTAATTCTAACTATTTAACTGATTACCTACCTGTACGAGGAAGGCCATGTCAACCACAAGGGTTGTAATAACGCCAATCACCAGCCCCAAGACTCCATTTGCAACCGTGGACGACCCAATATCAACATCAACCTAAACCATCCCCACAAGCAATTCATATGAGCGAGATTAAATAAGTCTAATACATAAAAAAAAAAAAAAAAAAAAAACGAAAAGATTCCTACTTCTAAATACTTTGGGCCACGGATATAGTTGCAGTCAACTGCTTTCCCTAGCAGACAAGGAGTGCTTCCAACACTCTGCCGCACTATCCAAGAACCCTACACACCATGGAATATTTGTGTGTTAGGAAAGACAAAACGTAAAGTATAGTTAGAGGAGACTTTGTTCATTGGTTGGTACCTTTGGCACTGATGGAATAAGCTTCAGTCTGCTATTACGAAACTCGTCGTCCCCATCAACGAAACGTTGCAAGAGAGATCCCGGCACTATTTCTTGAGTCACGAAGTAGAAGACCATGCTGTAATGCGTCGATCCAGGCACCTTCGTTTAAACGTATCATCAATCTCTATAGCTTCGTGTAAACAAATGGTTAAGATGGGCTATTGCTTACTTGAAGATTAAATATGATGGAGAAATGCCCTCTCTCTGATGCAACCTAGAAGAGAAACACCGAAAAACAGCCATTTAAAACACTGGAGTTATAAAGTTCAAATCAACACTTCAAGAAATTCGATAGAATGAATATTGACAGAGAAGAAAAAAAATTACCTGAGCTGCACAACCGCGGCGTCTGGCAACATGATCCATTCTTCTGGTATCTTTGAACCAGTCGACAGCTACAAGATCCATCAGGTGTTTACCTGCGGGAATCTGCAAAAAGTATTTTTGCGGAAAAATTTTCAGACCAATCAGTTTAGGAAACGTTTTCTTGATAGTTATCTGCGGAAAGCCATGAGTGCTTTCAAATTACCTTTGACTTGTCAAAACAGAAATTTCTGCTACGAACTCTGAAGTTGTTCCCATCAGATATCGTCCAGCAGTTCCGAGACTTGTCTCTGTCATCACGGCGAAGGTTTCCAGAGAAAATGGACAGATCTATCTGCTGCTTAGGTTCTTCTTCATAGACTTCGATGTAAGAGTTCACAAGTATATTACGACACACTCCACTACAAAGATTCTGTAAGAGTGACATTGTATATTTGTTAAATTAAAAATTGTACCAGTTCTTTTGTCTTCAACCTCAACAGATGATGACACATCCTGTCGATGATCAAATCAAATAATAATGAGAAATGCATTTATACGGATCTTACAACGTTCAACAAAGTGAAAGACTAATCACTAACCTCTTGATCACCAGCCTGATAATCTTCATCTTCATCGGAGAAATCATCCATCAACGCAGCGTTTTTATTTGCCGCGTGAATTTGATCAAGAGATGCGCTACGATGATGAGCAGAAGCTGACTGAAGTTTTCGACTCCTCTTTGAAGTACTTGAAACTGATGTCATATTAACCATAACAGGAATCCTTGGCGCTGCTGCTCGTTCATCAGTTTGTGAAAGATATTCACGCAACCCTGACAAAGTACATACCCAGAAAATGTCAGCTACAAATGAGAGTAATGACAGATTCAAAAATCAGATCTTATACTAAAAGAATGGAATCAGCAAACAGTCTTTTAAAAGCAATCAATATTCATTTAACAGTTGATGAATTATTCCTAAATTAAGAACCCCTAACTGCTGGAAACCCATAATTACTGTGATTCCCAAAATAAGTAAAGACAGAGGAGAAGATCAAGAAATGGTTAGTAGAAAAGGGAGGATGATATAACTTTCCCCATACAGATGAAAATGATAGGGATAGAATATACTATAGCATGCAATAAACCGAAAATGAATACTACTATCCATGCTGATGAACAAACCCCAAAGAATAAACCTAATAGAACTTAAGACGTTTTGGAGATATTACAAGAAGGAATCTAGAAACAACACTGGCCAGCAGAAAAAAAAAATGTCTTTTGAACAGCTACCGTTTAAAGGAGAAGGGAAGCTTATCAGACGGATATAAAGTGAATCTCACCAGCAACGCTATTTAACATCTGGAGAAGACAGTGCTGCTGAAATGATGAGACATAACCCACTCCCCATCCTTTTAGATCAATCTGCATAAGATGCTGCACCTGAGTTCTGGGGCTCCCATTCTGAGGCTTCATAGGGGAAATATTGAATCCTCCACCTAACAATGGTGCAGCAATGATACGAGGACATTATCATAAACCACATTTTTATCTGCAATGCGAAAGAGTAAAAAATATGCGAGGAAGGACTTTATATGAAGTTAAAACTTACTCTCTATGTGTGCACGCACAAACCCTGGTTGGGGACCACAATTATCGTGGTTCCTAGAACGAAATAACACCACTGCACGGTAACAGATACGATAACCAGGGTCAGAAGGTGGAAAACAAAACTGAAAAAGTGCATATGCAAGTTTAAGGCCACAAATATTTACCATAACTCCCATCATCATTTCGGCGCCAATAACGCACGTAGCAGAGATCACGTGGCCATACAAATCTGAAACGGTAGAACAAACAAGTTTCATGATTGGCATATATGTAAAAGATATCAAATCACATGGAACATTCGTAAAAAGAGCATAATAAATCATCACAATATCTATTTAACAGTACTTGTGATATCCTTCCCTCAGCAGTCAGGCGAACAAGAGCAATCTTTAACCCACACAAAGCACGGCCACATAAAAGGAAGCAATGATAAATTTTTGAAATACCAAAATATTATATTAAGACTTACGTAGGAAACCAGTCCAATTGAAGCCTGTGGTAGAGTACAGCTGTATGACCATCAACCTCTTCAACTAAGCTGCCATACTGAAAGCTGCAATCCCACCTAAATAAATTATACATACTGTTATGAAATTTCTAAGGAGTAGGAAATTGTTTCAACTTGTGTTGTGTCTCAAGGAAAAGAAGTATTTCAGCTTCCATCTAAAGAATGATTCACAAACTGCAGAGCGGGTATAAAGTTGGCTCAATATGCACATCTAGGGAGCAATCCAGTATATTCAACGTGAGCACAACGTAAAATGCATAAAAAATTCTCCTCACTTCTAAAAAGGAAGATAACTTCTATAAAAGATCTTCTATAAAAGTGCCATGTCTTACACATTAGCATAACAAAGATCTAAATATTGACAAAGTATCCAAGTGAATAGATGAGTCATCAATATAAATTATAAAAACCTACTCGCATCTCGTTGGATCCATGCTCATTATTAGCTCGAATACATCTTCACAGGTAGCTTCCACCACTCCAACAGCTTTCATTGCTCTACTGCAGCTTTTGGGCTATCAATATACAAAAACGTGTTTGGGTGGAATCATAGATGTTAAGGATTGAGCTAAAACCAACAGCATAATCTTAATGTTCTTACCAGAAAATCCACTTCGAGAAGCTCCTCGAAAATTCGAAGCCCTGCAGAATAAGAGAGATAGAAAACATAATCACGAATGCCATGATCGAAACAAAATGGTTAACAAAGAAAAACGATATGCTATGAGAACCAATAGAAAGGAAAACACCACAAATGTGAATCAACATAAATGGAAAATAAACCATTTTGGCACTGGAGAAGGCGCCAGTACTTCTGAGAAAATGCGTGATTGTGAGAGCTTTGATTCGCCAAATCAGAATCCAATTCCTTTGTCCAGTCAAAGATCGCTTCAGGGGGTCCTGTTACAAGTTAAACAGGTACGACTATGATTTCACTTCTCAGGGAGACTACAATAGCGCATCAGCACACTTGGAACGTGAACAGCATGTAGGTAAAGAGTGATGACCATTTCCTATTGTCGTACGGCGCAGCAAGTTCGGACGTGATGAATCTTCTTCATCATCTCCAGCACTAAGCCTGCAGCAACAGACCAACCAATCAAGCAAATTCTAACTAGCTCAATTGTCACTGGTATTGGGTCCCGACACCCCCCTCTGAGATAGTTACATAAGGAAAGCAGTATGTTCATCCACTGTGTGAAGTCCAACTCGGCACAGTAATAGTTCACGGTCATCTAAATATTCTGAGATCTTATCAAAGATCAATGAACTTCTCAAGACCGACAAGCTTACAATTCAGACACTGATTTTCACTTTTAAGGCTGACAAGTGCATCTGCAAATTGCAACAGCTCCTCACTTTTACGAATCTGTCGGGTGCCTAAGTTCCATGAGTGCATGATGCATGGTGGCTGATTTAAGAGTTTTGTGCTGATGGAAAAACTTTAAAGTAATCCTGGACCACGGATATTGTTATTTCTACAGACTACAGCAGCTCCGAACAGAAGATATTCACCAAGCATATAGCACACAATACTTACTGACTTTCGTGATCTGATGATGAAGCAGTCATCCTATGATCCATACCAGATTTATATTCAAAAGACTGGTACTTATTTCCATTAGCAGTTCGTGCCTCTTGATGCTGCACATAACAGATTTTTATGAGCATTTGGCTAAATGGATAAACATTCAAACACAGTAACCATATGACATGCAATAAAATTGTCAACGATAATAACAGGAGAATATAATAACCTGGTCAATGACAGATTCGATTTTCTCTTGCCATATAAGTGCCTCTTGAATGTTGAATGCTGCCATCTAAATGGGGAAGTATAAGTTTAATACAAACCCATTTCAGGTGAATTACATTCCACGAGACATGTAAGAAAAAGGACAATAAAAGCCTCAGAATGAAAGCCTTTTTCACAAGAGCAGAAATAGATATGCCAATGATAATAACAAGAAAGTACCAAAAAGAAAGTCACGCACCGTGATTCGATGGTACTTCTCTTTCTTGTTGTAAACAGACAAAACGTAAACCATCTGCCAAATATTGGAACAAGTAAATACACAACCAATCACAGGGAAAAAAAATCAAACATTTATATTACGATAAAATTTTCAATGCTAAATATTACATTTCTGATATATTATATATAAAGCAGAGCAAATTTTCTGACCAATTCCATATAATTGGCAAAAGCATGCATGTAGGATATGAAAGCTGCTAGAAGCATAACTGAGTCGGTATTTCCAAATGGAAGCGAACAAGGTTTCACCAATTCAAACTCGGAATCGAAATAAATGTTGCAACGAATAATTAAAATGCATTTTGAATTGAATAATTTGGCACAACCATAGAAGACTCCTTTCTTGAAAAAGAGAAGGGATAGCTAATTTAACGGTATCTCACATGTCCATGATGTGTCTTCAATCCACGATCTTCCACCCTACAGTTTCCATCAATCAGAAGGGTCTTGATTGGAACCTTTACTCCAAAAGAGGGCAGTAGCAAGGTAAACAAGTTAATCGTGCAACACAAAATTCATTTAATATAGACAAACAGAATATATCCTTAAGATAACAAAAGTAACCTCCAAAAAAGTACAGGTGCAATTCATAACCATAATAACGAAATCCCAATTGTCCTTGTCAATTCAATGTCTCAAATTACATAAAGAGATTGATACACTTAATTTATCAACCTATTGAACCATAAACAAACAAGAGTTCACTGCAGCATACAATGTGTCATATGAGATTCTGCAGAGAAACAAAAGCAGCTCAAATAAAAAACTATCACCAAGAAAAGTTATTCGCTTTACCACATTGTTTTGGGGCTTCTTCTTGTAGTAAGCCAACAATCTAGATTCTAGCACGAAATATCGCATATGAATAAACGATCTCCCAATCTTCCTTCGACCATATCTCACCATCCATCCTTCATACACAACCTTAGAGTTTGACATCTCCCCCGAGAATTACACTGTCCCCAATCTC
This sequence comes from Lindernia subracemosa, assembly GCA_028392965.1. Classification (NCBI taxonomy): domain Eukaryota; kingdom Viridiplantae; phylum Streptophyta; class Magnoliopsida; order Lamiales; family Linderniaceae; genus Vandellia; species Vandellia subracemosa. The sequence goes on from JAQPCC010000042.1 coordinate 1,082,016, forward strand.
ACCCACTGTGCACTTCTCCTTAAACCAAAAAAAAAAATAGCGTCACTCCAACTTTTTCACCCGGGAAGCTCACAACAGCTTGAAAGACGAAAAAGAAAAAACTCCAGAGAAAGCTAATTCTATCAAGAATATTTGACCAAATCCAACTCTACACCAAAACGAAAGCTTCGATCTTTGTGGAACAAAAAGTATAAGGCAATCAAGAAATCGGCCCCTAACACAAAAAAAAAAAAAGGTAAATAAATAAAAATTACACAAATTTGAACCTCAATTCCCCGTGAAAGACCGTTTAAAACCCTGCGATCTGTGCCTGGAGAGCAGACATAACAAAGAAACTTAATACTAACTATACAATTTCAAAATCGGCAGCTGCGTGAGCATATACGCACATTCATACAAGAAAGATGCTAAAACCTAAACCCACACATATGTACAGAGAGATGCTGTGGATACATTTGTCACGCTCGTATCAGAATCTACCGCAATTCACTGATTCATAAATGACATTTTCCTACGTGTGTGTGAAATTACCAAATATCTTTAAACGCTTACGTGAATGTGATGTGAGCGTGTCTCTCTGTATTTATCAATTCAATAATATTTATTTATTATTTGTGTGTACCAATTTGCCGGCCAGTTTCTTCTTTTTTTTTTTTATGAAAAAAAAAAAAAAAAAAAAAAAACTAAATGTATGTGAATATTCAATATTGAATGACATAATGACCTAACTTTATTTATTTTTCCGCAATTATTCAAACAATTATACTTTTAATTAATAATGGTATATTAATTACGTTAACCATATATGCGAAATTTCAAAAAAGGACACAAAACTAACCACTTGACTAGTATGGCCATGTGTAGCTCATTAATGAGCTCTTACATCGTAAGAGATGACGTTAAAATTAAATCTCTGAATTTAAAAATATTAATTATATTCGATCGGATAAATAATAACAAGAATCATCACTCTAAATAAAATAAATATAACGTACTATTTATTACATGGTGTTAGCATTACATGATATTAAAAAAAAATATTAGAATTTTGATAGCTCGTCGCCATAATCTAAAGAACGATAAGTCAAAGTAGAAATATGTGGACTTAAATTAAATTAAAAGGTTCAAATTGTTTTTCAAATTGGGCTGCAAATTAATAACAGTTTGGACCATATAAATCGCTTAAATAAAATGCAGTCATATGCAACGTGAGCCCGATTAATAAAGATCTTGCATCCCACCTAATATTGTACCGTACTGTTACATGACGTCATTGAACATCATCATCATCATTCATACTAAATTGAAATTTAATGAATATTTTTCCCTTGTATTATTTCGTGTGTTTTTGAAGCAACTCATGTCAAGAGGGATAAAAAAAATAAAAAAAATATACAAGAATAATTATGGCCTCGGCTTTTGAAATATAACAGCCAAGAGAATAAGAATAATAAGTTCGGTACATAGAACTTGGTTATTTTTTGTAATGATAACAATAATGATAAAAGCGTATGTCTTAAATGTAACGTGCTTCCCAAAGTAGGTATTGGAATAAACTACTTTATTACAAAATAATAATAAGTGCGTATACAATTTTTTTTAACATCCCAATTCCCAAGCGACATCATTTTATTCTTTTTATTATTTTCTTTTTATCATACTAATTCATTGCACATACCAAATCCAACCGACTCTTGGTACCAAGATTATTTAATTTTTTATTTCCAATCCAAAAAAACAACACTTTAGGACAGATATTTCATTAGCAAAACTCTATAATGTAATATTAGTGGGGAAAAAAATGAAATAAAAATAAAAAATAAAAAAAGGCCCATAATTTCTTACCACCCCTAACCCCACCCAATCCCATGTTGCCTCCCACCACCCCCTCCATGCCCCCTCTCATCCATCTCAACAACACGCACTAAAAAAACACATACTAAACTAAATCCCTAAATTAAAAATCTCCAAATAACTAAAAACAATCGTAAAAAACACATCTTTTTTTTCATCTCCTCTGTTTCTTGGCCACGAACGAAATGCGCCATTATTGTACTGTAAGTACCAAGCAAGTCACTGCTACAACCCCCACCGCCTAGATTTTTTAAGGTTATTATATATGATGTCTTTTAAGTTCACGATTGTACGGCTTCGAAGTAACAAAAAGGCCCAATCTTTATCTTTCATTTCTTTGATTTTTTTGGCTCCCTTTTTATCAGCTCACTACTAATATGTCCATGCTTCTATGTTAGGCAAAGACCTTAGATCTGATATATCTGTAGGTGGGATGTCATATTGTGTTCTTTACTTGGCCTTGCAGTTGCACTGTGTGGGGTTGTTTTGATTTTTTCTTTTTTTTTTTATTACCTGCCAGTAACTTCGATTCGTACTTGCGCAATAACTTTATAACTCTGCAGAACATCTTCTGTTTTTTCAGCTCTTTTTTTTTTTTTTTGCTTGATAAATCTGCAGATGGAGTACGTCCTTTTACCTTTCACTGACGACTATCGTATTGCCTCTGCAGATTTCTTGGTAAGTGAAAAGGAAGGAAATTTATAGGTACTGAAACCTCAAATTTAGTTTCTTGATTGAAATAGGCCAAATAAAGAAAGTAGAAGAGAATCAATAATACCATGAGTGGGACAGCTTCATCATCTGTGGTGGCGAGTGGTGGCGGCGGCGGTGGTGAGTTGGGTCACAGTGGCGGCTATCACGCTTCGTTCACCCCAATGCAATGGCAGGAGTTGAATCACCAAGCCATGATATACAAGTACTTAGTGGCTGGCTTGCAGGTTCCGCCAGACCTTGTTGTGCCGATTCGCCGCAGCTTCGAGGCGCTCTCATCTCGCTTCTTCACGCACCCTTCGTGTAATCAATCCTTTTATTTTCGTTCTCTCTAACCGTGGAATTTATATTAATCATAAGTATTTGTATATCGACCAATGAAAGGTATACTTGCCAAATAACGTTGTTACTACCATTAATGCTATGTGATTAACAATTTTCTTACAGTGGCTTACTGTTCATACTATGGTAAGAAGTTCGACCCCGAGCCAGGTAGATGCAGAAGAACCGACGGTAAGAAATGGAGGTGCTCGAAAGATGCCCACCCTGACTCCAAGTACTGCGAGCGACACATGCACCGTGGTCGAAACCGTTCAAGAAAGCCTGTGGAATCATCTCAATCTGCTTCGCAGTCTTTATCCACTGCGATGCCCCACGTCTCTAATAGCAATAATCGTACTAATAATAATGGCAATAACAACTGTCGTAATTTTGGAAACTTCCAGAACGTTCCATTGTACTCTGTCCAGGGTTTCGAGGGTTCTTCGTTCGAGAACAGCTCGACGAAGCTGCAGATGGAACCGATCTCATCTGAGGTCGGCGATAATAAAAAGTTCAGGTACATTCACGACCACGGTTTCTCTCCAGAAGCTTCCAGAAGCTTTGGAAGTCGGGGTTCTAACACGGGGAGTTATGAGACATGGCATCTTCTGCCTTCGCAAGTTGGATTAGCAACCTCGTTTTCTGCTCAAGAGAACACCATTGCTGCTACTGCTGCTCATGGTTTCGAGCCAATCGTGTCTGAACATAGAATGCAAGAGCACGGGCAGGAACAGCATCTTGTTCATCCTTTCTTCAGCGAGTGGCCGATGGCTAAAGCATCATGGTCGACTCTTGACGATGACGGTGGTGGTGATCACGATGGGTCGAACAAAAATCTCTTCTCGTCTACTCAGTTATCCATCTCTATCCCGAGGGCTTCTGATTTTTCCTACTCCCCGAACGGTGAGTTAATGAAAAACAATCCTTGGTACTCAATAGATCTTTGCTTACATTCATTAACTAATCTGAGTTTCCACTCGATTGACATGCAGAGTGACTCTTTTATGGAGAGATCATCCTTCTAGTTGAAGAAGATGATCATCTTCTCGGAAGAAATAAAGCTTTGAGGCTAATGTAGTCGTCCATGAATATCTATTGTACCAAAACCTGTTGTGTTGCTGTCATAAATCTTTACATTTGTTCATCTGTTGTATCGAATCAAGACATTAAGCTGATCATTTGTGTCGTAGGAATGAATTTACATTAGGTTTCAGCTTATGGAATAAATCGAAAAAGCATGTGTTAAAGATGGCTCTGTTTCTTTCTTTTCTTCAAACCTTGATAAAGCATAAACAAAGAACAAATTAGCTCAAAGAATAACAACCCATCAAAGAACAACCTCACAAATTCAAACCAAAAGAAAGAAAAACAGCCCAAGTTTCACAAAAACTCATCAAACCACAAACAAAGCAACAAAACCCGCCAGAAAAACCGACCAAAGCTGGAAATTCCCGGGCAAAACAACCCCAGCACGGCCACAAACATCATCAGCCCCACTAAAGCACCCCGGCCTCGTTATCTTAGCCACGCCTCCTTCAAGAACAAAACTGCTGTTTGACGTACCGTTACTGAACAGCACACACCAAAAGTAAGGCCCACCACCACCCGAGCCGCTAACGCCCGCACCAACCTCCGTGTGGTTCTTGCTCTGGACAATCTCGACGCCTTTGCTGTCCTTCGTCAATATGTTCGAAAATGCCTCATCTGGCTTGACGTATTCTGATTCGCAGCCTAGCAGACGCCCAGTGATTGGCCCGAGGCTCGAGGCTTCGACCCCGCAGTTGGGCGCAAAGGTCTCGGAGAACTCAGAATCTACTGGTTTCTTGCCTTCTGGTCCCCCGACATCTTTGCAATTGCCTTGGTAGGCTTTTATGTATTGGAGTGCGATGCATCCAAGGCCTGGGTTGCTGTACAAGGGCTTGAGCTTACTTGCTGTTCTGTTGTTGTTCACTGAAGCTACTAGCTCATCGGCTGGGTTATTGGTGACATTATCTGCATTTTAAGACAAAGAATTGAATCGTTACGAAGTTAACTTAGAGCTATAACACGGCAGTGTTCTCATCGATTTACGGAGAAAAATAAGCCCAATCTCAAAGACACGCAGAGTATATACAAAGTAAGCTAGATCCGAAGAGTCAAAATGTGGCAAGAGTATGTAGAATCAAGTGACAAAGTCAATCTAGGAATCTAAATCTCAATCATACAGTGGCATCAATTTAGCTAGCTAGGAAATTAATGCAGGAAAGAATCTAAACAATGCGCCGACTGTGCCGCATTCAATGCGGCTTAAGCTCACTTTCAGTCATCGAGAAACCATTGCACCAAAGTGAGCATCACAGAAATCAACTGAGCATGACAACAATTTTTTTACCCAATTTACTCAATTCGAATGTGGTCTGTAATCAGACAACTGAGAGAGAAAATCAGAAACTAAACGACATTATTCTTTCTAAAGAAGAAAGCTCGATTACTCAAAGAAAAGGAACGGATCTTACTCTGAACAGCGGCGGAAGCTGAGATGAGCAGACTGCAAAGAGCAACAAGCCATAAACCGTCAGCCATTGTTGTACTTCGGCTGAATTACGCAGTAAGAGTCGTTGAGAAATCTCCGAGAAAGGTAGAAGGAAGAGCTGAGTGAGTTGTCAGCCTTGGCTGTTTGCTTGGGGTTTTCGATCTGATGGTTTATAGCTAAATTAAATATCGCCACCGACATCGACGAAATTGCCAAAATACCCTTTCTTTTACAATTAGCCCCTTCAAGTTTGCATAATTTCAGTTTCAGACTTACAAATGATTTTGATTGGGCTTCTATTAAATCATTAATGGGCTTAAAATAGCAAAATTGAGAAATTCTTGTACTACAAAGATATGTATTATGTTTAGCTGTTGGGACAACATGTTGGGCTCAAAGATATTCTTTTAAGAATAATTACTTGTGATAAGAGAGAGTAAAGAAGAAAACGACAAAGGGAAGAGATATGGGGTTCAAAAGAGTTGTCATTTGTGTAATAGAAAGAAAGTATTCACTTTGATGCTAAAAGGTGTGCGTTGAAAAAAAGATTTTGAAGCAAGAAAAAGTTATGTATATTCATTATCTTTTCTCCCCATTTCAGCTTTTTCAAGTGATAATGATTCTCTTTCATTAATTTAAAGAGAATGCAACTTATTATTGAAACCTTTTTGTGCTAATTATATAGTCCATGTATATATGTATGGGTGGATTAAAGAAGAAAAAGCCACCACTAGGTTACTACGTCCATGCATGCCACGAATACCGAGATAATTAAATCTTTTGCAATTTGCATGACACTCTTTTCGGTATAAATACGTATCAGATACTCTGCAAACACTGCATATAATATATATAGAATATTTTAGGGAAAAAAAAATATCATAATGTTATCATTGCCTTCTTAAGTTAAGCCGATAATATAGTACGCCCTATGTCTATCTCTATGTTATATTTTTAAATCTCATCTTTCTTCGGACATTAATGTAATAAAATAACAAACTAGTTGAGATGTGATGTTGAAGCTTTTCTCTACTTTTAATATGAAAGCTAAAGGGGAAAATGGTGTAGCATAAAGGTCGAAGCTTTAGATTAAAAGGGTTCTTCTCCACAAGGCCATCAAAAGGCTTGCCTTATTACAACGCTTTGTGTAGCAATAAATTTGGATATTTGCATGATTTTTGATCCCATGTTTTATGGTTATCAAGATCCTTAATATGAAAAAAATAAAAAATCAAAATTTCCTCAAATGTTATTCATTTTCACTGATTAATACAAAAACAAAACAAAACAAAACAAAGACCATCGAAAATTAAACAAAATCAAGTCCACTTCCAATTCATTGGAAATATTCCCTGGCCAGGAGCGAGGATAGCCTTAGGATCAAACCTAAATTTCCTTTCGACGAATCTCGTCCATTGATTCCCGAAATGCTTCTTCCAACCTTCGCTTGAGCCGTAGTGAGGAAGATACAGCTTGAAGTCGAACCCATTCTCGGCGCAAACCCCAACTAATTCTTGATTCTGAGCAACCATTTCTTCAACCGACAAGCCCTTCGGACAAGGCGAGCAGAATCTCAACAGCGCCACCAGATAGAATATCTCCGACGATTTAGGCACGACCGTCGACTTACGACCGTCCCATCTGATGAAATATCAACCCGTTAGAACTGTCAGATCAAAGGCCAACAAATCTTAACCGTCAGATTGACTTTAGATCTTTTAACATCAGGTGGTTGTCTGTTGATCAATCAACCAACTTAAGATGTGTGTGGACCCAACCCATTGTCCTCACCTACTATAGTATTTTCTAGTCATCTCCTTCATATAAAGATTGAATTTTTATGAGATTATTACTGACTTACTTGGAACGTAGTAGAGGATAGACAAGAATTGGACCACCTACGCCACCCCTCAAGATATTCTTGAAGACGAGTCGGTCGAAGCCCGCCATGTCTTTTTTGGACACGAATAGGTTGAGCCAAGGGTGTGGGGCGTCCCACGTGCCGTCGGCCCTCGCATGCTGCTCGGCGCGTTTCACTCGTAGGAGAAAGTCGACGTAGCCGAGGTCGAGCTCGAACCTTAACCCTTCCACGTACCTCAACCTTGCTAGCAGTTTCTCAACTCTCTTGCAGCAAAAAAAAAAATGAAGACAAAAAAATGATTAAGACAAGCCAAGCCCATGTAAAGATGAAAAGGTTTTAGTTTAGCCAGCCCATGACGATGATGTCTCGATGAATATGTGTAAATAAACGTGAAATGTGTCGACTGATGATATAGTAGGGGGACCATCGCCGATGGGGAAATCTTTTGCTGACGAGCAAAGGGACAAATTAGGGTCTTGTCGGAAAGTGGAACATCATCACAGCGAAAGTACAGTAGAGTTGTCAATCTCCTAATAATCTGTGACCACACCTTTTTCCATTACTACCCTATAATGCTTTTGCTTGCATTGCTTTGCAGTTTGTAAGAAAATCCAATGGGATATTATTACATTCTTGCGCCGTGTGGTCGCTTTTCCACCACTTTTTTTTCTATCCCACCTCGTGACTGCCAGCCACCACGGCGGCTCCGCCTCTGGCGTGCGGCGGCGGCGCGGTTGTGGGCCCGGGTCAAAACTAGGTAGCTCCTAGTACTACGTTGACCCGCCAAAAAGTAAAAAGAAAATGCGCATTTTTCTAGAATCTTTAGAGATATGTTAATATAATGCATATAGAGATATGTGAATATAAAATGGATACCTCTTCAACGGCGGAAATTGGGTCGTCGTTGTTGTAATGCAAGGCCACCTCAAGGCAGTACAGAACGGGGCCGGCGGAGCGTTGGATATGGGTCGGGTCGAAGAGCTGATCCGAATTCAAAGGGACCAACTGCCATCCGTTGACCGGGTCATCGGCGTTGACCAAGACAAAACCTTCCACGTAATCAAAAGTATCGCCTGTAGTAGTTACGAGCGACTCAGAATCCCTCGTGAAGTCACTGAAATCACTGTACACCACCCTTATCCACCTCACCTAATCAATCAACACCACAAATGTAATAAAAAAAAATAAAATAATTTAAATAGCTAAGTATGATTATCATTGATTTAGGAACAATTAAAAAAATAAAAATCGGATTTTTTTTTTTACCATGTCAGGCGCCGGTTGAAGCAAGAGTCTAGCCCGGGTGATGACGCCGAACTGGCCCAGTCCGCCGAGCACGGCGAAGAATAATTCAGAATTCTGACTCTTTGAACAGACTAAAACGTCGCCGTTTCCGGCGACGACCTCCAGCTCCGTCACGTTTTCCGTCTGGGGGCCGTATCGGAACGTCTGACCACTGACGCCGGCGTTCGAAAGGGTCCCACCTACAGTGAGCCCCAAGTAGTCCGTCCACGAGCGCGGAGCCAAGCCGTAGCCCCTGACGCAGCTCACCAAGACGTCCTCCCACAATGCGCCGCCGCTGACGTCGGCCTGACGCAGGTCGGCGTCCACGCTGATTATCGCGGGGTCAAGCGACTTCATGTCGAGGACGAGTCCGCGGTGGGCCATGGCCTGCCCGTTGACCGAGTGGCCGTTTCCACGGGCGGCCACGGTGAGGTTGGGGGTCTGAGACGCCAGCCTCACGATCCTCGCCACGTCGTTGGTTGTCGACGGCTTTACCACGGCCAGCGGCTTCGAGCGCTTCAAACCGCCGAAGTCTTTTGAGTCCTCGGTGGTGGGATCCACGTCGTTCTCATGGAGGAACCGATCTATGTAGTCTCTCATCGTTGAAACTTGAGAGAGAGAGAGAGAGAGAGAGAGAGAGACTAACTTGTAAGTTCAGTGGAATGAAACTGAAGCGAAATCTGTGTCTATAAACAGATTAGTTGAACGTAGTGTAAGAAGGAAAGTGAAGAGAGGAGCAAAATTTGAAGCTTTTGCGATATCTATGATAATAATAATAAATGTTTTGTGAATCCCATTATTTGCATCTGTCTGCCACTTCTCCAAATATATGTACTTATTATTTAAAGGAAATTACATTTATTTCATTTTTTATGGCTGTTCTTTTTCAATATTTTGTGAACTAAAATATAAAATGCAAATTGGCTTCAAGAAACATTGTACCACTGATTAAATATATGAAAATTGATTATAGATTAAAATAGCAAAGATCTCATGGCGTCATCTCAGTGGATAAATGCACAACGCAATTGCCATGTATTGTCTGAATGTGAACTGTGTAATCTTTTGTTTATTCCGTAATTGTTAATTAATAATATGGTCATAATTTAGAAAATAGAATAGAGAAGGGAAATTCTGATCATTTCATTATTTATTTTTGAAGACCATGAAAAGTGTAATATTCGATGATTCAATAATTAAATTCAAAATCAAGAATATTGTTTACCGTAATAGAAAAAGGGACAATTTTATGTCAAGCCCTTTTAAAGTTTTTATTTATTGTTCAGGCACTGTCAGAAAAGAATTTAATTTAAAGGACCAAGTTTTTATAAAAGTTAGAGTAAATGACCTGAAAATATGATCTGACGAAAATACCCTCACTAAAATGCCTTTTTTTTTAGAAAACGTGTTGTTCATGAGTCTTCTATGAAGAGATACTTTTACTTCACTTTTATGTTACTCAGTTACAATATATTGTTACTTTAGAAAACATACACGTTATTTTTCAATGATATTGTGTTACTTCGCTATTTTAAAATGTTATCAACATAAAATATTTTTTTTTATGATCGAACTTATTTTTTTTACACTGACTCGAGCACAAAAAATTCGACTGTCCCATCAACCAATCGATTTCGACGTGTCATGTTAGATTTATTATGATATTGATGACGCACGATATATGATTTGCTTGTCTAATTAGGATGCAAATTCGAGATTATAATGGTAAATCAAAGCTAAATTTCGACATAAATTGAAGCTAATCGGTATAAATTCGAGGCACACATGGTTTGGACGTTTACCAGTTGCTAAGAATAATAATGGTATGATCATCTTCTCAAGAGAATGTATACTATGTTTCCTTGACTATTAACTCCAACATTAGAATTTAGTGAGCATAAACATGTTACTTTCATTAACATCAGCATAAACATGTATTTATCATCCAAATCGTATTTTTCCATGAATTCATATCTTGTACATACGACAAAAAGTGCATTTAACAAGAAAATTAATCAAATGAGATTGTGGTACGAAGAACCCATTATTTAGTACCAGTATGAATTAAAGTGTTTCTGTTTAGGCTTGATATGTTATTTTCAGAAAAACATTTGGTATTATGTGCTGTTAAAGTGGTATCATGTAACAACAGAATAGTTATATTTCCATAAAAGTCCAGAACCTTTTAGAATATTCTTGATTATTTGTTATTTATGTTGTATGATGTGTTACCATTACATGTTCGTGTAGTATTCAAAATTTCTCAGGAAAAACAGTATAGTTGTTCAATTAATCATCACGATTAGCAACACGAATTCAAAAATAGTTTGAGTAATGAACAAGAAACAAAGCGTTATTGACAGGAAAAAAACGTTATTGTGTGTATATAGAATGTGTTATTGATAGAAAATAGAGCGGTGTTTTTGTATGATGTGCTACTTCTGCAACAACATTTGTTATGTACTAAAAGACATGTGTTATTTTTGTTGTACGAAGTGTTACCCAAGTAGCGTGAAGTGTTACCCAGGTAGCATGTTAATTAACAAACGTTTCAATCAAATGCCGCATCTAAATTCTTCAAATAAATCATGATTAACATCAATAATTTTTCGTCGATTACGAAGAACTATTAACAAACTGAATCGTTTTCACATTATTCGGCCATTAAAGTAGAGATTTCACCCCGAAATTTTTAAATTGGGATTGACGTATTATTTTGTTATAAACATCTATAATTTTTCTTAATTATTAATACCCATGAGAAATTGAGGTCGATTTAACCTTATTCAGTCATTAGCGTCGGGGATTCGAGCGGTTTCAGCGGTTTTTCAGTGTCGTCGCCGGTTTTCAATATATTTCTCTTGGCCCTGTGTACAACATATGTTATTTACAGAAAATGAAAAGTTATTTTGTTTGAATTATACGTTATTTTTTAGCCAGTATATGTTATATTTGTTATACAAAGTGTTATTCAACTGTAAAATATTTTAATTTAGGGGAACCTAATATTCGTCTTTCTCACGGTGAAAGTCACTAATTTTCGAAACTTAACAACATACATGATCAAATTAATGATAATTTCAACCTATTTGGTCATGAACGTCGATAACTATAGCTGCAATCTAACTGAGATTTGAGTTTCATCGATGGGTGAAGATGATGGCATAATAAGGTAATTTTGACAGTTATAAAGGGTAAATATGTTTTATAGCATAAATTATGTCTTTTTTTCTAATTTTTTTGAAAAATAGGTCCTTGTTACTAAAGCAAACTTGAATATGGCCTGAATTAAAATTAAAATATGTTAAATAGGGCTGACTTGAAATTAACCCATAGAAAAAAGGAAAAGGATGGGAATATTTGCTCATCTTAGCGATATCATGGATGTGACTTATCATCGTCAGATCCAAACAATAGTAGTAAAGAAAGATCCTTAATTATCTAAAATAAATAGATAAACAATATATGAATGAATCATAAACACATTCTACGCTAGATGCATTAAACTGCTCACTTATCAAGAAAAATATTCATTTCTCTTGTGGACAGAGGGTGAAAACTATGGTGGCATTGTTGAGGAGAAAATCATGTAAATTTAAATAAAAAAAATAAAATAAGTAAAAAAAAGGGTGGTCCCAAAAAAAGATTTTATTTCCTAAAAAAATCATTTGCTTATAGAGATTAAATTACAGGAAAATCTCTAGTGACTCAGTTTGCTTAACTTTTCGTTTCTTTATTGCAACTTGAAAACCTCGGTTGACCTAAAATCTTTTTCCTTTTTTCCAGGCAGTATCATTAGCCGATTTTTAAGATTGACTCTTTCATAAATTCATTTTAAGTAATGAAAAAATTGTTTGGAAAAATAAAAATAATAAAATTTCGTAATTTCTCAGGAAAATCAAATACAAGTGAAGCAGACTCAGCCAAATTTGGGCCTTTATGACATTGTTGGACCGTTAAGGCTGAGAAGACTGATATGTTGGATATTGGGCCGAGCAAGAGCCCAGTAAGGTAATTTAAATATATAAATGAAATTTAAATATAATTTAATTATGATGCATGGCATAATTAAATGCGATGACAAGACCAGGAACACTGTACACATTCACGTGCGCAACCTTTAAACTGTATTATATTATATATAAATAAAAAAATTTAGTATTTATTTTTGTATTTATTTCAGAATGTCCTTGTCTGTGCTCACTGCCGCACGTGCCAAACACATCAAAAGAGAGAAAGCAATCGTTCATTAGTGGGTTTGAGAACATTCATTATTTTGGGCTAAAAGTATGGGCCTAGCCTAAAAATGTCTTTAGCTTAAATCGGCCCATTGTTATAAATATCACGTGACATACACGCACGTTGAAAACTAACCCTATAAATATCCACTCCGCAAAGCTGGGTTCTTATGTTCTTTTTCTCTTCTGCTGAGACATATCAGCTCAAGTCCAAAGCTCAAGAAAGCGAAAACCCCTTTGCCATAAGTGCTCTCTACACCCACCACGCTCACATCTGTATGTGATTGGGGCCTTACCTGCGCCGATTTTGTTTGTTTTGGAAGGGAGAATCTGAAAACCATGTCAATTAGGTTCAAATTCCGAAGTTCATTGAATTTCGACACCGTTGAGATCGATGGAGATCGCGATTCGATCTCTGTGAGAGAGCTTCGTGCCAAGATTCTTCGAGGAACAAGCTCTCAGCAGCGACTTGGATTCGATCTTGTTTTCTCCGATGCGGCTACTGGTCTAGGTGTGTTTTCTCATATGTTTCTTGTTTCTCTTGTCGTTGTGTTTTTGTGGCTGTAATTTTTGTTTTTTTTCCTCTTGCGCTACTTGATAATTTTTTCTTGTTAATTTGGTCAATATGATAACTCCCAGAGTATGAGGGCGATGACTGTCATATACCAAGGGGATCGAGCGTCATTGTTAAGCGAGTTCCTGGTGACACTCTACCATCAGCTGCGTAAGTCCCTGGCTCCCTTATTTTAATCGACCCTCTCATTTTGATGTAATTTTGGTCTGTTGTGGTTACAAAGATATGTTGTGTTTTGGCTATCTACGGGTGTTTATGCAGTTTTTTTCTCGTACATGAGTTTTCGATGTCATCCTACACGTAACTTTTGGATTTGTTCATGCTTGGGTGCTTAAAAAGGACTGTCTGTGTGCAAGTGTCCGTTATAGAATATTTGTTTTGTATGGAATGTATTTTCCTGAGGTATGACTGCAATTCCAATTGGTTTGGGAAACTAATGTGCATCTGTGGGAGAAGTACTATATATGATCACGATAATCGTATTTTTATGTACTTACTAATTATCGAGTAAATGCTGTTTGTAGAGATCAGCATAACTCAACGAAAGAGAGTCAATACTACCAATAGGTCCATTCTTCAAGTTTGTTATCTGGGATCAGTTTACACGTGTTGGTTACCTATCGGAATAATTAGGACGGGAAAAAAATGCTCTTATTCGAGCTAAAAGGATTCTATTGTTATTTTTGTCGTAACGCTATATGCGTTCATTTGCTATACGAATTCTATTCTTGTCGTTTTGACCTGATATCCTTCGATAATATGGCGTATCAAACTTTTGTTTCTTAGCGTGTCTGATGTAGTATATTTAAAGATCTCTTCAACTGAGAACACGTGTAGCTTTTGAAGGGGATAATGCTGAAGGATCTGCTAATTGCACTTCACGTGTCTGAATTGACATCAAATTTCTTAAAATTTATTCTTTCATCTTATTTGGCCTTCTTGTTTGCAGCTATTTGAGTCATTTATGTCATATTAGTTTTAACTTCAGATAATGAATTTTTCAAAATTAGTAAATTGCGAAATTTGCGCAAGTTCTAATCATGGTTTGCATGCTTGCGGCAGGCAACCTGCACTACCTGTAAAAACACTGAGCATTCAACGTGCTATCAATCTCGACCCAGCAGTGAGTATACCTCTAACGACATTTATGCGCTTTTTTCTTCCATTTGATTGATGTATGTTCGCGCAAAATATATATTCTGTGCAGAGAGGAACAGAGGATAAATTTGATGACGTTGGTGCTGATTTATGTCCTGTGCCCGACTCTAACAGTAAATTCGAAAAGAGAAGAACCAATGAAGAAATGAAATGGAACAAGTATGTACATGTCATTTTTACTTCCGAGTTTTCGCGATTCATATTTACTTCCGAGTTCTCATTCTGCTGGTATTCTTCCTTTGCTTGTGAAAGGCATAGATCTTCAGATTTCCTGGAGCAAAATGTTAGTCTGCCTCCGGAACTGAAGTGTACACTGTGTAGCACTTTCTTCAAGAAAGCTGTGATGATACCTTGTTGTCAGCATAGCTTTTGCGAGGAGTGTAAGTTATCTAAGCTACAGTGTGTGCGCATTTGTTCACTTTTATCGACTCATCCATTCATTATATTGCTTCTCGGTCGATTGTAGGCATTCATCGAGAACTAACTGAGAAAGGACGGTGTCCGAAATGCTTGTCAAGAAAATGCAAGGTGGGAAATCTACTCCCAAATGCGGTGTTGGATAGAGCAATCAAGCATTTTCTTGAATCTCAGATGCTTGATGGTTGTTTGGAGAATGACATGGAGAAATATGCGCCAGGTTCTTAGTTTATTTGTATTTTTTATATAGAGAGCAACTTGATAAATGCTTCATTTTTGCACAGTGCATAACTGCTCCTTTATTGGCACCTGCAGATGGAGAATCTGTTGTTCAAGGCAAGGAAACATTGTATGATGTTGATGTTGTCCAAAGGAAAGTTGAATCACCTCAGTCATCATCGGGAACTGGAATAGGATCCAATCAAATTCTGATCAATTCAAGCCATGGACATCATAGACTAAGCATGCCCCTTGAAGACTCTTCTAATGGAGAAAGAGGTTAGATCTTCCAGTATCTTCTTAATGAATTAATGAAAACAAAATACTAGTCTCAATGTTTAAAAAGGTTATGACGGTTTATGGCATTTGTAGATTTCCAGGGGGAAAATCAACCAGCTATGCCTCTTGATTATGTTCAGGATGAAGGTACTTGAATTCTGGTCGATGCTATTACACCTTCTTATTATCCATCTCCTATAATTAATCACCTCCCATGCTTTGACCTTCATTCTTTTCAAACTTTTTGCAGCTGATACTAACACTAAAAGATACAGTCGATATTGGAATGGTACAAATCTTCCTCTGACTGCATCTACCTTTGAGATAATCCATAGCTGTGGTTGTGTTAATTCATTAACGTCTGTCCTACCGCTGATAATTTCAGGTGGTGATGGGAACTTTTTGGCTGGCGGACAAAGAAAGGTTAGTATCACATGCCTTTCGAATTACTTTGTCAATGCTGAAAGTTGTCTAATATTCATAATTCTTTCCAGAACATTCGTATTTGCTACGCATGTGGTTATCCTGGTCATCTCATGAGAGAATGCAGTAATATATCAAACGTAAGAAATGGAGCTTTTCACGGAGGATTCGCGGGCTATGCACCTTCATACTGGGGCAGACCCTATCCAAATATGTACCTTAACCCCGGAATGATGCATTTCAATGCTTCCATGGTTCCAGCCTCACCTTATACCGTTCCGTTTCCTCCCATGACTAACTGCCCTCCTGGCCTGGGGTGGGTGTTGGTTCTATTAGTATTTAGCATTTTAAAGCTGAGACTTCGAAAACGGTCAATTTATTTTTTTTATGCTTTCGCAGTGGAAATATGCAAGTGGGAGTCACGGGGCCTTCTCCATATTCCGACTACTTCAGGCTTGAACAGTGCAAAAACAGATTCAATTCAAATGAAAATCAGGAAAGGTAAACCTTGAGGAAGCATTTTTACATTGGTTTTCTTGCTTTCCTCTTTTAGGGTTTCCTCGTGATATTTTCAATCTCCTAATAATTGCTCTTTTTCCTCATCAGAAGAAAATTCATCGACGAAGAGGGCGACTATCATCTGAAAGAATACGGAAAGGAGCCAAGATTCAGCCATTCTGAGGATAGCTTTTTGCAAGGTTCAGGGAGAAAAACACAGCACGGCGAGCATATGAATTCATCAAGAGACAAGAGGCCAAGCCATCATTCAGAAAGGTCAAATTCTGACCGACACAAGCGTCATCGCCATGGGGACTCAAAAGAGTACAGTGATTCAAGTTTAAGAGACATGAAGAGAAGAGCCGACCCTGACAAGAGACGTCTTCCCGAGAAGGAAGCGGGCCATGAATATGATTCCAGGCATGGTGAGAAGCATCCGAGGGATAAAAATCACGACTACAGACCTCGGGTTACAACTAGGTGGGAGGAAGGTGACAGTAGAAATAAATATCGTCGCCATTAACAAAAATAATTGAACCGAAGCAGCAGGTTATAAATACCGTGGTAAAAACGTACATATATGTGAAGAAAACGAGCGGGTTGGATGCCCGTTTAACTTGGTTGTATATCTATCAGTCATGACAAGAGTAGTCTCGTCTTTTTTCTTCCTTGGGTGTTTCGGTTAAAGTTTGATACAAAAAATTAAAGCTTTGTAGTTGTCAGGTTTTAACTCAAGTTTGGTTGGATATTTTTCACTAACCCCTTTTCCCCCTTGTTCAGAGGTAGGTTGTTGGAAGTTACTATTATTATTGCTCACTTGAAATTCAGGCCGAGGGTGGAGGACAAAACTGCATTCATCAACCAACCAGGTAAGATAAGGTATGTCTTCTTACTTTTCAAATTCAAATCCTATCCTAGCTAGCTAGCATTTTACTACTATATATTGAAGCTATTTTGTTGAATCCATTTTCAAATCATTCCTTTTTAAAATTGTGATTTATGGTAAAAAAAACATGATATTGCATTGCATGTGGTACCTAACCTACTACTGAGATTTGAAATCAGTATATGCACGCATGCTATAGTGATCTGTCTTCATGCCACAGTCTTCTCCAGTAGTATTCAAAGCGAACAGGGAAGTCTCTCTTCTCTCTCTCTCTCTCTCTCATATGCGTGTCTATAGTATATAATATCTATGCATGTGTATATTTCGCGCGTGATTGAAAAGCAACGTCCAAGCCTCCAAATTTGGGTGCTAGTGAAATATGTTGGACATGATTCATACATAGAGCTAAGCTAAACCAAGGGAGAAAAAAAAAAGAACTAAATCACCGTTGGACATAGATATATCTATCTACATGAGCTGTACCTATTTGGACAGGACCATAAGAATACATTTTATTCAGTGCAATGAAATGGTGGATGGGCTGTTGGGATTTTTTATTTTTATTTATATATTCGGATTGAGCTGAGTGGGGGGAACTATGTTCTTAAGACAGACAGTTAGTGGACAATATGGTGGTAGCCCTTTGTTCGAATGCTCTGAAATATGAATTACCATCTTGAGGAAACAGATTGAGATTCTTAGAACTTAGAAAAGTGTGTGATAAAGAGGTTAAGAAAATATCACTTCCATCTTTTGACCAAATCAAAGAGAACTTCAATCTTTTCTTGGACGATCTGCTAAACACTCACCCTTGAAGCAACAAAAAGTACTTAAAAATGATTGTTAATTAAAAAAAAAGATAGGGAGATGACGATCTTCGCTTTTACCTATTCCCATGGAGAGGATTTTCTTTCCCTTTAGCCAATCAAAGGTGGCCTATTTGTTTAGTTAGATATAGAATATTTCATTGTTTTTTCTTCCCTTTTCTTTCGATTTATCAAAAATTAGTCACTATCTGTCTTGGGATTAACCCCTCGTAAGCGTTTTGTCCCTTTCGAAATCATTCTTTTTTCCACGAAATCCCACTAAGCCAAATTCCAGTACTACTATTCGCACCCCCTAGGAGTGCAAAAAACCTTGGAAATATAAATTAAAAAAACAATTTATTTTTTATTTGTATTGAATTTAGCGTTGCATTTATATTTATTTTTTCATTTATTTTTTCCTTCAAAAAATTTAAAAAAAATCTTGTATAGTTAATGGAGAAAGAAAACAATTTACAGTATAAACTCGATAAGTTAATACTCTATTATTTAATAAACTCTTTAAGATAATACTTTTTACCGGTCCCGACTCGGGGATAACGTACTAAATTAATAAACTCGCTAAAATTATAAGATAATAGATTTTTGGTGATTCCTATAGGTCCCATATAAAATATAAATTAATAATTCCTTATATTACATAATATATATATGGAAATTTTGACCAATAACTATGTGTTTAAGGCTTTTATAATTGGTGCCTAAACTAATTTTCGGTCCATATAGGTACACATGTATTTAAGGTTTTTCCAATTGGTACTCAAACTAATTTTTCAGTCCACGCAAGTACTCATGTGTTTAAAGCTTTTTCAATTTGTGTACAAATTATTTTTTAATTTCCGCAGTTATCTATGTATTTAAGGCTTTTCATTGATGTCCAAATAAATTGAGAAATTACTATGTGTCGCTCACGATTTATATAGTGATGGACAATGACGGATAATGACTTTTGCACGACAATCTATACTGTATATAAAGTGCGACCACACACGTAGTAACTGCCTAGTTTATTGGGATGTCAGGTGGAAAAGACTTAAACACCGGGATAACTATCGGAACTGAAAAATAGTTTGGGTACCACTAGAAAAGCCTTATAAACGCATTGTTACCTATTAAAATTGAAAAATAATTTGAACGCCAGTTCGAAAAGCCTTAAACGCTCGATTACCTACTGAAATTTTCCATATTTTTATTAAGGTTTCTTGAATACTCAATTGTCTTTTGCTTTTGTTTAAACGAATTGAACTTTGAATCAGGTCTCTATTAAGGTAGATGATTGAATAATTTTATCAAATTGAGCCATTTATTTGATATATACACATTGTATGGTAGTTAAGTGAAAGTTTGATAGGCTTTTTTTCAAGGAGAGAGGAGTTTGAAAATTAAACATTTCATTATAAATTAATAAAATATTAATTTATCGATTAATTAATAACTCTTTTAATTAATAAAATTTGCTGGTCCCAAGCATATTAATTTATAGAGTTTCTACTGTATATTTTATATAATAATCGACATCTTTTTGTCATGCTTATTATAATATATATATATATATATATATATATCTTGCAACAATTACGAGCGCGTTCCACTTGAATTAATCTTTGATCTTCTAATCACAATTACGTAACCAAGCTTTATTCCAACATTTTGCACCTAATCAATTAAATTTTGTCGAGATTTGAACACCTGAAAATTAAAATTATTTATTAGAAACTAAACTAACGCAAGAAATATATATATATATATATATTCGTTACAAACTTAAAAAAATTAAATAGCATACCATGTCAGTATAAAACTCAGAAGTAACATCGACATTCATATTTTGTCGAGATTGAACACCTAGAAATAAAATTATTTATTAGAAACTTAACTAACACAAGGAAATATATATATATATATATATATAATATGCATAAATATTAAATATATTTTTGTTACAAACTTGCGAAAATAAATATCATAACCATGTTACGTAGGAAAAAAAATAAAAAATAGGTACACGATGGCTTTCACGAAAGGCATCATTTTGTACTCTTATATTATATATATATATATATATATATATATATATATATATAAAAGGAAAGTACATACCTGATTCATGGCTCAAAAAAGCTTCTGCCAACTAGACAGTATTCTCATTTTTTATTTGATGAGTACATATATATATATAATTATATATAGTTGAGATTGTAAAAGGTGGAATGACGTTCAAAGATAAAAAGATGGTCAATATAAACCAGTCAAATTTATAAAAGTGAATTAATGTTTAGTGAAAGTATATATAATTAAATCTGTAATTAATTATGTGATAATTAACAGGGGGTCTAAATAGAATCAAGGGGGTGTGAATAGAATTTCCCAATTCCAAAATATTGGAATGGAAAGCAACAAACATGAGGCATTAAAGCGTATATGATCTGATCAAAAGCAATCCAGAGAGAGAGAGAATGTAATAAAGCACAAAGATAAGAAGAATGTTGTCGCAAGGCAACCTTGAATGAAAAACTAAATTACAACCTTCATTCAATTGCAGCTAGCGAATTGAACCACTACTAGCAACAGTACGATTTGTTCCTAGATTAGTTGTTTCATACACAGGAAGTTCCTCGCAAAATCTATCATTACCAAAGAAAGATAAATGATCAATCTCAAACAAGTCCGAACTCGAATCACTCATTGCATCATAATCTTCTTCTTCATCATCATCTTCATCAGCCTCATCATGGGCTATGCCCCTAAACATGGAACTATCATCAGCACTCCTCTGATCCCTGTTTTTCGACTCCTCCTCCTCCAATGCATTCGGCGGCAATGGTGGCTTTCCGTACAAGGTGTCTTCACCAATCACACTAGCAGGATGGAACCTAACCGTTCTTTTCAGCCCACCCCTCATCTCCTCCCTCGATTTGGGTGAGGATTTGCTGAGGCACGATTTGGACAAAGAAGAGGTCGACGAGGTTACCTTCTGCAGCCCATTATTCGCATCAAGATTTCTTGACTTCTTCTTACCATTTGCTGCATTGTTGTTGAAGAGCGTGCTTATGAAACTCGTCAGCCTCGCCCCAGGCGAGATGGGCTGCTTCATCTCCTTCAACTTGGCGTAAACCTTCAAGGCCCTTGATCTGTACTTCATCAAGTCGTCTTCCATTTTGTTAGTCTTCTTCGCCTTCTTCTCATCATCCTCGGGCTTCTTCTTCTCCTTGTCACGTGCCGGGACGCCTGTACGGATCGGCTTGGGCCTCGCGGCGGTGAAGCAAGAAACCTTAGACTTCGCCTTCGCCTTCGCCGTGCCAAAGAACTCAGTGTCCGACGAGGACAGTGCGCCAGAGCTGTCGGAAGAGCTCGAAGTCGAACTGAAGAACATCAAGTCATTGTCTTGCAACGGCTTGTTCTTCTCCATCGTCATCCATTTGTCAATCAAAGAACCCCTTCTAAAACCGGCCGCCTCTTCGTCTTTGTCTTCCCCGACGCCTCTGTTCCTTGCACTCGTCTGTTTCCTCGCCGCCTTCTCCTTGAAATCTCTGCATTTCTCGTCGGTGGAGCGGTAGATTTCGTCGAGAAGGGTAGAGGAAAATGATGGCATGTTGCTGAGGATTTTTCTTGGTTTATAGTTGTCCTCTAGCCTGCGAGAGCTTTCCCTGGCATACATTGTTTGTACTAAAGATAAATGGTCTTAGAGAGACTTCGTTATGAGAAAAAGAAAGTGTGAACAGAAGAATAAAAGGGAAGGCTTGCTTTATAGCTCAAGTTTGGAATCAATGTGTGAAAAATGTCAAGGAAATGATCTTAGTTCAACTTAATCGGCGAGACATATATATATATATATATATATAGAGAGAGAGAGAGAGAGAGAGAGAGAGAGAGAGAGAGAGAGAGAGAGAGAGAGAGAGAGAGAGAGAGAGTTATTAATTTCTATAGCAACCAAACAATAAATTTTAATTTATTTTTGTACGAGAATAAATAATTAATTGAACTGCCATATATTAATTAAGAAGGACAACTTACAAAATTTTTAAGAACAAAGAAACCGTTTCAACAGCATGATATTATTTAATTGAGGCCAGTGGTTGTATATAAATCTAAAAATATTATTTTATTTGCATGAAATATTTTTTTTATCTTTTGGAATATTAATTACCAACGGCGTACCATACATAACATATACCACGAAGTATATCTATATCACACGTCTTGGAGATTCTGATTTGTGTAAAAGTGCAAATTTAGTGGGAAACAATTACCCAATCAAACCTTCGTTTGCTGTAAATTCTAATGATTTGTAATAACACCTTTTCTTACTTAGAGCGTGACATCAACTTCAAGAATTATTTTAAATTTTTGTAAATACAATTAACAACAAAACCCTATCGCAAAACATTTTTTTTAATGCTATGCTTGTAATTTGTATTTCTTGTTTTATTGAAAAAATAGTTCCCCAATCAAATTTCTTCAAATTATTGTAGTACGTAGGTGCATTAATGTAGGGTTGGTGAATATCGAGTGTTAGAATATAGGCGGCATCTTATTATACTTCTTCTTACCATACATCTATAATATTATTTTTAAAAAAAGATACGACAAACTATAGTTTGGTTGTTTTGTCTTTTTGTTTTTTTTCCAATTATTGTAAATATATATATATATATATATATAATGTCAACAACGAATCGTTTGGCGCCACATACCAAACGCAGCACATGCCCATAGTCACCCATCATACCAACTAATATAATCTCTAAATGTAGAAAAACAATTATATGGATATTAATAAAATGAATATTTTTAGAAAATAATAATTTATATAATTTCCGACAAGAAACACAATCATGGTAAATTGATGGAAGGCTTTGATGATGGCGAGTTTTCAGCCCACGGCCAATTCGGAGGAGCCTCGTGGTAATAACTTTTTTAATCAATGGTAATTAATTAAAGTTCTTGGAAATTACTAATGCAAGAATTCATGTCTTTCATTGGCTCTTTATTTTGATGATATTTCAATTTGAATAATGGCACAAAAATATGTGGGGAATACCCTTTTATTTACACTTTCGATTAAAAATGTAACGGTACTACTATTCACACCCCTTTGGGGGTGTAAAAAACTTTGGAATAAGTTAAATTGAAATAACATTAATTTTCTTACATTGAATTCAACAACCATAAATTTACCATATTTTCAGTTATTATTAATAATAATATAATTTTTTATCACTATATTTCTATATTAAATCATTAATATATTTTAAAATAAATTCTCACTTTTATTCTTAAAAATATTAATATTTTTAAATTTACTGATATTAATATTTAACTTATAATAATAAAAAGCTACACAATATAAATTTTTACAATTAACCTATACATATAAACGTAAAATAAAAATTGAGATAAGTTTTCATTTTCATTTTAAATACTGAATTAAGTAATCATTTCATTTTAAATACTGAAATAGACATAATATTTACGTTCATATTAACGTAAACAATCTTTTCCGTTATTATGTAGATATGTACAATATAGATTTTTTTTATTATTATTGGTTGTTAATTTGATCTATAAATAGTTTATAATTCCTTCATTTTCTTTCTTTTTTTAAATTCGTTTATCAATAAATTTATAATGAAAAATGATATAGTTTAATTGGTCAAATGCAATAACTCATTACTGGAAACCATTAAGGATTTAATTTACTATACGATGTTCTAAATTAAAAGCATGTAAATCATCTAATTATTTATGAGATCATTAATATGTGGTGCAATTATTTATGAGATAATTAATAGGGGGTGCCAATTGAATTCATGGGGTGTGAATAGAATTACCCAAAATGTAAATATGTTCTTCGTTTACGTAGAAATATCTTGGAAAACCAATGGGTAAAAATATAAGAAATAGTCATTAAGATTAGTCTTGGTAGAAGTTATAGTCAGGATTTAACTTATTGGTACGATGTGGATTATAGTGTTGTTGTGTAAGGATACCCTAAAAAAAATAAAAATAAAACGAACCAGGGTGAAATTGCGAGAGAAAAAGCATTGGAAACTTTCACTTTATCTAAATAAAATGTCATTTTAACTTCTTTTTTTTTCACAGAGAGAGAGAGAGAGGTGGGACACTACTAAGTATCTTCTTCATCAGCTTGTCATGTCTCCTTTCGACCTCAGATTCATAAAAAAAAATAATGGGTTGCTTTGCGTTTACAATCAAGTTAATGTCTTTGAAAGTAATCTAGAAGAAGACAATATATATGTGTAAGCTAACTCATAAAAAATATTGAAGGGACATTCATTGTTTATGCTTTCCAATATCCATGCAAGATCACATGCCCATGTTGATCATATTCAGACATGAAATATGGTTTCCCAATGCCACGTCACTTTCTCATCAGGGCTTTGGTCTCTTTTAATGGAGATCGATAGATTGATCGATCACACTTTTATTGAGGATGAACATATACATATGTATATATATATGTATCTATAATTGTCAAAGTACGAACTACATCTCGAGTCAGTGTTCTTTATCCATGTTGGACAATGCTTTTTCACTTTGATCGATCTTTGCTTTATTTGACTGTATATAATAAATATTATATATATAAAAAAAAAGAAAAATTACACAAAAGAAAACATGGATGTCTTTAGACTTTTGGACATGGGAAATAAATAGAATGAAAGATGAGTTTTTGAATTTGATCGTGAAATAAGCAAAGCCACGATATGGAGGCTGGGGACTACGTAGGCCTTCCTCTTATTTATTACAATTCAATGGTCTCCCATTTACTATTATTACATTTGAAATTATTATTACACCACAAATCTTGGATTAAATGAAAGCCAACAAAATCTTATCCCAAAGATCCGATTTTTACTAAAGGCTGGCCTTTGTCGTAGTTTCCAGGCGTCTTTGGCAGTCTAAATGATCTTTAATCCGTACCATCGATCAGTTAAAAATATATATATTTGTGTAAGATTTTTTTCTATAAATAGATCAGACAAAAGCTCTTCCATTTACCTGATAGTGATGGCAAACTGACGACAAGTGTGCCTTTGTCTTGTGTTTTCAAGACATATGCTCCACTTGCCACGTCACTTTCTTGATCGTTTTCACAGGCACGTTCCCTAACATGCATGTTTCTTCCCCCCTCGTCGTTTCGTCCGAGCGTTTGTGGGTTCAAATGCCTTAATGATTAAGATCCCTTCAAATCAGTATGGGCATGGCGTAGGATCATAAATGCGAAAACGAAAAGTTGTGTTTTTGTCTGGGCTGGGCTCATTGGAAGAGCTGTAATAACCGTTGGAACACTTGGATTAATGACTGACAAGTGTGTGAAATTATATTGAAAAGGAAGGTTTTTTTTTTCTAGTTTTAATGTCAACTGTCAGTAACTGAAGAAGACAAAATCCCAAACTTATTGCAGTGATGTTAGGATAGGTTGGTTCGATCATGCCCAGAATATTCTTGATTTCCATTGGTAGGAGGGTTTTTTTTTTTTTTTTTTTTCAGGTCAATTTGCTAGCTGTTGTTTCACCTTGGGGGATGAGAAGTTTTTGCTATAACATACTTACTTGAAACAGTTCTCTCCTTACTTGAATCAAGAATTAGTCCTCAGAACAATCAAACCCTTACCATTCCTTGTTTTTCTTCAACTGGGCGGCAAAACCGAGCCCAAACCCCAACCTTTATTCCCATTCTCACTTCTGCTACATTGCCATCACAGACAAGCTTCTATCCCACAGATTGTTCTCACTAGCCGCCGAAGTTCTGAAAGAACATGGAAGGTTTTGGGATTTTATGGTGGGTAAGTTCATCAAAGCTCGTGGCAATGTGGGGCACTTGAAGTCGACGGTTAGGTTGTTCAACCAAGTGAGGAGCAGGGAGGCTTGTTTTCTTTTAACGCTTTGTTGGGCGTTTTGCTTAAGGCTGGTCAGAGGATTGGCCTTGCTTGGGGGTTCTTTGGGAAGGCTGTGGTTAAAGAACCTATAGTGAGGCCCGATGTTTCGACCTACACGACGATGATCAGAGGTTTGTGCAGAGCAGGCATGGTTGAGGATGCCGTGAAGCTGTGTTGATAAGATGGATTGTGGGAAGAACGTGGTGACGTATAACGTGATTATAGACGGGCTGTGCAAGATGGGGTTGTTGGAAAATGCCCGAAGAATCTTCGATGAATTGGTAAACGGGGAAGATGGTTTTTTCCCTGACGTTGTGACGTTTACTACGTTGATCGACGGTTACTGTAAGAAGGGTAGGCTGGAAAGCGATGAGGTGCTTCGATGAGATGGCGAGCAAGGGACACTGCGAACCTAACCTGATTACTTACAATGTTTTGATCAGTACATTGTGTAAGAAAGGCGACATGGATGAAGTTAGGAGGATGATTAGCAAGATGAGGCTGAACGGAGTGAAGGATAGCGTCTTCACGCATACGACTCTACTGAAGGGATATTGCATTGCACGGAGATCTGAAGAAGCCATTACACACTTCGAAGAAATGGTTAATCTTTCTTTGGTCGACGAGCAGGCTTATTCTGTGGTTTGTTAAAGAGAACGCCAAGCTCGGGAGGCCCGATGAAGGGATTGGCGTACTGTTGAAGGAGACGATGAAAAAAGGCTTACGCCTCCGTGTGGATAGCTTCAAATCCGTGCTTAGGAATTTCATCGAGCTACAAGAACTTGATAAAGCAGTTCTTTTTTTTAAAGCAGATGCCCTCAATGGGCTCAACCAAATTTCATATCTTACAGTGAGGTAATAATGGGACTCATCGTAGCCAAGGATGATAAGATTCACGAAGCTGATTTGCTAGTTAATGACATGATTCGGGATGGACATCGCCTTGATAGAAGCATATTGCATCGATGGGGATATGAGTAAGGCGATGTCACTTTCAAGGAGATGATCGGCGAGAAGCTTGCAATGAAACATAGCTGCTTTGAAGTATTTGTTAAGGAATCATTTGCAAGGGGTTTGGGACATGAAGAACAGTTGCTCGGTAGATGATTTAGGAAATTTTCTCAGGCTGTAGCGAAAGAGTTTGCCCTCTTAACTTAAACGAAAATTGGACCTTTTTGTGCATTAAAGAAAAACTGAGATGTAATAATATCTTAGCTGCACTGCAGGCAAAATGGTATCTTTCAAGTTCAAATCTTTGGATGGTTGTGTACAGCAGACCAAGTGCATTGCATAGTAGCAAAAGCAGTCCAAGAATCACATGGGAATCACGAGAGCTTCTGGTCCGAAGTGGTCCATAGTCTTCAAGATTGTGCTATGAACTAAATCATTTAATACGCCATGCTTTTGGCCTACATTTCATCTATTTCAAGAACCTTCATTACATCCGTTTTTTTGGTCCTGGGATTATTCTGTTAGTAGGGAAAGAAGTCGCCTCTTGATAAAATATGACAAATACAACAAATAAGGGCGTTAATGATATAAATAATGGTCCGTTCTTTAGAGTAAGAGCCGTTTCATATGACAAATATAAAGCCAAAGACAGTAATATAAATAATGATCGTCCCTTCGTTTCAAATAAAAGGCAACTATCCCCCTGTCTGCATCATTACAATGTTCCCATCCCTGAGTTTTCATGAGATAATTTTTTATTTTAAACAAAAGGAAATGATTGGAAAAGATGTAATAGAATCAGCAGCAGATCATTTCCAGGCAGTAAGTAGTAAGCATCACAGCATTCACTTCATTTCATTTCATCAGACGAAGACAAGGAAGTAAACAGCATTCATTCGATTTCTACAATTTATACAGAAAATTTACATGAGATAAAGATGTTAACATTCCCATCTTTTACTTGAACTAACTCTCTAACCGAAGCGTCTCTTAAGTCTTGGTCGAAAGCCTCTTGAGAAACTCATAGGTAGTGATCATAGTCGTCGCTGACATGGACATCGAAGCCCACCTGGGCCCCAAACCTCTGTAACAAGCCCCGAATCCGCCTTCCTTCACCAAGCTCCTCACGGTTTCCAAAACCGTCGGCGGCCTACCCTTTGCGCTCCTTTCTCCGTCCAAAACCTGCAGCCTCGTCTTGATCGTATCGAGCGGCATAGTCACCAAAGCAGATACTCCACTAGCCATGACAGCACTCAGCCCTTGAACGGCCACCACAGACTTTCCGTCGGGTCTATAAACTCCTCCGCCGTTTCCTTTCTCGTCCTTCTTACAGCGGTAAAAGCCTACCCCGCCCCAAATCACACGATGGGCCACGGAGTAAGAAGCCCACCACACAGCATTGGACGGCGCGTAAGTCAGAATCGATATCCCAAATCCTCGGTACAATCCCTTCACTCCATCACTGTGTATAATCTTTCTGAAGGCATCGATCCCGCCGTTATACTTCTTCAATCCAACGGTGCAAGAATCACTACAGCCACTGCCCTGAACCATTAGCCTCTGGCTGACAACATCGATTGGTGTCCAAACCAGCTGTGCAGCCATTGCAGCGCTTAGTCCAGCCGCTGCATTGGCGATAGCCGAGGCAGAGCCCTCGGAGAATCCTAACTGCCCACTAGCAACATTGCCTACATTACTCTTTGTGACTTCGAGGGCGCCCATATAGAGAGCACGAGCTGGGATTGTCCCCATTAGAGAAGTACCGAAGCCACGGTAAAATCCTCTGTAGCCCTCGTTCTTGAATATCGAAGCCGCCATTTTAAAGCAGGGGGTCTCCTTCAGCATTACCTGCTGACGTGTTTTCAACACGACTGTCGGATAAAGTGTGCCTGAAACACCCGAAAAAAGAGCTGCACCGAGGAAGAAAAACTTGGACTTATCAAGCATCTCCCAATCTATGTCAGCTGGAAGATGAATTTTTGTCGTGGAATCATCCTCGGCAGCCCTTAAGCTCATCTTAGCCACTTTGAATCTAATAAGAAAAAAAAGCAATCCCTTTGACACAACACTAAAAATCCCCTCAAGCAGCACAATCCTTCTCAAGATAAAACTAAAGCCCTAAGATCACTTCTGTCTACCAAAACCCAAGATTTAAAAAAAAAAAAAAAGAAGACAAAATTACCAGTCAACTATCAAACCCTTGTCCGATTTCCAGGAATACTCAATCGGGCCGATCTTATATTTTCAAAGAATCAAACTTAACCTAAAGATAAAGCCATCGTTTTCCTTTTCCGTTTGCGCAGACAGATTATGGAACGAAAGTGGGTAAGCACAAATAGATCCAACATCAAGCTACAACTTTCATACAAAAACGATCCATAAATCCCAAAAGGGGCAGACGATGAAAGGGTGGGCCTCAAGAGAGGCAAAGTGGTGTTATCGATGTGTTGTTTCGCAACCGTAGAAAAGCAAAAGGGTGGCGCAACTCTTGTGTGTGTGCTTGCTTTCAGGGTTCGATGGATTTCGAGGGTATTTGTTTTCAGTCTTTTTATGAGGGTTTTGAGGATCAGATCGGAACTGACACGTGTCGGTAATAATATCGTTTTGGGACTCAGATCGAGACCGGCCCGTTGGGTCAGCTGCTTGGTTTGTCATGAAATGGTGGACATTTCTATTTTTATTATCATTACAAAACTATGGACTTTCTGTTTTTAATAAAGAATCATTTTGGGAGATCTTTGTGTGTGGATAAGAGCATCCATTTGGGCTTCACTGTTTGAAATGTTATGGGGGAAATTCGAGAATGACATTAATTACAAAAATTCACCTGTATTTACATTTAATTAGAAATTGACCCCTTGATTTTTCTTCTACTTTTTTTGGAACGAACGAATCAATGGAAGTACATACATATATATGAACTAAAGATTTGAGAATTATAATAAAATATCGTGGCTAATTGGGAGTTTGAGAAACTTGTTATTTTTTTAATAATTGTGTTGAAAAATCAAAGTTCTAGATGGTTGGTATGAATGGAATGAAAAATAATCATATTTAACTTCGGAAAATATATATTTTTTTGCCCCCACGAACCCATCAAAAAGCAAGATCATCTAAATAATAATAATAATAATAAACATTATAAGTTTGCATTGGATTCACTATTTATCTAATCTTTTTGAATTGCACGTTGACCTAAATAAAAATTGACCTATTACATACAAGATTCAAATTTTCAACAAAGTGGGGCCCATTCAACATTCTTGATTATCTTGGCCCTTTCATTACACACACGTCATATTCTATGTTGACCGACTTAATTAAATTGACCTATATTGTTTGTTTCTTTTTTTTTTTCCTCCCCTTTCAACAAATCCATCCAAATTCAAGCCTTTTCTAATGCTTTGATTGAGTCTCTCCACAATCATGAATAATCACAACTATACGTTATTGCCATTAAAATCTACGAGCATTTAAACTATCTATTCCAATAGTATAGATACAAATAGCGGACTAATTAAATAAATAACTCCCAAAAACTAATCTCATATCACAATATATATATAATATATATATATATATTGAATTAGTAACACGTGTTTATTACAAATAGTAAAGTAACGTAAGAGAAGACGTATCTCATTCTCATCCCACGAAGGATCCTTCCTATATAAAGACTCTTAGGTCGTCAGTCGTCACTCAACCAATATATAGTTGTTATGTTGCGTTGACTTGTACTCTATTCCCCACCGTAAAAAAGAGTGGCAAGACTCTTTATACACACACACACACAGACACACAGTCTTACCACCTTAAAAGTCTCGAACCCATTTTTGTATTTATATTAGATATTATATAATAAGATTGATGTTAGGCATGTTTTGAGGGGCCTACTTGAAATCAGCATTTAGCCTTAGCTTAGCATAGCAAAGCCATCACTGACATGATATACGCAGCAGCGCTGAAGCTTCTTTCATTGCAACCACGAAGCTTACCCAAGAAAACAACAACTCCCACTCACCACTTCAGCTCACACCACACGCACATATATACAAACAGATTCCGAGCAACTTTTCTCCATGATCATATGGATGATGGATGATTATAACAACCACAACCACCACAGCTCCACGCACTCATCATCGCAACCGCCGCCCATGAATAATAGCTACGGGCAGCAGACGGACTTCGATGTCGTTCCTGATTTATTCGAGTTCAACGACTGGATTGTGGACATGCCTGAGTTTTCTTCGTTGGACGAAAGTTATTATGGTAGTAATCCTCAGCAACTGGCCGCTTATGCAGATACACCTAATGATGGTGTGGTTCATGCAAGTTCTATCAATGGTAAGCAATCGTTATGATCATTATATCATATATATATGACTGTGTGTGTGTGTGGGGCTTCTGTGATTGAGATCGTTATGATGATGATGTTCAGGAGGAGGAGAAGGTGGGACGACGACGATGAAGAAAGAAATGAAAGGGAAGGTAGCTTTCAGGACCAAATCAGATATCGAGGTACTCAACGATGGATTCAAGTGGAGGAAGTATGGCAAGAAGATGGTGAAGAACAACCCTAATCCGAGGTATTAATAAGAATTTCGTCAGATGCTCATTAGTTCTACTACAACTTGAAGACAAGGAAGGAAACAATATATATATATATATATATATATATCTGCGTATATTATAATATATATATATTGTTTTTGGGACAGAAACTATTACAAATGCTCGGTGGAAGGTTGCCCAGTGAAAAAGAGAGTTGAGAGAGACCAACAAGATTCTCGCTATGTCATAACAACCTACGAAGGAATCCACAACCATGAAGGCCCAACTCCTCCTCCTCCTCCTCCATGACCAAGATCTCTAAACAAAATGAGCTTGCTTTATCCTCCACTATATCTGATCGAACTATTATTATTTGGTCACATTAACTCTATCTAGATTGCCATGTATCGAATCTCATGATATTCTAGTTTAAATAATAATAATAATGTTGATTTTCCTCCAAGAATCGTATTGGGTATAGTAGTATAGCACAGAAACCTATTTTTAGAACCGAGGCAGAGATATCAGTGAACTGAAAATGACGTCATACCATTTTTTTATATATATATATATATCTTTATCTTATAATCTTATTGATCTACGTTAAATGGGAAGGAAAGAATTGTCCTCTGACTAGTGGGCTCCTATCTTTCCCATCTCTGTTGTCTTGTCAGTGCCACACTAAGCACTCAACTAAAAGCCTAAGTTACCATCAATATATATATGTAAGGAAACCCCTAATAACCAAACTCTGTGATGATGCCATTTATTTTTCAGCCCATCTTGCACAAGGAGATACTGTTTTTTGTCACAAAAATCAATTTTTTTAAAAAAAAAAAAAAACCTTTTTGCTGCAGAAGGGGCGAGTGAATTTCTTGCAAATACAAAGAAACTTATGCATAAGATCAAATTTCTTGATTTGAATAGGAATTGATTGAGGGTACTAAAAAAAAAGTAGAGATTTTTGTGTGCATAAACAAAGTCGGCTTTCATTTTCAAGACATTTCATGAGACCCTTGAAGCTTTTGCCTTGCCTTTATTGTGCCTATTACTTGCTCTAGTTAGTATGTGAATATATATATATATATATATAATAATAATTATTAAAAAGATTTATTTGGGGGACTACACATAAATAACTATCAACCAAAAATATCAGCACATAACTCCCCTCATCAGAAAAAACTTCTTTTAAGGGTAACTACACATAAATACCTATCAACCAAAAATATCATCACAAAAATATCATCACATAATTTAAAAATATTTATTTTTAATAGTTTAACGTTATTTATTTAATAATAATAGTTGCGTGGGATTTGAAGCCCTATCTGTAAACAGGCCCAGCCTTGAGGCATTATTGGGCTGCCGAAACATTTAAATACTAATTTGCATTCTTCAATTCGTTCCACAATTTTCCTGAACCCTAATTTCATTTGGTCCACGCAACTTCTTGACTCTCTCCGATCAATCTCTCCGTAGGCGTTTTCTGTTACAGTTATGGCGAGCAGCGGTACGGAACCAACTGTTTTGAATCGGGAGGAGGAAGAAGAGTCGAATCCGGCGGCCGATGACGAAGATACCGGAGCTCAGGTTGCTCCGATTGTCCAGCTCCAGGAAGTTGCTGTTACTACTGGCGAAGAGAACGAGGATGCTCTCCTGGAGTTGTAAGTGAGCTAATTTTTATGCGTATTAATGAGATCTGTAGATTTTAGGCGGTATAGGGTTTTGATCTGTGTGTTGTTGCAGTGTTTCTAGGTTTGTTAGTTAAGACGGTCAAAAATCATATTGCACGCAACCTTTTGATCGCATCTGGACATGTATTTGTGTTTTAGGAAGACTTTAAGTCGAGCTGATTCTTTGTTTATTAACTCTTGGTATTTTTGTTGTTAGGAAGTGCAAGTTATACAGATTTGACAAGGAAGGTAACCAATGGAAGGAGAGGGGAGTTGGGACGGTGAAGCTGCTTAAGCACAAAGAGACTGGAAAAGTTAGACTTGTTATGAGGCAGAACAAGACTCTTAAAATCTGTGCAAACCATCGTGGTAAGCAAGTGTTCTGATTCTGTTATGCGATTAATGTGCATTTCTATCTACTTCAGCATGTGATTTGCTTATCAAGTTATTGGATCTTGAGATTATTTAGCATCATTGTGTTGGAAGATGTGGTGGCCTATTTTCATAACAATTGAGCTTTGGGTTTCTGGTTGTAGTTTTACCCACGATGACGGTACAAGAGCATCAAGGGAACGATAAGTCATGTGTGTGGCATGCTTCTGATTTTGCTGATGGTGAGCTGAAGGAGGAGTTCTTCTGTATTCGATTTCCTTCTATCGACAGTGAGTTATTCTTCTCTAACTATCATTTATACCATACATCTCTTTGATATCGTTACAATTTCCATAACTGTTGCTTTATATGTTGATAATATGTCAGTTAATATCCCCTTTTCGGTAGAATCTTAGATCAAATTTTACTATTTATCTCTTGCATAGATTTCATTTCTCTGCTGTACAATCTTTTCAATCCACTTAATTCACTCACAACAATAGAAGTTTGTCAGCGCCTTTTCCTTTTATTGTAACAGTTATTTTTAAGGCTGAACATTTTACATTGCTTTGACATATGGCATTGTGACAAATGATCCAATTGTTTAAAAATGAACAATGCTGTAAATTAATGTTAGAAGATTTTGTGTCCAAATATCGCTTATAAGTTATTAGTTTTCCATAGTTGGGTTTTACTACCGACTAATGTTGATGATTTCCCCTCTTGGTTGTCAGATTGCAATGCTTTCAAGGCTAAGATTGAAGAAATCACTGAATCTGAGGCAAATGAGAGCGGAGATAGTGAAGAAGTAAACGCTGCCGCCAGTGGTATCGAGAAATTGAGCGTTGAAACAAAAGACAAAGAAGAGAAACCAGAGGAGAAAGACCCAGCTTCCGTTTCAGCAGAGAAGGGCGACGGTAGCGAGAAACACGAGAAAGCTGCTGACGATAAGAAGTAAGTCTCTTCGATTTGGCGTCAAGGGTTGGTTGCATTGATGGTTGGTTTGGTCTATCAAGTCGAGTCCGATGGTGTGTACTATCGAGTGTGTTTGCTGCTTATTTCTTGGTTGGCTCTGCTGTCGGTTTGGTCTATTTCTAGCGTCCAAAATCTTTAGTCACCTTGATGTCCGTCGTCTAAATTTCTATTCTTTTTAATTCGAAACATGGTGGTGCTTTTCGAGGATATGTCTGTCTGTCTGTCTACTTTCTCTCTCGAGTCAATGAGGTCGAAGGTCTGTGTTTGATGAGGCCTTCTTACAATGTATGGAACTTTGTCCTTGTCTCAATGAAGACAATGCATGTTTTTGGTTTCTCTATGGGCTCTTACTATTTTTTGATAGGATCCAAATACACAAATTCTTTTAGTGTTTAGTTGCTAAGAATGTGATGGTCTTCAATCAAAACCAACAACCTTTGAGT
Organism: Lindernia subracemosa; assembly: GCA_028392965.1. NCBI lineage: Eukaryota > Viridiplantae > Streptophyta > Magnoliopsida > Lamiales > Linderniaceae > Vandellia > Vandellia subracemosa. The sequence continues at coordinate 1,116,949 of JAQPCC010000042.1, forward strand.
TTCAAGCTATAATAACCAAAAAAAAGGCGTGGAAGTCGCTGTTCATTTGTCAATGTTTTGGTTGCACCTACCTTCCTTACAGCTACACCATAACTAAAAAAACCTTATCAATAAGGTAATATAAAATATATATGATGATGAAAGCCCCTCACTTTAATTTTGTTATTATAGTATTAAAAAACAATTAGAGAGCCCATCGTGTGAAAGGAATTACATAGTTACCTTCATTCTTGACTTCATTTGTCAATGATATTCACACGGTGTGTACAATGTACATAGACAGCCAACCTCTATTTTTTTTGTCTTCTATCGATCAACTTGCATTGCAGGACCAATAATGATCCATCTAAATCTCATATATTATTATTAACTTGTAGATGAGGAAAAAAAAAGGTATATCTTTGAACAATTATTGTGGCTGTCCTTTTTAGGACACAAATGATATGTTTTAAGAGACTATCCCTCTTCTACACTAACCAATGGTATACACTATCCATTCTTAATTCTATTCTCCCTTGTATAGTAAAGCAATCAAACCTTGTAATTGAGAAATACATATTTGAAAAAAGAAACAAAACAAGCAATAAAACAATAATCTGTGATTTTATCTGTGAGAGCTGTAAAACTAAATGCATCTGTCTGTAATTCTTCTATATGTCTAGACGAGCCCATCATCAATCTGCAGAAGATGAAGATCCCTTCCTTTCATACAGATTGCGGCGGGCCAGATATCGTACAACATAAAATGTATCAAATTCAGGCGAAGAAGGGCTTCTCCTTTCGAACCATCTTAAGACATAAACGAAGTGCCGGCATGATTATGATGCAAGAGATTATGAGCAATGGCATCCCTCACCTTAACTGCATTGGCCGATCTCAATGGAATCTCGGGAACCATCTCATCGTCGAAAAGCTCGAAGTCGAGCTCTGGCTCCAACCGCTCGTTCCTCATCTCGCATATGTTGTGCAAAACACAGCAGGCCCCTAAGACGACGGGCAAATCTTGAAGCTTCACTTCGGTCCTTTTCTGCAGGCAGCCCCACCTGCCCTTCAATCTAGCAAAAGAATCCTTTGCAACCTTCTGCGCCGCCCCTATCTTCTCATTGAAGGCGTGCTGAGTCCATGTTAAGTGCTGCTGCGTGTAAGGAACCAATATCCAATCCGTTAAAGGGTATCCCTGGCCGCCGAGGATCCAATCGCCATCGTAGAATCCAGCGTTGGCACGGTGGAAAAGGGTCGATTTTTCTAGCACTTGATCGTCGGGCATCGAGCCTGGATAGCCAATGCAGACGTCGGTGAAGACGCCTCTTGGGTCCACTACACCTTGGACTGTAATAGAGTACGATGTCTTCTGGTTTCTCTCTGTGTGCCTTCGATTGAAGTAAGCCGCAACGCTGATCTTCGGCGCGATGATCGGTATGTGGGTCGTGTACATCGACCCGACCACGTTGGGTATTCCCGACAAGGACTCAAACTCCTCCTTCATCTGCCTTACGCCGTCTTCGTCGGGCCATCTGAGGTACTTTGGCATCAGCACGTTTCTAATAGCCGAGCAGACCTCAAGAACTAACTTATGACAAGTGGATATGCCCAGTCCGAACTTTTTCGATACGAGCCTTAGAGGCTCGCCCGTGGCTAGCCTCCATATGCACACGGCGACTCTTTGCCTGACTGGGACGGCGTCTCTTAACATAGTATTCTCTTTAGCTACGGCAGAGCTCAGCTCGTTGCAGATCAAGTCAAACGTCTCCTTTCCCATTCGAAAAGCTTTCTTGAAATCCTCGTCGGGAAAATCGGGACTGTTACATTGATCCCACCAATCTTTTGACCTGTTTTTAACCCACAGCCTTCTCTGAGGTCCGCCAGGTGTCTTATCGTTGGAGGCTGCAGTTCTATCATCGTCGCCGGCGTCGTTTTCATCGCTCAAAACACTCATAGCCATGGCAGCTGCCTTTGTGACTGCGAAAGCGTTGGCCTTGGCTTTTCTCTTTCTGACCCCTTCGATCTTTTCAGCTACTCTATGAGAACCCTGCATTTGGCTGTAGTAATCCATCATAGCCTTCGTCTTTTTGCTGTGATTTTCATCGAATTGAATCCTCTCTTCTTGGCTAGCCCTTTCGAACTCATCCATATCGTTCTTTTCTTGATCCTCAAGTAGAATCAACGAGGTTATGATCTCATTCAAGCCCTTGGTCCTCACTTGCTTCACATCATCTTCATCCTCATCGTCTCTTCTTCTTCGTTTCTTCTGCTTGATGTCTGCGTTCATTATCGATGAGGAGGGGTTTCGCGGAATATAATTAATATAAAAGAAAAAAAAAGTCGGACCTTTTTTTTGATGTGGAGAGGAAAGAAATGAGAGCTTTGCGACCACTACTTATATAACAATAATGAGGGTTAATGTGAATATGCGTGGAGGAGTCAAAGCTTCGTCTGTATCTTCCATGTGAACGCTCTTGTGGGATGTCAAAGATGGGATTTTTATTTTAGAACTTGCGGGTCAGCGTTTCTCTTTAATACAAAAACTTTTGAGGTTCATCTGAGCTGCGCTGAGCCCATTTATTTATTACAGCAATAGCTTGTGTTTGCGCGCGTGGGAAGACGTGTGGAAACGTAGGTAGAAGTTATGTTAGAGAAAACCGCGTGGGATTGGTCTGATGAACACTTTTCTTTTATTCCTTTTTTCTTCTTTCATATATATATTTGAAATATTAACATTTTTTTTCTATCGGTATGTGATAGCCCCTAAATATCGGTATGGCCTTGCGATACACAGACCTGACGGAGGCTTAATTGCGCCACACACTCCAGTGGTGGAACTAATCCTCGGGGCTAGATGAATATGTCCCAAACCCACCTGACAACGATAGTCATGAGAAATAAATTCCATGGAGAAAACGATCTTATGATAGATCCGTTGGAGTCTTGAAACTCAAGGAATTATTGGAGGGGGGATTCGATCACACGACCTAACCTACAAATCCTTAAGGCCTCTTTTTTGACTATCAGACCAAGGACTCATTGGCACCGGGTGGGATTGGTTTGATGAACACTTTTCTTTTATTTTTTTTCTTTCATATATATATTTGAAAGATTAACATTCAAACATTTTTTTTTTATGATTATCAATTATAATCAAAGATAAGCCTTGGGCGATTGATTGCTCTTTCTTTATCCAGTCGAAAATTTTGAAATTAAGAGCAAAGCATGCATCACAATGTCTGCTTGATTCAATTATTCTTCTATAATAATCAGTGTACCGTTTGTTCATATCAATGATTGTACTAATAAAAAACATGTGTAAATAATGTAGAGATAACTTCGATAATCATCATTATTGATCCTTATAATAATAATAATAATGATATTCTTGAATGGACGACCACCACCGACTTATATTTCTCATTTAGACAGATTGAAAAAATAATTGAAACAGCAATAATATTACACAGCCTATTTTCCAAACATGGGAAAACTCGAGCAGTCAGACTAAAATAAAACGGTCAAATAGAAGAGCACGTGCCTTTGGGATCAATTTCAAGATCTAAATCAGAAGTTTGATTTTACAGTAAAAATTAGGCTTAAATATATTTTTAGTCCGATGGTGGACACTTAAGTTAATGGTGTCAATTTTAGTCCTCTATGTAACTTTCTAAGGACACTTAAGTTAATGGTGGCAATTTTAGTCCTCTAAGTATCAAAATTGAAGCAATTTAGGGTCAGTTAAACTAAGGGTGACAATTTCAGTCCTATAAGTATTATAAATGAATCAATTTTAGGACATGTAAACTTAGAAATCTAATTTCACCCCGAAATTTATACACGTAGCACCAAAGATGCTGACTTGAACTAAATTTATTATATCTTTCCTCCAATTAATCGTCACCTTATATGTAAAAAAAAATAAGTAGGAGTTTATTTAGAGGAAAGATAATCAATTTAAATCATGAAAGTATCAGAATTTAAGCAATTTAAAGAAAATTAACCCCGAAAACATCATTTCGGTCCGAAATTTATACACATAGAACGGAAAATGGTGACTTAGACTATAAGTGACGTTTAATTAAAGAAAATAGAAAACAAATTTAGTCCAAATCAACATCTTCAGCGCTACATGTGTAAATTCCGGACTGAAATTAAGTTTCTGAGATTAACAGTCCTAAAATTGCTTTAATTTCAATACTTGTGACTGAATATGAAATTATCACTCTTAACTTAAGTGTCTCTAAATTGCTTCAATTTTGATACTTACAGGACTAAAACTGTCGTCTCTAACTTAAGTGTCTTTAAAACGCTACCCTATCAAACATACGGGATTAAAAATATATTTAAGCCTAAAAATTATCATAATTAGAAAAATAGTTGAAGAAATTAAAATAAGAATCCCATCATATTAACTAGTGAAAACAATCCATCGTAGAGACGATGTCAGTCATATAAGACAATTCCTCTGCTGTACCCTTAACAACATGCAATGGAGGCTATGGCTATGCTACGCTGCAAATCACTCGCTTTTTGTATCATCATATCATAAAGCCGAGAAAACCATTCATGTAAGAGACTTGCCGGCCCATTCACGTTGTCTTCGCTTCTCCTTTGCCTGCATTCTATTGAACTTCTCCTTCCCTTTCTCCAAGAGAGGGTCGTGGACTACGTAGTCGTTGGGGTCGTCGCTCCGAGACATATTATTCTGCAAATATAATCATCCACAGATGTGATGACCGAGAGGCAACTGTCGCAAGTGGGCGCTTCACAAGATATTCACAACATACGTATTACCCGAAGAAGATTGGCGAATATTTATAGACTTACCTTCCTGGGCTCGGGTGCAAATTTAAGGGAATGTTCCGTCCAATCGGATAAATCTTCATCTTCTTTACCTGAAGGGTCAGTTTTAGATCCTACTGATGCAGCACTTGGCAATATCGATTTAAACCTCTCGAGCTTTGCGAGCACCTGGTTTTCCGATAGTAATAACTGAGTCAGGGGATTTAGTTGAAAAAGAATAGCATTCATACTTCACTTATTACATAATATACAAACTTGATTTTTAGAGAGATGTTACACAGACGATTGAAAGGGTTGAGTAAGGTTTCCAATCCAATATTATCTTCAGGTTATTGTTCAATAGCAAGGATAAAAAAGATGATATGATATAGAGACATGTTTGTAAAAAGCACATAGAGGCTCAAAGTCTACCTCATCTTCACGTCCTTGACGTCTACGCTTTTTCTGCTTCAGCAATTGACGTTCTCGTTCCACTTCTCCAAGCAACTGTAAGTCTGTGTCTGCATTCGCCAGTCGTTCAGCCCTGGCTTCAGAGCCAATTCCCTTTTTCTTCAGGGAAAGTTTATCGGCCTTTGGTTTCTCGTTCTGGCTGTTATTGGCAATCCTTGGTGGAGATGCTGCATGAATTTCTGGACCCGAATGATCTGCCCATCCAAAAAGAATACATATTATTACATTGTGACGAAAAACAGAGATTTAGATGACCCAAAACAGAATTGATTACTTGCCAGATGATATCAAATATCTTCAAAAACGGAAAAATCGACAAGATGAGTCAGATGCAAAGGGAAAGTGGGAAAAAGAAAACGAAAACTGAAAAAAGAGCCAGTTTTACCGACTAGAGTAATCAAATCCTAAATTTACTCCATACCAGTATGTGATCCTTTTTTAGTTGGCAGGTCCCCAAGTTCCTTCCGCCTTTTAAGTATCTGCTGGCGCATACGTGCATCAAAACTAGCCTCATCGGCTTCATCAACATCACTGTCATCATGAGATTCTGGCAATCTAGGTCCAGATTCTCTCTCATTATCTCGCTTTGAGCTCAAAGCTTCCCTCACAATTGACTGTGTATCTTTCGTCTTTTGATCCAAATCCTGATTAAGAAGTCACGTGCATTTCAGGAAATTTGTCAACTTAATGGAGAATACCTTCTCACGGACAAGAATGGGAGGGTTTCAACAGTTGGTTAGAAACAAGTTCCAATGCGTGAATCTCTAGAAGAAGCAAATAGTAAAAGCAAAAGAAAGTTATAACTAAACAGCTACTGAAAATCATTTGTAACATATCGTCAAAAAACTAAAAATTAAACTGCCAAATTTTTTTTTCAACTACCTTATTGTTGTCAGGGGCATCCTTTAAGAGACGTGGATCGTTCAAAACATCGTGACTACTTCTTATTCTAGCATTCACGGATGCCACTTCCTTTTCCTCCTCTTCGGCTTCTTCACCGAAAGAAAGCAAGTTTAATTTTCTGCAGAATAAAATAAAATTTATTTCTTATAAGAGATATCCTGAAAATAGGAGCACCCCAAACAAAAATGAATGGAAAAGAGATTTACTTGATCGCTTTAGGTTTCAGTTCCTTCTTTTCAGGCAACGGTAAAGACTTCTTCGTGGCTACCCTAGGAACAACGTCATCAAAAGGATTCCATATCACCTACACATGAGAGTCAATAAGAACGTAGCAAAAGTTACCTCAATCAAAGAAAAAACGGTGAAGTTATCTGTTATAGAGGCATAGCCCTAGTAGAACCACATTTGTAGAACCATACGAAGAAAAGGAACCATTAACATCTATACTAAAAAATTGTACTTGGACCTGCTAAGGAAGGATGCAATGTATCCGTTATTTCATTGTTCGATTCTTCATGTATTCAACTTGACGACAACTGTTTAAAAACAGATCAAACCAGGCTTCGTACTAAAAAAAATCGATACCTCAACTGAGAGGATTTTGGGAAGAGGTTCCAACGGCCTATCGTCTTTGTCAGCCTCCACTTCACCTAACTGTAGGAGGTTATATATTGAATCCCCAGTCACCTGCGAACGAATATCGGGTTACAGCCAACGTCAGGAAACAGAATCACTAAATATTATCAATTTCAGAATAAATAAACGATAAATCATGCCGGGAATTATTACTTTTCCAAATATGGTATGCTTCTTGTCAAGCCAATCACAACGATCTAATGTCATAAAGAACTGGCTACCATTGGAATTGGGCGTTCCGTCACCGGCACATGCAACCAAACCCCTGTGTTTAAACCTCAGACGAGAATGGAATTCATCGGCAAACACATCACCATATATGCTCTCGCCACCTACAGGATTATCATGTCATAGGAGAACCCCAGAAATATGTATCAGAACTACTGCCTCTATGCTCAACCGCACATTTCAAGAACACAAAACAACAGACACTTCAATTCAACTAAGCAGCTCGTAGAAAACAATCACATTCAAATTCAACCACATAGCAACAATAGAATAGAGTCAGATTTTCGAATAAAGGTACTAATTACCTGTACCAGTGCCAGTGGGATCGCCGCCTTGGACGAGAAACGACTTAATCACGCGGTGAAAACCCGTATTATCGTAGTAACCGTCCAGGCATAGCTGTACGAAGTTTCGTACGGCTTTCGGAGCTTCTTTGGGCCAAAGCTCGATGTCGATTGGACCGTACGACGTCGTTAGCACCACTTTTCCTTTCGTCGGAGGCTCTAAAACGTACACCGTCGACATCGACTAAGACGGTCGTTCAATCTAATAGCTGGAATTATGATTGCTACTTGATTTGTGCTGGACACTCCGAGAATTATTAGGGCTTCAACTTGGGGATTCTTAGAAATTAATGGGGCAAAAACGACGTCAGTTTAGAGACTGTGTTGGGAAAATAACAACGCAAGAATTAACTTAGACTTGCCCATTTTGAATCGGAACCGACGGTTCAACCGGTGAATCACCGGTTACGGTTAAACCGTAACCGGCTCCGTTGGCCGCGGTTTGAGGTTTTCCCAAACCGCGAACCGCCGGTTGTAAACCTCCGGTTAATAATTAAATAATATAAATATTATATTATATTATAATAATAATAAATATTATATTAAAAAAACAAAAAATGAAAAAAAATATTAAAAAAAATGAAATAGCCGTTGGATATTAAAAAATAGATTAAAAAAATACATTACAAATTTTAAAAAAAAATCAAAAAAAAAAATAACCGACCGCTGGTTAACCGAAACCGACGGTTGGGCATGTCTAAATTAACTTCAAGACTAGATTTTTCACTTGCAAAAAAAGAATTATCAAAATAGAATTAATTATGCTCATTCAAATTTTAACCGCAATCATTTTAGTAAGAAGAAAGAACCACCTTAATTATTATTATTTTTATTTTATTGTCAGCATCCATTCAATAATATTAAATACTATTTTATATCGATGAGTACATCGACACATACTATCTTACAAAAAAATAATCAAAATCGACTTCTCAATTGATACACACTCCAAGTTAATATGCATATCATACATACTGAATTTTCACATACACATACACATACATATGATAAACATAAGCTACGAAAGTCTATCGTGAAAGAAAGTGGGGAGACGAATAAGGATCAAATACTATTCTTGAATAATGTATCTTTTTGATGTAATTTTTAATCACTTTTATGTATACATGGATGTTAGAAGAAGACATCTTTCTCTTAAACCCTCACATTAACAAGTGAGATGGTCAAGATTTAGCAATCAATGTCTCTTACGAAGGTTTCTTCAATTGCTTTTGGACATTCAATAAAAAGGGTTTTACACACATTATCTTTACTTGGGATTGAAGATTTAGAAAGGCAATAAAGCATATGCAAAGCAGAAAGAATAAATACAATATGACAAGAAGATGGTCCCTTCTTGCATAGATGTATATATTCTACTCTACTTCATGGACTATGTTCTATAAATACCAATCCATACTCAGAAACATCACAAGTTAATAGTTTAAGCAAGGAACATATACATATATATATATATATATATATATCAAGCATAGTTTTTTTTTTTCCTTTTACATAATTATTATATTTGAATCCAAAATGGATTATTCAAGGTTTCTAATTACTTGCATGTCGTCTGGATTAGGACGAAGAGTACTATGTATCTTCCTCTTGATCTTCCTTTCGACGTCAAGAACCAAAGGACAAACAGTACAAAACGATGCACCTACTGGTCTACTTTGCAAGAGCGAATGTGAAACATGCCCCATTGTATGCACGCCTCCTCCGCTGGACCACCAGCCACCACCCGAGCCACGCTGCCCACCGCCACAATCACCACCACCTCCGCCGCCGCCGCCTGAGAAGAAAGGCAGTCATTCGCCTCCCGCACCTTACGTGTACTATCCGGGCACGGACCAGCAGAATATATCGCAGCCTTATTATTACATCTACGTGTCAAAGTCCTCTTATTCTTGTTGTATGAATAGTGTTATAGGGTTGTTTTTGTTATCTCATGTTTTATTATGTTCTTGGAGGTGAGATAAGGGACTGAAGTAGTGACAATAAGGGCAAGCTGTATTTCTTGATAAGTGTTGTTGTTTTCGGAGAATATTAAGGATTGAATCAAATTTTCAATTCTTCTTATGATTAAACTCCCTGTTTGTGAAATATTAAATGGTATGTTGTGTTTAATTTGCCATTGAGTTCAATACATCCTATTCTATTCCCATCGATTCGAACAAGTGATAGTAGTTTTGCAATGAAATCAAAACTCCAAACCGAAAACGCAAACACAGATGGGATCTTTGTTCTAAATCTCTGGCCGTTTATTGCGAATAAGAAGCACTGATTTCCATCAGTTTTATTTATGATTATGTTCACTTTCATGCATCCACCTAGCTTGTTGATGTCTATTACAAGAACAGAGTATGTCCAAAGTCCTTGTGGTATATCCATATTAACTTTAGTGACAGATAATCAGATGCAAGAAAGCGATCCCCTTATTTAGCTTGTTTAGATAGAGACAGTAGTTAATGATGTTACTATCTGTGAATTGTATTGTATGTGTACCAATTTCTTACACAGCATGGCTGCTACCAAGCTTTTAACCTAGCTAGCTCCCAGTTGATTTCTTGTGATAAATAAACCTACCGAAGATTCAATATGGGAAAGAACTCAACATAGAAGTGGTGTCAACCAAAATTTCTGCAGAACTCAACAAAGAACATGGCTTTGATACGGTGTCATACACAGCTCTACCAAAAGTGTTGCTTAAGTTCATAAAGCATCCACCATGAACAAAAAAGTATAAACATACAAGTATTCGATCACTTATATAAATTGTCGTGGATCGAGTCATAAACGTGTCTATAATCAAGGTTTCTTCTCTAATGTATCTTCTGTGAAGATCTTTGGCAAAAGGGGTCTCTAGGATATGTATCACTGTATGTTCATAGAACCAAGAGAAGAATCATATTAGTATTCTTGAAACTTTGTTCGTCAACGCGGGATTATTACAGCAAAAAATGTGTATTTATGCGTGTGTGTTTATCAATTACATTGACTAGCTAGCTAGCTAGGTAGATCCATAGTAGTTAGGCAGGCTAAACAACAAGAACAAAGGATTGGATTTATAAGTTTTGCCATGAGAAAAAACCTAGAAAAGAACACAGATTATAAAACCCTTCTACATTCTTCAGTTTTGGATAATTAGCTCTTTACGACGATCTTCGAAAAGCTCATCTTTCTCGGCACATTCTTGATCTATCCCAATAGTGAAATGGCAAGAGAAACACAAAACAAATGGGCTTCTGGCGTGAGCTTATCTGTAAAGAAGATTAGAAAAAAAAAAAACAATATGTACATATTTTGTGTGTTTAATTACCTGCAAAAGACATTCGACCAAGATCCAAAAACCCTAGTTAAGAACCCCCAAATTAACAAAAAGTATATACATTTAGGGTCGATATAATATGAATCGATTGATTAAGATTAGAAAAAACAATAAAAGGGAACAAAAAAAAGACGAAAAAGAAGGATGGTGTTGTCAAGGGCTTAAACTCAAACATAGCCAAGACAGCCCACATCTCGCATCAACGGTCAATAGATGCCATACGCACACAGCATGGAACTCTTCAGATCTACAGATGAAACGTGAGAGAAGACACACAAATATAAACACATACAAGAGAGAGAGAGAGAGAGAGAGAGAACGTGGGGTGACAGAAAGAGGGTGAGCACACATAGCTTCAAGCATGTAGACCCAATTCATGCAAGAAAACACCATTTGTGCTCACTCTCTTCTGTCACCTCCCTAATTTACCCACCATTTCAGAACGAATAAATCAAGATCTGATCCACAAGATTAACCAACAAAGATATTATTACTTCAATACTTTCTGTCTGTCCATATAAAGTTAAAAGGAAAACGAAGGAAAGGGATAGGGAACCAACCCTAAATCTGGAAAACCCTGAAATAGGGAACAACACTAGCTATACTAAAGGAAAGAGAGAGATATGCTATGTAACTTAGCTGCTAATAGTGGTAGTATAATGTGTACTGTTCCATTAGGAAAAGGGAACACTTAACTGTGGTGTGAATAAAATGAGGCACACATCGTGGCTTTATATAGGGCTAGGGCAAGTGCTATGAACCGTTAAATTCCCATCACGATGGAATAAAAATGTGGGTTTATCTTTTTTATGGGCCTGTCTCAATATTTTATTACAAAGATATGTTTCTATATTCTATAACAAAAGATGCACATCATTTCATCCCATAAGTCATGTCATCTCTTCCCTTCTAACATAAGATTCGAATCAACAACAGTGATTTATTTTATTCTATATCCAATATCGTTGAAATTTTGCACAATCACGAGCAAAATCTTGAATAGTTGTGTCCAAATAAAGAATACATCAAGTAAAGAGATACTTTTTGGTCATGACCGAATTGTAAAACGACAGAAATGCAAGTGTGAAACGCAAAACATATCAAGTACCAATGTAATCTTGTAATATAATATAGATTAATAACACAGGCCAATCAAGATCGTTACTTTTTTATCAGGGCCTCCTTCATAATTGTTTGAATGCATCCAGACAGACTGTGTAATGACAGACATGTTCAACTTACTGAAAATTGTAGTAGAAAATTACTACCCTTATCAGCTTCGAATCGATTCTTTTTCATTTAATTTTTCAAGGGTTTTATTGAAATAATGGAAACATCGGTAAGGACACTATTTCAAAGTCGCAATGGAAGAGAAAATGCTACATATTCTGCGTATTATGCACCTTGATTTTACACCTTGAAATGGCATGATTTTCTTTTCTTTTTTCCTTTGAAAGAATAATATGTAAAGGAACAAAAAACACATCTCCTTAACCGCAAAGTTAATTTTAGATAAGATAGGATCGTATATCAAGTAGATATTGCTAAAAAAAAGAAAGCATCCTTGAAGATAAATATGGCACACGATATCTTGATAGGCTTTTGTGATTTCAAGTCAAACTTGCTCACTATTCCCATGTAAAGTTGCATTTAGTGGGGATTTGAATGACAATCTCTTCTTGTGTATTAATTTGCCACGCATGTGACGACAAAAGTACATCTCAAAGTAAATCACGTCGTTTGCCAGAGATGCATCAACAAAAGGATGAGTCTAAATCAATCATTATAATATATATATATATATATATATATAATTGATTGAAGAATATGACATATTTAATTCTATAAAATCACAAGCGTGCCTTATCCCCCTCCATTCAATTCGGATCGACTTTTTCAATAAATGGGATATTTATTTCCTTAGTCTCCAACATGATAATATCTCCATAAATAATAGTGTTGATTGCGTTTATGGTAGATAAAAACGCTTCAATTTGCAATATAATTCCTTAATTAATTTATAAGAGACCATCATTTTTCAACATGGAAGATGAAATCATCGAACCCATAATCATAGAATACTAATAAAATAACCAATCACATGTGATCTTTACGACAAAAAAGGAAAAGAGAAAGAAGGAAAAATAAAGAAAAAAGCATAAAGTCACTGTTCATATAATAATCTCCAACCAATAGCAGCTCGACAATAAATATTTCTGCGGCAATCAAAGCAACATTGTAATAATACATAGTCATGCTTAACTAATCAGTTAAAGCGGCCATGCTTTACGATAATTAAAGGATATTTTAATAATTACTTTATAAAAAGCACATAAATGGTATAGTGGTTTGACGAATGTTGTAATAGTGATAGCATCAGTACAAAAGGCGTACATTCCGCGGAGAGTGTGAGTGGCTTATGTCATCTTTACACTAATTAGATCGCATCTCCCACTAATTAACTACAAACAATTTCATAATCACTTGAGACTTTTTCACTTTAATATATATTATTATTTGTACTTTGAGATGGTATTTAGATTTGTACGCTATAATCTCGAATGATGACAAAGGCATTGTGGGACGGCTACAAAGTTGATGGGGACATATAATATTATTAAACGTTTCCCTTTATAGCAAGTGGAATATTAGGGTTCACACGTCCTTTCATTCCTCATCTAGGAGGTTGTAGGAATAATATATCTCGACAAGATTGATTGCCTTCATTACATATCTTGGTTGGAATAATCCATTTCTCTACATGATTGCCTTCATCACATATCTTGTTTTTTTTTTTCTTTTTTTTCCTTCCATCATTTACACCTCACACTCCATCAAAATTGAGTTTGAATTTGAAGCTGAAATTCATTGTTGACTATAAGACGAGCTCAGCTTTCAGTGGAACCCAATAATTAGAGAGTTCAAGTAGGATCTAACCCTTAACCTCCACCAAAAAATATGAGGAAATCGGTCATTTCACCTATTCATTGGGGACATATGTTGGGATCTTCCACTTAGATATTTGTATTTAAAATTTTATTTTTCTTCTTTAATCAAACGGATTAATGGATGTTAACTAGGCCACAACTAATTTATGTGGCCCAATGCAATGAAAATGTGGTGGATCACAATTAGGCCCGAACCAATTAATTTAGCCCATTTACAACGGCCCACATAATGGATGTATATCATTCATCTCTTTTCCTTCTTTTTTTTTCTTCATAGATCAATATTGTCTTGGACAACATCTACATATGGAAATAACCAAAGGGAATGATTTATTCATCATTTTTCCGTATACCTTTTTCATGCACGCTTGATTGCTCGGAGCTTTACCCCATGTTTGAAGTTAACAACCACACCATACTCAAACTCCAGAGGATCCTCCATCTCCGGCGAGTGCTTGAACGTATAGTTTCTATACAGATGAATAAGCGACAGCTTCAGTTCTTGTAATGAAAACTTCTGCCCGATGCAAGCCCGTGGACCTATTCCGAAGGGAATGTGCGCGTAGGGATGCCTTCTCTTCTCCTCCTCACAGCTGGGATCGAACCTCTCTGGCCTGAACTTCTCTGGGTCAGGGAAATTTCTTGGGTCTTTCGCAAGGACTCCGACGGCTAACCACAGCCACGTCCCCTTTGGTAGTACATAGCCTCCAACCTCGATTTCAGCTGAAGCCTCCCTTGCGATTAAGGGCGACACGGTGTAGAATCTCATGCTCTCTTTAATCACCTGCTTTCAAGAATTGTTGAGTTTTCTGATGACGATGTGCTGTTTGAGAAAATGATTCAGTGAACTTGCCTGATCGAGATATGGAAGCTTGTGTTGAAGATCGTGGGCGGTAGGAATCTGTTCATGAGGACCCAACATGTCGATCTCTTGTAGGAGCTTCGTCTCGACCTCTGGATGCCCGGAGACTAGGTAAAGAACGGCCGACAGCGTGAAAGACGTAGTCGTCGATCCGGCCAACAAGTGCTCGTAAGTCACGGCGGTGACATAGTCATCGGTAAATACTTTCCCGGCAGCCGTTTCTGAATCTCTTGCTGCAAGAACGAGGGAGAGAAAATCCTTGGATCCCTGCCGGTGGGTTTTCTCTCTCAACCTCTTCTCGACTACTGAATTCAGCCTGGCGCAAAGAATCTTGTCTGCAAGTTCGAACCGCCAGTCCTTCGTCCCGGGGATCCTCTTGAGAATCTGACGGAAGGGTTCTTGCAGGAAGGGAATGATCAAACCTAGTATGATGGAGAAGGAGCCCGATAGATCCATCTTGAGCTGGGTCGTGGAGTATATGTGCTGCTGAATGAATTCTTGCTCTTCTTTGCCTACCAACTCTTGCCGGGCAGTCAGTTTAGTCTTCGAGAGGCCGAAATCGACTCCGAACGCCGCCTTCCCTATCACGTCGGTGGCCGTTTTCAGAGATAGGTCGGAGAAGGAGACAGTCTCTGAGGAATCGAGGCGCTCGGCGGCACCTTCGATCGATTCTTGCATCATGGGAATCAACTTGGCGAGGTGGGACGGCTGATATACTGAGACTACTGTGTTCCTCATCGCCGACCACCGTGAATCCCTGATTTTGAGAAAAACTAATAAAGTTTGAAACTTTGGAGAAATCTACAGATGAATAATCACAGCTACATCAATCATATGCTCATGATCGTTCGTTCGTACTTGGTGGCGAATAGGCCTTTGGTATGAAGCGGCGATGCTGCTAATGCTGATGGGATGCTTCGGTTTGGAGCAGATTTGAACTTTCTTATGCCCACCTCACGGACGAGCTCTGCGTCTGCGATTATTACAAGAGGCTGTCTCCCCATGTGAAACCTATTTCCAAGATTGGCTGAAGTCATTTCAAGACAACATCTATGTGCCTCAGAATAGAAAGCAAGGCGGCGCACAAACCTGAAGACAGGGCCGTAACGCTTGGCTAGATTGGAGAAGACATCAGGCCCATACTTGGCAAGCAAAGGAAGGTGTCCTAGTAGAGGCATTACAGGCGGGCCAGGGACTTTTCTAACACTCCATGAAGGAGCATAGAAGTAAACTAAAAATCCTAGTAAAGCTGCCAAGATTGTGAGAAAGGTTTCTGCTGATGAAAACTCCATGAGAGAGTACTGAAATTAAAGGGGAAAGAAACGGACGATTAAAAGTGAGATTGCTGGCAAGAATTATATAATACTTACTGACATTTGTCCGTATGTGCTTGATGGTGATCATCATAATAATGGTGGGGCCGCTTTGATTTTGAAGTTTTGTAGTGTTTTCTTGCCATATTTTAACCCCTTTGACTGACTGTACGTATCCCAGTTTACTAAGAGTCTTTTCGTGGCTCGTGACAAATACATTGCGTCTGCAACAATATGATCATACGACTTAAGGAGGAGTTCGGAAAAGACAGTAGTTCTCCAAGCAAAGCTCATGAATGCGTCATTACACACAAATGAGTGATCTTCAATGACAGACATGAGTGACCTTATTTTTTGACCCTTTTTTTTTTTTTTTTTTGCTTTCGATGGTATTTTAAAAAATAACATATAGGGTTCCCTGGTGGAATAGTTTCTTGGGTGGTTTATGTTCGAAAGGAATAGATACTAAGCTTATGTTTATCCATGGAAGCATCAGCATATCTGTCATGATGCTGGGATTCTTTTGAGATCCCTTCAGCCATTAGGTCGTGGCTTGCGCTGGTCTCGAATATATCCTTTGTTTTTAACACGAAGACAAAAAATTTAAAAAAAAAATAAAATTACCAGATTTCTGAGCTAAGTCAATATGGAGTGTTGATTTGACGTTGAAAATCAGTGAATGGGCCGTTATAATGGGGAGTCAAGCAATGGGCCATCAGAGTATTAGGCTTCCTTTTACTATAAGCCCAACAGGCCCACAATCTTCATGTTTTAATTTATTTTTTTTCTCCCAAAAATTTCTTTTATAATGTTTTTTTTTTTTTTTTTGACAATTCATAAGTATTCCACGAAACATTACACAAGGGTCTCTAGTGAAAGCAAAATATATTGCATATCACCCTTGAGGTCTTGGAATATATATATTTGAATTTTTCCATAAAACAAGGGTTAAACAGCCCTTCAACTGCGAAACATTACATCTTCAATATATGTTTTTTTTTTCTTCATATTTCTCATTTTTAATTCATTTCGAAGTTGTATATTATTTTGTAAGATGTTGGTCCTTATTTGAATCAGATTCATCTGTCAAAGATTCAACCCATGAGGAGGAATGAGAATCCTAACCACTATAAAAAGCGAGGATACAAAAAGAAACCGCCAAAAGGTGACGTCAGTAACAATGGCAACGATTCTCTGTAATTTGTTATGCAAATTAAATTAACCTCACCCACGTTATTACACATGCCATGAAAGTTCTTCCACGCAGTATTGTTTTGTGCTAAAACGCATTTGATTTGCTTACGTTATAACCAAACCTTTGTTGCATGTATAAACCTTATTATTTATTTTTTATTTTATTTTTGTAAATATATAAAAAAAGATTCATATAGGGGAAAAGGAAGAAAAGATAGACCCTTTGGTATTAAAATATTCCAATATAAAATCCATCGTGGCAGACACCGAAATGTTACACCATCAACGGTCCAGCTTTGAGCCTTCTTGTTATTTAATTCGCACAATCTGTCACATTATATTATAATATAAAAATATAATATATTTAGTGTAGTATGGTGGGCCTTTTCTTCCACAATGTCAGGCTAAAACTCCTTTTTTTAATTACAATAATTTCTACACGCACTTACTCTAAAACCCCAGATTGGACAGCTTAATTTAATATTATTTATGGGTTTTTGTCCCTAAAATGAATAAACGTTGACTATAGAATAATGACTTGGACCCTATTATCACCATAAATACATTGAATATGTCTATATCATGATTTATTTTGTTCTCCTTTATTTATAAACCGTGTCATTTTCCATTATGAACTTTTAATTCCTTTCTTTTTCTTTCTTTATATATGCGTGAAAAAAATAATTAATTAACTCATCAAACTATAACGTAACGCATAGGGATGTCAACGGGACGGGGCGGGGCGGGGACAGGGATCTACTCCCCATCCCCGTCCCCGCGTCTACGGGGAATCCCCGTCCCCGTCCCCGCGGGGATCCCCACCCCGCGAAATATTTTAAAAAAAAATATTATTTATATTATAATATGTAAATTAAATATATTATTTAAATTATATTTTTAATATTATATATTATAATAATATAAATTAGGTATAATAAATATTATTTATATTATAAATTGAATATTATATGTATTATTTAAATATTATATATAGTATAATTATATCGGGGAACGGGGCGGGGACTATTTAAATATTATATATAGTATAATTATATCGGGGAACGGGGCGGGGACTCCCCGCCTCATTCGGGGCGGATCCCCGCGGGGACGGAGAATCCCCGCCCCATTGACATCCCTAGTAACGCATACGTAGTATAAAGCATGCTCGTGCTACTCACACGACTATAGAAAACCCTAATTATTGCTTTAAAAAAAGATCAGTACAAAACCTCCACTCTAACCATATATATGTCCTTAGCACACTTTCACCAGAGAAAGAGGGAAAAAAAAAGAGAGAAAACTTCTCACCTAAGAAAAATACGCGAGTGGCGGCGGCGATGCAAGGCGTCCACCGTTACGTGCCGCCGTTGTCCACAGACGAAGGAGGCGGAGGGGGTGGCGGCGGCGTCCACCTTGAGCTCAAAAGCACCACGACCTCTCCTTTATCCATCGACGTGGCGGAATCTGCGGAGATGCGAATCCGACGGCTGGTAACGGAGAACCCAGTGGTGATCTTCAGCCGATCGTCTTGCTTCATGTGTGACGTCATGAAGAAGCTCCTATCGACCCTTGGGGTCCACCCCACGGTTATTCAGTTGGAGGACGATGAGATCGCCGCCCTAGGAAACGGCCCTCGTCAGAATGACCACCACGCATCAGGCGGCGGAGATGCATCCACATCATCATCCGCAGATGGAGGCGGCGGCGCGTGGTCTGGAGCACCGACGCTGTACATAGGAGGCGCGTGTGTTGGTGGGCTGGAGAGCCTCGTCGCCTTGCACCTGAGTAACAGCCTCGTGCCTAAGCTTGTCGAAGTTGGTGCACTCAGCAATGATTTTATACTCTCTTGATTATCAAAAAACGTTCAAGGGAGGGATTTAATATCATCAGTAAGTACTTGTCATCATTTAATTCTTAGTATAGTAATTACTAGATGCAAATTGAATAATAATTGCTAGTTTCCATATCATTACTATATATTATTACATCGCAGATGTTGTAAGGTCGTATGAATTATCTAAAGTGCTTTCTTGCAAGTGTTATAAATTAGCTTGAAATTGTATTGTCCAAATTTATGTGAATATGAATGAATCTATAGCATTTCGTTTTTATTTAATCTATTTCTGTCTATCAAACTAGATATCAATCTTGAACTCATAATATCTAGGAAGATTATTACCATCTTAAGCTATGAATTAAATAATCAACTACAAAAATTCTATTTAAATGGATGAATATCCCTATAATCGTGGACGAATATTCTATGTTCTTAAGACTAATTTGAGATCACAATTTCTTCAAGTAGTTGCACTTTATTGGGACTCCATTCGAATAATAATAATCTGCTTTTGACCAGGAAATAGTAATGAGAATTTCTCTAAATCTCTCCTAATCGTTGTAGCCATCCATTTTTGCTTGCCAGTCAATGATTAAGATGCTATTGCTTGATCATTTCAAAATTTTTTTCCTCCCTATTTATTACGAATCTTCTATATTGTATTTATATTTATATTATTTATATATATTATGAAAAAATATGAACTTTCATACAAGATGAAAGCATAATCACAAAAAGAAACCTACGTTGTTCCACTCAATGAAGAAAAAAATTCCATTAGAATCCTGACAAGGGTTTGGCACTTCAAAATCTTTTCCAATTAAGGAAAAAAACACAAGATGGGACGATATAATTCATTTTTAGTTGTAATAAGATATAAATAATGTAATAATTTATTCATGTTCTTCACCGCCCCTTCTCTTTTATTTTATTTTCACCTTTTCCTTTGGTATTGGAATAGACATTAAAGTGGATCCACACACAACAGCAACAACCACTTGATGGAACTATATATATATTTCTGTTTTACTTACCTCATGCTTCAGGCCTAAGAATCCAACACTGTGCCCGTTGATGTAAGTACAAGTGGAATCACACGTGGCAACTACTGATTGGAAAAAAGGGCAGGGCCCACTTAGAATCTTATGCTACTTTAACCATCAAGATAGAATCTTCATGCGGTTCAATCTTGTTTAAAGAAAAAACCTAACCATGGTCTTAGTTTCAAACACTTTAATCATTACAAATATGAATAGTTGGACGTCTCTTCTATACACTTTAATTACATGCTGTTGTTTGCGGAGGAAAAAAAGTGGAGTGAGTCATTCAATCAGCACATGTATGTTCACATATTAATGCTCCCCACCACAAAGGGATCCCTTTTTTCTTTTTTATTTTCTCATTACCATCGTGCAATAGCTGAAGTCATGTTTGCTTTGGTTTTCTTTATGAGGTTAACACTTTTTTTTTATTATTTAATTTGTTTTTAAATCGTAGTGTGCATTATTAGTTGAATCATCTATGACCTCACACATAAAACCTTCCCTAGTTAAAAACCCTTTTCTTTTGCATTATTTATGTAAGCACCAAATCATGCAATTTAGCTTCCCATTTTCTTACACGATTCGTTTTGGGATCTGTTGTGATTAAACATCCCATGTTTCTCTGTTCAACCCTAAAGTATTCTGTATTCTGTCCCAAGTTTTTTTTTTTATATATATATGATCTTGAAATTCGATCGTGTGTACTTTAAGGTAGTGTTGCTTGTGTAATGTTCCTTAAGAACTGATGCGTAACACCTTCAAGATTCTCGTTATTTTAAAAAAATAAATAAATTGATTAAGAGTTGCTTAATCTGTCATTAAAGTCTGTATTCTTTTTATTGAAATTCAGTTATGTTCGTTATAAATCTGCTTGAAGTTGTCATATGAAAGAAGCGACTTTAGTAATTGGATACATAGTGGGCTAGTGGGTTCGATTTACTAGCCCAAATGGACTGTCCGATAACTGTCATCTAGTGTTCGTCAAGTACGATGAAGCCTACTTGTGTGTATATGGTCTTCAAATAGAATTTATTTTACATATATGAAAAACCATTTGGATGAAAAGTGGACATAGAAATAATCAAAACCCTAATATTTTAAAGGTTTGAAGAATCCATCGATAAAAAAGAATAAAGTAAAAATAAAATTGAAATGAGAAGTTAGTATATGTCTTTATATATTATTTACCAAGCTCAAATACATGTAACAAATGGTTGTTCGCAATTCTATGTTCCGAATAGAATAATCATATTCTAATCAGCCTATGAGTAGTAAATAAATAATTGAATTTCATGTTTTACCCTGATAATGCGTCAAAAATACAATATATATTTTTTTATTTTGAAAGCATATAGACTTGTAAGAAATTGCAATTATTGAAGGAGGACAAAACAAAACAACAAAAGATAAGACAAACTGAAAACGTAGGAGGCTTTCTTTCTTATCTATTGCATATGAGGGCCGAGAGAAGTATAGAGAAACCTCCTCATCCACACCTCTCTCTCTCTCTCTCTCTCTCTACTGTGTTATCATATGTATATCTTTTATCTAGTTTTGTTGGTTTTTGTTAAAATTTAGGTAATGTTTTTCATATGTGTAACAATTTATTATTACACAGATTCATAATATGCTATTTTTGGCCGATACAGCAACATATACACACAATCTTTTTGTTTTCTTTTAATCTTTTTTTCCCTTCTGTGGTTTCAGGGCGTCACGGAGATCGATGTTGGATATATTGGGGACTCTCAAGCTCATGACCTATATGTAATAGGTTTCTTCAGCTTCAGTTATTGTATTATATCATTTCCATTTTAGGGTTTTCTGCTCAGGCAAAAAAGATCAACTTTACAGATATAAAGGAAAAGCTGCCTCCGACCCTCTCATCAGCAGTTGAAAAAGAAAATAAAGAAGCCCTTCTGTCTGACTCTATATATAATATAGAGGTAGAAAAAATCAAGAAAAAAGGTTCGAAATTATGCTGCAGGGAATTTTGGTGGATGACACTATGTCAAACCTAACATCTGTTACATCGAACGAAGCAAGTCTATCTTCAAGCAATAACAGAAACAAAGTGGCTGATGATACTAATCTGCAGCAACCTCATCATCGGCAGATTAATGATAATCAGTTCTTTGCATCGCCAAGTAATAACAACAACAACGATTTAGTACTTCTTCAACCACCTGCCAATAAGAAGAAGAGAAGCCTCCCTGGAAATCCAGGTATACACTGTTCTTGAACATGCATATACATAATAGGACATAATGTCTTTATGTATGTATGTATGTAATGTGAAATAATTTTGGCTGAATGATATATTATAATTAGATCCTGAAGCTGAGGTGGTTGCTTTATCTCCTAAGTCACTAATGGCGACAAACAGATTCCTCTGTGAGATCTGCAACAAAGGGTTTCAAAGAGACCAAAACCTGCAATTACACAGAAGGGGTCACAATCTGCCATGGAAACTGAAGCAAAGGTGCAAAACCGAAGTGGTGAAGAAGAAAGTGTACATATGCCCTGAGCCGAGCTGCGTCCACCACGAACCTTCACGAGCCTTGGGAGACCTCACGGGGATAAAGAAGCACTACTTTAGAAAGCATGGCGAGAAGAAATACAAGTGCGACAAGTGTTCCAAGCGTTATGCTGTTCATTCTGATTGGAAAGCTCACTCAAAGATCTGTGGCACTCGAGAGTATAGATGTGATTGTGGCACGCTCTTTTCCAGGTATTAATCAAGAAAAAAACCTTCTTTAGTGTTTATTGATGAATGGAAATTTGAATTAATCTTAGTCAACTCATCGACCAATAGTATATTTTACCTTTATTACTGTCTCAGCAAAACAATGATGAAAGGGAGAAAAGAAAACATTAATAAAGGGTTGACGATTTTATCTTTTGAAGTTGTTGTTGTGTGTGTGAGAGAGAGGAGGACCTTTTCTTGTTTGAAGAAATGATGAGCATAAACAGTGTGGTATGAGAAAGAGTAAAATTATTGAAAACACAGTACACAGTAAGCCTCCCATGGAATTGTCTCTGTCAGATTTGTATTCTTCCTCTTTGTTGTTTAGCGTTTGTTTTATCTGCTGCAATTTTCTCTTGCATATTCTCTTTCACAGGAGGGACAGTTTCATTACCCACAGAGCATTCTGCGACGCTTTAGCAGAAGAAAGCTCAAGAACAATGACACAGCAAAGCCCACTTTTTTCTGCTGCTGCCCAGAACCAAACCATGAAACCTCATCATCAGATATTCAACAGTAATGTACAGCTCAAGCAAGAAATTGCCAACAACTTCAACCATCTTCCGCCATGGTTATCATCGTCTGACCAAGGTGTTGCTGCACCTAACCAATTACTAGTCAATCCCTTGTTGTTCAGTGCCTGCTCGGAGAAGCTAGAGCATCATCAGCCGTTTGTTCAAGAAAACCCTAATAGTAACGACAGCGCTAATCCTATCATCTCCGCCGCAGTCAACGCTCCTCGTCCTCTAATGTCCGCCACTGCGTTGCTCCGTAAGGCAGCTCAAATGGGCGCAGCGATGAATAGCTCAAGCAACATACTGCATCAATCGTCAGACATTGTTTATCAGTCATCATCACCTTATAATCATCACGTGGGCTCACAGGGACGTTTTGGCTCCGCCACAGTATCTTCTTCCGACAACATTACAGCTGGCTTGTCGTCCTCATCACGTGAGGTTTTCTTGCATGGCTTGGCTTCACTTGGGAACGACGTCGTTGGCGGTTGCATGCAGCAGCTTGCTCATCATCAAGAAGCGAACATTAATGAAGTCAATTATGGTGCTGGTAATAATCCTTTGCCTTCCTTAGTCTTCGAGGATGGTTTCAAAAATGGGCTCTTGAACAACCCTAAGAGGAACGGTAAGAAAGAAGGGCTGACAAGAGATTTTTTAGGGTTAAGAGCGTTTCCCAATGATCATGGAGACTTCATTAACATCACTAATAATCTTGATCAAATGGGCTCATCATCGTCATCATACAATCATCACATGCAGAGTGGTACTCAAGACCAAGTGCCTTGGCAAAGTTGACATATCACATTTCATTCGCATTAGTGTTTCCCCGCCATTTTAATTCTACATTATTGTCGCAGTTCTTGTTATTATTATTGTTATTTTTTATTGGTATCTTCGTATGTTTGTTGAAGATAAATTTCTAATATTTGATACTTGATCATTAGTTCTCCCATGATATATTTAGTGAAGTAAAGCCACATGTGAATTTTATTTTTATATAGCAAAATCAATATTTCTTTCTTGAAAGTGCAAGATAACATCAAGTACATGGAAAAAAAAAAAACAGAGATTCTCCTGACATCATCATGCTATCTATAGTTTCACCATTTCTTTTGCTGTAATAAAATAGAATCTTGAATAAGTATTTGACATTATTGCAAATTTCTTGTAGGTAAGTATAGGTGCAGTACTACCTATGAACTTTCTATAATTTGCTATTCGATATAAAGATTCTTCATGCATCATAGACTTGTACTTTTCAATTGCTTCTATCTTGATTTTTAGTAGTATTTCAAGCCAAGATATATTTCGGTACGATATAATATGTATGTAATTTCTTTTTATGTACATTCTAATTGGATCTTAACACTAATCTTTGACCACGATGGCAAGAGATTTGACTTTAATTCTAGAGGCTGGTATAAACGGGCTTATTATTGGGCCATTTATTTTAGGGCCCAGTAACAAACATGCCAGGGAAGGGAATTACTTTCTTTCATTAATAAAAAATGAATAAAGATGAGTTTAACAGACCAGCCATTTATTGTACACAGTGTTCAGCTTAGAACATCCTCAGTCATTACAGAAATTCTGCACACCTCTAATTGAAGATTTTTTTTTTTCCGGTCGGAGATCATTGATCGAGCTTTTGCTTGTTTGGGTTTCCTTTGACTATTACTGTTAGGCAACCAAAAGAAGAAGGAATCACGGTGGTCTCGGCTTTATTCGCTTTATCGTCTTCTACACGATAAATTGATTTGTCATCTCTCGTGAACTAATATGGGTTTAAGGAGGCTTCTCAGTCAGGTTACTTATATTTGATGATATTCACGATTTGTGTATAGGGTAGTTTTCTGCTGCGTTTTTTTCCTTTTGGTATTTGTGGATGTGCATAGCAATTCAGACCCTAATAGGCTGTTGATTGTTTGGTCTGATGAGGAATTCAGAAACATGATTAGTTATGTGGGCTTCATATTTATGAAAGGATAACTAATAGATTTTTGTTAGAACTTAGAGGAACCACGAAATGATTGAGCTTCGTTAGATTATGGAAAAAAGAATTTATCTTTGTCAGCTTACAGCTTAGCTTAGCTTAGCTTTATCATCTCCTTGCATCATGTTTCTGGTTTTGCTCTTTTACATCTCAGTCTTGCTATGATTCTGATATTGTTAAGTGATAAAGATCTTAAGTAAGAAAATAAGAGCTTCAGTTTTGTGATTGAAGTTTACTGTAATTCATCTTGTGATAGGTCAAGAGGCAGGAGGCACAATTGAGGAACATCAGCAGTTTGGCTGCTCGATCTTCACTATATGCGAGAGGAGGAGGAGGAGGTAGGCATCATTATTGTAAAGCTCGAACTGTTTTCAGTTTGTAGCATATCTAGTGTTCTTCTGTAATGATTTGCTGGTTGACTTTGTTCAATAGTTATGTCCTTTCATGTAAGAACTAACATTGGTAGAACGTAGCATGACCGCCATTATCACCTACCGTATTTTGTATATTGTTTTAGATCACTGCCATTCATTAAATGGCCCATGTAAATCTAACCGTATAATGTTTTGTTTATATAGTCCATAGGCTCTCAGATGTTGGCAGAACTACCGTGGGGAGATCAAATTATTTTGGTAGTCTGTCTCGTAGACTACGAGAAATGGATGAATCGAGCGATGCTTTATACCTTAAGGAGCTCAATCATAAAAATGATCCCGAGGCAGTCGTGAGGATATTTGAGAGCCAACCATCTCCTAACCCCTCGGCACTCGCTGAATATGTGAAAGCCCTGGTGAAGGTTGATAGGCTCGATCAAAGCGAGCTGCTTAAGACATTGCACAGAGGTTAGCCAAACTTGGACCTAGAGATGGCTAATGATATCATTTTACATCCTTAAATACTTGTCGTTATTAACCTCAGCTTCTTTCAGGAGTATCAGGATCTGCTAACCCTCGGGTAAATGAAGAAAGTATTGGAAGTCTTTCGGCATTTAGCAATGTTGGGAAATCTTCAAAGGAAGGAGCGCTTGGTACTGCTAAGGCACCTATACACATGGTGACTTCCGAAGGGGCACATTTCAAAGAGCAACTATGGAGAACAGTCCGTGCTCTTGGTACTGCATTTATATTGATATCAGGTTTAGGGGCACTCGTTGAGGATCGAGGAATCGGAAAAGGTGTCATTTTATCCCTTGACATCGTCGGCCTTCCCTCTCCTTTTTTCTTGACAATTCTTTTGCAGTTCTTGATTTTCCTTTTTCTTGATAACATCAGGACTAGGTTTGAATGAAGAGGTACAACCCAGTGTAGAATCCAATACAAAATTTAGTGATGTCAAGGGAGTCGATGAAGCAAAATCTGAGCTGGAAGAAATAGTGCACTACCTTCGTGATCCCAAGGTTACTACCATACATCAGTTTAATGTCCCCTTATTTCTCCACCGAATGGAAAGTATCTTTGTCCCGTCTGTTGTACTATGTTAACTGTTATAATTTTCTTTTATGACAGCGATTTACTAGGCTAGGTGGCAAGCTTCCCAAAGGTGTTCTGCTGGTGGGCCCACCTGGAACGGGCAAAACCATGTTGGCAAGGGCCATTGCAGGTGAAGCTGGGGTCCCATTTTTCTCATGCAGTGGGAGCGAATTCGAAGAAATGTTTGTGGGTGTTGGAGCTCGTAGGGTTCGAGACCTATTCGCCGCTGCTAAGAAGAGGTCGCCCTGTATAATTTTCATAGATGAGATCGACGCCATAGGAGGAAGCCGCAACCCCAAGGATCAGCAATACATGAAGATGACTTTGAATCAGCTGCTCGTTGAATTAGATGGATTCAAACAAAACGAAGGGATAATTGTGGTTGCTGCAACTAATTTCCACGAATCATTAGACAAGGCCCTGGTGAGGCCCGGCCGGTTCGATCGCCATGTTGTTGTCCCGAATCCCGATGTTGAAGGGCGGAGGCAGATATTGGAATCTCACATGTCGAAGGTAGTTTCATCCTTTGGGGCTTTAGTACAACTCATCGTTTTTGTGTGATTCAGTCCCCAAATGAAGTTTCATTCGAATTTAGTACTTGTCTCCATTTCATTGCAATTCCATACCACTTCGGACAATAAACTGAATCATAAGTTGCATTGTAAATTTGGGACGAAAATTTCAATGATCACTCATTCATGTCGTACCAAACAGGTTCTTAAAGCGGATGATGTGGACCTCTCGATAATCGCCAGAGGCACCCCAGGATTCTCCGGCGCTGACCTGGCGAACTTGGTCAACGTCGCAGCTCTCAAAGCCGCCATGGACGGGGCCAAAACGGTGACCATGCATGACCTCGAGCACGCCAAGGACAGAATCATGATGGGAAGCGAAAGGAAATCGGCTGTAATATACCCCGAGTCTCGAAAGCTAACAGCTTACCACGAAGGTGGCCACGCCCTCGTGGCTATATACACCGATGGAGCCTTACCCGTCCACAAAGCAACCGTTGTCCCACGTGGAACTTCTCTCGGCATGGTTGCCCAGCTGCCCGAAAAGGACGAAACGAGCGTGTCCAGGAAGCAAATGCTGGCCCGTCTCAACGTTTGCATGGGCGGTCGGGTGGCAGAAGAGCTCATATTCGGTGAGAACGAGGTGACCTCTGGTGCATCGAGCGATCTGCAGCAAGCAACCAGCCTTGCCCGGGCCATGGTGACCAAGTACGGTATGAGCAAACAGGTCGGTGTTGTGGCCCATAATTATGACGACGAGGGAAAGAGCATGAGCACCGAGACAAGGTCGTTGATAGAGCAAGAGGTGCGAGAGCTTTTAGAGACGGCTTATGACAACGCTAAGGCTATCCTAACGGCTCACGTCAGGGAGCTTCACGGTCTTGCGAATGCTCTGATCGAGCACGAGACTCTTACGGGTAGTCAGATCAAGGCACTCCTTGCTACGCTGAACTCTTCTGAGGAGAATGTGCAGGCCCAAGAGAAGACCGTATTTGTCCCGGCTGCTCAGAGTGGTTCGGAGCCTAGCACGACGGCTGGTTCGGCTGCATCTGCTGCTGCAGCCGCTGTTGCTACGGCTGCAGCTAAGGCTAAGGGCGTGGCTCCTGTTGGGCCTTAGTGTGTTTACAACAAAATGTTAAGGCTGTGGAATCTTTGTAATGACACTTTTTTTGAGAGTCTAATAATGTGTACATAGCTTTTATTTTAATCTCCCAAATCAACCAGCTACCATGATGTAATACATTGCATAAATGGAAGAAGTTTCCATCATATTGTTCATGTTTATTTCGAAGCATTACTACAGGTTAATGTTACAACATACAAAGCGAGGTGGCAACTCTATAATCTCTCTATTGCACACACCGACTAGTTGGTTCAGGCGGGGACAGTCTTAGGTTTCACGCCGATTTTCTTCCACGAAACGCTGGGCATTATCTGCTTAGTGTCGACACGATCCTTGTACTGGACGGCGAAATTGAGCAGCGAATCAAGAAGGGAATCTGAAAGCAAATGAGGTTTGAGCCCCAATTCCACGAGCTTCGTGTGCTTTGCATTGTAATAATGCTCTTCGGCCTCCACCCTCGGGTTGGGCACAGATATGGTCTTCACATCAAGGCCCAGTTTTTGACCTGCCTTTGTAACAAGAGCAGCGAGTTCGTTGACTGAGAATTGCTCGGTAAATTGGTTAAAGACTCGGAATTCTCCCCTCTGTGCTGGATTGGCTATAGCTAGCTCGACGCACTGCACCGTGTCTCTTATGTCAAGGTATCCACGTGTCTGTCAGGAGACAAGATAAAGGCCATGTAATGCTAACCCAATATGATCATTCAAGATTTGATGAATAATTAACATCATGAAGAGATGAGAAAGTTGTTAGACCAGACATAAGGAGCATACCTGGCCTCCTTTGCCATAGACAGTAAGAGGATGATCAACAGCTGCCTGAACGCAAAATCGGTTCAATGCAGTTCCAAAGACTGCGTCATAATCGAGTCTGTTATAAAGTTCCTCATGCATTGCTGTTTCATCGGTTCTCACTCCGTACACCACTCCCTGGTTAAGATCAGTGGCTCGAATCCCCCAAGCCTTGCAAGAAAAGGCGATGTTGTGAGAGTCATGAACTTTGCTCAAATGGTAGAAAGAACTAGCTTGCTTGGGATAAGGCAACGTATCAGTCCTTCCATTGTGGGTGATGGTTATATAACCCTCCTCGATGTCTATGTTCGGAGTACCGTACTCGCCCATCGTGCCAAGTTTCACTAGATGACAATCCTCTCTAAACTCCTTTATCGCAAACAAGACATTTAGGGTCCCTATTACATTGTTGTGCTGGGTGTACACAGCTCTGGACCTATCAATCATAGAGTATGGTGCAGATCTTTGCTCCCCAAAGTGAACAACAGCATCGGGTTGAAAGGAATTGAAGGCTTCAGACAGGAACTCAAAGTCACATATGTCCCCGACATAGAGTTGGATGTCTTTATTAGTGAGAGACTTCCAACGCCTTATACGGTTGTGGATGGATGATATAGGAGTCAGGGAATCAAGGCCCAGTTGCTCATCGAAAAGGCGACGGACAAGGTTATCAACTACAGCCACTTCGTAGTTTTTGTTCGACAAATGGAGAGAAGTTGCCCAACCACAATAGCCATCACCACCTATGACCATAACTTTCTTACATGCTGAAGCTTCGCTAGACGGGTCCTGAGACCCTAATCCCGACTTCGACTTGCCTTCCTGGTCAGTTGAAATTAGAGTCATGTTGATAGTTCGATTTTTCCGTGATCTGTACACCTCGAACGCAGGACATTTTGACGGCGTTTTAGAAGTTGGGAAACTGAAAATCGTCGAGGAAGAGTTTGAGCATAGCTTCAACTGTTTGCCGCATGATCTGTTCCCCGAAGAGATGTTCAAATTACAGGATAGTGAAAGCAAATGCGCCATAAGTGGTTAGCTTTACCTTGATATAAGACCTGCGAAAATACGCCGGAATCAAATTTGAATTTCTACTCTAATGCAAAACACTGAAACAATTGTACATTAATCGCAGGAAGCTCAAGCATTCAAAAGATTACGGATTCACCTAATCCATTCACACCATCCACGGACAATCAAAGCTGCTGAATTCAGAACGTATTGTCCAAATAAATCCGACACATTCAGGTCAATTCAAGTAAGAATATCGTCCAATGGAAGAACAAACACTACGCAAAAATCAGACTAACTTCAAAAAAAAAAAATTGAATGCCGAAACTCCAATTGCCCGACTGATGAAGTACGGCAAAGATAAAGACATACACAAGCACATATGCGTAAGAATTACTAAACTAGAAGAAGGCGAGAGACATTACCTTCAACAACAAGGGTTCGCTAGCTTTTCGTTGCTAGTTTGATTGCGTTTGAAGGCCTCTAAGATTTGGTCACTCCTTCGGGGAGCATTTTAAGGTGCCAAAGACGGCATATTCTTCGCGATATGATTATCCTTGCTCTTGAATTTTTCGCTGTAATGACATTTTCACCCCTAATCTTTACATATATTACAGATGTCGGAAATCCATCGGCCCAACAAACGGCCCATTAACTAACCGATCTACGGTACGCTATTAAATTAAATATTATGTTGTTCCTTATTTTGGTTATTAATAATTAATTCGAATTACGTATAAATAGCCTTAAACAGAGATATTTTGATTGGCATATTCGGGAATCAAAGAAATTAATTATCCAATATTTTATTACCCTCCAATATATCTAAAAAATATGACAGCCTGTTGGGTTGCCCTACTAAATGTAAGAATTCTCCACCAAATCACATGTATCATAAGTGCTGTTGTAATAAACCACACACTTTTTATACCAATATCAACACGAATCTCAATCTCAGCCTCATTCAAATGGCATGAAAGCAAATCCCATCCTTACAGCAACCAACGAAAAGAAAGAGAGAGATATGTGAGAGCTGAGAAGAGCTCAGACAGATCTCACTCTCATTTCATTTCCTTCTCAACCTTCTCAACATAAAAAGAAAAGAGAAACAAACTCTGCAAAATCCTCAGAAAAAACTTCAATAAATGGCAGATACAAAAAGGTACATTACGTCAGATGAGCTCAAAGCCCACAACAAGAAAGGGGATCTATGGATCTCAATTCAGGGAAAGGTCTACGACGTCACGGAGTGGATCAACCACCACCCCGGCGGCGAGCTGCCTCTGCTGAACCTCGCCGGCCAGGACGCCACCGACGCGTTCGTCGCCTACCATCCCGGCACCGCCTGGCATTCCCTCGACATGTGCTTCAATGGGCTTTACCTCCAAGACTACTCCGTCACCGAGGTGTCCAAGGACTACAGAAAGCTCGTCTATGAGTTCTCAAAGACGGGCCTTTTCGACAACAAGGGCCACGGCGTCTTCATATCTATGTGCTGTATGGGGATTATGTTCGTCGCATCTGTGTACGGCGTCGTTTGCCGCGAGGGGGCGTTGCTCCATCTGCTCTGCGGCGGCCTGATGGGGTTTCTATGGATACAGAGCGGCTGGATTGGCCATGATTCTGGCCATTACAAGGTTATGTTGACGCCGAGGCTCAACAGATTTGTCCAGGTCTTGACAGGGAATTGTCTTGCAGGGATAAGCATAGAATGGTGGAAATGGAATCACAATGCTCACCACATTGCTTGCAACAGCCTAGACTACGACCCTGACCTACAGCACATGCCATTCTTCGCAGTATCCTCCAAGTTATTCAGCTCTATTACATCTTACTTCTACGAAAGAACCATGGCCTTCGATTCTTTCTCTAGATTCTTGGTCAGCAATCAGCATTGGACTTTCTACCCAGTGATGTGCTTCGCTAGGATCAATCTCTTTGCTCAGTCATTCATTCTGCTGCTGTCTAAGAGGAAAGTGCCCAACCGAGCCCAAGAACTCATCGGATTGATGGCTTTCTGGCTATGGTACCCTTTGCTAGTCTCTTACCTGCCCAACTGGGGCGAAAGAATAATGTTTGTAATAGCAAGCTTTACAGTTACTGGGATTCAGCACGTTCAGTTCTGCTTGAACCATTTCTCGTCGAGCGTCTACGTCGGCCCGCCGAAGGGAAACGATTGGTTCGAGAAGCAGACGAGTGGGACTTTAGGGATAGAGTGTTCGCCGTGGATGGATTGGTTCCACGGCGGGCTGCAGTTTCAGGTGGAGCACCATCTGTTTCCTAGGTTGCCTCGATGCCAGCTTCGCAAGATATCTCCCATCATCAAGGATTACTGCAAGAAGCATGGGCTGCCGTACAACGTTGCCTCCTTCTGGGAAGCGAATGTCATGACCGTTCGGACGCTGAAGAACGCTGCTTTGCAAGCTAGAGACTTTAGTAAGCCAGTTCCTAGGAACTTGGTCTGGGAAGCAGTGAACACCCATGGTTAGAAGATCTCTTGCGAGAGAGATAGTCGTCGATTTGCTGGTCTTATTTTGATATTATTCTTGCAGTTTGTTTTCTGCCCTGCTTTATTCAAGAATTGTCTTTGATTGTATGAATCTAAGGACTTTATCATCTTCATCATCATCATCGTTTCATTTGGTAGTTTCAAAGCGTTTATCAGCAGCAAAGCACATGCTTTGTGTGTAAGAAGAAAACACAAAAACAAGCAAACCATTACAGCCTGTGAAATGACGAAATTCTTACAAACAGAAAGACAAAAAAAAAAGGGGGAAAAGAAAAGATTCTTTCCTATCGATCCCACTACCACATGTTTGTCTGCTTTGGACGTACAGTACCTCACATGTGGTCCTGAGATTGTCAAAAGGATAATGGAGAACGTTACTCTAACCTCAGAGTCTTACTTCAGTTGCCTTTTAATACCACAGATGTGAGATGACTACTACCTACGTCGAGAAGATGATAAGAACATGTTATTGGGCTGACCCGGCCCGACTTGGACAGTATATTGGGCCTACTGTCGTTTTCATTATAATGGAAACTTCCTTTGCCATATATTTTGAAACAAAATAGAAAATTGTGACAGAAGAAAAGAATAGTTGTACAAAATATTTAAATATTTCGTTTAACTCGTGTATTGGGTTCACTAATTAAATTTTTTTTTTCCTTGATTTTGAAGAAGGTTAAAATAACAAGACAAATTATATTATTCAAATAATTTATTTTTTTCCCCTTAATTTTTGACTAAAATGTACCATTAAATGTTTCATTACAGTACAGTTCCAAATGGTCAAAAACGTCAGTGCCAATACCTTTGGACCATTGTCCTCGTTACCGTGAAAAGAAAAAAACCATATTAAACTAAAAAAAAAATGAGAATAAAATAATAATAAAAAAAAATTTCTTTGCCAAGAATATTAGCTTTAAATGGAAGAAGATGAGATGATGAAAGAAGAAACGAAAAACTCGTCATTTATTTCAATCCGATCCCTTAAATTCAACTTTATTCTAAATCCACCCCCATCGAGATAGGCACTCCTCAGACTTTAGCTAATTAGCATTTTCCGACTAAAAACTTCTCAAACTTCTGACTGTAAATGACGAAAGATCACAACTTTGCGAAGAAAATCAAGAAATGAAAGCAGCCGTGATCTATAGATATATGTACTAAAATCATTAGTTCAGTATAATCGCACAAGCCCACTTCAAAAAAATCAAGAAATAATTACTAGAAGGTCCTCTTCAAGATCCTTATCCTGAGATCAACCTTACACTTTGCATTCAAAGTGTTCGACGAAATGATGCTCTTGCCCTTGGGCAGCGCCCCACGAATCCCATCGCATGTGAGTCTGATCCCAATTTTCCTCGTATTGAGCTTCTCAAACTTAACTCGAACCATGGTGTCCATCACAACCTTTAAAGGCGGCCCCTTTTTAGATTTCAGATCGGCCCTCAAAGAATTGACAGAGTCGGCGTCGAGCAGCTGAGAGGTCGAGCCCATCGTCGCATGCAGCACATTGATGCCGTTCGGCGTGCTGTTGAACGCCGGGAAGGAGCCGTTGGAGAGCGCCACGCCGGACGATGAGAGAACGGTTGCGGCAACTGGGTCGTAGAAAAACGAGATCTTTGGGTTGGGATTCTTCGATGAGACCGTGAGGTTCACGCGGGTGGTGAGGTGGGAGACGCCGTCCGAGGTGGTGGTGAGGTTGAAAGACGAAATCTTGAGCGAGGTTGGCGAGAACTGCGGGAGGTGGGGGCGGTAGAGGGCGTAGAATGCGGCGGCGGCAATGCCGGCGAGGAGGATGACTACGAGGATGACGATGGTGGACCAGAGGCAGGCCTGGCAAAGGCACCTCCGAACGCTGATGCCGCGGCGGCGGCGAAGAGGTGGTTTGGCTGTGGAGGTTCGGTAAGGATTGTGGTGGCGTATGGGAGGGTTGGGGTTGGGCTTGGACGGCGATGGCGGTGGTTGGTTGGCGGTGGTTTTTGCTGCGGAGGGGTAGATCCTATCTGTCATTTCTTCAATTCAAGATAATGTATATGTGCTGTGTAAGGTAAGCTAAAGATCAGAGAAAAAATAACTTGGTGAGAGTTTTGTGTGTGGATTGTTAAGAACAGTGGCAATGTGAGATTTGATGATATGTGTAATAAAAGGGGGAAGAAGATTAAAGAAAATGATGGACATTAAGTGTGAAGTGAGTATAAAGAAATGTCTTTTTTCTTTTTTCCTTTTTCCCTCTCTCTTTTTATTTACTTAATCCCTTTTAAATGGGAAAATGCTTAAAAATTATTTTTTTTATTGTCCCAATATCTCCTTATCAAGGTGTTTAATAGAGGATTTCATTATTAATTTAGGAATGATTTATGATTGAATTTATTAATGCGTTACCCTACATATCAACAGCTGTGAATTTGTGAACGTTTACACCTCATCAAAGTTTGGAATCTACAGCCTTTGGTTTTTCCAAATTTTTTTTCTCTCTTTTTTGTTTTATTTTATGGGCTTTTTAATAAAATAATACATTTTAAATTCGAAATTAATAAAATAGGGCTACTTTGGAAAATTTTAACAAAATCGAGTAAAACGCGACTAATAGACGCGGCGTCGCATCCAATGAATGCGATGCTCTTACCAGCCCATTTCAAAGATATCGTTTCATGGGCTTGGGCTAAATGGGCTGTCGTCGCATCTAATGGACGCGACACCGCGTTTAATGAACACGACGATGGGACAATACATTCACGTGCCTCCTGGCAAGATCGATTCCGATGTGACACCACATTCACGCGTTTTCTGCAATAAAGCTTATCGTCGCGAATAATGGACGCGACGTCGTGTTTATTAAGCACGACGAAATCCGTTATTTAAACCCTCCATCTTATTGTTATATTTCATAAGTTTGAAAAACTCGTAGATATTCAATATGGTTTCCAGAAAAATTCAATTAGTTGTCTATTTTGGCGGTGAAATCGTTCATGAATCAAACACCATTCGATATACTCTTCAACCCATCGGTTATCGACGAATTCGTCGCGAAACAAATTTCGACCAATTTCTTAGCATGTTGTACGACATGACTTCCGTCGACAGCACTTCTTTCTCTTTAATCGTTCGGGTGAAGAACGAATATTATCAACACTCTCGGCTGTATCAGAAGCTCTTACGAATGTCCAACGATGCTGAGCTCGCATACTTCTTAGATCCCGACGCCGAACTTGATTATATTGAGGTCTTTGTCGAGGCAACTGAGAACGTTCAGTTCAATCTCAACGAATATGCTCCCGACGAGTACACAAATCTCGCGTCGCCTTATTCGTTTCCTAACATTACATCAGTTACTCAAGGGTTGACAAATATTTCGTTCGACGCCCCTCACGAAGATATACCTTCGAGTAGTCGTTGTGTTCCTACTAGTCCGACGGTGACGCAGCCTGAGATAGTTCATGAAGCCGAGCAAGATAGTGACGTCAGCGATTCTGAAGCTGATGACGAGGGTGGTGCACTAGACGATTTTCCAGATCCCGCAGAAGACGATGCTGGTAATAACGATGGACCAACTAATGACATGCCAATAGAACAAGAAGAGACCCGAGCATTGTACCAGACAGTGCCGTTTAATTCCACTTATCAAATGGCTCCCCCAGAAGTTGATGAAGTCGATGGTGATTTTTACGATAGGGACGATCCCACATTTTCCTTAAGTATGACTTTTAATAGCAAAGATCATTTGAAATATGCTGTAATACCCGTAAATTTTAATACGGAATTTAGAATATAATTAGTTTAGCAAATGTTTGAATTAATAGAATTAGTATTCGAACGGGCCAAAATAATATTTCGCCTAAATAATTCGGCCCAACTTAATAGAAATTCAATAACTAATAAATATTGAAATAATATAGCCCAAGTATATTTTCAAATTTGGCCCAAACAGTTTAAGGCTAAGAATGAAAGAAAATAAAAGATTTCTTAGCTATGAGGGAAAGCCACGTACAAGTTTAATCCCTAGAACATTCAGATAGAAAACAATCATTGGAAAGGGAGAGGGAGACGAAAAAGATAAAAAGAGAGGAGAGAAACAAAGAAAAAAAAAAGAACAAAAGAGGATCAGCAAGCTTAGCTCGAATTTCAACCAGGAAAAAAATCTGTTCAACATAGCTTGGATTTAAGGTAGGTGAAGATTTCATCTACAACACGTAAATATTTTCGTGGTTATTTGCAGACTTGGTTTTATGTTTAACAATCCAAAAATCTGGATTTTTGTATGAATATACATACTTATGTGCTTAGAAAATAGGTCTGATAAACTTGAAGAATCGAAGAACTTAGTGTTTTTCGCATACTGTTCTTCATTTTCGGTGTTTTCATGTGTTTTCGGATGATTTCATGTTTTCGGGCCGAAAACTGGTTTACGCGGGCCAGAAAGATTTGCAAATGAGAAATAGATGCGGTCCGAAAATTAGTTTTCGCGGGCCAGAAAAGTTTCGCGAATGAGAGATAAGTTCGGGCCGTAAACCTGTTTTCGCGGGCCGAAAACTAGTTTACGCGGGCCAGAGAAGTTTTACGAATGAGAGATAAGTACGGGCCGAAAACTAGTTTTCGCGGGCCGATAACTAGTTTACGCGGGCCAGATAAGTTTTACGAATGAAAGATAAGTACGGGCCGAAAACTAGTTTTCGCGGGTCGAAAACGAGTTTACGCGGGCCAGACAGAGTTCGCGAATAAGAAACAGACGCGGGCCGAAAACCTGTTTTCGCGGGCCGAAAACTAGTTTACGCGGGCCAGAGAGGATTCGCGAATGTGAGACAGACGCGGGCCGAAAACCTGTTTTCGCGGGCCAGAGAGGATTTCGCGAATAAGAAACAGATGCGGGCCGAAAACCTGTTTTTCGCGGGCCAGAGAATTTGCGAATGAGAAATAGACGCGGGCCGGAAAACCAGTTTGCGCGGGCCGACTTCAGTTTTCGCGAGCTGATTTCCTGTGAGACAAAATAAATATTTTTGTGGGCTGGGGACTGTTTTCGCAGACTCAGTTTCGTGAATTTGAATTCGAATGACATTCGAATTCAAATAAATGCCGAATCTATTTTTTTTAAACAAAAATGAATTTTGGGGTGCTTATAAAATTTACTGTGTTAATTTTCGGTATTAAACTAATTTCATACAAACACATTTTCGGACAAAATCATTTATTTTATTTACAAGTAAATTTTCTTAATAAAGTTTCGGATTTTGACTAAATTTCTCATGATCAACGATTATTTTATTTTCAGCAGTAAGTATTATTTTCGGAAATTAAAGATTTTCGAATCTTCGAGTTTTACGAGATGTAATTGTTATTATGTGCGACTTGTATGACATGCATCGCATATCACGACATTGTGAGAAATGGGTACCGTGTCGATACGGCGATACTCTGATATATTGATGAGCGGGGTAGATCGTGATCGCGTTGATGATTCGTAGAGGAATCAATGTTAGTACTCATATATGACACCTGACGGCAGACAGGCGTGATCGATCTGTCTACTCGGGCGTGAACGTCCCGAGGTGTAGGCTACCGTCTTTTATGTTATTTTCGCGGAAGGAGCGACCTGGTAGGGCAGTAGCGTGAACGTCTAAACGCTATCAGTGTAGGCTACCGTGATTATTATGAGCGCGCGAGGTGTCGAGTCTAACCTAGGGCCCTGTGTTGAGATATGATAAGATTAATTGAGAGGTAAAAGTCGAGCGTGCATTTATGGTGAGATATTTGGGATGATGGTTGAGCGCACGCTGCATTCATGCATGTTTTCACCTACTGGGCAATAGCTCAGTTTTACGTGTTGTAGGTATTACTGAGCCCGACGTCGAGGTACGTCGTGACTGAGGTGGGCTGATGGCGGTGACTCCACGGACTTTTGAGAGCGAGGTTGTACATGGATGAAGACCTGTGGAGCGGCATTAGGACGTCTTAATATTTTGAATATTTTGGGGCTACGGCCTTTGTAAATATACAACTTTGTAAAGTATGTTATTTTGCGAAAAAGTTTTTGTAAAATGGGTCTTCCGCGGCTTTCGTTGCGGAAATCCGCCACTAATCGTATTTAGAAAAATGAGGGTCGTCACATATGCTGTTAACCATTACCATTTGAGGGTTGTTAGACGTGAGTTCCACGCTACTGAAAGTAATAGAACTGCATGGAGCGTGAAATGCAATCACAGCGAGGACTGTAATTGGAGATTGCGAGCAGCCTTCAAATCGAGAAGCAGTTTTTGGAAGGTAACGAGATACGGAGGACCTCACACATGCATCACGCATGAGTTGGCTAGCACGCATCGTAATGTTTCCAGAAACGAAATTGCGAGAATATTAATCGAAACAGTGAAGAACGACCCTCAATATCTACCAAAAAATGTGCAGCAGCTCGTAAAGGATACTTTTGGATACGACATCTCATACATTCAAGCATGGCATGGACTCAAAAGAGCCAAAGAAAACGTTTATGGTACTTGGGAAAGTTCAGTCCAAAAGCATCTTATATTCATGAAAGCGTTGCAACGTTACAACCCCGGGACGGTCGTGAAGTGGTGGCATCTTCAAGATATGTCGGGAGTAAAGAAATTTGGGTATGTATTTTGGGCATTCAAACCTTGCATTGATGGCTTCAAGCATTGCCGTAGAGTCGTTTGTGTTGACGGTACGCACTTATATTCCAAGTACAAGCATAAATTGTTGATTGCATCAGCCCTCGATGCAAATCAAAGAACTTTTCCACTTGCTTTTGCCATCGTTACAACCGAAGGCACACATTCTTGGAGGTGGTTCTTGAACTTACTTAATATTCATGTATTGGAGAATCACGCGGTATGCCTAATTTCATATCGTCATCCAGCTATTTTATTTCTTGTTTAACGCTAATTCTTTTTATTTTTCTTTGTACTCAAAGTAGATCTTGTTACTTACGAACTGTAATGTAGGTATACTTTCCGCAGTAAGAGAGCTCGAAGCTTATAAGTTACCGAATGGAGTGCATCGTTACTGTCTACGTCACGTCGCATCAAATTTTAACGAGAAATTCAAAGATAAGGATCTAAAAAAATCATGCCACAGAGCTGGGATGGCGCATTCGGTGGAAAAATTTGAACGGATCATGGCGCATATCAATAGTCTGCACGAAGGAGCTTACGCATGGTTGCGCGATATTAACCCACAACAATGGACGTTTGCTCATGATGGTGGGCTTAGGTGTGGTTTAATGACGACAAACATCTCAGAGGCCCTTAACGGAGTGTTCAAAGGGGCTCGCTTATTGCCTCCTAAAGCAATAGTCGACTTCAGCTTTCATCGATGTGCTGAATACTTTCGTGATAGGTATCAGCAGGCAGCTGCGGCGATGGATAGTTCTGAAACCCAATGGTCTCCTTATGCGTGGAGGATGTTCAGTGACTGGTCAAATGCCTCTTTTGGCCATTTCGTAACTGCGTTTGACCCGCGAATGCAAACAGCCGAGGTCTATACTTCTTCGTCGGTGAGTCAAAGAAAACATGTGGTAAACATTCAAGGAAGGACGTGCACTTGTGGAAAATGGGACACGTATTTCATTCCATGTTCTCATGCGCAGGCAGCGTGTCGCAGGTGGAATGTTACTAGCACACAATTCATTGCTCCTTTCTACAGTAAAGTAGCATATTTTGAGGCATATAAGGGAACGTTTCATCCACTGTATGACGAGCGATATTGGG
Source organism: Lindernia subracemosa (assembly GCA_028392965.1). Taxonomy (NCBI): domain Eukaryota; kingdom Viridiplantae; phylum Streptophyta; class Magnoliopsida; order Lamiales; family Linderniaceae; genus Vandellia; species Vandellia subracemosa. The sequence goes on from JAQPCC010000042.1 coordinate 1,157,213, forward strand.
AGCCTGCTAATTTTTCGCTTGTACATAATGAAGACCGACGTGGCAGAAGAGGGCCGGGTAGGCCTCGCACAACTCGTATTCGTAACGAAATGGATCAGGGTGGCTCAAATCGGAGACAACGTCAAAGAGGCCGTGGAGGACGTTGATTCGCACTTCTTAAGTTGTTATCTATGTATGAGTGAATTTAAGTTTTCTATGTTATTGATGTCGTCTGTCGTTATCTATGGTTTAAATATATTTAAATTGATGTAATCTCCGGTTCATATGTATTTAAGGATATTTAAAATAATGTTGATTCAATTTATGTATTAATAAAATAATGTGTATTTAAAATAATGTTGGTTCAATTTATGCGTCAATTAAAGGCAGCCCATTAAGTCCAACCAAAAAAAAAACGTTTTTTAAATGGGCTGGTAAGAGCATCGCATCCATTGGATGCGACGCCGCATCCATTGGATGCAACGCCGCGTCCATTAGTCGCGTTTTGCTCGATTTTGTTAAAATTTTTCAAAGTAGCCCTATTTTATTAATTTCGATTATAAAATGCATTATTTTATTAAAAAGCCCTTATTTTATTTCCATGCTTATCTGCGTCTTGAATTTATGGCTTACGAATGGGTTGTTGCTTGTTTATATTTTATTCATCGAATTTTTTTATCATATAAAATATGGACTGGACTTATTAATTTAGCACCGTTCAATATTCTTACATTTAGTTTTAAGGATCAGAACTGTACAAAATTAAATGAATGGGCTGTTAGACATAAATTATTCATTAATTAAACTCAATTATGCGCAATAATTTACAGTAGCAGATTCATATAGCTCTCCTTTGAAGTTACTCATATCCTCGAATACATATTTTCTTATACAAAACCATTATCAAGCTAAAAATAGATCTTTTAAATAAAGACATTATCAAACAAAATGGGAAATCATAACTAAAGTACGACTTGGTTGCCAACAATCGAATATTTCTTCTCTAAGATAGAAATACATTTATTACCAAGAGTTAATGATGAAAAGAGGAGATACATCGTAGACAAAAGGAAGATTAATGATTACAGAAATCTGTCCAAATTTAATTAGCACAAATATTTAATCGTTTCTGCCCGTTATCCCCTGGCCCACAAGAAATTGTTGGGCCTACAACCCATACTAGCATGACTTTTGGGCCCAATTAAGCCTCGTTATAGAATGATATCTTATTATTATTTATTTTTTAATTTTTTCAACTGCTTTGGTATTTTAGTTGAGGAGAATTATTACAGCACATCTATGAGTAAGTAAGAGCGAACTGAACACATATGCTGTAGTCAGAGATCATTCATGGCTGATTTTTTAACACTGCACCACAATAATAATACAGCGAAGGAAACATGCAAAATACAATCCAATTTGTGTCCATTGACCATGGAAATCATTTGGATAACAGATTTATTAAATAAATGGGGAAAAATATATATTATATCTTGTTGAAGAAAATAAGGCAGTCCCTTCACAAAACCACCAATGTAGGCTACGGATTTGGCCGCTGACCAGACTGCCACTGCCATGTTGAGCCAGCTATTCTCCAAATTGTAAAACAGCCCACATACTGACCAAAGATTTACTACTAGCTAGTTTATTCTGGCACCAATTCCCCTTGCACTAACGTCCCTGACAATAGAATCCAGCCTCTGAAGCTTCAGCTGATGTTAAAACCTGTTGATGAAATCGTCAGCCTTCGTCGCCGTCGGTTACTTTAGAACTGCTCCTTTCCGTCGCTGTCTTCGGCCTTCTCGCCTCCGCAACGTATATGTCATCAGCCTCAATATGTCCAAAACCTGATTGCATACTCGCAATGTCTGATTTAGTTCGCACAACGTTACTGCCTTTGTCGTCCCCTTTCTGTTGTCGGGTAGGCTGAAAATCTACAAAAATCGAATCTTTGCCGTCGAAAGCGGAATGCACAAGCGATTCTTGGTTGTCCTCATCCTGGGACTCAGAGAAATTCATGTCTGAAATTTTACCGTAAACCTCACCTACTACGTTGCGGCCACTGCCTTCGTGTACTTTTTCTTCATGGGGCAGCTCGAAATCATCAAAGAATGAACCTTTTTGCCCAGAAACAAAAAGGGGCTGGAGTTTCATGATAGTTTGACTCGTGGGCCTGTGAGAAAATTTAAAGATTTTCATGGAAGAAATAGTGGGACTCATCTGTGAATGCTGGCGGCTTTTGAACACTCCGCCAAGAAGCGAAAAGGTTGTCCATATCTTGGCTTTGTCCGTGGCGAGGAGATGAGCCTTGGGGCTCTTGGGATTGTTGGAGATTAGCCTGAAAGTTGATGATGGCTTTCACGCGCTGGAGAAGTGAGAGTGAGTTAGTGAGCTTTGGTTGAGGTGTAAGCAATGGTGCCTATGATGAGATTTAAGGGGACGAAGAGCACTGTAGGAGAGGACCAACTGTTCATCATTGCCCATATTGAAGATGAAGAAGATGATATTGCAGATGCACATTCTTGCATTGTTTTTTTTAGGGCTAGAAGTAAGGTGAAAGTGATACTTTTTCTGAGCTTCAGCTTTATAATAGTGTTATTTAATTATTTTTATCTAAAACACTAATTGGCTTTGGGCTGTCATGAGATTGCGTGGAGAAAATCAATTTAAAGAAAGAAAATCTTGTTTATTTTATGTAATGCAAAATGCTAACAACCTTAACACTTTAAATGTATAATTATATAGTAAGAACGATGAATTGAATCCTCATTCATTTTAGTCTAGAATTTACTGCAACATTTCCATAGAAAAAATCGTAGTCTATATTCACTTGCTAAAACGAAAAAAGTATATATATACAAAAGCCAATGTGGCCTCAAAGCTCACATCGCAAAGGAAAAATGGATTTCTACACAATCCGGCCAAAGCCTCCATCCAAAAAAGCGGATCCGCCTCCACCAAAACCACCACCTGCGGCGGGACCACTGACTCCCTACGTGCCGCCGCCTCCTCCACAACCCACCGGAAAACCAGCGCCGCCGCCTCCGCAATACCCTCCTTCAGGGCCGTCGTCCATGAGACCCTACATGGAGGAGATCGACAACTTTTCACGCATGGAGCGCCTCAGAAGCATTGAGTACACTAATGCGAGGACGTGGAGAATGAACTTTGGGGATGAGTATCAGCCTTATTACTATGATATCAACGATGGTGGTAATAATAATTATAACAACTCTCATGGCTATAGTCATCATCAGCACAATCTCCTTTATCAACGTCCCTTTGGCGCACTGCCACCACCACATCATAGAAGTAGTTATGACCATCGCATGTTGCCTGCGCCGGCGTCACATATGGGGCTTCTGCCGCCGCCGGAGCATAACCACCAAGTGGCTCCGTGGCAGCCACCACCACATTCTCATTATTACCATCGTCAGCCGTATTATGGTGGTGGTATGTTTAGCGATGAGAATCCCAATGCTTGCGTCATTATGTGAGATTTTTATTATGTAGAGTTGAGTCCAATATTTCCTTGCCTTACTCCTTTGTGGATTGAAAAATTACAGCGTATTATCGTTTTCTTATTTCGTACTAGTCATTATTTTATTGGGCCGGACCACTGGGCCAATTTTGTGAGGCCCATTTATTTATTCGGCCCAACAGTATACGGACCGACGGACTATTTCAACAATGGAATATTCGAGATTCGGTCACAATAGTAGAAACATCAATTTTAAGAAAATTAATTCCTCACCAACCAATTTCACATAGTGTCGACATTTTTTTAATAAATGGAAAATCAAATTTAAATAAAAGAAAAAAATTTAAAATGATGTTGCATAGTAATAAGTACACGTTCAACTATATGGAGCCGCCTCGATACTAAATGCACGAAGCTCAACTTTGTGAGCATTTTTATTTTCTTTTTTTGTTTAATTATTATTCATTTTGGATAATTATGGAAAGTTCGCGGCTGCCATGGCAGCTTACTATTACGCCAAAATGTCAACACTATGGAGCTCATTTCTCAGGGCAGCACACAGCTCCCATGTTTTCATCTATCACAAGTCTACAAAAATGTCGACATCTCTTTCCCTTTTCTCTCACTGCATCCACTATTTTGTACGCCCACGTCGCTTCAATCCGTATTTATATCCGAAGAAGGGAAAAAAGAAAAAGGAAATCGTATAATCTGACGTCGTGAATCTGAACTCGTCGATCGTTCTTTGAATCACATCTGTTCTTGCGCATTCGAATCTGGGTAAACGTCTGGAAGTATCTGTATTTTGTTGAGGATTTGTTGTGGAGATTCCAAAATTGGGGGAAGATTAAAAGGTAAAAAGGGGGCTTTAAGCTGCAGTTTAATGTCACTACTTGAGGTATAATATCTTCTTTTCTCCCTTTTACTTTTTCCGTCATAATCAATTTGGGTTTAACGTCGTAGATTTTTTTATTTTTTTTTCATATTTGTGATATTGTGGCTCTGCAGGACCTCTTTCAGGTTCTTTGGTTCAAGAGGTTTGGTGATAAAACAAAGCTTTTTTCAGGTAATCAACTTATCCTTTTTTTTTATGGCATATGGTAGGTATTGAATTCTCAAGGAGTATTGAATGATTAGATAGTTCAATTGATTCTATAGTTACTTTTAGTCTTTTTGGATGATTCAAACAATGTTAAATGTGCTGTTTGGGATTCTCATTCCTTGTTCATTGTTTATTTGATGGTTAGTTCTAGTTTTAGTCACTGCTCTACCAAAAAAGAACTTGCCTTGTTCCTTGTTCTTTAAATAATCTTGAAATATTCTAAACTCGTTCTCTTGCGTCATTTGTCGTAGACTCGAATATACAGAATCTATCTCGATCCATGTCGAATGCTGTTTGTGGGTCCCGCAACGAAGAGCACGCAGGATGCCGAGACGCCTCATACGCCCTCACCCTCAAACTAATCGCGATTGGGTTAATCCTCACCTTTGGGGTATGCGGCGTGGCCATACCTTTAATAGGCATGAAACGCCGCTTCCTCCGCACGGATTCAAACCTCTTCATCATCGCAAAAGCCTTTGCTGCCGGCGTTATTCTCGCGACGGGCTTCGTACACATGCTATCGGATGCCACTTCAGCGCTGTCCGACCCTTGCCTGCCCGAATTCCCATGGTCAAAGTTCCCATTCCCAGGATTCATTGCAATGCTGGCATCACTAGCCACGCTGCTTGCTGACTTCCTTGGGACACAGTACTACGAAAGGAAACAACAGAGGCAGCAAAACCAAGCTGCCTCTCGAGTTGATTCGACGGAAGTGTTGCCTGATTCGGGCGGGATAGTCCCCGCTGATGTAAGAGGGGTTAATGAGAAGCTCTTTGGAGCAGAAGAAGGCGGTGCGATGCATATCGTCGGGATGCATGCGCATGCTGCACATCATAGGCATAGCCATTCCCAAGAAGATGGGGCATGTGCTGGGCATGCCCGGGTGGGTGCTACTGATTCGCATGGCCACTTGCATTCTCATTCGATCGGTCCTTTGGATGAGGAAGGTGGCGTGAGGCACATTGTTGTATCGCAGGTATGGATGGTGCCATTTTTGTGAAACATATATCATTACAAATTCACTGATCTTAAGCAAAATCTTATTAAATCTTGTGGCTCTTTTCTTGGCCTTCCTGATATTATTTTACCTTCTAACAAAACTTATAGATTGATCTCCAAACTATATACATGCATTGTTTGCTTTATCTTATTACAGTGGACAGACAGTCCCACATTCTAACCGTACGTATAAACAGGTTTTGGAACTTGGGATAGTTTCACACTCTGTGATCATCGGGTTATCCCTCGGGGTCTCGCAGAGCCCATGTGTGGTTCGGCCCTTGATCGGAGCATTATCAGTACACCAGTTCTTCGAAGGCTTTGCTCTAGGAGGGTGCATCTCGCAGGCCCTTCTAAGGACGCTTCATTCGACGGTCATGGCGTGCTTCTTTGCCCTAACGACTCCCGTGGGAATAGCTGTCGGGATTGGCCTGTCTAGGGTTTACAACGCAAACAGCCCTCGAGCGCTGGTAATAGAAGGCATCTTTGACTCTGTGTCTGCTGGGATTTTGGTGTACATGGCTCTGGTGGACTTGATTGCAGCAGATTTCTTGAGTAAGAGGATGAGCTGCAACTTGAGGCTTCAAATTGTGTCCTACTTTGCTCTCTTCTTGGGAGCTGTTTTGATGTCTTCACTTGCTATATGGGCATAGATCTTTATTGTGAATGCAATATTAGTTTTTTCTGTTATTTGATTTGCTCCATCTCTTTACACAAATATGACCTCAAGCTGAGGTTGGAATATTCTATGAATTAGATCTTCGGAGTTGTATTCTGATTTCAATGGTGGTAATAGTTTTGAAAAAAAAAGGTGGTAATAGTGAGGTAACTACTCGTAATAAACTACATTAATTTTATAAATAAATATATATTTTTGCCTTATTTTTTTTCTTTAATTTAACTAGTGGGATCATGGGAAGATTTGACTTATGTTATGCTGTGAGAAATTTTTTTCGACATAATAAGATCCTTAGGAACCTTAACCACACACTCATCACCCTTATTCCCAAGATTAAAAATCCCTCACTTATTTCACACTATAGGCCTATAAGCCTTTGTAATGTTGCATATAAGATCATTTCTAAGATTATTGCTGAGAGATTGAGACATTGCCTTCATAACTGCATTCACTCTAGTCAAGCAGCGTTTATTCAAGGTAGTGGTTGTTGCTCATGAACGTCTCCACTACCTTAGTAGTCTTAGGAGTAGAGGAAAATGTTATATGGCTCTCAAACTTGACATGGCTAAGGCTTATGATCGAGTCGAATGGGAATTTCTTGAAAAAGTGCTTGCCAAAATGGGTTTTGACAGAAGATTTATTGGGTGGGTTTATACATGCATTAGCACTACATCCTTCTCTTTCAATCTCAATGGGACACCTACCTAGTGGATTTGTCAAGCCTTCTGGGGGAATTAGACAGGGTGACCCTTTGTCACCCTTTCTGTTCCTTATTATTTCGGAGGCTTTCTCTAATCTCATTTCACAAGCGTCATACTCTGGGACCTATAGAGGCCTTAGAATTTGTAGAGGAGGGCCGCTAATTACTCACCTTTTATTTGCTGATGATTCACTTTTATTTTGTGAAGCTTCTGGCAGAAACTATTAGAGATCTACTTGAGCTTTACGGTGCGGCCTCTGGACAAATTGTTAACCTGGAAAAATCCTCAATATTTTTCAGCAAGAACACTTCAGCAGACGTTAGGGGGATGATTGGCCAGGTTCTCACTGGTATTACAGAGCAATCTAGGTCGAAATACCTCGGCTTACCATTGGGCATTGGAAGGTCTAAGATTGAGACTTTCAACTACATTTTAGAGGCAGTAGTCAAATGCAGACTTCTTCATAGCTGGAAAAACATCTTTTTGAACAGTGCTGGGAAAGAGGTTTTGATGAAATCAGTTATCAATGCTCTTCCTGTTTATGCTATGTCTTGCTTTAAAATTCCAGTTGGAGTTTGTAAGAAGATTGTCTCCATTTCGTCTAACTTTTGGTGGGGAATTAATGGAGAAGGAAGACCCAAACCACACTGGAGAGCATGGGCCAAACTTACTCAAGCCAAAATTGAAGGGGGGCTAGGATTTCATGATCTTCAAAAATTCAACGATGCCTTGATCGGGAAGCAATTATGGAGGCTGATCTCCCACCCCACCCTAATATCTTAATGTCCAAAGTCCTTAAGGCTAAATATTTCCCCTCAAGCTGCCTCCTTCAAGCCCAATGCCCCTCCTCTGCTTCGTGGTTATGGAAGTCATGGGTTCAAGCTCTTTATGTGCTCAAATGCGGGACCACATTTCAGATTGGTGATGGAAAAAATGTTAAGGTTTGAAGTTCTCCTTGTTTGGGACGACGAGGCTTGAACGTGATGGGATTTCAAACAGTGGTATCTGTCGATTTCTCAGAGGAACATGTTTTGTCTGCAACATCAGCCTTTCTGGGAGTTTCTTTTTCTCTTCGTTGTGCTTGTTTGTGCTGTGTTGGCTTGGCTTGTTCATGTCAGACTTTTTGTCGTTTTGATCTCTCAATTGGTTTTGTCTTTGTTGCTCTTTCAGTGAGCATTCGTCTCCACTGGTGTTGGTCATGTAATGTTACCAGTGAGACCATTCATGGCTGTTTAGTCATTGTATGTATATAAACCTTTGGGTGAAATGAGATAGCAAGCTTTCGTTGGAATTTTTTTTTTTTTCATTTTTAAGTGTTGCAGCTTGAGAGAGACGTTTCTAGCCGTTGATCTCAGTCCCTTCCTATTCATATGTACTTAATATCTTGATCATTGAAGGATTCTTTGTTTATTCAATGCAAGATTCACCAACCTCACTTAGAAGTCTACCCAAGTATAATACACACACACGTATATATATATATATATATATAGTTTATTTAATGCAAGATTCACCAACCCTTTAGTCTTGACTTGAATAAGAATGGTTGTTTTCCTTCACTTCACTATATTGAATCTTGGATTCTTTAAATTCTTACTACCAAGTACTAATAAAGAAAAACTCTAAAGACAAATAGAAATAAAGCCAAGAAATCCTTAGCAAGATAACACTGTAATCTTGTCCTGATGATTGATATGAGGTAGGAAATCAAGATAAGCCGAATGTGAAAGAGAAGCAGCCATGCAATAACACACTTTGAAAATCATGAATATTTGCGGCTTTTCTTTCACCGTACAAAATAACAAATTTCATTGCTCCATTTGATCCATTGAATCTCAATCTCTTCCCTTCCATTCCCTTCCATACGTTCCCTAATTATACAATATATATCCCCTTTTTTTAAATAAAATAAAATAAAAAATAAAAAACTACCATTTTGCATAAAAAAAAGATTCCTTTTTATTGGCCTTCATAACATAAAGATTTACACTGAACCCAAAAATCCAAATGTCTTTTTCCTCCAAGTTGGTGCCAAGTCTTACCTTAGCCACCCACCCTCCCACACCACCACCCATAGAGATCTTGAATTTAATTACCGCAAAATTTCATTACATCTTCGTATATAAAAAAAAAAAAAAAAAAAAAAAAAAAGGAAATCCCATAAAAGACAATAATTATTTATATTCCCTTATTAAAAAAACTATTTATGCAAAGACTGTGGCCTCAACTCAACAAACATTACCACCACCCACTTTCTGAAATCATGCATCAAATAAAAATATAAACTTTATCATCTCCCACCAAGAAAAACACACACACAGCCTTCGCACATTTCCTTCTCATCTCAAAGCATTACATCGCCGAGATTTGAATCCAAATGGAACGTGCAAGGAAATTAGCCAGCAGGGCCCTTCTGAGGCGCCTCGCTTCAGAATCCAAGCACCAACCTCTGCACAAATCTTCAAGGTACGTTTCCTCGCTGGCTGGTAAGAGCACCAATGGTCTCTCCAAGAACCATAGCCATGTCCCTCACAATCCAAGGACTCTGTCGCAATTCATATGCGCACGATCCATTTCCGTCGATGCCCTCAAACCGAGTGACACTTTCCCGCGCCGACACAACTCGGCCACGCCGGAGGAACAGTCGAAGATGTCTGAGTATGCTGGATTCGAGAGCCTCGATTCCCTCATAGACGCCACTGTGCCCAAATCGATTCGTATCGATAACATGGAGCTGCCCATCTTTAACGAGGGTTTGACGGAGGCCCAAATGATCGCGCACATGAAGGATTTGGCGTCCAAGAACAAGGTTTTCAAGTCCTACATAGGGATGGGTTACTACGACACTTATGTGCCGCCTGTGATTTTAAGGAACATACTCGAAAATCCGGCGTGGTACACTCAGTACACGCCGTACCAGGCTGAGATCTCGCAGGGTAGGCTCGAATCTTTGCTGAACTATCAGACCATGATTACAGATCTCACGGGTCTGCCCATGTCGAACGCTTCCCTGCTCGACGAGGGCACCGCCGCGGCCGAAGCTATGGCCATGTGCAACAACATCCAAAAGAGTAATAAGAAGACGTTCGTTATCGCCAGTAACTGCCATCCTCAGACGATTGATATCTGCAAGACTAGGGCCGACGGATTTAGTCTTAAAGTAGTTGTTTCGGATGTGAATAAGATCGATTATTCGTCGGGAGATGTTTGTGGCGTGCTGGTTCAGTATCCAGGAACAGAAGGTGAGATATTGGACTACAGCGAGTTCATCAAGAAAGCGCATGCTAGTGGTGTTAAGGTGGTCATGGCCAGTGACTTGCTGGCTCTGACTATGTTGAAGCCTCCAGGCGAGCTGGGCGCGGATATTGTTGTTGGCTCGGCTCAGAGGTTCGGCGTGCCGATGGGCTATGGGGGACCTCACGCTGCTTTCTTGGCTACTTCCCAGGAGTACAAGAGGATGATGCCCGGAAGAATTATAGGCATGAGCGTTGATTCTTCTGGAAAGCCCGCTCTTCGTATGGCGATGCAGACGAGGGAGCAGCATATTCGTAGGGATAAAGCTACCAGCAACATTTGCACGGCTCAGGTGACTTTAACTTCTCTTTTGGTTGCATTAATCTGTTGTATTTGTGTTTTCTTTTTCATGTCTAGTTCATAGCCATTCCAATTGGATCATTACTGTTTCTGGACTGTGTTATGATGCTTGGACGATGCAGAATGAAAACTGATCTGAAGTGGAAACGATTGCTTTCACTATTCTATGCTGCAACTTCGTTTAAGTTGTTAAATTTATTGGTGAATTTTCGAATTATATCTTGTAGGCTTTGCTTGCGAATATGGCTGCTATGTATGCTGTCTATCATGGACCAGAAGGGCTTAAAAGCATTGCTCAGAGAGTCCATGGTTTAGCTGGAACATTAGCTGCTGGATTGAAGAAGCTTGGAACCGTACAAGTCGAAGGCCATCCCTTCTTTGACACTGTGAAGGTCAAATGCGCAGATGCAAAGGCAATCGCTGACGCAGCATACAAGAAGGAAATAAACTTGCGGGTCGTGGATGGCAATACCGTAAGCATTATAATCTTGTGTTTCTTTGATCGTGAATTATGGTTTCTAAGGAAGTAATAACCAGACACAATCCTTTGGTTCTCTCAGATAACTGTTTCTTTCGATGAAACAACCACTTTAGAAGATGTGGACAAGCTTTTCGAAGTCTTCTCATCTGGCAAGCCTGTAAGTGTAGAACAATTTTCTTTGAAAGACATTTTCTGGTAATTTCATTAACATTTTTGTCTGATTTTTCATCGCCAGGTTACATTTACTGCTGCCTCACTTGCACCAGAAGTTCAAAACTTGATTCCATCAGGACTTGTTAGGGAGAGCCCTTATCTTCAACATTCGATATTCAACACGTAAGAACCCTAAGTAAAAGAAAACGAACTTGAATCCACAGTTTTAGACGGTTATAACAATTTTTTTTTCGTTACTCTGTTTCTGTAGGTACCACACCGAGCATGAGCTTCTTCGATACGTCCATAAGCTTCAATCGAAAGATCTTTCTTTGTGCCACAGCATGATTCCGTTGGGCTCTTGCACCATGAAACTGAATGCAACAACCGAGATGATGCCTGTGACATGGCCTGAGTTCGCAAGTCTTCATCCTTTTGCCCCCAAGGAACAGGCTGGTGGTTTCCAGGTAAATGGCATTACTTGAACTTTTTAAGCTCCTTTTAGTTGCTTCGAATGTGATTTTCTATGGAGGGAATTGAAACAATTAATTTTTTTATTTTTTTTCGTGCAGGAAATGTTTAAGAATCTCGGTGAAATGCTGTGCACAATCACTGGGTTCGACTCCTTCTCCTTGCAACCTAATGCCGGCGCTGCTGGCGAGTATGCAGGGCTCATGGTCATTCGGGCCTATCATATGGTACAATACATCATCAACTTAAACAAAATTTAGCAAGTTATTTCATTATATGGTGTTTCTCTTTGCTGCTCGAATTTAATTCCATGGTCATAAAATAACCCTACTTCAGAAATAGGAGTTTTCTCTTTGCAAAGTTGTTGATTTTAAGGTTTTCCTTGCCGCTAAAATTCTTGGTTATTACGTGATGCAGTCGAGAGGAGACCACCATCGCAATGTATGCATTATTCCCGTCTCAGCACACGGTACGAATCCCGCGAGTGCTGCCATGTGTGGCATGAAAATTGTTGCAGTTGGAACTGATTCGAAAGGAAACATCAACATCGAAGAGTTACGTAAAGCTGCAGAAGCAAACAAGGACAACTTAGCTGCTCTCATGGTATATGAGGAGCAAAATTGTTTTACACCTCCTAAATGTGAAGCCTCATTCTTACACTGCTGCATTATTCATGAGCCTACCATGTCTGAAAAATCCAGGTTACTTATCCTTCAACTCACGGAGTCTACGAACAAGGTATCGATGAGATTTGCAAGATAATCCACGACAACGGCGGGCAAGTTTACATGGATGGAGCTAACATGAATGCTCAGGTAAAATAACATTTTTTCGTCTGAAATCCACCGTTCTTGCACAATATTTACTACTTTTTCTTGTTCATCTATACGTTAAAAAAAGGTTGGTCTTACGAGCCCGGGATATATTGGGGCTGATGTTTGCCATCTCAATCTCCATAAAACATTTTGTATCCCTCACGGTGGGGGTGGGCCCGGCATGGGACCCATTGGCGTGAAGAAGCACCTCGCTCCGTTCTTGCCATCACATCCCGTGGTATGTATTTAGTCATCAATCGTACTTCATAAAATCAACGGTTAAAAGTTATTATGACTAAATTTAAAACCCTTTCTGCCATTATCATAGGTACCAACAGGAGGCATACCCGAGCCTGATCAATCTCAACCGCTCGGTACGATCTCCGCTGCACCTTGGGGCTCGGCTCTTATCTTACCTATATCATACACCTATATTGCCATGATGGGCTCGAAAGGTTTAACTGATGCATCAAAGTTAGCTATCTTGAACGCAAATTACATGGCAAAGCGATTGGAGGTCTCTTCTAACATCTTTTTTCTTGATTTATTTAGTCTGTAATCGTAAAATTCGAAACCTTTACACTTTTTTCGTTGTATAAACGCAGAAACACTACCCTGTTCTGTTCCGAGGAGTTAATGGGACGGTGGCACATGAGTTCATTATTGATTTGAGAGGCTTCAAGGTAATTTTGAGCCCTTATACTGCGCTGTACTTATTACAAATCAATGGAAGTGCTTCTCCTTAATAAATTTGTGGTAATATTGTAATAGAACACTGCTGGAATAGAACCCGAGGATGTCGCCAAACGTCTGATGGACTACGGATTCCACGCACCAACAATGTCGTGGCCCGTTCCTGGCACCCTCATGATCGAACCAACTGAGAGTGAAAGCAAGGTAAAGACGTAGAGATGAAGTATATGCCACGTTACGCTTCGTATTTTCGAGTTTCTTGACATTTTACATTACCATGAGCCTGAAATTGTTTTTTACCTATGCAGGCCGAGCTAGACAGGTTCTGTGAGGCTCTCATTTCCATCAGGGAAGAAATTGCCATGATTGAGAAAGGAAATGCAGACATTAATAACAATGTCTTGAAGGTACGAGGCTGTAATAACTGATTAATACTACACGAACATATCTCCCGTCGATCTTTAACGCACTTTTCTTTTCAGGGAGCTCCTCATCCACCGTCACTTCTCATGGCTGACACATGGACTAAACCGTATTCCCGTGAATACGCAGCCTACCCTGCACATTGGCTCAAGACCGCCAAATTCTGGCCAAGCACAGGTTTTTTACTACCCTAAGCTTTGTAAGATTTAGGCCTTTGGGAAAATAAATCGAGGGATAATTACAGCTTCGCCCCGTTTACTATCACTCGATTACTCTTTGAATCTGTGGCTTTACTGAAATAATGCTATTTTGCTCCTAAACTTTAAGATCATCTTCTTGTGCATCACTTACTATGGGTCTAAAGCTTGTTATAAGTTGTCTTTTGATTAGAATGTGATGATTTATTTGTTGTTATATGCTTCTTTTTCCAGGGCGGGTCGACAATGTTTACGGCGATCGTAACCTTATCTGCACGCTCCTCTCGGTGTCCCAGATGGCCGAAGAGAAGGCGGCTGCTACTGCGTAAAGATAATGCTGAAAAATTATCATTCACAAATGTGAAAAAATGGTTGCTTTTCGTCGCCGTCTTCGTCGTGTTCATCGTCTGTTGCTTGTACATAAGAAAATTCAATGTTGTGTACTTTTTAATTTATATATACGCTCTGCTTCTTTCCTTGTTATTACAGCATTTGGATCTCATAACTGACAATTGTTGCTCTGATTGCAACTCTCTTTATATGGATGGTTCATAAGCAATTGTAATAACCAACTTGTGCTATATTATTTCGAATTATTGGAATTAGGTTATACATACATATATACATTTATATAATTTAATGTATAAACTATAAATGTTAATGAGTTTGAAGTAAATAATAAATCGTTATTGATTGATCAATAATACAATTTGCCGACATTGACTGCATATTTTCAGTATTCTAGGAATGTAGCTAACGAATATTCACTATTAGGCATTTATGTTTGAGAAGAAATTACATCGAAATAGTGAAAATAATTAATCGTAATACATACATATACATCCATTGCAATTTTTATTTTTATTTTTTCTATTTAATATCTTGACTTTTGATGAAATAATATTATGTGAATTTAAAAACAATTCTCAATACTCATTTGCGCATCTCCAAAGAAACATACTTTCATTTAGTAGTCTTAATTACGATTAGTATGTACGATTTATAACACCTTTGCTCCCATCTAACTCTACACTATCCCTCTATGAAGTTTTACTCAGATGCTATAAAGTACCACCGTTAATACCTGCGGTACAAATACAATTCATAGTGCGCCGACCGACCGACCGACCGACCGACGTACTGTCGTAGCTTACGTCGACCCTTGGCGTGCGCCTGGTCCGGCATATAGTGCGCCGCCGGCGCGCTGTGTCATGATGAGTAGATCAGCTCGTCTCGCCGTAATTTTACTTCTCGTAGCGTTGACGACGTCTTCGGCAGCGAGAGAGAATAATTTCTTTGAGAACGATACTATTGCGGTGACCAATGCCACCGAGATGAGTGTGAATGATACTAAGAAGGAAAATACGTTTGCTGATATGATCGATCGCGCGCTGGAGAAAGAGTTTACGGAGAATGAGGATCCGACTGAAGGTTTTCATCGCTTGATCTCGATTTTCAGTCCTTTTATTTTAGCTAATTTAGGTTGCTTTTGTTACTTTTGTATAGTTTTCATGTGGTATTTGTTGAATTGGGAATGGGTTCGGGTTGTTTTGGCTTTGTGAGCTAATTGTATGGATCATTCTGGTCATGAATAGCTGCTCTCGTGGTGAAATGTTTCTTGGTGACGATTATTTAATGGTGTTTCTGCATGTTTATGAATTCGTTGGTGAATTAGAGGTTTTTCTTGAGACTCAACGTTACATTTTTTGTTAATGTGAGGATTTGTTTTTCATTTTGGGAAGGTGCTTCTTGCTAGGTATTAACTGGCTTCAGATAGCAGGCAGTCTAGTTGGCAGTGATACTATCTAGAAATAAGTTTTATGTACTGAGAGATCCATAGGATTTCAAATTTCAGTATTTTAGTGATCAACTAGTATATGTTTCTTTAGATTTAGATGGAACTTTTGAAGCGAGATATGCCTGAGTTAGTTGATTATATTTATAATTAACGCTGACGCTATATGGCAGCAAATGATGCTGGTAGCTTCAACAACAGTGTGGCTGAACAGCAGGTTCGTTGTTCCTTCTTGACATATTTGACGATGTTTCTTCTGAAATTTCAGTAATATCTAACATTTATGACCAGTGTTAGAGAATCACTTTGTTATTATGGCTATGGCCTCATTGATTAATTACATTATCAGTATAATTTGTTTGTCCATCACATCGAAGTTGTTTCACTTGTCCATGTTGGAAATTTTGTTTTAAATCGAACACATACTTTATTGATTAAGTTGATAGGCGAGCCTGTTTGGTTGGGATGATGGGTTTAGATGGTATCAGTTTTACTTAGGTTTAGATAATGAGAGATATGAGTTTTTGAGGTGTTTGGTTGAGATGTTTAAATAATGACATCTGATGTGTTTGGTAAGTAAGTTTAAATGATAATTAGGTTTAATTAAATGAAATTACAATCTTACCCTAATCCCACTCTTTTCTATTTTGTGTATGAACAATGTGGTGAATGATTACTAAGGTATGTTTTTTGCACAATCAGGCAGTCCTGGAAACTGTTGCTAGGGTGAAGAAAAAAAATGAGACGAAAGACGAAAAGTAAGTTTAGCATCCATTTACTGACGTCCTTACTTGCTCGGCATAAAATGATTCCCTTTCCCCTATGCTTAACCTGTTTCGCGCTTGATAGATCCTTTAAACTTCATCAAGTTTTCAATCTTGATAATGACAATGGAGCAGAAGAGACCCCGACACTGATTGATAGAAAGGTAGCATGACACTCTAAGATATGTTCCTTCCCTTTTCAATTTTGAAATGACTATTGTTTTGCAAGGGAAGGCTTGATGAAATTGAATTTTATCCTGCTTCGTGAGTATGTAATAAGATGCAGATGACATTTTTTTCAGGACAATGTCTTCATTATATCAAATTTTAAGTCAAAATATCCGGTCCTGCAATTAGACTTGAGGTATATATCATTCCATTAGGTGCTCATCAATATTATCCCTTTATTTTCAGATTAATTGAACTGAAACATTTTGTAGGCTCATATCAGATCTGGTTGTTGTTATCGTGTCAGCAACTTGTGGTGGAATTGCCTTTGCTTGTGCTGGACAACCCGTATTTTTCTATCCTTGGCTCTTGTTGGCCATATCCTTGCAAGCTACTCTGTAATTTTTAGTTCCCTGATCGTGAGAAACATTCTGCAGGTTATCACCGGATACTTATTGGCTGGATCACTCGTTGGACCTGGAGGGCTTAATGTCATCAGTGAACTGGTGCAAGTATGTGACAATCGAGTTTCTGTTATTGTTTTGTATTAATGATTTACTTTATGGGCATATTGATTCTGTTAAGAATACATGAACCTTTTCGCTTGCCAATTTGGGCTTTGTTTTCAAACAATGATTCTATAAGGTGGCCTTGTTAACCTGTTTCTTTGTGCTAAAGAAAGTTTTGCTCTTAGGTCGAGACAGTGGCTCAGTTTGGTGTTATTTTTCTTCTTTTTGCTTTGGGACTGGAGTTTTCCACGACTAAGGTTGGCATTTCAACACCTATGTCCTCAGTCTGCTGCTTAGAGATGATTTATTTCTTACCCTTGGCCTTGGTTATGGTTTGTTTACCATATGTTAATGCTTTCAACTTGTATTACAGCTTCGAGTTGTACGTGCAGTTGCTGTTCTTGGAGGCCTCCTCCAAATTCTCCTTTTTATGTGCCTGTGTGGAATTATAGCATCGGTAGGTTACATTACAGGATCATGATTGAAAATTTTCTCAGAATCAGAATGTTTCAGTTGTCTCTGCATAAGTTGAGATTTCAGGGCAACACACTGTAGATTGTTGTTGCGAATTGAATCAGACAATGATTTATCTAAATCCTGCAGACTTGGGTGGAGATTTGAGATTGTCTATTTTCATCATACATAAGCCACTTTCCGCCAGTCTGGCTGATATTGTTCTTAAATATTTATTGGCAGTTATGTGGAGGCAGAACATCGGAGGGAGTCTTTGTTGGTGCGTTTCTGTCAATGTCATCTACAGCAGTGGTGAGCTTCAAAACTGCCATCAATCACGTCTGGCAATGCTTTGATTACGTATTTTTCATACGCTGCCATCTACTTTTAGGTGTACAAGTTTTTGATGGAGAAGAACAGTACTAATGCCCTACATGGGCAAGTTACCATAGGCACCCTTATTTTACAGGTGCCTAACTGTTGGTTGGACTTTAATTATTAGCAGCCCCCAAATTGTACATTAACTCCAATAGGAAAAGAAATAAGTATAATTTCGTTACCATTACATGCATGATCATGTAATACTAAGGCATTCATTTACTTTGCAGTTCACCATAATTTTGATTTTTACTTTTCAGGATTGTGCTGTTGGTTTATTGTTTGCTCTGCTTCCGGTTCTGGGTGGAACTTCAGGTGTCATGCAGGGTGTAATTTCGATGACCAAATCGTAAGTTCAAATCTATTTGTTTCTTATGTACTGAATTATATTGATGTCTATATCCAGCATTTGAAAGAGAGAAGTGTCACAGTTACTAGAGTGTTACATCAAGACAAAGCTGTGTCAGTTGTCAACAGATGTGTTATTGTTTTCCCTTTGTCATTCAACTAATACACTTTCATTTTCCGAGTAATTGTTGAGACTCTGCTGGCTTTATCTTTGATGGCCTTTGAGATTTTAATATCCATTCGACATCATACTGATTTATCTATCAGCCAGGCTGGTGGTATTGCTTGCATTCTTGGCAGGTTTGTCGATATTTTCTCGGACATTCGTGCCATGGTTCTTGAAACTTATGATAAGTTTGTCATCACAGGTAATTTAAGTTATCTTACTTCTTAATGTTGGTGAGATAGGTGGTTGTAGCAGAGAATATATTTCTGCCCTTTTATCTGTGTGTGTTTCAGTTTTCAAAGACTGAATGTGACCAAGATGCTTTTTTTTTTTTGTTTGAACTCACCGTGAATTGTGATTTTCTTTTGCAGACCAATGAACTCTACCAGTTGGCATCAGTTGCATTTTGCCTACTTGTAGCTTGGGTTTGTCTTCTTTCGACCTCTAGTTGGTATTGGTTACTGCTGCTTTGAGCACATTCATATGTTTACTAGATTCCAGATATATTTATTCCTGCCACTGATTTCAGTTTGTCCCAGATATATTCATTTCTTATCTCGTTTTCAGTTTATTTTTTACTTTTTTTTTCAATTAGGTAAGTTTGACTACTGCTTTGTCTGATTTCAGTGTAGTGATAAGCTTGGTCTTAGTTTAGAACTGGGTTCGTTTGCTGCGGGGGTGATGATATCGACCACAGATCTTGCCCAGCATACACTCGACCAAGTAAGATCTATGCCACATTCTTTTCGTTTTCCTTCAAGATATGGATTTAGTACATGAGAGGAGTGTAATCCATGGAATCATAAGATATAGATGCTAATCTCAGTATCTTATCATGGCCTCTCCTCTACTTATGCAGGTTGAACCTATCCGCAACATGTTTGCTGCTCTTTTCCTTGCTAGCATTGGCATGCTGATCCACGTTCATTTTCTGTGGAATCATGTCGATATCCTGCTGGCGTCGGTCATTTTAGTGGTCACTGTCAAAACCATCGTGATTTCTGCAGTTGTTAAAGGATTTGGCTACAACAACAAGACTTCATTTCTTGTAAGATGCCTCTCCTCGTCTATACATTCTTATCACTGCACTAATGTTGTCCATTTAGCATGTAGTTTTGTCTCTACACTTGTAGGTTGGAATGTCTTTAGCTCAAATTGGCGAGTTTGCATTTGTGTTGCTTAGTCGTGCCTCTAACCTTCATCTCGTCGAGGTAATTGCATCCACCGTCATTGTTCATCAACTTTACCCTCTGAATGTGGTCAACTGAGGCCTTGGTCGTTTCCTCTCTCTCTCTCTCTCTCTCTCTCTCAGGGAAAAGTCTATCTGCTACTGCTTGGGACGACGGCTTTAAGTCTGGTATTGTTCCTTGTTGTAATTGATCTTTACGTGCTAATTATTAATATTCTTGATCAATGACTAAGAAGCTTTTACTTAGAAGAAAAAAAGACTAAGAAGGTTTTACATTGCAGGTAACTACTCCATTGGTGTTCAAGTTAATACCAGCAGTGGTGCACCTCGGCGTCTTGTTGCGGTGGTTCCCGCCCGATAGTCAAAGTGAGGTATTATTATATCATTCTCAGTTATTTTTTTTTCTTAGAGAAAAAAAAATATATTCTGAAATAGTGAAATATCGATTTTTTTGGCTATCGTCCGTCTCACACAGTTCGTATACAAAGGCGACATTCTCCGTACAGAGAGTGGTAAGCAGAGGATCGCATTGATACCAAAGGACTTGATACACGAAGGATGATGATGATGCTAGAAGAGTTGCACTGCATTGGCTCTACTAATTACATAGAGAGTAATCTAACATATGCATTTTCTTCATGAACAACCATTCTTCCTTCTTTTTCTTGCCTTAAATTCTTTTTTTCCTTATGTAAAATAGTTTTTGTAATTCCATGAAGACCCTCTCTCTCGTTAATTTCTTTTTTACTTCCTATGTATTTCCAACATATCCTTTTTATTTTTCTTCAATCAGCAATTTGTAGAGTTATGTGAGGAGGAACCTAACGTTGTGGGCTTCGTTGTTGCTTTGTTTAAATTTTTTTGATGTATTTACGAAAACAATTATATATTATGATACGAACTATATATATATTTTAATATAAAACGTCGTCAACGGTTCTCACTTTGAGATAACTACCACGTTAGATAGATCATCAATGATACTATGCTTTCTCCAAGCCTAACCTTATTATATAATTAAATTAATGAATCGGTTTGACCTCTGAAGAGCGTGCATATAATTATTATTTCAAATTATTACTCTTACCAAACATTAATAAGTTGACTTACTCTCACCCAGCTTCACTATAATCTTCTTGTACAACATCCCTTAAGTCGTACTTCTCTTCTCTTTTTTTTTTATTTATTGTATTGAATGGTTACTTCTTGTATTTCATATTTATGACTGTGGGCGCCGAAGCTTTTGTTTTTCTATTATTATTTTCTGAATTCTTGGTGAAATTGGAGGTACTTTTATGCGTTTTAGCAAGTGTTATTTTAATCGGGCAAAAAGACAGATACTCGCCTATTTATAGTGTGTGCATGTGAGAGCATATGTTAGACTTTTACCATCTAAGGATTAATATTAATATATCAAAAGAATATGAACCAAAGGGAAGCATCCAATGAGTCTGAGTCAAAGATTGCAGCCAAAACTTTGATTTCTTTTCTACTGGCGATGAAGGGAGATGACAATAATGATGAAGTAGTTTTAGGGCAAGGGGTTTCCTTAAATAGTTTATGTAAACATCATGTTACTTATCATTGCTGTCTCCTACCTTTATTAGCCCTAGAATGTGCTGCTGCTGCTACAGCTGTGAAATGAAACTCTCTCTTCATAGCAACAAAACACTAATGTATATATAATATTCAAGTAAAAATATATTATATTTAATACGTACACAAGTTCGAAGCGTCTCGAGGGAATCATTATAAACATTCAATAATTATTAAACCATCTTGTAATAATTGAGTACTTCAAAAGGAAAGAACATGAATCATTACTGTGGGGAAGATAAAATATATAGACAACACTTTGGAGGTTTCTTTACCATCCAACAACATCTTATTATGATGCCTACAAAGGTTGGCTTGACTTGAATAATGCTACTTTGTTAAGGGTTTTAGTTGGGTTGCATTGTATGTCTTGACTCATATATTTTAGTTTATTATGTATATCTTCGTTCGATACTCAACGGATATTATTACATCATTAATACAAAACTCTTCAATAGGAAGCTATATGAGTAAAACTATTTTGGCCACGCATGCACTATTTCTTGAAGGATATGTCGAACTAAAGCATGGTTATAATTACTTTACATTGACGCCATAATTGCTTGCTTCATGAAATAATGGAATGTGAATATGTGATTAAGTCTACAAGTGCTTATATATTCACGATTTTAGAAAAAGGAAATTAAATGCTTATGATGATCATCAGCGTTGAATAGTTTAGTATAAGATGATACATCCAATAATATATTCATATATCATCATCGTTGAATAGTTCATATATACTTATACGTATATATCCTCATATTATTTAACCAAGAATATGTTTTTTTTCCTCATTAAGCAATGAGGTGATTGAATATTTTATTTTAGTGGTCTTTAGCCATATCTAGGTTAGATTTCTCAACGGCTATTACGTTTTTGTACGTACTTTTATGTTAACCAATCAAATTCCATTCTTGGGAAAATGACAAAAACTGTTACATTGAACACCCCAATTGTCTACTATTCCTTTTTCACTTTTCTTTCTTCCCTTACAATCGCTCATTTATGACGTCATCATATATATTTACTATTTGAAGTTACCAATAATATATATGTAAAATCTTCTTCATTAGTTGAATAAATGCATTGGATAAGGCTAGCTAGTAAATTATTTTTTTTATATTAATTTCGTTACATTGACGACTAGTTGAAATTGAGAGTAGTATCTATATAAATATATTTCGTTTTGATTATTTCCATTGCTCTCTCTCTCTCTCTCTCTCTCTCTCTCCATTCAAGAAATGCTGCGATCCAACTGAAAATCATCTTTCAATCTTTATCTGCTTCGTACGAACAAACAATCCAACCATCATCATCATCATCATCATCGTCAGCAACGATGAGCAGCAGTGGCAGCACACAGAGCCAACCCCAAGGCCTGACCCAAGAAGAATACGCCCGCCTCGAACCCACCATCAAAAGCTACCATACCTTCGAGCCCACGCCGAACACCTGCACCTCCTTGATCACCCAGCGCATCGAGGCGCCGGCCGACGCGGTGTGGCCGCTCGTCCGTCGGTTCGACAACCCACAGAGGTACAAGCACTTCATCAAGAGCTGCACGCTAATCGGAGACGGCCGTGAGGGCAGCATAAGAGAGGTCACTGTGGTGTCTGGCCTGCCCGCCTCGACGTCCACGGAGAGGCTCGAGATCCTCGACGACGAGAACCATATCTTGAGCTTCAGGGTCGTCGGCGGCGAGCACAGGCTGAACAACTACAGGTCGGTGACGTCGGTGAACGAGTTCAAGAAGGAGGACGGCGGAGCTTACACGGTGGTTCTTGAGAGCTACATCGTCGACATACCTGAGGGGAACACTTGCGAGGACACCAAGATGTTTACGGACACCGTCGTGAAGCTGAATCTGCAGAAGCTTGGGGTTTTGTCCGTGGCGTCGACGCGCGGACATGGGTGATATTGATCGTGCGGCGGCGCGACGGCGATGGTTGGTGGTGGCGATTTGCCCTTTTCATTTTTTTTTTTCTTTATTTGTTTGCTAGTGCGTAGAGGGTGGATTTCTTTCCTGCGCATGCAAGCTGTACTTTTCTTCTATCAATGGCAGAAATTCTGATATCTCATGAATGATTTGTCGTTGATATAAATAATAAAAAAAATTACATTGCATGCTCAATGACGAGGACGACTATATGAACAATGTTTAGTTCCATTTTAATTCCATCTTCTCTAATAAATGGTTTAGTTTGTAGTGTATATCTTGGTTCTTGAATTTGCTCAATCTCTTTATCATATATTTCATATTTATTAATATTTGATAATGTATCTATTTAATTTGATAGATTTTTGTGGGCTCAATTACTCGTGATCAACATAGCACAAGGGCCTATTCATTCAAGGTCTTAGCTCACTATAATAACAAATATTAATTAATTTTCATTGATGGAAATTTCTGGAAGAATCTACCCAAGTTGCATCCTCGTCAGCCTTGATTTTAAATGTAAAACAAAGCTAATGGTCAAGTGAGTTCGCATGTCACCATCCATGACTATGAAGCCAATATATCTTCTTTCTATCACCACACGAGCACTTATTACATACATAATATATATATATATATATATATATATAATATGTGTGTGTGTGTGAAGATCGATTATCTGATCACTTTAATCCAAGAAAGAAAAGCTGCGGCTTGTGAATATATGTAAAGATCAAAACTTTAAGTGATATGTAGTCTTTCTTCCATGATTGTGTGTGGAAAGGAAAGAAGTATACTTTTTCAACTATGTGTGGATACAAATGCGCACATATAAAGGTGTAGTTTTTTCATACACAAGTAGGTGAGCAACTTGCGTGTAATAATAACTTTTAGCTATCAATGGTCATATCTATATTATTAAATGTCAAGTTGAGAACTGAAATAATGAGCTCGAGGGACTTGTGATCTATATGTTGCTTTTGCCGAATATGTAGATCATAGCTTCTTTGCTTGTGAATCTTAAGACAATTGAAAGCCTATCAAAATATGGCCCATAATCAAAAGCCCTTTTGAATATATGTACATTGTACACAGATTAACTCACTAATTCTGCTTGCTACCTTATTTTTGTGTCTTGTTTCCATATCTACATGAGTGTTATGACCATATATGGCTTCACTTCACATCACACTTCGTCGGAGATTCTTGTCTTGATCGGTTTTAGTTTCAATCCCATGCTTTCTGGCGAGAAGAGCTCGGGCGAAATCCCGATGGGGCTTAACGGGCTGACACTAATGTGAGATTCTATGCCTACTCCCCTCTTTATTTTCTTTCAATTCAACATTTAGTACGTTGTACTGATTTTTGGTTTTTGCTTCTTCAGTTGTCTGATTTGACTGAGATTTTTGTTTGCTTCTATAAATTATCTAAGGTCACCATAGTTCCAAAAATTCAACTAAGTTCAATTTGATAGAAAGAGAATGGAAGAAAATCAATATTTTTGTGCTCGAAGGCTAACACACATGATAGAACATAACACGGGGAAGAAGCCCACAAGGAGAGCTTCAACGTAACGCTCCCCAAGATTATTATACCGTACAAATTAAGGATCCACGAGGTTATAAATCTCACAAGAAATACCATAAAACAAGTTTGCAATCTCAACATGTCTCCCTTTCCTTATTACCATCAAGACAAAGAAGCAAACTTTGGCTTATTTAGTCCACCAGTGAAGTAAATCCTTGCGCCTGTTTATCTTCTTCTGCAGCTGGAGAAGTCCATAGAGGAGGGCCTCAGCGGTGGGTGGGCAACCCGGGACATAGATGTCGACTGGGACTATTCTATCGCAACCTCGGACCACAGAGTAAGAGTAGTGGTAGTAACCACCACCATTTGCACAGCTTCCCATGGATATAACCCACCTTGGCTCGGGCATTTGGTCATAAACCCTGCAAATTATATAGTTGCTTCAGGTCAGAAACCATATGTGTATGTGACTATGTGAGGGTCTAAACACCCCAGTGACTCTTCTTTCAAGCCAAACGAGAACGTTTCAATAACCGAAGTTCTATCTTCTATGGGCAGGCAGGAAGAGCTAGTTTGATTACTCTAGCTAGCAATTAGACAGAAGTAGAGAAGCATCTTGAAGGCTTAAAGAGCGTAAGGCATAAGCAACCCATAGCATAAAAAAGGGCGCATCTATGTCGAAGTTCTATATCAAAAACGTCAGAGGCTGAGTCAAAGAGTTGTATAGCAACTTGTCTTTGATTTTAAGCTCTGTGTTCAGCAATAAACTTCATACAGATCCTAACAATGACCACATTTTGATATTTGAAGCAGACAAAAACCCCACGAAAATTATAAGCTGGATACCACAAATCGTAGAACACACTAACCATTGGCAATGGAAGAAATACCAATCCAATATATAAAAGCAGCAATCAGAAATGATCCGATAAACAAAAGTCACCCTTTCATCACAAGATATTGCAATTGCAGTAGCCAAGATTATCCCTTTTAAACTAAAATGATTGCATCATCATTCAAATCGAACAGATCAGTATTATCAATATCGAATTAATTTAGAGAGAACAATTCCACGAGCTGGATTCAAAACGGATTATGCCAAAACTGCTAAAACCCGAAATAAAGAAGGAAAAAAAAGGGGGGAAATGAAAAAAAAAAAAAAAAAAAAAAAAAGCATTACTTGCGCAGAGCAGGAGCCATCTTATTGGTGAGCGTCCCCGCAACAATCATGCAATCCGATTGCCTAGGGCTTGGCCTGAAGATGATCCCAAACCGATCCAAATCGTACCTCGAAGCCCCCGTGTGCATCATCTCAACGGCGCAGCACGCTAGCCCAAAAGTCATGGGCCAGATGGACCCACTCCGAGCCCAGTTCATCAAATCATCGACCTTGGAGATCACGAACTCCGCCGCCTTCGATATCCCCGCCGGAGACGAGGTCGCTGGCGGAGGGGCGGAGGCGTACTGAGTTGGAGAAGACGAAGAGAGAGAGGGGATCGTGGTGTGGATCGGGGCAAGGGCATAGCGGTGGTGGGACGGCGTCGTTTGGGAGAGAATTCGACCGGCGTTCCTCGCGAGCTGAGCCATTTCTCTTTGCTTTTTCTGTCCTAGCTCTCTCTTTGGGGTCGGCGACGAAGATGGTTCTTTCTGCAGCTGAAGTGATTTGGGTTATTTAAGTCCATATAATTACCGGCCTGGTTTATTTATTCGGTCCACTATATTTATAATAATATTAAGTCGGTTTTATAAATTATTATAAAAACAAAAACAATATTCTGCAATTTTCCAGTTGTAACCCCACAGTCCAATCTAGGGTTTTGGGAATCGTTATCTATAACCTATACACCCTTTTGCTTTTCTAAACCTATTTCCATCTCCTCATTCTCGCTATGGCTGACGAATCGGCTTACGGAGCGAGCAAGCGCAAGTACGAGGAGTCGCCTCCACCTCAGCGCAGGGCATCCGGATTCTCGTCGCCTCCGTCGGGCGCTGCCGCTTACAACGCAGTTCCGCCACCGATGAACGAAATCGAGCTGGCGAAACAGAAGGCTCAGGAAATCGCGGCGAGACTGTTGAACAACTCTGATCCATCGAAGCGAGCGAGAGTAGAGAACGGTGGCGGCGGCGGTGGCGGTGGCGGTAGTTATGATTCTTCTGAAGCTAGCTACGGTAGATTTATTGTCTTTATGATTTTTAAGCTTCTGCAGCTGCTTTAGATTCCTGCGTGCGAACTGATGCGCTGATGTGTCGCGCGTCTGTGTTTGCGATGTTTTATATTTGGTGTCTGGTGGTATGTTCTATACTTTAGTGCATAAACGTGTTATGTCATCCTTTGTTAAAATGATAATGTTATTTTTGGTTGTGAGCAAATTGGAAATGTTTCTCTGACTGAGCTGTTCTGATTATGTTTCAACGTTTATGATTAATGGGTTCAATTGTATTGGATATATATCGGTTTGATTTTAGATATTTAGTTTGTTTCAGTCAAAACATGCTGAGACATACTTTGTCAATCAAATTTGAGTCTTGTTAGTGCGACTTCATTTTCAATCATTGCTCCTTGGCTCCTTGGCTCTGACTTTTTGATACCTATATTATGGAATAGGATTTGTGATAAACCTAGTTATTATTGATAATCACACAGATACTTGATTTTTCCTTTTATTGGTGGGTGTCCATATTTGTTGATACTATTGAGGGTCATTTGTAGGCGTCTTGCCTTGTGTTTCTGTTATTTACTTGAGACATAATTCATTACGTTGGGTTTGGGTTGATTGAAACTCTAAGGATGCCATGCTTGTATGTTGTTTTTTATTTCAGTTTATGGCCAGAAGGCTATGGGTTCGGGTTTTGGTGGTCCGCCCCAAGGTGAATCATATGGTTACCCAGGTCCTACCAAGAAGATTGAAATACCAAATGGAAAGGTCGGTGTAATTATCGGCAAAGGTGGTGAGACTATTAAGTACCTCCAAATGCAGTCAGGAGCAAAGATTCAGGTTACGAGAGACATGGATGCTGATCCTAATTCAACTACTAGAGAGGTTGAGCTCACTGGCACTCCAGATCAGATTGCCAAGGCCGAGCAATTGATCGCTGATGTTCTCGCTGAGGTACTGCATTCTCTCAAAAGTTCTGTAAATCAATTCAAACTGAGTCGGAGGGTTTTAATGATGCAATAAACACCTCGCCTCGTGCGTGCTCGGTTAATCAGTTGCTGGTTCTGACCTTTGTGAACTATTGTTGTGATAGGCTGAAGCAAGTGGTCCTGGTGGTTCTCGAAGGATGGCTGGACCACCGCCACCATCTGGAGGTGACCAGTTTGTAATGAAGGTCCCCAACAATAAGGTTTGTACTGTTAGATCTTGTTCAAATTGGGCCCAAATTAAATTTTTCCTGAAATTTTTTGGTAAATTCAGGTCGGGCTTGTCATTGGTAAGGGAGGGGAAACAATTAGGAACATTCAAGCAAGTACAGGGGCTCGTGTTCAGGTCAGTCATAATTAGCATATATATTTGATGTATTAATTGAGTTTAGTTAGCTGAGTAAAGCATTTGTAAGTGGTCTTCTCTTAGTCTGAATTTACTATATATTGCAATTCCATGAATCAATCACTTTTTGAAATTGAAGGTTATTCCTCTGCATCTTCCTCCTGGCGATACATCGAGAGAGAGGACTGTACAAATTGATGGAACTAGTGAACAGATTGAAGCTGCCAAACAAATGGTCTATGAAGTTATCAGTGAGGTTTGTTTGGTGGTTAATGCACCTCAATTTTTTGTTTCGTCTGACTTGCTGCTTCAGAATGAACTTTCTTTATCGTTTAAAATTTTGAGGGAAAATTATAGCATGGATTTTGCTTCATTATATAGTATGTTGCTGTGTACATGCTCAAGTGTTATTTCAATCACTATATGTTTGTATGCATACCGATTTGTCATTTGTCCTGAGGCTTGCAGAGTTGTACTTGTAACTGGATGAAGATACAGCCTGTGATCCCTCATTTATCTTGGAGTGATAATCCGTTGATATCTGGTTTTTGGACATATTGTTGTCTTCTTTGCAGAATGGGCTCTATGAGGTCATTTTTCTGTGTCGGTATTTAAATTTTGTTCAGTTAGGGCTTGGAAAGTTTCAACTAGATTATAATTTGATAGATCAGTCCTCTCCTGCTGCATCTTGCCAACATTTTGAATTCATAACTTGAATTGAGATGTCTTTTTATGATTGGTCCTGGAACGATAATAATGTGGCCGTATCTTTGAGTTGAGTTGAATTTGAGGCAGGTTTGTTAAGTTAATTGAGCACTACGCTGAACATATGGCATCACCATGCTCTACCTCTACTTGCGATTAAGAAATTTACAGTTCTGTTCTTAAGTAAATGATGTTTCATTTTGCCAGTGACCTTGGCTGAGGCCATTTTGTGAATAATGTTTATTGAATCTCCAGATTTTTAAGCAGCCTATTGGTTATGTGAGGGAGCTCGTAGGGACAGATGTAGAAATTATATGAATATGTAGGCTTTCTTTGGTTCTAATCAAGCGAGATTGTACTTAGGATAATTTTTTCAGTGCTATTAGGTCCTTTATTTGGAAATGTTTGTTATTGCACTTGGATTTTGCATCCTAATTAACTATACTTTGTAAGTCCACCAGTGATAATATCCATTAATTTCCATACTTTAACATTGTAATCAAGTTCTCGGTTCTGATGAAATGCGGGAAATGCTATGGTTACATTTTCCACGGAGTATATTTCTTCTCAAGTTCATGAAGTTATCCTTCGTAGTATTCTGATCCTTGGGTATCTATAGAAGCAGATTTTAGCAAAACATTTTTTTCCTCTCATTTTGAATCTGATTAACTGAAAGTATAATCCCTGCCGATGTTATTGCCCTCCTTTATATAGTGCCCGTTCTGCAGCTACACCATTGCATTTATCATATTATTAGTTGCATAGTCTTTTGCGATTTTCTGTACGTACCCAGTCTCTTCGACTAGGAAGGATGTGCTTGCAGGGGCAATCCAAACAAAACAACTCCACACCAGTACGGTATGTCGGTGGTTGATCTTTGACTTCATGAAACTGTGCATAGATATTGTGCTTAGCAAGTGAGGTTGAATACACACACACATGTATATTCGCTGGTTAGCAAATTTGGTTGAATGTACATGTTATATATTGTTTTTTTTAGATCTATATTGTAATTTTATTCTCTTGCTCCACTACGTGCTTCTTGGTTTCATATATATTCCTTTGTTGCGGGTGATATTTTTTTATATAGGTTTCATCGTGACAGAAATTTTTACGCAGAATCGAATGAGAAATCCGTCAATGTCTGGAGGGTATCCCGTGCAACAAGGAGGTTATCAAGCCCGTCCCCCAACCAGCTGGGCACCTCCAGGCCCACCCATGCACCAACCTGGTTATGGTTATGGCCAGCCAGGTGTGTATAACGGGCCGCCACAACAGTACGGCATGAACCAACCACCTTACTCTGGTTATCCTCCTCAGCCTACATCTGGTGGGTATGCCTCAGGCTGGGACCAGTCTACTGCTCAAAACCAGCCACCTGCTCAGGGAGGTGGCTATGACTACTACAACCAGCAGCAGCCTCCACATCAACCACAAACTCATGGTGGTCATGCCGCCTCATCTGATGGCTCGGGCTATGGGTATGGTCAGGCTTCAGGCTACAGCCAGGGACAAGCTTACGGCTATGGCCAAGATGGCTATGGTGGCTATCACACTGGTCAGTCCCAGTCTGCGTATGGGCAAAACCCAAGTATGACAACCGCTGACCAGCAGCAACAAGGATATGCATCTACCTATGGCAATTCTTCAAATCCAACCCCTGAAGGGCAGCAAACACACAGTGACACTAACCAAACCCCTACTCCTGGTCAACCTGGTGGTCATCCTAGCCCAAAACCCAATCCCCCGCCTCAAGCCTCCGGCCAACAAGCCTATGGCGTGCCTCCATCTTCTCAAGGTGGTTATGGTACAACTCAGCCACCACCGAGCTATGCAAGCTATGGAACAACACCTCAGAAACCAACCGATCAATCTGCTTATGCACAGTCTCCTAGTGCTCAAGGTGGTGGTGGTGGTTATAGTGGCTATCCCTATCCTCAGCCTCCTCCACCACAGGCTGGTTATTACGGCCAGACCGATCAGAAATACCCATATCCCACACCTCAAGATGGTGGTTATGGAGCAACGTATGGTCAGCAGCCACCTCCGCCTTACAATAATGCTTATGGCAGTGGATATGGTCAGCCTCCGCCCTACGCTTCTGATGGTGGGAATGCTCGCGGTGGGGCAAGTGATGCGACTCCACCACAATCATCGTCCCAAGCCATTGAAGCTCCGGCAAAAACATCTCCACCCAGTTAAATTATGTTAATTGTTTGGTTATGCATTTCTTTTCTCTGTGCTTTTACTGGTGATATGCTATATAGAGTCCAGTTTAGACTTGTTTTTCTTCTGTTTGTTCTTGCTCAAACTTCGCAACCTCTATCTATCTCTCCTTAATGTTTGGTTTGGTTTGGTTTGGTTGTTAGATGATATTTTGCTTCGATCATTGTAGATGGTGGTTTATGCTACACCAAACATGAATGTTTTGCATGCTTGAAAGACGGTATTTATCATTCGTAGGCTAAATGAAGGCAATGCTGTTATCATCATTTGATGGGACTTAGTTCAAATATAAGAATAATAATTACACTAATTACTTTTTTTCTTCTAATAATTACAAATTAAGACCTCACGCCTACCAAATTACTTGATTCCCACGTTATTTTCAACATACTATATTATTTAAATTAAATTGTACAAAAATTCGGTCAGGTGTTTTAACTTCCTGAATTATCCTTTCTAGTCTAGTCTCCAGGCGCGCGGTGCATTTTTTACGCGGGTTAAATTACAAGCGATCTATGCCGTTTATTAGTTCAACGGCTGCGATTGGGACTTGGGAGGAGGTATATCAATGGTGTTGAAGGAATTGAAGAGATTTGTAGAAGAAATAGACAACACAATTCTCCCACCCACTCTCTCATTTTTTTTATCATCCTCTTCACCGTGAATTGCAGAAACTTACAGTTCTCGCATTTGGTTGGTGGAAATGTGTGAATGATACTCCGATCAAAATAATTTCAGCCTCCGTGTTCTTCCTATTTACTCACAGTGATTTATTATTTGGTTTTATGAGTTTAGAGGATTTGTATAGATATCCATGTTATATTAGTTTATGGTTGATTTGACTTATTATTGAGTTGTTTCCGAGAGGAAATCAAAGCTTGATATTGGTTCCAACATTGTCGAAAGCTTCTGGCGAAGTTTGACTGGACTTTTAACGGAGGCTATATCGGACTTCATTAGGTCAGTGATTTTGATGCATTTTTGTTTCTCTCATGTAATTCTCCCTATATTCATTTTTTTTTTTTTTGCAGGTACATTTCTGATAGACACGAGACCGCTGTCGAAGGTTCAGCAAAATTCAGAAAGCTGTTTCTGACGTGTTGATTTGTTCGTGAGAAACGTCACTGTGCGAGGTGTTTGGACAACTAGCTGAAGCTCCTTTAGTATTTGTTCGTCCTTAATAGAATCCATGCTATCGATTCATATTTCATTGAGATCTTGAAGCGCATACCCGAAGATCGATATTATCTATGTTTATCGCTATATTCTGCAGCGTATTTAAAGGTAATTGTATATCCGTAAGATCAGCAAATCAACATCTGATTCGCAATGCTGGTGGACAATAATTTTCTGATGTTTTACAGATTTGCAGATTCATAGTTCCTGTGTGTAATAATTGGTTCACATATTTGCTCCGCAGAAGAGTTTTCATATAGCTGAGGTGAAGAATCGAAGTTTCAGGTAATCACACCATGACTCTCTTTGTGAGCCTTACAGATAGATAGGAAGATGTAAAGATTTTCTTTGACTTTTATCATATGACTGAACAAATCTCCCTTCGAAAACCATTCTGTGTATTTTATGGTCTGATTTCCTTTCTCACATTCATCAGTATAATCGTTTCTGATTGTTGATCGTGGGGATTTATCGTGTCTCAGCGTATGATTATCGGAGGATTCTCTTGAGCAGATGTGATTCATCTATCTACTCTTTTTTCTCCTCGGTTATTTGATTAATCGGCTTTTGTTTTGATGGTCTAAAATAGGTTGAGTACGAGGAAGAAAAAAGTGGATAAAAGATGGACGGAAACAGCTCCCCACACAGAGATGGACACTCATTTAGATCGCCGGTTTCCAATCCAGCAGCAACGCCGCCGTCCGACTTCATTTTGCAGTGGGGGAATCGGAAAAGGCTGCGGTGCATGAAGTCCCAGGCTAAGGACGGTGGAACGGAAAGTAACAATGATTTGTCTAGTTCGAGGAACGGTCAGCGGGCAGCTGCCCGTATCGATCGGCGGGCAGTGAGGTCCAATCTTAATGGCAACAAAAATAAGGACAACTATGGCTTGCTTCAGGCAAATACTAAAAACGCCAGCAATGATAGCAACGGTGGTAAGAGCAACGCAAATGGACGCATAAATCTCCGCCGACGCACAGCTTCTCCGTCCCATCGAATCCTCCGGTAAAATCCCTTGCTCATCTACTCTTGGTATTTTCTTTTTACGGTAAATCTGTTAATTAATGTGGCGGTAAGTGTGGGCATGTTGGGCACATGGTGATGCGACTTTTCTTTAGTAATTCGACGTTGAAATTGATTATATTACATAATCATATGTGTTTCTACGTGTTAGTTTAGGTGTTTTTGTTGCCTTTTTGGTGTTTTATTCGCCAGCTGCGACGTGTCTTACGAAGAGATTAGGTGTTGTAACGATGAGTTTGATTGTGTGGCGTGTAATGAATAGTATGGATAAGTTCTGGTTTTTTTTTTTTTTGTCAAAATCATAATTTTTTAGGATTTGGCGATTTTGAAAATAAGTCGGATTCATTTATGTGGTGTAATTGAATGAACTCTAATGGTCCCATTTATGTGGAAGCCTGCAAAACGACCTTTAGTTTGATGATTAGTTTTAGAAGATTTGATCAATAATATACTGTGCGTCTGTCTCCATTTGTTTGTGATTAACGAGCGTTGTTAACTTGGGTTGTTTTGTTTCATCTGAAAGTTTAAAGTGGGCACCACCATTCTTTTTCCTCTTGTCATAAGTTGTTATTATTATTTTTTTTTAAGATCGTTAGATCCACATCATAGGTTGCCTGAGATTAGGACACGTAGACCAAATGAAAAAGGGTTCATTAATCTTCAATCCTACGGTTGATGTTCTGCGAGATGTCTGTCCTTAGTGTTGTTGTCTGTGTTGTCCCCCTTCTATTTCTTGTATGTTTTTTCTAACACTCAAATTTCTTGCGCTTCTTCCTAAACACAATCTTATTTGGTCTAACTCTCCAATTTCTATCTCCAAAATTTTCCACCCGCCAATTATTTGATCTAGAAAATTATACACTCACACGGGCTGTTCGGGTAAGTCATAGCCAGGAATTATATCTTCACTTTTACTGTGGAATGTACTTTTCGGGGGAAAAAATTCAATATTTCATGTTGCTTTTTCATTTATATGTATTTTTTTTTTTTACATTTTCTTCGCTAATTCCTTGTATTATCATTCCTCAGGAATTCAGAGAGCTCGATTGGCATGAAGGCGGCACATAGAAATGGTGTAAGGGGATTGACTTCCCCAGATAGGGTTGGCAAGAAAAGAGGTGCCATGTGTCATAATGATAATGACGGCGCGTACCATCCTAACAAAAGGAACGCCAACAATAACGATCAAAATGACCACCACCACCATGGAGGCGGTTCTGGGTCGTCGGAGACCGCCACTCACGACGGGAAAAGAGGTGGGTCTTCGTCTGGAGGAGAAACAAGTGCCACCGTGTGGCCGCCGAAGTTCGTGATCGCCTTGACTAATAAGGAGAAGGAAGAGGATTTTTTCGTAATCAAAGGGTCCAAGCTACCTCAAAGGCCCAAGAAGAGGGCGAAGATTATTCAACGCACGGTCAATGTGAGTTCGCTTCTTTGTGTCCCTTCTATTATTACTCT
Organism: Lindernia subracemosa; assembly: GCA_028392965.1. Classification (NCBI taxonomy): domain Eukaryota; kingdom Viridiplantae; phylum Streptophyta; class Magnoliopsida; order Lamiales; family Linderniaceae; genus Vandellia; species Vandellia subracemosa. The sequence continues at coordinate 1,191,889 of JAQPCC010000042.1, forward strand.
TTTTATGTTCTCTTATTTTAGATGGTAATGATAGGAGCGAAAAATTTGCAAAACGTAACTAGACGAGGTAGTATTAAGATTATATTAGAAGCATCCTACTTGCCTATAGGGTTAGATATTAGTAGACGTGGCCTTTCGCAGCACGTAGCATTAGAAATTATTTTAGGCTTAGGTGGTGGAATATGGGCAAACACGTGCCTTTTTTTGGCTGCTATATTGAGAAAATGGGCTCTCTTTTCTTTCGTAAAAGGGTATTTTGGTCTTCTTCTTTGATAGATAAAAATAGTTGCAAGTCATTGAAGAGTCAACTTGCATTTCTTTCCCTTTTTTATACTTCACTTTTGTAAATTAAAAGCGGGATTTCGCTTGAAAGCCCTATCTGCATGGCTTGGGATCCTTTATTCCACTTTCTGTATTCAACTTCGTATTCCAACCTACGAAAATCGTTACACCTTTCTCCGCCTAGTGTTAAAACACCCGTAAACATCATTACACTCATGAATATCATTACACCAATTGTTTTCTACATTGGTGTAGAAAAAATCAGTATTATATATTAATATATAATATTGACTTTTTTTGTTATTTAAACAATTGGTGTAATGATATTCATGGGTGTAATGATGTTTACGGGTGTTTTAACAGTGGGCGGAGGAAGGTGTAACGATTTTCGTAGGTTGGAATACGAAGTGAAATACAGAGAGTGGAATAGAGGATCTCAACCCTATCTGCATGGGTCACTTAGCCATTTACAAGCCACAGTGGGACCATAACAGTTTTTTATGCGAAGTTACAAAATGTAACATGAATTAGGTGGTAATGTATATTGATATATTTGTAATACGATTCACAATCTTTATTATTATTATTTGGTGCATGTAGTTGGTATGCCCAGGTACATGGTTATGTGATCTGACCCTTGAACGGTACGAAGTCAGAGAGAAAAAGGTCTCAAAGAAGGTAACAATTCTTGCAATTTTCCTAATAAATTTCTGCTCTATTATTTCTTTAAACCTTTTTCGTGATATTTGTTTTTTTCAGAGACCAAGTGGTTTGAAGGCTATGAGGTACATGGACATGGACTCAGATTCAGAGTAGTAGAATACATAGAAGAAGCAAATTGTTGTACAAATAAAAAGGGAGAGAGAGAGAGGAAAAAAATATCGTGGAAAAAATACCTTTTTTTCCCAGATGGAACGTTATTTATATTGTATTGGAATTATTAAATATGAGTTTCTCCGAACATCACAACTACATGATGACGACTTTTTGTTTATTTATTCTTTTATAATGATGGGGAATTAAATTAATTAATTCTTTCCATGGATTGCTTGCAACAAACATGAAATGATCAATATAGAATTCACCTGTGTAGTTATTTCTGGAAGGGGAAGCCCTTTATATGGCATTTATTCGGGCCTATTGGGCCTCATAATTGTGGGCCTCGATAGACATCTTCGGCAAACAGTCGGAGAAGCGGTCATACCTCTCTCTATCTTCTTGTGGTACGGTCATTAACGCAAAGAGTAGGAATGGGCTTAGAAAGGGATTAGCGCTCCTTCAGTCTGTGGCCGTGATGCCTCATGGTCGCCACTGAAATGTTGGATTGTTTTGTCCGAGATTTTATTGAAGAGAGAAAAGGCAATGAAACACTGCAGTTCATTGTCTTCCGCGAGATATATTGGGATTCACAATTGTGTTTGATGATACATTCATAAGGAATTGATTGGAAGAATCTCTCTCTATTACATTGTCATTTACTCATTTATGAATGCATGTATGGTTAATCCAAGTGACGAATAACCAAATATGTATAATGAAAGGAAATAAGGTTTAAATGGGAAACTTCGACTATCAGTGTACGCAGAAAGAAAGAAAGAGAGGAGAAAAAAAAACAAAATGAAAGGGATGAATGAAATAACAGCAGGACATTAAATAACAATAACCATGATAGATAGATAGATAGATAGATAGATAGATAGATAGAGATCTGCACAGACCACACTCAAACTCCTAAAATGACCCGCGCATATACAGACGACACTCACTCCACCACTACATAATATAAATACACACACATTACGATAATAAAAACGTCGTCGGATCGGAGCTAACCTCAGATCCTGATAGCCGACCCAAAGATCAGCGAAGCAACCGCGACCGCGCAGCCGGCGACGAACGACGGAGAAACGACTCCGGCAGCAGATTCCGGAACAGGCGCCGGCGCCGGAGCATCTATCGCCGCAGAAACTCCAACGAGTGCGAAGATAGCAACAACCGCCACCATCGCGAGCGCCGCAGATCTAACACCAATCGCCGCCATTTGAGCTTCTTTTTACTGTGTGCGCTGAGAGAGATTCCGAGAGAATAATAAGCTAGTGTGGTTTTGTGCTGTGAAACTATTGTTAGTGCGATGAGGTGCTTATATAGAAGCGAGGGGTTTGGGCAGGCTCGGGCAGCTCGGGCAGATGCCCCTTCTTATGTTACTTACAGGCTGTGAAATTGCGTTGAGGGACAGCTGGATGATACGACAGCGTATCGAACTACAGGTGGTGGTGATCATTCTCCGTGTCCCTTAGTTTACGTTTTCCCAACATTCTCATTATATATTTTTATTATTATTTATCCCCACGCGCTGCGCTGCCTGGCTTGCTTAATTTCCACGCTGCATTACTCTATGTTTTGTTAGTAAATTAAATCTGTGGGCAATTTCCTAAATTGCATTGCACGCGCCGGCGCGTGACAAGCTTTTTGTGAAAAACAATGGGTTTAAGTTAACGGCCTAGTAAATATAACTAACGGCACCGTCGTCAGTGGCAATAACGGTGGAATAAGAGCTCGCAAAGTGTTGGCTACTTTTCACCACGTGGTTGCCTCTCTTTTACGCCTTTGACCAATCACAGATCGACACGTCATTATACGGAGGTTAGGGGAAAAACACCAGTCAAAAACCTTCGCCCACAAGACACGTATGGTTTGAAAACTTCGAGAAACTTCCCACCAATCAGATTCCGACACGTATTATGTTGTGCATTCCCTTTGTAATGGCCTTTAATACGATTAATTAATATGTATTATATTACTACGTTGTTAGTAAAATAATGAAAAAATAATATACCACAACATACATCTAAAAGCCCAAGAATTTAGGAGCTAACAAGAACAAAGCCTTCAAAGCACTAGGAGAAAACTTCCTGGCAAAAAGATAACAAACTGAACTTTGCTCATCATTATAAGTACAGTTCTGTCCTTCAAAGATCCTCGTAAAGAACCCCTCGGTAATATCCGTGCCACCGAACGTAGCGGGATGAGCGCCGCCCCTCGACCAATCGACCCACGTCAGGCTTCGATTAGCCAGAAGCTTCGGAGCCTTGATAGCCAGCATGGTAGGAAAATAATGCTCGTCAACATAACAAGCGGGCGTGCAGAACTCCAAGAACTTAGGGTAGAATTTAGTGTCCTCGACGATATACTGCGCGAGCATTCTATTGACTTCGAACCACTGAGACCCTTTTCGCCATTGTGCGATGTCGACTTCGGGCAACATCTGATCGCTGTAGCGGCCCCTGCCGTAAGGCCCGGGATCATCGAACACGCCCGTGAAGCTGTATTTGGATTGGGTTACGTAGCTGTAGATGGTGGTGAAGTTGTGCAAGGGAATGCATGATTCCGAGAGGAGGATGAAGCGTTCATTCGATACGTCGAGGAGGGCGTTGGCGAGGAGCCTTCTCTCTGCATCACACATGCTCATCCTTCCCCATTCTGCAACCTAAGTAAAAGATGAAAACCACAAAGCAATCAGATACAACATAAATCGACAGTAAAAGATTAACAAAATGTTCAAGAGATCAATACCTGACTAGGTATCTGCCTCTTGTAGAAAATCGACGAAGAATCGAAATGGGGGTTGAAAGAAGGCAAGGAATGGACGTAGATAGAGTAAAGCCCTTCATGCCCCTTGAAGAACCTCGTCCATAAAGGAGCCAAAGGCAAAGGCCCTTTAGTCAAAAACATGAAGGCAATCTTGGGAACCCTCTTGAAGGGATATTTCTTAACAAGGGGGGAGAAAGAAGCTCGCCAGAACAACTCATCGTCGCTCATATTGTGCATCAAATTCGAAGGGGGTTTAATCCACTTGTCTAATGTTAAGGGTTCTTCTTCTCCTCCATTGCAGGGAAGTAAACTACTAGGCCTTAAAGAAACTACTGATCTGCTCATTCCGAAATACCTAATCATGTAGATACTGACTATGGAGAAAGTGAAGCATAAGACTAGAAAATATACAAGCAATTTGAGCATCCTCTGAGGTAAAGCCCTAGTCTGGGCTGCTGATCTGTTTCCCAGAGAAGGATCTTTACCATTTTCCATGGCTGAAATCTTCGATGTTTTGTTTGAATCAGAAGAGCCACAAAACCCCTCCAATCAATCAAATCATATCCCTGTGCTATAATTCAGCAGCAGATTCCAGCAGGGAAGTTGACAAAAAAAAAAAAATCCCCAAGCCAAGCTAAGATCGCTCATAAATCTTCCTAGAATCGCTAAGCCCAAGAATCTCTACACAGCTCAGAGGGAGAGACTACGGAATACATCTGCAAAAACTTACCCTCCTCAAGTTTGGAACAAACCTCAAGCGGCGACTGTAGTGCAAAAACCCACGAACGCCAAAAATGGAAGGTAGAACAAAGTGAAGGCACAGAAATTTGAAGCAGCTCTACAGAATTTATTAGTATGTATAGAAGAAGACATAGATGATGATATCATCACATTCCTTGGACAAATTTGAGATCACTTGGACCTCTTTCGTGCTATAACTACGTAACATACATAGGATTGATGTGCCGTTAATGATTCGATAAAGGAAAAATAACAAACCAATGAAAAAGATGAAGTTATCAATCGTAGAAATATAGAAACTTTGTAAACTACGACACACTTTTGTGAGTGCTTTCGAACGTGTCAATGTGATTGATGCCACCACTAGCCGATGAGTGATAAAACAAACAAGGGTTTATATTTGTTTAATTTATTTATTTTTAAAATAAAAAGAAGAGCATATAGTATTGTGCTAATTATTTTGAGTGGAAATACCAAGGAATGTATTATTTTGTCTTTTGAGTTACTTTAATAACGTGCCCGCACGTAATTATTTTTGGTAGGTATATGTAGGTCGTCGTTGGTTTTGGAAAATCATTAATCTATAAATCAATTCAACTCCTAAGATTTTTATGTGATTTATAATATTATTGTTGACGGGCCCAGCCCAATCAGAACTTCGTATAAAATAAATATATGGGCTCAGTTGGTAGCAGTCGGCCCACACATAACACTTCAAGCATGAAATGTAGGGATGTAATTAGTATTGGTAATGGGGCGGGAATTTTCCACTTTGTGGGGATCCGCTCCAAATAAGTGATTCCCCGTTTTTCACTCTCCATAATTTTTATAATCTTATATCATAATTTTTTCTTTGTTTCTCTACTGTTTTTTCGTCGGCTCCACCATTATAGAAAAATAAAATAATTACACTAAAAAGAATGTGGGGAGTGGCGTGGGAAAAGAACCCCGATAAATTTTCGTGGAAATAAGGATAGGGAGAAAATTTTCCTCGTTTGCTTAAGGGGGACGGAGTGGGGATTACCCTATAAGTGATGGGATGGGGATGGAGATTAGAACCCCGCCCCCGCCCCCGCCCCCGCCCCCGCCCTATTGCCAAGCCCAGATATAGTTAGGGGTGTTCAGATTTTGAATAAAATCGACCGACCGTAATTTTGGATTTTTTTCGGTTTTGTTAATTTGAATTTTTAGCCGGTTTCGGTTTTGGGTTTAGAAAATCTTGATTTTTTTATTCGGTTTTCAGTTTTTTTGAAAAAATAACCAAAATAACCGAAATACATTTAATTATATATATTACATAAATGGTCCAAATTTAAAACTTGTAGTTTAAATTACAATTTTTTTATATATATAACACACTATATTATAACATTTTATTCATATATATATGTTATAAATTTAAAACTTGTAGTTTAAATTACAATTTTTTTTTATATATAACACACTATTTTATAACATTTTATTCATATATATGTTATAAAAGTTATAATACATGCACACATGAATAATGAATATATCATATTATTAACATTTAATTCATTTATATATATTTTATAAGAGTTCATTCCTATATTTATATGTACATTTAAATTAAAGTCTTTAATTGAAAAACGATCGAATGAAATGAAAATGGTTTGAATATCGAATTAGACATATGTAAAATCGAAAATAAAAAATCGAACCGAAACTTTAGAATACCGGACAGAACCGTCCAATGAACACCCCTAAATATAATAATATTAATATTTATAATTTAAAAAAAATAAATTAAATGAAATATGGTTAACGAATTGAAAAAAATTTTATATGTAATTACACATTAATATTATGAAATAACTAAATAGAGTAGATTACAGTAATCTATCCACATTTGCCAAATAAAATATAACGACGATTTAAAAAGAAAATGTATCCATGTGTTTTAAGTTAAAATAGATGATTAATCTGCAATTTAAAGTATATCTGCTGAATCTTGAGCGCACTGTACAAAACTGGAAGGATACGAACCGTAGGGAATACGGCACTTCCGTATAAAACGGGGAAGTCAGTGGGAATCTTTCACAAGACTTTACATGGCGTTTACTCAACAGACTGACGTTGCTTTACCTCCTGATGAACCTGGTTAATTTTCCTTCTCCTTCTTCCTCTGTAATTTTTCTTTAATTTACTTGAATGGATTAATGCGGTCCTCAGAATTGATATCGACGCGATGGTAATTGTGTCAGTTTTAATCTCGTTTTGCATCATTGTATTCAGTGTTTGGGATTTCTCACTGAAATGCTGTATGGAGCTGTTTTGCTTGCTGTTAATTTAGCTGAAACGCTTCGTATGTGCGTTCGATTAGGAAGATATGGAGATTGGTTTGCGAATTGTACAGTGCGCTTGTGTGTGATTGCTTGAGGAAAATGCTCGCTGTTATTGACTGCTAGATCGGCGTTTTCTGAGCTGCAGAATCATAATTGTTTGAGATCATTTTGCGAAAACAGTGTTCGTCTGTACATTTTTCTAGCTATGAACTGTCAAACGACCTATTTGAATGTTTAATTAGATTGGAAATCATTTTGTGGCATTCTTGTCAATTAATTTCAAATGATATTAGTCGCAAACGTAATGGAGATTATTTTCTTATCATTTATGTACTGCTTGTTGAGTGTTTATGATTTCTTTAGTGTTAAAAGTCCTTTTCTCTCATTTTTGCAGGGGAGAGTGCCTTGAAGGAAATAGGATCTTCTCATACAGTTCCTATTCATATTGTTACTGATGCATCTAAACTTCCTGCAGAGTTTCTGCAACCTTCAAGTGTTAAGCAACTTGTCATAGGGTTTGATTGCGAGGGGGTTGATCTTTGCCGACATGGACCTCTTTGTATTATGCAGGTTCGTTGAATTCTTATTTGTAACTTTGCCTTTGAAAACAGACTAATTTCAAACAGCGCAGAGATAATTAAACGATCTTGTAACCCTGGCTTTTGTTTGTTTTTCACGTAAATTGGAAACTGAAATTCACTCGATGAATATAGATTGATGACTGTTGTATATGTTCCAAATGTTATTGTTGATTTCTGTCGGGTTAGGCAGAATGCTGTAATTGTTTTCTGTTCCAGCCAATTGTGAAGGAAAACAGACTGTATTAAGAAAACATTGAAGCCTCTTTTGCGACTGTTTAACTTGATTGGAAACACTAATTGCTTTCTTCGTGCAGCTTGCTTTTCCAGATGCAATTTATCTGGTTGATGCTATTGAAGGTGGGGAGGAACTTCTCAAAGCCTGTAAGCCTGCACTTGAGTCTGACTATGTGAGGAAAGTTATTCATGACTGCAAACGCGATAGTGAGGTCTATTTTTGAATTTTTCTATTTTGTCCCTGTTTAGCTTAGTATGTTCTGAAATAAAGAAACTTATTTTCGTGTCTGTTTGTGAGTGCAGGCATTATACTTTCAATTTGGCATAAAGCTGCACAATGTTGTGGACACTCAGGTTTGTATTTGTTTTGGTCACTA